>OZ018343.1:22399961-23009961 GCA_963969515.1 Yponomeuta evonymella | reverse complement strand
CCACACGGAACTAAAATACGTCCCACTGTAGGGCACAGGCCTTCTCTCAGGGAGAGAGTATGGGCTTAATTACCACGCGCGCCCACCGCGGATTGGCGATTTCAAGCGCTGAGGTATATGAATAGCTCAGATACTCAGGTTTCCTCACGATGTTTTCCTTCACCGTTTATGAATGAAATAGGGTTTTGGTGCTATTCTATGACCTTCAAGTATCATAATATCTACTATGTTCTCGCAAAGCTTGTAGAGCGTTGTAGATGGCTCTCACGTAGGCCGCTATTACAAGAGGATTAGACACAACGTGCGTGACATTCGAGTTGTGACGTGACGCGTGACATCGTCATAATTAGTTCGCAATTAGGCTCCGCTGTTATCACTGTGGCTTAGTAACTAGCTTCCATACAGCTAAAGTGTTTAAAATTCCTGAATCTATCTAAATCTAAGCTAAATCTATCTTTCTGCATTGATTAAGTGACAATGAAATATATTTGTAAATACGTTAACACAGTTACAGATAATAATATGCTTTTGATGTGAACAGGACAGTAAAGTTGTAAAGACGGATGATTGAAAGTGATTTCTGCATGCTTACTTTTCAGTCGGTAGCAGTGATCCGAAACAAATATTTGGACTTCTTTGGTCTTTCAGAAATTATGTTTTCTTTCAAACTGTCTCACGTACTTACTCTTTGTTACGCGCTCTTTTGTTTTTTTTTTAAATTTTTTTTTTGTTTTTTTCGTTTCGTCTCTTTGGATTTAGCTTGTATTAACAACTTGGATTTAGATTATAGCTTGATTGTAAACGTTTTTTTCTACAATAAGATCCCAGATCCCTTATATTATATCATAAGCTTATATTCTTTTTTGTTGCACTAACCCGTGCTGAGGACAATTTTAAAAACCTCTTTAGAGGCTAAAAATTCCACCCATGCTGGGACTTGAACCCGCGACCTCTGGCTGACCGTGCCAGCGCTCTCTCAACTGAGCTAATGGGCAAGTGCAGGCATCAGTAAAATTTCGAGCATTTTTACAAACTTCTCTGTATTACGTAGAAGTAGCGACATCTGGCCGAAGCAATTTACATCAGTTGCAGCTAATAAGCTTGCAATAAGCTAGCCAAAAATGCCTTTCAAACAATGTATAAAGCACACTTTTTGCCAAAAGGGCTAGATGAGATCCTGGAGAAAACGAGGGAACTCTTCAAATTTTAGAGCCACACTTGAAGCGATTTGGTTGGTTTTTTAAGGTTCTGTACCTCAAAAGGAAAAACGGAACCCTTATAGGATCACTTTATTATCCGTCCGTCCATACGTTCGTCCGTCTACCTGTCTGTCTGTCAAGACTCTTTATGTCGAGAACGCGTGGAGGTAGCAAGTTGAAATTGAAATCGTATACTCAAGTCTACAGTACAAATACAGGGAATACCTAAATCGAATTTAAGGGTCATATTCCTTTAAATTACGCTTTCAGCGTTTGAGATCAATCAAAATGATACAACTAGTACAGATAATCAATAAAAAAATTCAGATGTCAGCGAGAAATGTAAGCAAAAAAGTTTTTGTTTGTTGCTAAGCAAACTTGTAGTGTAAAAATTGTTTAGTACGATGAGTAGATTCACCCCTCTACACCGTCCAGTCACAAATCACAACTTTATTCCTCCGCAGTGATGGACACGGGCTGGGAGCCGCAGGCGCAGGCGATGGCGGGGGCGGTGAGTGCGGCGGGGGCGGCGGGGACGGCGCTGCTGCAGTGCCGGCTGCCGGCCGAGCTGCGTGCGCACCTCACCGTCACTCGCTGGCTCCGGAACGGTCAGCCCGTTGATAGGAACGGTGAGTTCAACGCTAACCTAAAAGAATGGAAGGCTTAAGCGGAAGTTACACAAGGAGAGTTTCTCGAACGCGAGCGGCCAATAATCGTAAGCGATTATTTCATAGCAAAACTCGCCATTCGATTCTCGCCTGCGGGTGTTTCCTTTTTGAAAAATTAGACTCTTCTCTAAAATGTTTACACTACAGTCGAGTAATCATAGATCTATAGACGCATACGTGTCTCGACTTTTATAAAAAATGATCGGGCGAGAATCGTAAGTGAATCGTACCTTTTGGTTAAGAACGTTATCCTTGCTTACAAAAACCGTACTATTGGCCCCAAATGGGACCCTATTACTAAGACTTCACTGACTTGCACTTGGCCGGTTTTTATACGACGTCACATACCGTGCCTTTTGATACATGCTAGCATGCTACTGTATATATGTATTTATACACATATATTCTACTATATAATATTATAAATGTGACAGTTTGTGAAGATGTTTTGATGTTTTTTACTCTATCTATCACACAATTCACGCATAACGGTTGAACGGAATTACATGAATCATTAGTAACTACTAATTATTGACCTGTTTACTTAAATTCTGGTTGCATCTCATACTATAGCACGACCACTAACACTACTAGACTAGACAAAAAGTCGTGTTTTTGAATGGCGAAACTCGTAAGAGAAACTCGTATTGTTTGTTTACACAGGCTCGTGGCCCAGGAGACTTTAACTAGCGATAATCGCATTCGAGAGGTGAAACTCGCGGCATTTGTTTACACTACTAGGCGAGCATATTATTGCCTAGACGAAATCGCCACTCGCGTGCGAGAAACTCTCCTTGTGGAACTGCCCCTTAAAGGAGAGGCCTTTGCCCAGAAGTGGGTTACAGAATCGACTATTAAAAAAAAAACCGGCCAAGTGCGAAGGGTTCCGTACCATTATCTATACAACATTAGACAGCGCCATCTATAGAAACCAACAAGATGCGTTTAACATTGACATTTAACGACATGACATCGGCGCTGTCAAGGTTAAATAGATGGCCGTTAGATAACGAGCGCTGTCTTTAGACAACGTTTGTTGTGTGGGAGCCCCCCTTCATCATCAGCCATTTGACGCTCACGGCAGGATCTAGGCCTCCTTCTTGGTTTTCATAACCATGTGTTGCCATAATCGCTACGCTTGACAGGCGGGTTGGCGATCGCAGTATGCGGTTGGAGTCTCAGGAAGACGCTGCTGCCCTTATCCTGGTAATTGATTTCCTGAGTCGCCTTCTACGACATCCACGGAAGGAAATGGAGTGACGCTATTCTTAGTCCAGCGCCACACGGTCAATCCGGCGCCACGCGGTGGAAGCCCCCCTTAAATATTGATTTTATTCTGTTTTTAGTATTTTTTGTTATAGCCGCAACAGGTATAAGTCATCTGTGAAAATTTCAACTGCCTAGCTATCACGGTTTATGAGATACGGCCTGACAGACAGACAGACATACAGTGAAGTCTTAGTAATAGGGTCCCGTTTGGCACCCTTCGGGTACGGAACCCTTAAAACAAATTTAAAGAAACTATGTAAACATGTCATACTCATGCTTTGAAAAATATAAATCGGTGAATAAACTCATAAAACATGGGATGAGTCCCCGTCAAGTTGCTGTATGTTTTGAATAGCATCTATAAATGAGTACCCACTCAATAGCGATTTCAGAAGTATGATACCTTTGCATACCTTGGGCAGTCAAATGTTGTTGCGAGTCTGTGAAAAGCAGTTAGGTAACTCGGGCACGTTTATTTAAAAATAAAATAAAGCTATAGTATATTGATATGTATTAAATGAAACAGCCGTCACGCTTCGAGACTGGTTTATTACTGGCGCGGCCCATCAACGTACCGACACCACACTCCTCCCACGTTAATCCAAAGTCCTGACAAACAATAATAAAGAATAATATAAAAACAAGCTTATTCTTGCTATTCTAAAACTAATCCTTATAACTAACCTTCTTAAGTCTACACGAGCGCAGTGGTCTACGCGAGCCCGGCAGCGGCTGGCCATTTTCACCACTGGGGCCTGGCTGTTGATCAGTACTCTGCGAGCCAGTTGGCTCTAAATCTATTTCTCTCTCTGGCTCGCTGCCTGGCTCCTCTTGAGCTTCCACCCACTCGTCCTCCTCCATATTGTGCCTCACACAACCCTCGGCTGGAGTATCCTTATGAGGAGAAGAGTGCGCGGCTGGTGGTGGAAATTGTTCCACTGGTGGAACGTCCACTGAAATGTCTGTGTCATCAACAGTCTGTCCAGCAACGTTTACATCGTAGTAGCGCATCAGCTGATCTATGTGACGTTTACAAGTGATATCAAAATCTATTGGTAACCGACGAAGTTTACGCAACAGATTATGATATCACTTGTAAACGTCACATAGATCAGCTGATGCGCTACTACGATGTAAACGTTGCTGGACAGACTGTTGATGACACAGACATTTCAGTGGACGTTCCACCAGTGGAACAATTTCCACCACCAGCCGCGCACTCTTCTCCTCATAAGGATACTCCAGCCGAGGGTTGTGTGAGGCACAATATGGAGGAGGACGAGTGGGTGGAAGCTCAAGAGGAGCCAGGCAGCGAGCCAGAGAGAGAAATAGATTTAGAGCCAACTGGCTCGCAGAGTACTGATCAACAGCCAGGCCCCAGTGGTGAAAATGGCCAGCCGCTGCCGGGCTCGCGTAGACCACTGCGCTCGTGTAGACTTAAGAAGGTTAGTTATAAGGATTAGTTTTAGAATAGCAAGAATAAGCTTGTTTTTATATTATTCTTTATTATTGTTTGTCAGGACTTTGGATTAACGTGGGAGGAGTGTGGTGTCGGTACGTTGATGGGCCGCGCCAGTAATAAACCAGTCTCGAAGCGTGGCGGCTGTTTCATCGGAAAAATGCGTTATCAATAACGCATTGCTGGCGTCCGCTTCAATCTTGTTTAGTTTTATAAATTGTTGAAGTCTGCCTTTAAATATTGGCCACTCTTGCACATTATGGTCGAAAAGTGACAAACTCCCTATGTAATTCGCCATAATAGATGTTTTAATTTTAATGCACGCGCGTAACGTCGGTAGGCTCGTCGCTAGTGATATGTATTAAATGAAACAGCCGTCACGCTTCGAGACTGGTTTATTACTGGCGCGGCCCATCAACGTACCGACACCACAATATTTAACGGAGCCAATTACTCACAAAAGAATAAAATAATAGGGGTTAAAGTATGAAATTACCGTTTTATTGCAATAGGTTCTTTGAATTGACATAGAATCTTCATGGTTTGAGGTTTTCGAATGAAACTTTTTTCAAATGGTTTCTATGATGTTCTTTTTTTAAAAAATGTGAAACATTTGAATATCGACTTTCAATTGTTTTTGTTATTCAATTTAGACAAGAAAGATGGATACTGCGAAAATTCGAGTGATTTTTGAATACGAGTTCCGACGCGGAACTAACGCGGCAGAAACAGCCCGCAATATCAATGCTGCGTTTGGAGAGGGGTCTACTAATGAACGCACCGTGCGATTTTGGTTTAAACGCTTTCGTGATGAAAATTTCGACTTAAAGAACGAGCCACGAGGAAGACCGCCCACACAGGTGAATAACGATGAATTAAGAGAGATAGTGGAAGCCGACCCTAGTCAAACTACCCAGGAATTAGCGGCATGGTTTAACGTTACCTTACCCACAATATTGACTCACTTGCGTCAAATCAATAAAATAAAAAAATACGAAAAATGGGTGCCTCATAATCACTCGAATTTTCGCAGTATCCATCTTGCTTGTCTAAATTGAATAACAAAAACAATTGAAAGTCGATATTCAAATGTTTCACATTTTTTAAAAAAAGAACATCATAGAAACCATTTGAAAAAAGTTTCATTCGAAAACCTCAAACCATGAAGATTCTATGTCAATTCAAAGAACCTATTGCAATAAAACGGCAATTTCATACTTTAACCCCTAATAATTACGCAAGACTGAAGAATGTATAATGCAAGCACAGTCGTCAACTAACACAATTACACTCATAGGAATGTCTTGGGACACACAGCGTCTCGCGAGCGAGATCTCCGAACGGATGCAAATTAAATCCTCAGGAAAACAAAGCGATGAATGCTGCTGACAGGCTGGCTGACGGTGGCACTGACTGCGAATAAGCAGAAAGCCTCAAGCTTTTATTTGAACACGATTCCTTTTTTCTTCTTTGAGCCTTTAAATTTTAGGGGAGCATAGGATCTCCATTTCCTTCCGTGGATGTCGTAGAAGGCGACTAAGGAAATCAATTACCAGGAGACGGGCAGCAGCGTCTTCCTGAGATTCCAACCGCATACTGCCATCGCCAACACGACTGCTAAGAGTGGCGATTATGGCAAAACCCCAATGGTTATGAAAACCACGAAGGAGGCCTATGTCCTGCAGTGGGCGTCAAATGGCTATAGGAAAGAGCGGGTGATCGTGCTCTTCCACTATAGAGGGAAATTTCCCGCCAGGCAGATCGTATGCCTGGGGACGGCCGGTCCGACTGATGTTCGTCGGACGTTATATTTATGTTATGTCATGTGAAACATTTTGCTTGCGCGATGCAGGAATGTTGGAGTTTATAGTGCGCGCGCAGAGTTGACATGTGCTTGCCACATGGCTGATGAAGATAGGATCTCAACCATATATTCCCATTTCTTACGGTAGTTTCCAATTTAGGTCAGCCACAAAACTTTAAAATCCGATTTTTCTTAATTCTCTAATCTCTTAATCTCTAATCTTAATTGAACTAAACTAATTTTAGTTTTTACTAGACTGCGCCGAAAGGAGATTTACGTCTTTTGACATCACGTAACATAACATAAACTAACGCCTGTATCCCAGAGGGGTAGGCAACGACCAGGGACTGCCACTTGCCACGATCCTGTCAGCTCTCTTTCGCTTCATCAACATTTTATTAGTCGTTGCATGCATGCACGCACGCCGGTTTCAGGTACTCTTTGTTTTTCTTGCTCTTTGCTAACACGTCCCTAATTTGATCGAAGTATGTCTGCCTGGGACGTTCCTTACTGCCCCTTCGAGTGTATGTGTATATGTATGTATGTTCATATATTTCTTTGGCACGCTCTGTAGCCTAAATGGTTTGATGGGTTTTAGCATCAACCACATTATCTATGATTTCTATGTTGTCTCCAACTGCGTTTTTTTTTCGCGAACGTGTCAACCATAATAGTGGAAAAAAAGAAAATATTTAAATTTTCAACTCGTTTCTATCTTTATAGTTCACTGACTACGTAATTTTGAAAATTATATGTTTACAATTTTTCAGGCAGTCGGGTCTTGTTTTTTCATATTTTTTTTAATTAGTTTTTATCCCAAATAACAGTTATCACCAGCTGGCACGTCTAGTACAATTTGCGCGTCTAGTAAGTAAACCGGGCAATGTTTACCAACATTTCCAATCTCCGAGACACTGGTACGCACTTGCATAAGATATCAGCCAGCTTGTGGAATAGAATGTGGAACGTGATAGATCTGTCTTAAACAAATCCTTTGGTAATTTTAATGGTGACATTCTGTGGTTGACTACCGTGTGAGAGCGGGTTATTAACCGTATCGCTGTCGATTAAATGCGAGGAAATCTGATTCCGCCTCGCGGGTCCTGCGGTCGCCACCAATTAGTCGCAAGACCTTAAAAAATTATGAATAATTAGAAATTTTTAATGGAACTTTCTTCTTCACGCTTGCCCGCTCCTTTAGAGGGACCCACCAGATGTAACTCATTGTTCCTCCTAATTTGCTTTGAAATGAGAATTACTTTTATAATGCTCAAATGAAAACAAAAGAAGTAGTTTAATTACGACTCGATTAAGAAATGCTGAATTACTTTACCGCTAGCAATTTTTTGGTCATTACTTATCAACAAGTGACCGTCTAATAGTGATACGACTGATAATTGCAATTAGGTTATAATTCAATCAACATAACGTAACAAGAAGAAATTGAAATTGCTTGAAATTGCCAATTCGCAGTGGGCACGCGTGGTGATTAGCCCATTCTTTCTCTCTGAGAGAAGGCCTGTGTCCTGCAGTGGGACGTATAATAGGCTACATAAGTATACAAAAAAATCTATTCTGGTTAGGTTATGTGACACGTACAATAAACAATTTAGCGAGATAGAGCCTTTCATCCACTAAAAACAAACTTTCAAAAACAACATAATCGAGGAAATTAAGACAAATAACACAGCAACTAACTGTAACAAATAATCCTTCACTTTTCTCCTAATTGCTCTGTTCAGTAGCGAGTGCACGGTTTCACATTGGACGCTGGCGGGGGGCGGGGGGCGGCGCGGCACTTGGTTTCATGCATTTACTGCGGCTTTTGAATGTGAAAAAGGTGTCGTGTCGTTGCCGTCGTCATCCGGTGGGGAACCGTCCATCAGCTGATCTCAAGAGTTCGGTCACAGGGCTGTACACAGTAAAGACCCAGACCCGCCCACACACATCACTCTACACACACTCACGCGCACAAACACATGTCAGAAATCCACACACACGCACAAACACCACACAATAAGACAAACTTTTTCTTTTCGGATTTTGGATATTTTTGACAATTATTTAAACACTTTCATAATTTAACGTTTTCTTTTGCTTGTGGTAATAACCATTAACATGATAATGTCTGACCTATAAGATAAAGAAAATTTATAAGTAATTACGTGGAAATCTGTAATTGGCCATGTTATTACTCATATATGTTAAGTCTTATGTTATTGATGTCGCTGTAAATTTCCCTGTCATTAAATAAATAAATAAATAAACGAACCAACAGGAAGATCCACGCGATCTCGTCTTGGTTCAAAACTGGGATACCTTGTAATATGGCCATCGCAGACATGGAAAATTACCCAGACTGAGGTAATAGATACTTTGACTAAATTAAATGACTCACCAAGACCCTCTCTATCCTCACGCAATGGGAGTTTGACGCAAAAGCGTCCATCACTGTCCTGTGTAGTAGAGGTCTGAAAGTGCTGCTCACACAAAGTTTCTTCTTTGGTGAAGGGTGTGGCCTCAGGAACACTTTCCAACTGCCAGAATTTAACTGTACTGTATGTAACTATACAAGTAAATACAGTAAGTTAGACTCAACCGACGGGGGCGGCGGATAATCTAAATTAATACACGTGCCCTTATTATGGCGGTTCAGCGCTCCGTTTATTTATTTATTCATAGAAAAATAGTAAATCGTTTGTGTTATTAGATAAGTACAGTTCAGACGAGCTAAATGAAATGATAAATGGGATTTTAAATTCAGGTCAGTTCTCTGACTTTCACAGAGGATATTAAACAGTTATATTTAATAGTCAATTTTTTTGTCAACTTTTAATAGTCAATTGATTGATTTACTAAATGTCACGAATTAAGTCGAGTCGTAGGAAACGTATTGAATGGCCTAAACTATTTTTTCGTTTACTTTTTGATCGTTAAAGAAGGAAAATCAATGTTTTTTAGGGTTTCGTACACCATACAAAAAAAAGGAACCCTTATAGAATCACTCGTCCGTCTGTCTGTCCGTCCGTCTGTCACAGCCAATTTGCTCCGAATCTACTAGACCAAATCAGGTGAAATTTGGTAGGATAGTGTAATCTTATGACCCAAACACAGATGTGCAAAGTAAATAATATTTTTTTACTATTAGGTTCATTTTCGGGGGACAAATTAGGAAATTTAAAAAAATGTTTTGCATACCTTACTTTGTTATACATCAAATGAAAGGACTTTTTATGAGGATTTGAAATATATTTTTGTTATTATTGTAAAGTAAATAGTTTTGATTTTATTCATGAAAGAAGACGAAAGTGTAAGGCATCCACTGAAAATCAGCGCCGTGGCCCAACCATGGCGTGAGGCTGAGTGGAGACCTTTTTGGTGCATAACACGTAAGACTGTAAAAATTTTATGTTAAGTTTAATTTATTCTATTGAATTTTTATGTGCCAAATAAATATTATTCTATTCTATTCTATTCTAAACACTCCGCACTCCGTAGTAAGATTATGAGTTACCGTAGGCTGAGGGATCACTTCCTCAACACAACGCTGAGTCAACTACCTTTTGTGGGTAACATCTATAGTCCTCTTTTGTTTATTTGTTTTGTCTGTTGTCTTTTTTTGTTGTCTTTTGTCTTTTTTTTAATTATACAATCGTATCACAATGGTATTCCTCTGTTAAAACGGTTTTAATCTATCGCGAAGAGAAAGGCACGTTTAGGGTTTCGAAGATCAAAAAGAAAAATACGGCACGCCTGCCTGCCTGCCTGCTGTGTCTTGGCTGTGTGTGTGTATTTTTGATAAGCAAATAAACTTTTTATCTATCTATCGTTCACCCAATGCGGTATTGCAGTACGTTAACAAAGGTTGGCACACAGCAACAAAAGCCAGCCTAAGGGTATTGGTAGTCAGCGCCACCTCGGAGGAGCTTCATAACGTGTATAAACTTTCGTACACTACCGGAAAGTAAATAGATAACTTCCACACAACACAATCACTTGTTCTGGTCCCAAACTAGGTTACCCTAGTCTACTTCTGGAGATTTCCGCACTCAGTCTCATAGTTGGGCCATTTTACGTAGCAAGTGCTGAGGTATGTAAATACCTCAGACTCTAGGGTTTCCTCAGGATGTTTTCCTTCTCAGTTAGCGAGTGGTAATGCTACTAGAACTTCACAAATGTATAACTTAATTTCGGATAAATGACGTGGTATTTTGGCGGAAGAGTTAATAATGGAATTAAGTTAATAATGTGTAGTGCTTAGGAAAAGTTTAGTCCGAAAAAAAAACTTCACTATCAATGGAATAGAACCTTTAGCTAGCCGATTCAGGACAAGGCGGCTTTGTTCCTCTGTCAGGCTAAATATAGAACTACAGAGTTCATACACACAATATTACATTAACCTTTCGTTTCAAATAGCATCTGTTAGTTTATCCCAAAATTAACGGATCAGCGGTCGACTATACGATCACAGTAATTATATACTCAGATATGCCGAAGTATGTTACGTTTTCTAACTTGAACCCTAGCGAAATACTGATCAAAGTAGCGCGGTTATAGCGCTCCAGGCATCTCGCACGCGCCACCCTCATCCGCTTTGAGACAAAGAGATGCTTATTGGCTTAAGCGGATTAACAACAACGCGATTGTCTGTCTGTCTGTGTGTACAGCGGCTGCAGCCGCAATTATACGAGATTTGACAATGACGAAGGTGGATAATCTTGAATCATCTTCATAGATAATCCTGCAGCTACATTATTGATTACGTCATCCCGCGACTATACCCAATGAATTATTAAAGTTACCTACGTGTTTGATGAATAATTAATATCAAACAGCCGTGGTAGCGGAACGGTAAAACGTCGGCTTCTCATTCGGGAGGTCGTGGGTTCGGATCTTGTTTTTGTTTACTAAGTTACGTACATTTGTGAAGTTATAGTAGCTATACAGGAGGAAACATGAGTGTATGAGGTGTTCACACACCTCAGAGCTTAAAATTGCCAATCCGCGGCGAGCACGCGTAGTAATTAAGCTCATTCTCTCTCTCTGAGAGAAGGCCTGTGCTCTACGGTGGGACGTGTATAGACTCCATTATAATTTTATTATTATTATTTATTTACTTTAATTGCAAAAAAATACAGTCTAGACTATTGCGTTGTACAATTAGCAACTATGATTATGCAATTAGCAAATGTGCATTGTACATAGGTATCATTTCATCATTTGAATGATTCCGATTTTGTGACGGAAGGCAAGCAACTGGAAATGACACCTCCGTGAAGAAAAGTGAACATTTAGTGAGATTAAGCGAGTTATAGTGCGCCGGTCGCGCGGAAACTCCAGGCGGGCGCGGCGAACATCGGCGGCGTATAAAATTAAAAGTTTCAATAAAACTTAAGCGGCGCTAATGCAAGTTTAATGTTCGCCTTTGATGCAGATGCAGGAGTTGCAGAATTACCTCCGTCCCCGCGCCCCGACCCCGCCCCCGCCCCCGCCCCGCCCGCACACCTCCAGCGAATAGAATAGAATAGAATAGAATATTTATTGGGCAAAAACATTAGTACAGAGCTTTTACAACAGAATGTTACAAATGGTTTACACAAGATTAACGATTAGCTTCTGACGCTGTGCTAGGTTAAAAACCTGTGTTACAGCAATCAGTGCCAATTCCCCACCGAAGTGACAATTTATTTAAATTGACCTTGAAATTGTACATAATATTCAGTTCTATTTGACAATAATAGTTTTAATGAATTTACTAAACTTTTAAATATATATATATATCCTAGGATTAAGTTATTTCAATTAAACAAAACAAAATAAAGTAGTATGAAACTAGTTATGTATGTGTAGTGTGTTTGGTGAGTGAGTTCCTCTTTTTGTGTAGTGTATGTGAGTGTATGTAAGTGTTGTGAATGAGTGTGTGTGAGAGGATGTGTTTAATACATATAATTTTTTAGTAATAGAATAGTTATGTTATTTTAATTTAAGAGTTACTTTAGTATAGCGAGTAGGCTTTCAGTTTCATCATATGTGAGAAGCTGTAGCCACTTAAGAACTTCATGTTTGCAATCTGTGCTGTTTCTATGGTAGATGTTAATTTGTTTGTTTACTTTGTTGTAAATATGAGGTCCTAAAAATTCGGCAAATCTTTGACTAAAAGAAGTATAAAAGCGGCGCTCATATTCACAAACCCTGTAATTTTTTCGTTTGGACATAATGCATGGGTCGAAGGTAATTTTTTTATGTTGTTTTAGTATAATATCCAGCAGAAATAGTTGTCGAACTGACAGAACCTCGCAAAACTCGTATAATTTAGTAGTAGGATAGCGAAATGGTTTAAACGTACAGACCTTTAGGA
This sequence comes from Yponomeuta evonymella, assembly GCA_963969515.1. Lineage (NCBI taxonomy): Eukaryota > Metazoa > Arthropoda > Insecta > Lepidoptera > Yponomeutidae > Yponomeuta > Yponomeuta evonymella. The sequence continues at coordinate 22,997,204 of OZ018343.1, read as the reverse complement.
CTGCTCTTTGAGCTATTTCAAGTTTCTTGAGACTGGTTTTGGATGCGCCACCCCAAGACGTTATACCATATGTAACAAGAGATTGACAGAGTGCCAGATAAATTTGCTTAAGGCGTATTGGATCCAAAACATGTCGCAAGGTTTTGAATACATATATTAATTTTCTTAGTCGTGTGCTAACTAGTTCAATGTGATTGTTAAAGTTCAGGTTTTGGTCAATAATTATACCCAAATACTTAATGACGTCCACCTTTTCTAATTGCGTACAGTGGCATTCTGACGAGCGTAGGTCTGCACAGGAATGTCCTAAAATTTTGAAGTTATTACTAGGTTGTGATTGGTTACGAATTGTGAAAGCTATATATTTGGACTTATCTATATTTAGGGTAAGGATATTATTTTGTAGCCAGTTTGTAACACGGTCAAATCCAAGCTGAGCAGTGTAATAAGCCTCGTCCCAATTTTTTCCTGCAAATGTAAGTGCAGTATCGTCTGCGTATGATGTTATTTTTCCATTGTAGTGACTGAGTTCTAACAGATCGTTAATGTAAATGAGAAATAACGAGGGTCCAAGGATACTGCCCTGTGGTACACCGTGAGTGAGTAACAAGTCTTCACTGAAGTAGTCACCAAGCTTTACTCGTTGGTATCTTTCACTAAGGTAACTTTTAAAAATCCTAAGTTCATTTCCTCTTATGCCAATTCGTTCAAGTTTTGTCAAGAGTAGTGGGACAGAGACCGTATCAAACGCCTTTGCTAAGTCCAGAAAGATAGTAAGCACTTTTTTACCACTGTCTAGGTTTGCTGAGATATAATTTGTAACTTCATGAACCGCGTCATTAGCACATTTGCGTTTTCTAAAGCCAAATTGATTATTGGATAGTAAATTGTTACTTTCTAGAAAATGTATTAATCGATTGTTTAGAATCTTTTCAAATATTTTTGAAAGTGATGGCAGGATTGAGATTGGCCTGTAATTACTTATACGGTCTCTGTCCCCGTTCTTGAATATTGGCGAAACAACAGATCTTTTTAAGACTGCAGGAAAAACACCCTTATGAATGCAATTATTAAAGATGTGTGTGATAGGCGGAATGAGAAATGTCTTCATATCCTTCAAAAGCTTGCTTGGTATTTTATCTATTCCTACTGAGGTACTATTCTTTAAGTCTACTAATATTCTCTCAATTTCTTCTTCGTCCGTTTCTAGTAAGACAAATGAGTGTGGGTTACATTTTTGTGTGTTACTGTCAGGCGATGGCGTTGGATATGTATTTTTTTCAATTTGTTCTGCAAGATCCCTTCCAACATGAACGAAGTATTCGTTAATATTATCCAGCGTGTCTTTAGGTGAAGTAGTTTTTTGTAGAAGTTCTTGTGATGATTTTTTAGATTTAGCTGTGTTTGTTATATCTTTTATAGCCTTCCAAAGCTTTTTACTATTGTTTCCCGCTTGTGTTATTTGTTCTCTTTCGTAGTTTCTTTTAAGTTTTTTTAATAGTGAATTACAGTAATTTCTGTATCTTGTGTAAGTTACTTTTAGGATTTCGTTATTAATCGAGCGTTTCTGTTTTTTGTGTAACTGGTCCCTGTTTTTTATGCATCGTAATAGCCCTGGGGTTATCCAGGGTTTTATAATTCTTTCGCGTTTGGGTAGTTTCAGAGTTTTTGTATTATTTGTTATTGCAGTTTGAAGTTTATCACACAAGTATGTCATTGCTAGATTAGGATCATCGTTATTGTATATTTTGTGTAGGTCTATTGCCAGTATTTCATTTTCAAGGGTTTTTTTATCTATAATATTTTTGTATGAAGCCACTAAATTACGTTTACGTTTATGTTCCATGCAAAATATAATTGTTTTATGGTCTGTTAGTGTTGTTTCTACTACAATAGTTAAAGATTTATGATTTGTTTTAACAAATAGATGGTCAAGGCAGGTATCACTTAGATCTCTCGTAATGAAGGAGTGTGCTGGTAATAATCCATGGTATGCCATGAGGGTAAGGTAACGATCAGAGGAGTCATCCCTTTTACCGTCATTTATTGCAATGTTCATGTCACCAGCTATAACAATGTTCTTAAAATGTGTAAGTGTGTTCAAAATTTTATCTAGTGACTGCAAGAAATTTTCAATGTTTCTATAAGATGGTGAGCGGTAAATGGCAATAATAGCTTCCTCTTGACCATGCCTTATTAGAAGACAGTTTCCATCGACTAGGCCAGGTTCGTCAACTGTAACTGTTAAGCCATCTTTGATGTAGGTAACAACTCCATCATTTTGCTTTTGGTTTTGAATAGTTTGGAATGACGTGTACCCGTCCAATTTTGGGAGATCTGCCGATTTTGCTAGCCAACATTCAGTTAGTATCAGAATATCGCACGACACATTAAGTCGATGTAGTAGTATTTCAAAACCTGGCATGTTGCAGTTAATGCTTCGAATATTTTGAGACGCTAAAGTTAGACACCTGCTGGTTTTAGGTAGTAAATCCCTACATTGCTCTATATCGGATTTGCATGCGTGAGATACAGAAAAACTGTCAATATCTTGGGATATGTATTCAAATTTATCCATTCTTCAAGAATAGATTAGGTTTTGTTGTCAAATAAATGTGCTTAGGACTCAAAGTTAGCCCTACGCCAGTAACGAGAACAAGAGACATTAATTCTATTACAAGTTTGTGTTTTTTTTCAGTTGTGTAATGTATTTTTGTGTGAATTCGGTAGTCTGTGTATTGAGAGTGTATTTGTTGTTGTATGGGTGTATTAAGCAAAATTAAACATAGCGGTAGATAGAAGTTACAAAGTTCATAGGTAGGAATTATAGCTAGTCATGCAGCTTTTCTCAGCATTTCAATGTCGGCCTCTGAAGTAATCTTAATTTGAGGGAGATTTTCTTTTTTTCTCAAGTAGACTGTACCATTTGAGGTCCAGCAGAAATCATATCCATGTGATTTCTGAAACATCCTGGCCTGATAAAACAGTTTTTGCGTTTTCTGGGTAAGTGTTTCCGAGACATATAGTGGCTTGGCTGGCCCCTGGTGATTGAGGTGTTTTGTACTCAGTTTATCTCCCTTTAATTTGGATTTGTTGAAGTCCTTGACCTTTCTCAGTACTTTATCTCTGAGGAAAACAGTGGAAAACTCTGTTACTATTAGCGGTGCCGGGGAGTCCCTCGATTGTAGACGGTACGTGTCTTTGATGTCACATGGCTGAACATCTATCTCCAATACCTTTAAGACTTTGGTCACAGCGGAATATACATCCTCCTTTTTTTCTCCTTGCGGCTTAGGGATGTTCCTGAATTCTATACCTGTCAACCGACTTTTTCTTTCTAGTATCTCAATTTTCTCTTCCAGAAAACCGATGATTTTCTTATCTTCTTTTCTTTCCGCTTCAAGGATATTAATTTTTTTAAGAAACTCGTCATACTTTTGAGACATCGTTTCTACATTCTTCGTCAATAATTCGTTTTGGTTTTTCAGTTCATGAAAATTAGACTGCAATTCTCTGAAATGCTGGTTTTGTTCTTCAGAGAGTTTTCGAAACATTTCTAATAATTGTGATGATACGTCACTTACTTCAAATTTACGTTTTTTACGTTCGGTAACGCTACTCAAAATGTCGTGTAAATCCGGGGCAGAGTCATAATGCTGCAACGGCGAGTCACGTAGAGAGGCACTGGAGGTCCCCAAAGATGATGGTAAAGGGGCATCTTGTCTAGACGGCCGCGATGCAACGCTGTCTCGTGTGTTAAGTTCCTGTCCAGACGCTAGCGGTGAGGGGGATGGAGGCGGAGTACGAAGGACCATTTTCGTAGTTTTAGATGGGTCTTGGCACAAGATCCGCAGCTGAGGTACTAGGCGAGTATAGCTGAGCAAGACGTAAAAGTGGCGACAGGCTGAAGGGTCAGGCAACAGTGGTGGCGAGCGGTCGTTCAGTGTAAATACCGGTACCGACCAGTATAAGTTGATCTCGCACTGGTCCTTCGTAATCAGTGTCGCCGCTTCAATACAAATTGATTAGTCGGCCACTATAAGTTATTGAGGCAAGGAAGGAGTTGAATATAGGTATCCCTTTTTCTCACCGTTTAGTTGTCTTTTGATTGAGTGTTAGTCAGAGATAGAATGCTTCTTGATGTTATTATGCACAACGCCGATCTTGCGTATGTAATGTTACTCACACACAGAAATTCGCTGATGTTCGTAAGCACGAGTAAATGCAATCTCCTTAGTGGTATGCGCTCCTATTATTCACTGGGTATTTATTTTAACTTTCTTGTGTTTATATTTAAATTATTATTTCGAGAAATACAATTTTAACTGCAAACGTGTCTGTTCTCTACAGAGGTCCGGGGGGAAGCGGTCCGAATATCGAGAAGTTGAGGCTTCACATTCCACTTACATCTGACATGTGAGACAGAGGTTTTGATCGCTAACAACGCAATCATAAGGACTTAGAAACCCGATGCTACCTTAAGACATTAAAGGGTTTTCAATTACACTATGTATTTTGACTAAATTATGTTGAATAATAGAATATAATAGAATAATAGAATATATAATAATAATAGTAGAATAGATCAGCCCTTACATTACTGTTGCAAAGTCACTTGTAACGTAAGAGTAATCTACTGATTGCAAATGTATATGGGTCGATGTTCTGGTGTATTAAGTAATTTCCTCTTTGACTGTGCATAATTGTCAGCATAATTGTGACTTATTCTTGTCTACGTGTCTTGTCTGTGTTATACAACGGAGAACTTGCACAAGAAATATTTTAATGTAATCGGAAGGGCCATGTCCAACGATAAATAACCATGGTTAATTTTATTCTCCACGTCTTATAAGTATAAGAATACTTTTCATAACGTGGCCTGTCGAAAAGTCATTCTAGTCACGTGGTACAAAAACGCGCCATACAAATCGGACTCAATCTATGAGGTCACAACTTGCACCTTATAATGTATGAAGCGTTTATAAATATTTAAATTATTGAATTATTAGAGTCTTTAGATAAGGGTACCCCAAAATCCCGGAAAATAATATTTTGATTTTTTATTTATTTTTTTATATTTCTTGAGTTTTTCTATGACTTGTATGATATAAAAGCAATGCCACTTCAATCTAAGATATGCGCAAGTTCCCTTGTTACATTATATCTATGTAAGATGTTTCTAACTTGTAACTATGTTTTAAAAATAGTTTGTTTTCTTTCGGTAAATAAAAATAGTCATCCAACTCATCTCATCAAAATATTCGGTACGGAGGTGAGAAAATTACACCGATTTAGAATCCAAAAGCCACCACTACGAAACTCTACAGCAAATCGTTCTGCTACTCACTTGAGCAGTTATAATCGTGGCGCCCAAACTATGTGCTAACCTTATCAGTAACTCCACCAACTCTGGTTTAACTACTAACAAGCCAATGCGAGGCTGCCAAGTTTCAACTGTCTTTAGCTTCTTGTTCTTACTGATTTGATTTGATTATTGTTCAGTTATTAGGGTAGAGTTCCCTTACGCATTTTGAGAGTCCTGTGTCAAAATATCGAGACTAGTGATGAAAAATTTGAGACTGAACTGGTTACTCGGCTGATTTGTGACAGAGTCAGAAAAAAAAATCTCTCGGACAAGAAATACCTGAAAGAAGATCGACATCAGACGGACATATTGTTTATTTGGTCTACCGACAGTTTTTTCTACCTTCGTACCTTCGTGTGATAAACATAACTAAATTTTAAACAACAGGGCCACCACAAAACTGAATTTATCGTCAATTAAAATTAGCCGAAACCGGCGTGCATGCATGCAATGCAACGACTAATGAATGTTGAGGAAGGAAAGTGCTCTGTCAGGATCATGGCAGTTTCTGGTCTCTGCCTAACCCTCTGGGATACAGGCGTGAGTTTATGTATGTAGGTATGTAGAATTAGGGAAGTACAACTTTTTTCTACGGCTTGTCAATTTTTTTTGTCTAATTTTCCAAATATTTTATTAATTGGTGCGAGGGACTGGGAGAGATGGAAAATAGGAGGGGAGGCCTTTGCCCACCTGTGGGACACAAAAGAGACTAAGTAAAAAATTACTCAAATAAAAAATAACCTAAGGAGTTACATTGGTGAATTTGGGTCCCGCCTGCTTTTTATTTTTTCAGTGATTTTTTAATTTTTTGATAGATTTGTGCTGATTTTATATAGCCTATGACACTTGCGCAAACACGACAAATCGATTGAGAACTTATTTGTCAAAATCTAACCATTGGTTAGTGAGTTATGTTATGAGGGAACATAGAATCGGACATACTTACATACATACTTATAGATACGAGCCAAAGTCATTACCCTTTTTTGGGCTCCGCCGCAGTCGGGTAAAAAACTTTTTTTTATTTACTTTTACGGGTCTTCTGCTTTGTAGTGGCGCTGTTTGATTAAAACTATATCGGTTGAATAAAATAAATATTCTTCTATGTAGGACCATTATTATCATTGGTAGAGCGCGCAAAGCACGATTTAAATAAAACTCCGTGAATTCTTATTTGAAAAACACAAATTCTAATTTATAACCCTTTAAGACTTTATAAAAAAAACTAAGTAACTGTAGCACATGCAACATTATTACTTACTAATTAATTTAAACTGAAACAAAATGAAGTCAAAGTCAAGTGAAGTCAAAATGCTTTTATTCAAAATGTCACAGAAATTACAACTTAATTAACACTGCAAGTTAAACAAAGAAACGAAATATAGTTTAAATACATAAAGATTAGTACAAAATGTATTTGCGTACATGATAAATTAGCAGACTGGGATTGTTACCCTCATTGAACGATATTGGGTACTGTTTACCTTGTACCTCGTACAAAACCTTTCAAAGATCCTACTCTCAGTAACCAGCTCACTCACCCCCGATTGTTTCATAAAATAAAACAGTTAAAGCTTGATACATCACATGCGATAAGAGACCGTTCCGACTCAATATCGGCCGTTTTATGATAATGACACATAAACGGGATGTCATTCGAAAGGCCATGAACGTAAATGTCAAAGTCGTAAAATTTTATATCGCCTGTGTCGAAACTCCTTTCAGTTAAGCTGATGAAAAGAAATACGGCGTCGGACACTCAATAAATTGAAACGGTTTTGTTTTACTTTTCACTTAGCAGTTAGCAGTTAGAAGCAATAAATGATTAAATCGCAAAGTGAAAGAATTCCCGTTAGTATATTTTTTCCCCAGAAACAGCGTGCCTTTGTCCCCGGCGCGGCGCGATCTTTGAGGAGCGCTCGACTCGCGCTGAGGGCACTTCACGACTTTTCTTTTTTGTTTCAACAGGCTTTTTTAGAATTTGATTGGTGTTCGGACATAAATACAATGTAGCAGTATACATCTAATCAGAATACCGTCGCCCTGCTCAAAATTTGGCTCAAGATGAAACTCGCGTTTCACGAATATTTTAGACAATTAGTAATTGCAGGCTCGTATTTGAATTAGTCGTGTGACAATACCGAGCGAAGCACTAATTAGCGTGAGTGAATGTAGCGCCCCATACATGCTAAAGGAGCGGGGTGGATCGGGGAGGAGCGAGGAGGGGCGGGAAGGAGAGCGGCGACTCATCGTGAGTGACAACGGCGCTCATTAAACTGTTCCGCCTGGCGGGCTCGCTTTACACCTCCATGGCACAAAGTACCTAGTTGCATCTGCGCGCAGGGACCTGACTATCCCTCCGTTCCTAGTTCTAGGGATTTTCAACAAAACAAGGCAAGCAGGCGGTTTCAATTCAACTTGAAAATAATTTGCGTTAATTTTCAAAGTGCTATATTAAAATTCTCCTTCCAACGTCAAATTTCATAAATAATTTAGAAGAATCGTTTTATAAAACTGTCCGGCAGCACAGACGACATGCTATGAGTTTTCTTCTTGATATTATTGAGACAGGAAGAACCATTTTTTTTACCTTATATATTTTGTTTTCACTTCTTTGATATAAAATTTATGAAAAAGTGTAGCCAGATAAAAAGCTAAATTGTTTTCACTTTCCTCACAATCAAGCGGTGTTTACCGTCTACTAAGATAAAGAAACAATACACTGCTCGAAAAGAGAAAACAAAAGGCCCTTCCACTCTGTCAACAAAGTAAGAACGGTATCTTTGCGCGACATCAGTTAACACTTGAAACCGTCCAGGAAAGGAACGGAGATATTGAGCTAGTGGGTGTCAGAGTGAGAGGTGGACGTTAAGTCCGATGGAACATTTAGAATTCATTGAAAAACTCCGTCTGAAAGTTATCTGATCGTAAACGGTGACAGGAGACGCCTTCCCGCACCCCCGCGGTGCTCGTGACAACATCCCCTAGAAGAACAGTTTAGTCATGCGACAGATGATCCATATACCTAGATACTAAGTAGGTTTCTTAAACATACATCTAAACAATTTTGTCACCCGCATGTGAGTGTAACCTAGTAACCTAAGAAAGTCAAGTGCAAATTTAATGTTAACCCTAGACACTTAATCTTCGTCGTTTCGACGAATACGCGACAGAAAAATTGTTGTATCTTTTTGGTGCTTTTGCGGATAGTCGTGGTGTCTCTTGTCGACTCGGTGTTCGTCACGCCCTGGCGAGAGGTAACGAATTCCAGCAGCCAAGTACTATTTTTCTAGAAATTTTACAAAAATATGCACAATATCGCAATTTATGATGAAGATAAAATTTATTTTTGTACTGAGTGGGTGTAAAAAGTATTTTTTTCTCTAATATCTACAGCTTAAGTTTTCCCTTAAATCGGACAACTACCTACTTTTTTAAATTTCTGTTTTAATTAAATTTTTTGTAAGAATGTCAATTTTAATCTGTAGAAACGGGTGTCATTTTAAACAGTAATAAAAATAAATAAGAGTAAAACAAACAACAAAAAATATTTTATTAAAGAATATATAATATGCCTGAAACCTCAGCAATAAAAGTACCAAATATAAGAAGTTTTATTTCAAACTTAACGCTTCAAAAAACGGTCGTGGAATTGACGAATGGTTATTGGTTAGGTATTATGGGGTATGTGAGAAGGTTACGTGTCTTGGGCTGAAGCAGTTCCTTATGCTGTCGATGTAACCTTCAAGCGAGCTGACCGATGCAGCCAAATCGCAGTTTGTACTTCAGTACGTGACTTACGAACTACTCCACAAATAATACATAAATAACCTACCAGAGCCGACCATCTATTCGTATCCTCACCACGCTCGCTGTGGCGATGTCCGCGCCAGCGCCGTACTCCACGAAAAAGGTCCAAGAAAGTTGCTCTTTTAATTGTGAATTAAGCTATTTACTTCAGTTAACACAGTTTGATGAATAACAAGCTCGCTTTATTCAAGAGATCATCGAAAAATTTGCGATAAGGCTTAGGTAAGTAAAAACTTTATCAACTTCGCGATCCAAATTTTCGCTCATTAATTTGGTCCATTCTGACGTAAACTCTGTTAAAATTATTTTCATACTTTCTATCTTACTATCTGAATAATAAACGTATTTAGTGGCGTCAGGCGGTGTTCTAGGAGACTTGTCGTAGATAGACAGGAGTAATTAATTCAAGTGGAACTCGTAAAGTTTTTCCCGGATGCAATAAAACTGAGTGTCTGTCACCTTCTCCTTGTGTTTACGTACCAATCACCTCGCATCGAATAGAGTGAGAGAAGAGGCAAAAATAAGGTAGCTAACCACGGGGCCATTCTATCTTTTATTTTGGAATATGATTCCCATACAAACCCCCTTTTCACCCGTTTAGAGAGTGAATTTTATCAGGCATTATTTATTTTCTAAATTTACTTTCTTGGCCTCAATCTGAGTGTACATTGAATCCTTGCCTGGTTTACATAGCACAGGGTATTCTAGTTGGAGACTAGGAAATGTGATTGTGTTGGTGTGAAAGTTTTATTTTTTTGTTTTATTTATAAGGGACACAAACTTTATAAAGTACATCGCATTCTTAGAGACTTAGTTTTAGTTTTACGTCCACAACAATCGCCAAACAAGTGGATGTGAAAGAAAATTTAATGTTAATTTTTTTGTTAAATTTAGTGAAATGTTAATCTTCAAACTAATAATATAATAAAATCTCTTAATCGTGAAAATTCTTTTGAAATAGCTTTTCTAAATGCTTATTTATTTGTATTCAAAATGTCTATGTTTAGTTGATTGTATTCCTTTATTAGGTACACGTGAAATGGTTCTGTGTTTCCTCAAGTTCATATGACTGACTCTGTGGTAAATTGAAAGTTATTATTTTTATTGTAGGATCATTAGGGCAAAATTTCAGGTTTCTAATTCCAATAGTTTGGGCTGGAGGTTGAGTTCCTTTTATCTAGGTATTAGTTAATAGACTCAATTAGATTTGATAACATTCGGTTAGTATGAGTGTAAGCCAAAAAACGTTCTTGGTCTCAGCGCAAAGTAAACGAACGAGGTTAAACGAAATTAAACTCCGATGTATAGCAGCGAAAACTTTTATACGACCACCTATTTATTCCAGCCCGTTACCGGCTGCTCAAGTCCAATAGTAAAATATTTTGCCTTCAGAGACTTTCCCGGTAACGGTACGGCAAGAGCATCCTTGCGGTTCGGGTATCAAAACGAGTGCGGTTGCTGCAACTCAGACAAGCACATGCAACAAGCAGGCTTGCTGAGAAAGTGTTTTAACAGTGAGTGTGTGTGACCGTTTGATAATACAGTAAAAGTGTGTTAACAGTTATTTAGTACTTATTTTAAAGCTTTCACGATGCTTTTTTTACGTAAAAATGTAGCTGAATAGATTGCACTGATGATAAATTGACCATAGAGTAGTTCCAGGTCGCTGCCGCCGTGTGCTTGTGTGTGTGAACGGTTGCGGGAATGCAGTGGTAGGATAACGTTGCTAATAGAAAATGCAAGTTTTGAAATTATATAAAAGGTGACCGAGAATTTTAGAGCATTTCATAGAAGAGCTGATTAATGCACTATTCTACATTTTGGATCACTATCAATTAGTTAGAATTTCTTATAAACCAATTTGAATCTATCTGACAATGGCAACAGTTCATCATCATAAACCCATTATGTCCCCACCGAGGGACACGGGTCTCTTCCCTGAGGAAGGTATAGGCCATACTCCACCACGGGGGCCTAGTCCGGATTGGTGGAGGCTTGTAGACTAGTGGCTCGTCTACTGTCAGAAGTTGTCAAGCCGCCCTAAGGCCTCTGACTTGGCTTAACGACTGCCATCTATCGACGGCAGCCGGCACCAACAGCTTAACGTGCCTTGCGAAGCACGGAACCGCTCGGAAAAATGCCACTAGCGTTAGGCATAGACGGCGACCCATCCATGCACTGAACGCGCCCTGTGTTGCTTAACCTTCGTGATCGTTTAAGATCACTCAGGCAGCCGGGGCTACGAGCGGGCAACAGTTAATTAACTGGAACTTCTCGTAACTTCAAATACCGTTTACGCATTGTCACAACTTGCAGCAACTACTCGAAACATTGTAACTCCACATGCCTCATTCGCACTGTTCCAGCTACTTGGACAAACTCATTTGAAATGCACTTTTGAAACGGAATAAACCAATAGGTTATTAATTTTATCAGTTGTAGTATCTTTATTGGATACCTGTAATCCACTATACTTCAAACGGTGACGAATAGTATATTTTATTTAAATTTTGTACACAACTGCGGTGAAGCCCAAAACGAGGGTTATGTGTTTGGCTCGTATGTATGAATGTATGTAAGTATATCCGGCTTTATGTTCCCTCATAATTCCTTAACCAATCTCCATGGATTCGTCGTGTTTTCGTGAAATCAGCATAAATTCCGCAAAAATAGTAAATATTAAATAATCAAGAATAAAAACTGAAATAACAATAACCAACAACCCGACTGCTAAGAACTCATTGCAAAGTACCTAGGTTGGTCCTACCTGCTTAGTTAATAATGCTCAGCAGTCATGTCTGGGCTATTTTTATTAATTATTTTTTTCTATTTCTTAACTTTTTTTTTTGTTGCATTTATGCTGATTTTTCGGGTAAATAACTGAAATAAAGTATATTAATCGTCGAAGACCTGTTTCGCTTGGTAAGAAACGAAAAATAATATGCGGAGCTGACGGCCAACCTCTATTACATGAGAGGCACGGCACTTGTATCAGTATTTTTGTTTCAGTTTTTTTGTTCCAACAAAAACATTGTAATGTTAAAATATCTCGCATAGTCTGAGTAGAGCTGACTCACCTGTTCATTTGCCGCAGACGAGGCGCACACGGTGGCGGGCGCGCGGGGGGAGCTGCTCGTGGCGGCGGGGGGCGCGGGGGGCAGCTACGCCTGCGAGGTCACACACGAGCTTACCCACGAGACCAAGCGCAGCGAGCCCACTTCCGTCATACATTCCAGTGAGTATAAAAATGTCATTACATCCTCGATTGGCCTGCAACCTCCTGACTTCAAAGTTTGTGTAGCTCCTTATAGATTATATTTAGGTACTCAGGAAAGACTCATCTTCTGAAAAGGTGGACGCTAAGGCAACGATAAGGTGATCCATAGGTATATTTAAGCCCTGCAACAGTCAAAAGGATTTCATTCTCTGTTACTAGTTAGATACTATCTGGATGAGCATGACCGGGAACAAAAAAAGTGGCAGCGGCAGTTTGTCTTAATTTCAAGCACCTACTGGGCTCCACTCCAGAAAGTAACATTACCGCGTCTTCACCAGGCACAGCGGGCAGCATGGCGCCGCGGATAGTGACTGCCAGCAGTGAGGAGGAAGTGGCGGAAGGTAGCGACGCAACGCTCGTTTGCTTTGCCATCGGGAACCCGCCACCTACTTACAGGTATATTTTCTGGTACCACGCCATTTTTATGAAGCTTTATGAGTTAGCTCGTTAAGAAGTTATTTATTTAATCTGAATAGTATGTTTGCAGTTTTGACATCGATTCATTAATTATATTCTTGCTTGCGAGCTTTACATGATTGTGCATACGTAGCTTTCTTCTGTCATGGACACATGGAAATGTCGAAAGTCAGTTATCTAGTGACAGACTGCACTCTTTGATTGATGATTGATCTACGTGAGAGCATCGCGAATCATTAAAAGTTACTAGAATATAATTAATTCAGACAAATGTAGAAAAACCGCTCAAAAATGTCATGTAGGATCTTTTGCGCTGCCCCTTCGTTGTATCTTTGTATAACAATTAATTTCATTTAGGTTATTTATACAATCTATGAAAAATCCATAAGTGTATGTCTCAATGTCATCGATTTCTTTTCTCTTTCCCTTGTAAGTTGCAGTTCGTCGTCGTAAATTTACCGTTCAATTTTCGCCCGTGAGCAAGTTACACTGATGTATTATGTTTAGGATGATTTGAAAAAAATATGGTCAGACCACTCCACTACGACTTGTGCCTGAACGCAGCGGCTAACATTGTACATTGTCATTAAGCAAACAGAATAAAATTTCTTTGCGTTGAATTATTTTTTTATTTCTGATTGTGTCAATACCTGTGATAACTGCCTAACCTTCCGCCGACCGTCGCAGCTGGTTCCGCGCGGTGGGCGGGCGCCTGACCCCGGTGGGCCCGTCCCAGCGCGTGCGGCCGCGCGGGCCCGTGCTGGGCGTGCTGGCGGCGAGCGCGGCCGAGCGCGGCGCGTGGGCGTGCCGCGCGCACAACGCGCTCGGCGAGGCGCGCCGGGACATGCGCCTGCACGTCCACGTGCCGCTACGCGTCGCGGTCGAGCCGGAGATGCAGGTCTGTTGGAGGAAAGAAAAGCAAAAAAATTGTGGTGGTTCTAGTTTGGGACAAGGACAAGATTGTGTTGTGTGGAAGTTTTTTTTGCACGAATCCTTTCGGCCGCTACCGCAACTGAGTTTCGTAACCAGGTGCGAAAGAAGAATGAAAACTCCTTGTTCGCAACCAGTTGCGAAAGAATACCTTTTATTCTTCGTTCGCAACTATAGGCATAATGCATTTGTTTTTCGCAACCAGTAGCGGTGCAGGATTTTCTGTTCTTTATTCGCAGGTTGCGAATATATACTTTTTCGAGTGCGTAGGTACTTAGTACTAGTTGAAATGAATGGTTGTTATCTAATCTTGACAATTCTGCCATAATGACTTATAATTTATGTTGTGCATCACTGTTGTGCTGTGCATCATTTAAATGTAATAATGTCTTCATCTAATATTTTTCCGACCTCAAGCAAATTAGATTTTATATCAACTAAACGAGGAGGAACAAAACTGCTATACGACGGGCACCGGTTCCACCGTAAGAAAATTTATGTAAACGGGGACTCATTTTGGAAGTATTGTAATGAAACGATTTGCAAAGGGAACTTAACATTGAATCAGCGAAATGAGATTAAAAAAATTAAAGAACATGATGCAAACTGTACGGCCAGCCATGCCAAAAACATAGTACTAAAAGAATTCGATCAACTGAAACAGATAAGCAGCTGTAATTTTCAATCAATACAACAGCAATACGACAAAGTGGTCAAGCAAATAAACGATAGCGGTATCCAACTTCTAGAAGAAGTACCAAAATACAGTAGTGTGAAAACTGGACTCTATAACGAACGTAACAAAATATTAGGTGCTCCTAAAGTACGGTTTGTAAACCCAAGCGACGTTGTTGTACCTGCAAAGTATACTGAGTTTTTATTGGCGGATTATGACGATGATTCCCAAAGAATAATTGTGTTTTGTAGCAAAGAAAATAGAGAGCAAATTAGAAAGTATCATCATTTTTTTGCCGACGGCACGTTTAAAAGTTGTCCAAAAGGATTTAAACAATTATATACTATACATGGGTATAATGAACAAAACAAGTGTGTAACGCCACTATTATTTTGTCTGGTGTGCGATAAGAAAATGAAAAGTTACGAAATACTGTTCAACTTGATAAAGACCACATTATCCACATGGGTACCGAAAAAAATTACGATGGATTTTGAACTTGCTGCTATTCATGCCATCAGAAGAGTATTCCCAACAATTGTTTTTCGTGGATGTTACTATCATTTTAACCGATGCCTCTGGAGGAAGGCTAAGGCTCTCAATATCAATACAAGACCTAAGAAGAGGCACGTCGCTAGATGTATAGGACTAGCTCGCTTACCGCAAAATTTCATAAATACAGGATATCGATATGTTATGGCAAGGAGTCCAGTATGTATAGAAATAAATAAATTTAATGCCTACTTTAAGAAGCAATGGGTTTCAAAAGATAAAATAGAGAAAGAATGTTGCTGTCATGATGAAGCTATTAGAACTAATAATAATATAGAAGGTTGGCATGCAAAAATTAATAAATACGTTGGCCGCAAAAATCCCACTCTGGCTCATTTTCTTCACGTTTTGGAGACTGAGTCTACGTCCTTTGACCTCAGAAAAGTTAGCAAGAAGAAAAACAAAGAGTACGAGGAAATTGATAAAGAAATAACCTCGGCAATAGAAGAGTTGAAGAGCGGAATAATAAGTGTCGGTCATTGTATCGAAATAATTTGCCCATATGTAATATGGTAGTTCGATACCATGACCGACGCTTATTATTAATCCACTAAGGCCTGCCGGCCTGCGTCTAAGATTGATAATATAAAAATAAAGTCTCATTATTATTTGATTGTTTTTCTTGATTGTGCTAAGCTACTCGTAGTATTGGTGTTCCACACTTAAACTTAAAAAAATCTTAGTAAATCCACTTGTAACTAATAAGTAGAGCCATTTAACATGTAATATTACTGATATTGGTTGCGAATTAGGACTACGCTTTTCTTTTTTCTCAACCACATATTTGCAAAGTCCTTTTTCGAAACCAAGTTGCGAAAGAAGAATAAAAGGTATTCTTTCGCAACTGGTTGCGAACAAGGAGTTTTCATTCTTCTTTCGCACCTGGTTACGAAACTCAGTTGCGGTAGCGGCCGAAAGGGCACGAATAAATAAATTTCGGTCATTTGCCACTTTTTTTACTTTTTCTTAACCATTCGGTGGCAAGTCTCGCCAGCCTATTCGAGTCCATGCGGCTTACGTCGCCGGCCTAATTCCATTTCAGTTTGGCGGTCTGGATACCCACATCCGCTATGCGCGTTTGTGGAAGTTAAGATAAAACGTTAAGTTTAAGGAAAACATAAAAAAAAACTTCAGAAAAGACTAGATGGGTAAAGGGACCGCTCGGACGCTGCAGTGCTGCGACATTGTTGGACCAGCACCTATACCGTCCTGACAGCTTAGTCGGCCTAGCTCACAGGAAAAAAAAAACTTGTTACTTTACTTTATTGTACACACACTCGCACACAAAACTTCAAGTAAAAAAGCGGCCACGTGCGTGTCGGGCCACCTGCAGTGTAGTGTTCCGCAGATGGAGGGGTATTTTGATTGATACTGAAATTGTATTTGCGTTATATTAAACACCTGCTTTAAGTGACTAATAACTTCATCAAATTAATTTGTAAGTTTAAGTACATACATAAGCAGCCTATATACCTACGTTCCACTGTAGGGCACAGGCCTTCTCTCAGGGAGAGAGTGTGGCCTTAATCACAACGCGTGCCCACCACGGATTGGCGATTTCAAGCGCTGAGGTATTTGAATAGCTCAGACACTCAGGTTTCCTCACGATGTTTTCCTTCACAGTTAGCGAGTGGTATTGCTAGTATAACTTCACAAATGTACATAACTTAGAAAACCAAGTCATAGGTATATGCCCGCACTGGGGATCGAACCTAGGTCTCTTGCTGCCGAGGCCGATGTTCTACCCACTAGGCTACCACCGCTCGTTTAAGTAACTTTTGCTTTTATAAGTAAGTAGACACTTTTTATCTGTGCTAGTTTTTTTACCTTTATTACATGTTCTACTGTCCTGTTTTTTACGTTTCTACAAACAATCGTTTAGCTGGGAGAGGGGGGCAATGCTCTACTGTCACAAGATTTGCGTAAAAATTCCAACAAAAAGCATGATAGCTGCGCTCTATGGAAGAAAAATAACTAATACAAAATCTCAAAATACGAAAACCAGTGTAAGTACCCTATGTTGCTTGGGAAATAAGGATTCTAACGATAACACGCGCTTCTAAATCGGTTCAAGAATTCAGAAGTTATGGTATCAATCAAAATGGTATGGAATAAAACGACAGTCTCTCTTTGGGCACTCATGTTAACCACAATATGTACAAAAAAAATCTTAGCTTGTGCAAAAAACTTGCGTTAGTGTTCAAATCTTCCATTTCAAGGGAGAAAAAAAAATACACGACAGAATGTTATGTAGTCTTAGTACTGGTGCAAACGACTATACACCATCTGCTGTCTGCGTAAAGCACAAAATAGATTTTAACACAACAGTAACAGCAACACACAAGTCCAAGCCAACCGACCTCACATCCATACCCACTATACCAGACATCTGTCAACTTTTTGGTTGGCTGAGTAGTAGTACGGCGATTGCGAGAATTCGAATGAGGCACCCTGCGAGCATGGCTCTTTATAATGTTACGCGAAGGAAAACCAGTTCTAAGGTTCAAGAGCGAACCGACCGATGAAGCAGAAGTTATCTGATTCACTTTTCAGATCCGCGCCTCGACGGGTCTACCAACTATTGCAATAGCGCCCTAGATTAAAGTAGCATTGCAACACAAAAAGTAAGCCTTTATACTCGTAAATAAACTTCTTTTACTCCCTGTGCATTGGACTTGCTCCGTAACTTCAGTCTTTACAAAGTTCCTTTAAAACGTCCTCTATAACCCGTGTACAACATAAATAACGCAGACAGCACTTAACAAACTCTAATATACCTTTTTTATTTAAAGGATCTTGTTTGACTTTTATCGACAACAACTTTGTTTAATTACTTCGTGAAATATGAAATACCAAACAGCCACTTGACGCTGTCACCGGGTAAACGAAGAAATAGAACTTTCGTCTCGAGCCGCGCTCGTCACTTTCCGAGAAAAACACGCGTCAAAATAAGTTACGGCGAGACGTCCTCCACGAATAAGGTTTTAGCTTGAAAGCAACCCGCGTCAACGTCGCCTGTCTTTTAAATATTAACCCAATCGCATTCACAACTTTCCCAAAATTCTTTAATTTAGATCTTGTCAAGTCGAAAAGGATGGATTAACCTAACTCTTGACGAGAAATTCGATCGGGGAACGCCATAAGCAAATAAACCCCTCGACTGTTGTAGTAGAGAAGTCTTTTAGTATTTCAGCGGGTCACATCGACTGCTGAATTCGTCGCGCATCGGCGACGCCGCCGGCAAATTGAAAAATAAATATTCAGCCAAGCGCGTGACCGCGGCTGTTATGCGCCGTTGTGAGCATAGCATTAGAAAAGATAACACTCATGGATCTATCGTTTGTTTTTTACCATAGACAATAGACATGTCCGACCGACGCGACGCATCCGGTTGCAATTCAGACTTTAAACTAATCACAATTTTTAGCCACCCACATTGTTTCGCGATGTTTAGTACCTGCGCCTCAGTCTTTACTACGTGGATGTTAATATACCTGTTTTTGTTGCACTATTGTATCTACAAAGCAGAACTCTTCTACCAAGCGATGTATGTCGGCGTCAAGTAATCCAGTTTTGTGTTAGCCCCGGATGCTTGAATTATTCATGAGGCGACGAATTGCTACACGTGACCGCCTCCAGGACCAGGAAGAAGTTTCTAAGTTTCGGCGCTGAATAAACCGAATATGTAGAAGTATCGCTGGAGACTGAACCAAAGATACACCGGAATGCAAGTTTGGCCATTAGCTAAGACAAATTGAACCAAACCGATCCGTTGAACCATATTGATCACTGAACTATATTGGAATGCTGTGACATGCAAAACTGGGTTTTATTTCCACCAAACTTAGGTTGATACAGCTTTTGTTGTGCTAAGCTGCTAGTAACAGCTAAAACATCTTTACAGTCATGAATGAAGTAAACCATTATCAGTTCACCGAAAACCACAAAACTGCTCTTGCCTCCTCGCCCACGAATTTTAATACGATTGTAAAAGGATAAGGTTTGCTGGAAGAAACTCTTGCAGAGACAAGCTCATCTTTGTACATGATATTTCTTACTTTATGTCCTGTTCAATGTTTCGTGTGCAATAAAGTATGATAATGTCGGGCATAGTTATGACAAATGTGGTCTGAGGCGTCGCTAGCTAATTGAATTACGGACATTTTAAAAACTTTTTAATTTTCGCATAATTATCTAGGTTGTCTATGAATAGGTTGTAAGAAGTGTACAACAAAATTTTTATGAACGGATGTATCGGATAAACTGTCCCGGATTTTATTTTTTCGCACTCATTCAAATTTTGTCAAAAATACACGCATTGTTCAAAATTTTAAAATGTATCAACAAAAGTAGTTTTTTTATTCGAAAGCTCGCGTTGACTTGAAACCATTCTTTTATGTGTTTCTATTTGATTTTTCGGGGGCACTTTTAGCGATTAGCTAGATAAGTCTGATGAATTCGACGAATCGTTTGTTTTTATTGCCTCCTTCGGAAGTAATTGAAAAAGTATTATGAGCTCCAGCGACTTTACAAGTGCGGGTATAGTGTCACATTGTATAAATAAATAACTTCCAGGTAACACAATCACTTGTCCCGCTGCCAAACTTGGATACTACGCTATGGTAACAAAGACATCACTAACATGTAAATACACACAGACCGAGGCCATTTGTACAAATCCATTACAGCGGCGCAGTGGGAATCGAATCCACTACCTCTGTTTTGGTACCGAGCGTGTTAACCGCTAAACCAACTGTCTAGTCGATGGTCTCCGCTCCGCTCAGACATTGCGGCTCCGAGAATTGAATGTGTAATATTGTATCCTATTTGACTCACTTTCGTCCGCGAGGGTTAGGCGGGATTCTCTCCTTATACATGAAAGTGAATACGATTTTTATAGTATAGCTACATATTTCACGGCACAATTTCAGATGAAAATAACATAGTAGGCAATATTCATTGCCACTTTCTCTTTGACTTACTTGAATCAAAGACGCGGTGGTGGCGCATAGCTAGAACGCTTGCCTCATATCTCAGAGGTCAATTCAATTCAAATATTTTTATTCATTGTAAAAACAGAATGTTTACTTAATGAACGTCAAAGTTGTTAGTTTCACAATTAATGGATTATGTGGAGAAGAAGCTAACAAAGAAACTCCACATTTATTCTTTTCAAAACACGTTTTAACTTAATTAACAGAGTTTTCAACTTAAAATATTAGTCATGAATGTGTTGAACACTAGTCACAATCGTCCTTCATCTTTGTCTTCTAAATAATCCTTGATGTTATAGTAAGCCTTTTTGCACAGAATGTGCTTAACACATTTTTTAAATCGCGTTGGAGGTAACTCTAATATATCTTGAGGAATTTTGTTGTAGAACCTTATACAGTGCCCCATAAAGGATGTGTTAACTTTTGCAAGTCTAAATAGTGGAAATGACAATTTATGTTTATTTCTAGTACTAACATTATGGTGGCCACCAACATTTTCGAAGTCTTTGATATTTTTTCTAACGTACATAATATTTTCATAAATGTATTAACATGCAACTGTTAAGATGTTGGTTTCTTTGAAGAAATCTCTTAGTGAATCCCTACTACCTAACTTGTAAATAAATCGGATGGCTCTCTTCTGCAAGATGAAGATAGTCTCAATGTCTGCTGCCCGGCCCCATAGTAGTATACCGTAGGACATAATACTATGGAAGTAACTAAAATAAACAAGCCTAGCAGTTGCAACGTCAGTGAGTTCCCTAATTCTTTTCACTGCATATGCTGCAGAGCTAAGTCTGTGTGCTAATTTTACAATATGTGGACCCCATTGTAGTTTTGCATCGATTGTGATGCCCAGAAATACAGTATCATCTACAAATTCTAGTTTTTCATGTCCAATTACTATGTTGTTCTCAACTACTCGTACGTTAGGTAAGGAAAACTTTATACATTTTGTCTTTTTAGAATTTAGCAGCAGATAATTTGCTGTGAAACAATCTAGTACTTGCGAGAGAGCATTATTTGCATCGTCAAGATTATTTTCTTGTCTCCTTATTTTAAAAATAAGTGACGTGTCATCAGCAAATGAGTTCGACACCGGCATATACCATTGACTTTTTACTTTACGTACAATTACAGATGAATTCCCTTTACAGGTGAATTTGTACTAGTAGCAGCAATACCACTCACTAACGGGTGAAGGTAAACATCGTGAGGAAACTTGAGCTTCTGAGGTATGCACAAACCTAAGCGCTTGAAATCGCCAATCAGCTGTGGGCAGCCCATACTCTCTCTAAGAGAGAAAATCAAAATCACAAAGAAAACCACAATCACATAGGTGAATAGGTGGTCAGTTCAGTCAGTCACACGACTCACACGGGATATCATCATCATCATGATCAGCCATTTGACGCCCACTATAGGACACAGGCCTCCTTCGTGGTTTTCATAACCATTAGGGGTTTTGCCATAATCGCCACGCTTGGCAGGGAACTAGGAATTGGTAATTAGGACAAATCTTTTCGTTCGCTGAAATTATGCTGAAACTGAACTAACCGGATTACCCAGATTTTGATGTTCCCCTTAAATCTTGTCCCACTTTTTGCCTATCGTCAATAAATTGCTTGATCTCAAGCTATGATTACATAAACTGCGCAATCGAGGCCATGAACATGAACAGTAAAAATGAACGTAGCAGAAACGTTTGTTTTTTCTGTTGTGTATTCAGTTTTTTTTCAGTTGTTGTGCATATTATGGTTACTTAACCGTTTATTTTGTTTCTGTGATGTGTCTTGTTGGTATAATAAATGTCTTTCTTCGTCTTCTTCAAATATTGATATTACTACTTAATGTTTTCAGTAGCTTCAAATTACCGGCTTCAAATTAGAAACGCTATTTACAATTCGGAACTGCAAGCAAGAGGATTCAAACCGCGTTTATCTGAGCTTTGATGCGAGTATTGTTTTTATTTTTCGTCCCAATTTATTGCCGCCGTTAATTCTCACCATTCAGACTAAACGTTATACCTACTGCTTCTTATAAACTATTTTAAACTGAGTTTATTAGCAAACCGCAAATGCCACCCTCCTTTACTAGCAACTATCTAATTTATCTATCTAATCAGTCCACAAATAGAGCCCATTGTAGGCATCTTTTATTTTACGCTAGCCATCCGGTCCTTTGCTAGTCTCGTCCAATGTTACAATAAGCAGCCTATATACGTCCCACTGTAGGGCATAGGCCTTCTCTCAGAGAGAGAGTATAGGCTTAATCACCACGCTTGCCCACCGCAGATTGGCGATTAAAGTGAGGTATGTTAATAGTTCAGAGGCTCAGGTTTCCTCACGAGGTTTTCCTTCACCGTAAGCGAGTGGCATTGCTACTTTAACTTCACAAATGTATATAACTTAGAAGGTACATGCCCGCAAATCGAACCTGGGTCTCTCGCTTCCGAGTCCAATGTTCTACCCACTAGGCTACCACCGCCGGTGGTCAATACTAATGTTAATGTTACAATACCCACAGTAAATCTGTTGTTCCGTCCTACTCAGATCGCGAACTCGGGCAGCTCGGTGTGGTTCAACTGCAGCGTGTCGGGCGAGGAGGCGGGCGCGCCGGCGCGCGTGCGCTGGCTGCACGACGGCGCCGCGCTGGCCGCCGGCTCGCGCCCGCGCCGCCTGCACGTGCACTCGGTGCAGCGCGCGCACCGCGGCATGTACCAGTGCGTCGCCGAGCGGGACGCCGAGCAAGCCCAGGCCGCTGCTGAGCTGAGGCTTGGAGGTGAGAATAGACTGTAACCTCGCGGTCGTTTGGTCTAACGCGCGCATTACGATTTTTACCAGGGTGACTTGTGCTTATATTACTTCCTTGGCTACATGCCCGTGCAAGCGTATGTGCGTGCACTCAGTCTAGGCCAAAGCGATGATAGTGTTGAGATACAGAGGTCAAAATTACTGTGTTTATAGCGGTGCGCTTGTCATGACGGCGCGAGCTTCCGGCGTCCGTGAATGTACACGGCCTAGTCGAGTGGCTTGAAGAAGGTCAAAACCAGCTGTGTTTACATTAGATCGCTGATTATATGACCGCGCAATCTCGGGGTTTCTACATTTCGTGCCGATGCTGAACTATAGGATAATATTGCGCCCATTTACATTCACACAGAATAAACCCACCGCTGGAATAAATTAGTTTGGTCAATTTGGCTCTTAGAAAACTAGAGCAAGTAATACGTTTTCAATCAGCCCAAATATCCTCTTCCACTTTGGAGAAAAGGTGAAAACTACAGTCCAGATTTCCATAGAACACGGTGCGCGATATCGCCGCTACAGTTCGAGCTTCGGCGGGAAATGCAAATACCGTTGTTACCATTTTCAATCGGCGCTGAACTCGCCAACTCCCCTCGGGTGTAGAACACAGAGGAAACAGTCTTACTCTAGTATCCGTAGCCGGTAGATTAGCAGCCGCATATGGTTAATGTAAAAGTTTTGAATGAAATGGAAAGTTCCAGTTCTCTGTATAAGTACTGGATCGGGTTTAGATAATTATTCAGTAAGCCGAAGTAAGTAAAAGAGATTGGATAGGAAACCAGAACCAAAATATCATCATCATCATCACCCATTTGACGCCCACTGCAGTACATAGGCCTCCTTCGTGGTTTTCATAACTATGAGGGGTTCTGCCATAATTGCCACGCTTGGCAGGCGGGTTGGAGATCGCAGGGTGCGGTTGGAATCTCAGGAAGACGCTGCTGCCAGTCTCCTGGTAATTGATTTCCTTAGTCGCCTTCTACGACATCCACGGTAGTAAATGGAGTGACGCTATTCTTAATCCGGAGCCACACGGCGAACCAAAATATAATGTGTGAATATACAAATGGTAGATGCGTGAATGTATATATGTACATAAACTCATGTATCTCAGAATGGTATAAGACGTTAGTATAAGATCTCTGTATTTTTGTGCTTAATTCCTGTTGGATGTGTCAATACAATGTATAGATATAAATATAAGTGGTCTCTACAGAGCGGTCTCTGCTTACCTAGTGGGTTTACCACTAGCTATGATCCTGAAAAACTTCTTTCGCTTCATCAACACCAGTGCTGCCTCGTTGGTCTAGCCGTTAAGGCGCTTAGCTACTAAAACAGAAGTCGTGGGTTCGATTCCCACTGGGGTCCGCCGTGCATTTGTACAAAATGAAATGGCCTCAGTCTGGGTGTATTTTCATATTTGTGACGTCCTTGCCTGGTTACCATAGCACAGGGTATCCTAGATTGGGATCAGGTCGAGTGATTGTATTTGTGTGGAAGTTATTATTATAGTTTAACTATATTCCTAGAAAATGTCATCATTGGTGTTTTGCAGTCTAGTGTTTTAGTCACAAAGTAATAGCGTGAATTAAAGTGCCAGGCATTTCACTCCTTTGCGAACTAAAAGATACCAAGTTGAGCTAAACCTCTGGTGCTGTCTACGATGTGTCGAAACGGGCGAGCTCTTTAAAAGTGTAAATGGCGCAACTTTATCAATGCCGACTGTTGAGTCGGCATTGATAAAGTCTTTCTGTTCCATTTAATTGATTTTCTTAGCTGCGAGATTAGCAACCTGAAGCTAAGAGGAAATGGAGTCTCCGATCAATTTGGGATAAGTGTCATTTCGTGGAATTAAAGTATTCTTCGAACGTTCGTTGTCAGTCTGTTTTATGTCCTATTCAATAGGCCATCACTTTATAACCCTCTACTTCAAAACATTGAGCTACAGAAAGAGATGTGGAGGAAGTAGGATTGTCACAGTGGCTATAATACTTCGATTGCTCGTGATGGTACGTCACGCTTGCATAAAGAAACTAATTTGAAAACCACTTTACCGGTGTTGCAGGCAACTGTAAGCCGAGCTACAAATTTATTTGTTACAAACATCAATTTGTAAAAACCAAAAATTATAATCAAAGTATTTTTATTGAAAATAACACAGAAAATTCCGAGCATAGCCCTTTACATAGCTCGTTGCGTGACCTTGAGCCTTCTTATGAGGCCCATAGTGAGAGACCACGTTTCAGTGCCATAAGTCATCACTGGTAACACACACTGGTTGTATAATTTTGTCTTGAGCGATTGAGGTATATTAGACGAAAAGACTTTTCTAAGTTTCCCGAAAGCTGCCCAGCCGAGTTGGATTCGACGATTGACCTCTTTCACGAAGTTGGACCGGCCTAGTTGGACTGTTTGTCCTAAGTAGACGTATTCGTCTACAACTTCGAGAGTCGTGTTCCCCAACGTTATTGGGGTGGGCACAACACGAGCGTTCGACATGACCTTCGTTTTGTCCATGTTCATTTTAAGGCCCACACGTTGGGAAACTCGACTGAGGTCGTCGAGCATTATGCCGAGGTCTTCCATCGTTTCTGCCATGAATACTATATCGTCGGCAAATCGAAGGTGCGTGATGTACTCGCCATTGATATTGATGCCGCGTCCCTGCCATTCCAGAAGCTTGAAGGCATCTTCCAGTGCGTTCGTGAACAGTTTCGGAGAGATAACGTCTCCCTGTCTCACGCCTCTTCTCAATGGAATTGCCTCCGAATTCTGCTCCTGTACTCGGATCGACATGGTGGCGCTGTTGTACAAGCACTTCAGCACCTCGATATACCGATAGTCAATACGGCAACGCTGGAGAGACTCGAGCACTGCCCATGTCTCGATCGAATCGAAGGCTTTCTCATAGTCCACAAACGCTAAGCAGAATGGCAAATTATACTCCTCAGTCTTCTGTATAATTTGCCGCAGCGTGTGGATGTGGTCTATGGTACTAAAGCCCTTTCGGAAACCGGCTTGTTCGGGAGGCTGGAAGTCATCAAACCTGCGTTCGAGACGATTCGTGAGGAGCCTCGAAAACAGCTTATAAACATGGCTCAGAAGCGAGATGGGTCGGTAGTTCTTCAATAGAGAGTTATCCCCTTTCTTGAAGAACAGCGTCACCACGCTTCTGTTCCATGCTTCTGGCGTTTTTCCTTCGAGCACGACGGAATTGAAGAGCTTCTGAAGGACTTTAAGTACTGGTGTTCCACCCGCTTTCAGGAGCTCTGATGTGATTCCGTCCTCTCCTGGTGCCTTGTTATTCTTGAGCTGTTTCAGGGCCATCCTAATCTCGTACAGGCTGATGTCCGGGATGTCTTCGGAATTTCTCTACGAGATCGAATCAGAAATGATGAGATCCGTAGACGAACGAAAGTCGTCGATATAGCCCAGCGGATTAGTAAGTTGAAGTGGCAGTGGGCGGGGCACATAGCACGCAGAACTGATGGCCGATGGGGCCGAAAAGTTCTCGAATGGAGACCACATATCGGCAAGCGCAGCGTGGGACGACCAGCCACAAGATGGACAGATGACGTCATTCAAGTGGCAGGAAGACGCTGGATGCAGGCCGCTTCCAACCGGTCTTTTTGGAAATCCATGGAGGAGGCCTATGTCCAGCAGTGGACTTCTTGTGGCTGAATGATGATGATGAACACAGAAACTGTGACTTAATGAACGTTACAAGTTAAACTAGGTGTCCACTTAAAAAAAAAAAATAATAATAATTTCCACACAATACAACAACTTCACCTGGTCCCAAACTAGGATACCCTGTGCTATGGTGACCAGGCAAGGACTTGACAAACATGAAAATACACCCAGACTGAGGTCCATCCGTCAAAAATCTAGATCAATTTGAAGAAAAAATGGACAAAGAAACCCTAACTGTACTTGGACTGAGAGTTTTGGTACACTTTAATTTCTTATACCAAGACTTTCGAGCTGGCGAGGGTAAGGGCGCGGACCCATCGGAATATTCAGTGTCACCTCTGCCCGGGTTTATTGCTTCCGGCTAGGCGGGAGATTTACCGCGCGTTCCGTTTAGGCTAATTGCAGGCCAGCTCGGGACTGTGCCATCTTACACCGCCCCACTAGTCTATGCAGAAGGACTAAGCCACAGCTAACCTAATGAATTCACATCTATGATTATCATTTCGTGTGGCGCCGGATTAAGAATAGCTTCACTCCGTTTCGTTCCGCGGATGTCGTAGAAGGCGACTAAGGAAATATTACTAGGAGACGGGCACCAGCGTCTTCCTGAGATTCCAACCGCATACTGCGATCGCCAACCCGCCTGCCAAGCGTGGCGATTATGGCAAAACCCCTCATGGTTATGAAAACCACAAAGGAGGCCCTTGCCCTGCAGTGGGCGCCAAATGGCTGATGATGATGATGATGATTATTAGTTGGAAGTTGGACTTTATGCCAGCCACTCGTATTTTTAACACTTCAAGTTAATAACGCAATTAATTCACATCATTCTTTATTAGCTGTAAGTTTCTCTCGTATTTGCGTATTTTGCAAATATTAACCATCCATTGCCGGGCTCTCTGACAAATCTTTAGCGGCAAGTGATTCCACTTGGCTATGAGGATCAATTACTGTAATAAATTACGTACTGTAATAAAAAGAGCTAACAATGAAATAAAAGAAATTTAATTATTTATTTGTTACAAGCTTGCCTAATTCGATAGCTTAGGAATACACAATCACAGTAATTTACTGAAGCTTACTAAAATTATTATTATACATATTTTAACAAAAATATTGAAAAAACAATACCATTAGGCACACAAAACCTGCAAACACACCATAGGCTACATCTATGATCCCGTTTTATTTATTAGTTTTGTCTGTTGTTTATTTAGTTTTCTTTCTGTTACTGTGAATACTATGTTACTTATCTGCTTGTTTTGTTTCGGAAGACCAGTGCTGGGGTACCATCACATATCCAGCTTATGCTGAGCCAGAGCCTTTTTGCATTTGCGACACCCACATTACTCACACTGGATAAGGCATTACTGTGTGTCTCATTTGTTAATGGTGTTTTGTAATAATGTTTCATTGTGCTTTGTATGTGCTTTGTATGTGTGTGTAAATGCAAATAAATAATTCATCTATCTATCTAAGCTTTAAAGAAAAATTTTATGTGCGAGCAAGGCGTCCCTCCCCATCCTGAACGGTTGATTGTAGAATCGTGAAAAAATTCACGAAAACTATCACGGCTTAGTAGGCTTTACAAGTTGACGAGTAATAGGCTACCAACTTATAAAAGGAAAACTTTGTAAAAAGTCCGTTGAAAATTATATTGAATAGATTAGTTCTGTATAGCACTACGCGTGGCCCGACACGCACATGGCCGGTTGTCATTAAAACATGTTAAGTTGCCGCCGTCAGTCAATGCTCAACGTCGTCGTACCGGTGGTAAGATTCTTTAAAGTGGTCTCACATCAGCACGATACTGTTTGTTGATACATGAACGGCAGCATTCCTTCTTGCACGACTTATGGAGTAAACCTTTTGTCTTCTTCTTCCACGTAAGACCATCTCTGCTATGCAAACTCTGTTCGAGCCCGTTTTAGTGCTCACTTCCATTCGGTGAGATTTATACCAGACAGTAATTGTTTAACTCCAAACAAATGCGCGGGCTTTGTGTCGTGTTCGCGAACAATGACGGACCGGCGGCGGCAGTGGCGGCGGGAGCTGACGGAAGGGAAATTATTCGATGCAGCACTCTGAAGCTGAGCATAACACATGGAGGCAGTTGACAGCTCGTATGTCACAAAGCGCCACTACTCAGTCTAATGGAATAACACAATATGGCTCTATTCATAGAATTAGTAATCCTCGTGAGGCATGCGTGAAAATACGCACGCCCTCGTACGAGAATTTATATGTAAATTTATTTTTCGCACGGTGAAATTGCGATACCTACACGTGATACACACCTACACACTAAACCTTTTTAAGCGGTTTAACATTCTACGTAGGTGGCTTTCCTTGAAGAGAAATTGCGACTTTATCAACAGCGACGGCAAATCAAAGCCAGTTAAAGTTCTGCCTGGCGTGCTAAATGGGCTTAAAATACAATAAGAAATGAGTGTGACATGGATACGGTCGGAGCGGAGCGGCTGGGCGCGATGCCAGCTAGAGCCGTCCGAGCGCGAGTTGGACCCTAACGACTTTCAGATGGGAAAAACTCTCACTGCGCCGCGCCCGTTCGCGGAACTGGGAAAGTGAATTCAAACATACTTTCAAAACAATGAAGTAGTACAGTTTATCAGCTAACGGAGAGCACTGAGCTAAACTACTTCGGAGATCTTTTGGTGTATCTACTAGTCTTTGAAAAGAAAAACGAGATATCTAAGAACTTTTTCTCGGTTATAGTAGATAAATCCAACTAAATTCAAAAGCTTAGGTCTTCAAATATATAGTAGATGATTTATACAGCATCCAGTGGCAACTCAAACCTGAATTTGAAAGATGAAGTGGCCGCTCAAACGCTGTAGCATCTGCTATTTTTTTTAGATAGAGTAGAGCAAGGTTTGCTACTTGTCACGATCCGAACAAACCGCTTTCGCTTCATCAACTTTCATTATGAAAATAAAAAAAACTAAACAATAAAAAAAAATACGATGAGAAAACTAACTTCAAGAATAACATAAAAAAGAAAATACACATGCCACTAAAATTAAATAGATGCTTTTGCTAATTAAATATTTTGGCAATTTTGACGTGAATTACAATAACAGATCTTGACCGAATTTATAAGGAACTACAGAAAAGGAATTAATGGACCAATGAATGCAATGAAAACAGCAGAATGTTGGTAAACAGCAGAATGTTGGTTGGTCAAATACGTCTCGCATAAATTCTAAAAGTAATGTTATTGAAAAACCTGAAACTCCCAGCTGCCACGAGATCGAAAATAAAACCGAAAATAAAATAATGGTTCCACATGATGACAGCAATAGGGTCAAAGCGGCAATAAAGGACGGCAATGAACCTCCACCAAACCAAAACTGCAAGTCACCCAAAGAAAAGATCACAAAAACTTCAGCGACTATGACAAGCAAGACCTTCATTCATATTTTGGGGGATCAAGGTGCGCGAGGAATTGCTCAACATTTATGGAATTCAAAAAACAGTCTCTGGAACAAGGCCTACAAAGTCTCCGCTTTGGTCAAACCACATGCCTCGTGTTCAGAAATTCTCAAAGACTTTAAGGAACTGATCATGAGAATCAATAATGATGACATTTTAATCCTTATCGTAGGTTCTAGCGCCACATCATCAATTTTAAAATTCGATGTAGAGGACGTTTTGCGAAAAAAGAATATCCAAAATATTACATTTTTATGTGAATCCCCACACAGTCAACACGTAAATAAAAGTAATTGTAACATAACAAAAACTGCAGTGATTTACAAGTTCCAGACGAATCACTTCGTAGAATTAAAAAATGAATTAGATCTAGCTGACAAATTGAAAATAGAGATTGACTACCTGCATTACGAACACAAATTTATAACAAATTTTGGTAAAATTGTTAAAATCAGAGCAGCTCAGCATACACCCGGCACTTTCAAAATAGGTACAATCCCGTACTATTTTTACAAGCAAGAATCTAAAAATAGACAAAAAATACAGCAAAACATTTGTAACAAACCAAAAAAAGGAACTATTCCTTATTACTTTACAAAAAATATATCTGATATCAGTGAGACGAAAAGGAAGCATTTTTTTCGTGAAGCGTAAATGTTTGAATTCCGAAATAACAGTAGCTCACATAAACATTCAAAGCCTTAATGATAGGAAGCAGGAACTACTCGAGGCGTGGCTTTGCTCTGAAAAGGGGCGTAGTGTAAAAGTGTTATGCATTACTGAACACCATAGGGTAAATTGCGATCTAAATAGAATGTCACTTAAGGACTTTGTACTGGCTTCATCTTTTTGTAGAGAAAACAGAAAGAGTAGAGGAGGTGTATGTATCTATGTTCATAACAGCTTGAAATTTGACGAGCTTCCCTCCATAAAAAATTTGTCAATTTCCAATGTTTTAGAAGTATGCGGCATAAACTTGTACAACTTCTATATAGTCTGTGCATATAGACCAAAGACCTTGAGAAATGATAACTTTATCGACAACCTAGAAAACATCTTAAGTCATATATTAAGCAAAGTCGACAGAAAGTTCTTGTTATGCGGGGACTTCAATGTAAATTTGCTAGTTGATGGCTTGGAAGCCAGGGATTTTTTATGTCTTCTAAACTCTTTCGGTGCCGAAGCATTTGTAAAGGAACCCACGCGTATTACCGATCACAGCAGTACTTGCATCGACAATATGATTTCAAACGTGGAGCTACGAAATGTTAAAGTGGTCGAGCTAGGTATTTCAGATCATTGTCTTCAACATGCCACATTGGAAATCAAAATTAAATCAAATTCTGGTGCTACTTTTAAACAAGTAAGAGATTTCAGTAAAAATAACATAGATGAGTTGAAAAATTTCTTAGAGTCCGTTAACTGGGACCCGATTTACAGAAATCCCGATGTGGATGCGTCTTTTAATACATTTCACGACATATTTCTAAGCGCTATCGATAGGTTCTGTCCGCTGAAAAGGGTGAAAATTGAAAATAAATGTTTCACACCAAAATGGATAACACCAGGTATTCGAAAGTCCTGTGAAACCAAACGAGAACTTTTCATTCAACTAAAACAGTCTAAGGATAAAGCTGCACTGTCTAATCATTACAGGAACTATTGTTCAATTTTGCATAAAGTTATATCCTATGCAAAAAAGAAGGATAATGAGTATTTTATTCTAAATTCAAATAATCAGATAAAATCAATTTGGAATTTAGTTAATAAAACTGTTAAAGGACAAAAAAAATCGAAATATGAGAGTTACAAAGGGCTAACAGATGGCGTAGAAACAATTGAAAATGAATTGGATGCTCCCGATTTATTTAACACCTTTTTCTCAATTGGAAATAATTCAAACATGGGAAACGGTAGATTCGAAAATATTGAGCTTCCTGCTTATATATAAAACTCAATGTTTGTCACTCCTTTAACAAAAAATGAACTCCTGAAACTAGTCTCAAATTTAAACAATAAAAAAGCATGTGGTTATGACGGTTTGCCAATATTTATAATTAAAAATGTTATCGAGGTTATTGCTGACATGCTTGTTCATCTGATAAACCTGTCAATCAGTACTGGAACTTTTCCAACAAGACTTAAAAGAGCGCAAGTCATACCGCTTCATAAAGGTGATAGTACACTCGATGTTTGTAATTATCGACCGATAGCATTATTGCCAACCTTATCAAAGATCTTTGAAAAATATTTTGCTGACCGTTTGGCAGGTTTTTTGGCGCGATATAAAATACTATCTGAGAATCAATTTGGTTTTCAAAAGGGAAGATCGACGTCGGATGCTGTTTTTGATATGATGGACTTTGTTGCAGAGTCATTAAATATAAAATCAAATGTCGTGACTGTTCTATTAGATATGTCTAAAGCATTCGACTCCGTTAATCACCAAATCTTAGCAAACATTCTGGAGAGGTATGGTATCAGAGGAAATTGTTTAGATTGGCTGAAATCGTACCTGAATCAGCGAAATCAAAGTGTACTGCTTCGTAAATTTGACGACAAGACTAAAACCATATCACACATGGAATCTTTGAGGATAGAAACTACTCGTGGGGTACCTCAAGGCAGTGTCCTAGGCCCTTTACTATTTATTCTATACATTAACCACTTACCTGAAATAATAGAAAACAAAATTACGATGTTTGCAGACGATGTTTCCGTATTTTTTAAATTTGAAAGGAAAGATAAGACACATTTGTCCAAAGAAATATCTCAAACTGTCACTAATATCGCTAAGTGGTTACAAGGTTTGGACTTAAGAACAAACGCGAGTAAAAGTAAACTCATTCACTTCCGTAATTACAACACTCCACAATTGGTATTGGATATTGCGGTAGAAAATACAGAGATTGCGCTGGTGAACCATGCTAGGTTTTTAGGTGTTATCGCGGATGAATACATGAACTGGAAAAAACACATTGAAGCCCTGGAAGGAAAACTGAGCAGCTTTTGTTACGCGTTGAGATGCTTGTCAAAGATTACTACTGCCCACGCATCACTGCAGGCATACTACGCTTTCTTTCACTCAAGAATTCTGTACGGCTTGATTCTGTGGGGAGGCAGTGTAGACGTAAAAAAAATATTCATTTTGCAAAAAAGATGCATCCGTATTTTGTCTGGAATAAAATCGAATAGAGTTTCCTGCCGTGACTTATTTTTAAAATTGAAAATTCACTCAATTACAGCCCTTTACATAATAGAATTGTGCAAATTGGTGAGGCGCCATCCAGACAAATTCCCAATCAGTGATGAATGGAAAAGTAGTAGGTTAAAAGACTATTTTAGGCTAAATCTTAAATTTAAGCCTTGCAGAACTACGTCCTACAGTAAAAGTACTAGTCATATGGCTATTAGTATTTATAACAAACTACCAACAGAAATCAAGGATCTCTCTGGTAATCGGTTCCTAAAGTCTTTAAAGCAGTATTTATTAGTAATGTGCCCATATAATTTAAATGAATATTTTGAAAATAGTAAATAGATTTTAATAGCATTATAATTTGCTTAATTTTATATCAGATAATAATACATAAATACAATATAATATAATTATAATTTAATTAAATTGTATACTCCATAATAATAAGATAATGTAATTATTATAAATAATTAATAATTACTATAATATTGCCATGCCGCTCCCGGTAAAATTACACGTACTTTTATGTATAATCATTTCTTAAGACCTAAAATTATACTGTAATTTATCGCAATAAACGAATTGAATTGAATTGAATTGAATTGAATGACAACGTGGTAAAGAAGTATCGCTGAACATTCATTAAACATATGAAAAACATGTTCCAGTCTTTGGAAAGCTGGGTATTAACTTCGTTTTCTTATTTATAGAAAAACTATCAAAACAAGCTTGGAACAATAACAAATTCACGTTATAGATAGACAGATAGGTAGAGAACACCTTATTGTATGTAATCGTTCACGTTATAGTGAACGATTATTTGTTGTAAGTTCGTTTAATTTGTGATAAGATTGCTTTCTTAATATGTAACGCTCAATATTCCACAAAGACTATTAAATATTTAATAGTCTTTGTGGAATATTGTAGAATAACTTAATATTGTAGAAGAACTTAATATTAACGCAAAGCATAAAATCTTTTTGAAGCCAGTAAGCTTGAACGCAATTTGAAAATAAATCTTGAGGTGGCATCTACGTCTGCTTTGTCTTGGCCATCACCCACCAGATATCCTGTGGTGGTCGGCTCCAGCTGTAATATAGACCTGCACTCGCCGGGCCGCTGGAAATGCAGACGCTCATTAATCTCCCGCTTCGCCACAATTGTTTTCGTTTTCCCACGCCAATTTCAGAAAATCTCTTTTATTAAAATAGTTATTCCTGCACAAACTCTGTCGTATATTGTTTTGACGTTGGTATAAAACCCACGCTTGTATCAGGAGTGGAGAGAGGAGAGCAGTTTATCAAATTGGGTGATATGACCTAAAATATATCCCAAGAACAACCTGAGTGGACACTGCACTTAAAGATCATCTAGTTTATCTAAGCGTTTTTAGGGTTCCGTACCCGAAGGGTGCCAAACGGGACCCTATTACTAAGACTCTGCTGTCCGTCTGTCTGTCTGTCTGTCACTAGGATGTATCTCAGGAACCGTGATAGCTAGGCAGTTGAAATTTTCACAGATGATGTATTTTTGTTGCCGCTACAACAAAAAATACTAAAAAAAGAATAAAATAAATATTTAACGGGGGCTCCCATACAACAAACGTAAGTTTTTGGCAGTTTTTTGCTCGATATTAATAAAGGTAATAGGTAGACGCTTGAAATATACACAGGCTATTTAGTTCTATATTCGCTTCAAAAATAAATCATGAAATGAAATTGAAATATATATTTAAGGGGGGCTCCCATACAACAAACGTGATTTTTTAGCGTTTTTTATCTTTGTGTCTAATAGGTATTGTATAAATAGTGGTCTGTTTTTCACAGCAGCTCACTGCGAAAATAAACCTTCCTTCAGAAAGTAAATTCTTGATAGATTTTTTTTTATAATCTCAGTTTTTGTTTCTACCTACGCGACGTATGATATAGTGCTAATATTGAGCGCACGGGCAGCCCACGGCGAGGATATTTGTGTGCGCTAGAGGCGATATTTCCACCGCACTAATGGCGGAGGCGCGATGATGGCTGACAAATGAGCCGCGCCATGTTGGACGGCCAGCGCCCGACGTCCTCTGCCAGATTAATTGTAGCTAGGAACGCGAGCGCTGATTGTATTCTTTGTTGGTCTTGCTCATAACATGTTATTTACGAAGCCAATTCGTCTTCTGAACTGTCAATACATCAAAAAGTATACCAATGTCCATTAGTTTTCTGCAAAGACCAAACCTTAAATATTTATAGTAAAATATTTGCTTCAATAAATTAACATTCCAAAGAAAATTCGACTGAAAAGTGTTTACAAAACAACACTTGCTACAAGTTTGAATCTTTCCTAGGCTCCCCGTGTCAAACTTTACACTACTTGGAAAACGCCTTTTTTGTTATGTAGTCGAATTCATGCCGAATTTGTTGTCTAGATACGGCGCCTGAGCTACAATATACATTCATCGAACAAGCGCTGCACCCGGGGCCGGCTCTGGCACTGCATTGTGCCGCGTCGGGCTCACCACCACCGCGTTTCATCTGGCTGTTAGACGGACAAACGCTGGATGACCTCGCCCCACACCGGTAACATCTCCAGCTATAGTGCTGCATTACGCCGCATGTGGTATATCACTACTGCACTTCATGTCGCTGTTGGATGGACAAGCGCTCAATGACCTTGCTCCACAGATAGATTTCCTTCTTCAACACGCGTGCGTCCTAATTGGCATGAAATCGAAAAATTTTAAACAGCATAATTTCAGCCTACATTTTATACTTAATGCATTTGATCTTCGTAACGATTATAAAGCAAAACGTTTAGATTCAAGCTATGCAACAACGCATAGTGAGATTATTTATAAGTGATTCATGCATATTGCGTGTATGAGAACATCTAAAAAAATAAAGAGGGGAGGTGAACTAGACACACCTAAAGGTAGTTACTAAACCAATATTTTTGAGGCAATCCTACTATAATATTATAAATTTGAAAGTTTGTGAAGATGTTTGGATGTTTGTTACTCAATCGCGCAATAACGTCTGAACGAATTCAGATGAAATTTGGTACGGAAATAGTTTGAATCCAAGGGAAGGACTTCCCGGAAATTATTCATTCCATGCGGACGAGGTTGCGGACAAAAGCTAGTATCTAATATATAAATATCTCGTATCACAGTGTTTGTTATCGAATTCTTCCGAAACGCCTTCACCGATTTTTTAATACCAAGATAGAGGTCGTGGGTTCGATTCCTACTGGGGGCCGCCGTAGATTTGTACAAATGGCCTCAGTCTGGGTGTATTTCCCATGTTTGTGATATCCTTGCCTCGTAACCACAGCACAGGGTATCCTAGTTTTGGACCATTTCAAGTGATTTCGTTGTGTGGAAGTTATTTATTTATTTAAACTGTGGAGCAAGTCGGCCTAAATAAATGCCATTTCTAATTACTAATTACACAACCACAGATTACGTGGTTACCCAGATTTAAGGCGGTAGTTTCCCACCTTCTCTTCGATCTTAGTCTTTTTAACCGACTTCAAAAAAGGAGGAGGTTATAAATTCGACGCGTTTATATATATATTTGCTATGTTCCTCCATAACTTCGTCAAATCTTAACCGATTTCGACTATTTTTTTTGTTCGAATAGATATAACGTCCCATTTTACTTTGGTGAAGATCTGATGAAGACTTTCAGAGATGGAAATTGAGAACATCAAATTTTAATGCAATGAATTAAGTAGGGTACATTATGGTTATAAGAGTCTTGTTTATTTTTCTCCCGCTCCCCCACTAAAAATAGAAAAATAATTTTTTTTAAATAAAAAATAAAAACCGACTTCGAAACACAACAGCACTAGAGTTAAAAATAATTAGAAGTATGTATACATGTAGGTAATGTAGAAGTACAAGTACAATACCTACATGTATACATACTTCTATTTATGTTTCGAAGTTGGTTTTTATTTTTTATTTAAAAATTTTTTGTTTACTTTATTAGGAACAACTGCAGTTAGATTTGTGTTCTCCATATCATATCTTTTAAATCATATCCTGCATGTAAAGAATCAATGTTTTTCGTTCGTAGGACGGTGACGCAATGGACGACCGCCGCGGGGGACGTGGTGAGCTACCTGAACGTGAGCGCGGCGCGACACGAGGACGGCGGCCGGTACACCTGCCGCGCCACCAACGCCAGGGGCTCTGCCGACCACTCCACCAGGCTCAATGTCTACGGTTAGTCTCCAGCAAACTTTGGCTAGCCTACAAATCAGAGAGTACCTCTGCCATGTTTGTCCGCCGGCTACTCCACCAGGCTCAATGTCTACGGTTAGTCTCCAGCAAACTTTGGCTAGCCTACAAATCAGAGAGTACCTCTGCCATGTTTGTCCGCCGGCTACTCCACCAGGCTCAATGTCTACGGTTAGTCTCCAGCAAACTTTGGCTAGCCTACAAATCAGAGAGTACCTCTGCCATGTTTGTCCGCCGGCTACTCCACCAGGCTCAATGTCTACGGTTAGTCCCCAGCAAACTTTGGCTAGCCTACAAATCAGAGAGTACACACTCTGCCATGTTTGTCCGCCGGCTACTCCACCAGGCTCAATGTCTACGGTTAGTCGTCAGCAAACTTTGGCTAGCCTACAAATCAGAGAGTACACACTCTGCCATGTTTGTCCGCCGGCTACTCCACCAGGCTCAATGTCTACGGTTAGTCTCCAGCAAACTTTGGCTAGCCTACAAATCAGAGAGTACCTCTGCCATGTTTGTCCGCCGGCTACTCCACCAGGCTCAATGTCTACGGTTAGTCCCCAGCAAACTTTGGCTAGCCTACAAATCAGAGAGTACACACTCTGCCATGTTTGTCCGCCGGCTACTCCACCAGGCTCAATGTCTACGGTTAGTCCCCAGCAAACTTTGGCTAGCCTACAAATCAGAGAGTACACACTCTGCCATGTTTGTCCGCCGGCTACTCCACCAGGCTCAATGTCTACGGTTAGTCCCCAGCAAACTTTGGCTAGCCTACAAATCAGAGAGTACACACTCTGCCATGTTTGTCCGCCGGCTACTCCACCAGGCTCAATGTCTACGGTTAGTCCCCAGCAAACTTTGGCTAGCCTACAAATCAGAGAGTACACACTCTGCCATGTTTGTCCGCCGGCTACTCCACCAGGCTCAATGTCTACGGTTAGTCCCCAGCAAACTTTGGCTAGCCTACAAATCAGAGAGTACACACTCTGCCATGTTTGTCCGCCGGCTACTCCACCAGGCTCAATGTCTACGGTTAGTCGTCAGCAAACTTTGGCTAGCCTACAAATCAGAGAGTACACACTCTGCCATGTTTGTCCGCCGGCTACTCCACCAGGCTCAATGTCTACGGTTAGTCTCCAGCAAACTTTGGCTAGCCTACAAATCAGAGAGTACCTCTGCCATGTTTGTCCGCCGGCTACTCCACCAGGCTCAATGTCTACGGTTAGTCCCCAGCAAACTTTGGCTAGCCTACAAATCAGAGAGTACACACTCTGCCATGTTTGTCCGCCGGCTACTCCACCAGGCTCAATGTCTACGGTTAGTCCCCAGCAAACTTTGGCTAGCCTACAAATCAGAGAGTACACACTCTGCCATGTTTGTCCGCCGGCTACTCCACCAGGCTCAATGTCTACGGTTAGTCGTCAGCAAACTTTGGCTACGCTACAAATCAGAGAGTACATGTGACTCACTGTACCGTGTTAGACCTGAAGGCCAATGACAGAAAACGTGTACAGGTTCTCGATGATGTTCACTTTTCACGTTGATTTGGCCGAGTCACTTGACTTAATTCGTGTCATCAGCTACCATCAGAAAATAACTTAGCAATAGGTTTGACTAAACCAACCAACTGCTTCGTTGGTCTAGGAGCAATATCTGAATTATCGCTAGAGTTTACTGCACTCTTATTTTGTGCTTTTATTGAATGACCTCATGATATCGTTCCCTGGTATGGCACTAGGATCAATCTGAGATAGTACCATATGCACGTTACTTCTACCTACCTATATTTTATTCATACATAGCTCAACTCTGGAGACTTCCTTAAAGAGACACAATGGTAAAATAAACGGGACTCTTATCACGTGGAGGACGAGAGGTGAGAGGGACGCCGGAAGTAGGTTTCGCTGGGGGGGAGGGTGGTCAGAGACAGATATGTAGGCTTTTTCGAGTGGACTATGCACAATAACCGAGAAATCTGAGACAAGTTTTTTAATTTGTCAAATTGAATTAAAATATGTTAAGGGAGATTATCCAAAACAGACAAAATTATGGTAGTCCACTTCGCGGGGCCAAAAGCCATATACTACCTACGCGCTTAGACCACTTCCGGCGCTCATGCCCCGTGCATTACTCCGTATAAACTTACGTCTGTATCCTGGTATTTAGTGACCAGGGTTGGCCACTTCCTATGATCTTGACAAACCTCTTTCGCTTCATCAACATTAATGAGGGCTTTTCAATGACAGCTGCCAGTTGAGTTTCATTAAAAAAACTAGATGGCGCTGCAAGGAGAACAAATGTCATCATACGTTTTAAATGTTGTACATCGTTATTAATCTTTGATAATCTAAACATCTCTCCTCTCGTCAACGAAACCAGCGAGCAACGTGACAGAAACCACAGAGAAGGTACAGTGATGTCATGTCAATTTTGACATATTATGTGACGTCAGCACCATCTATCGGTAACTTGCGGTACTGTATTTTTTTTTTTAATGACGCTTTGAAAAGCCCTCATTAGTCGCTGCATGCGAAGGCAGGTTCCTGGTACCTTTTCGCTAAGACATTTGGTGCCCTATTTGGTCGAAGAATATCCGTTTGGAACCCTCCTTATCCGCCCTTCAACCCACATTCACTCGATATGTATCTTTCGTACATTTTTCTTTCTTCGTCGTTTCCGTGAATGATTCTCCTTGAGGAAAATTCTTTATTTATTTGCTGCATATGCTTATCGTTGCTTTCATGTATCTTTCTCGCAGGTCCACCGTCTATAAGGAACATCGGTCCAGTGCGCGTGGTGGCCGGCGTCAACACCACCATCTACTGCCCCTACTCCGGATTTCCAATCAGGTTGCTGGAGGTGCATTTGATTAGTAAACTTATGAGTTTCCTTTCTTTTCATTTCGTTTTTGTTTTATAAATGTGTGTTCTAGTTATTTCCGCCTTTGATCTTTTGGTATTATCCACTGTTGGGATATTGGAACAAAAACCAATGTTACTGTCTGTCGTAGAATTTATTTTTAATCAGTAGCAACACTGCCTTCTCGTCTGTCATTTTTGAACCGCCACCTCAGAACAAATAGACCAAACCGCCACGCAGACCGTTCACAAAGAAATCTCATCAAATACTAACAAAACCTGCTACGAAATTTACTTAAGATAGGAATCAGACCAATTCTTCCAAGTACAAATTAATCAAATAAAGTCTAATTTCCAATATCTACATATTTTACTCAAAAACCACAAACAACCATTTGATCTTTCGATATAGAAGTTCTCTACGTGTATACGAAAGTCGCTGTCTCATGTATGCTAGTGATTGTTTGATACCCAAATTTTATATGGGAACATTCTTTTATATGCATTGCTTAACTCTATAGTCTGCTAATTCAGTTTAAATAATCAATAAAAGCATAAAGTGTCACAGTAACATTTTCTTGGAAAATTACCTGTACCTAACTAAGGTTGCTTTGCGTCCTGCATTGAAAAATATATATTATTTGTCCTGAATGATATTTTTAAGGTGCCAAAATGTCTTATACCCGCACGTCCTACTGCAGTGGACAAACCTTCACGCAAAGAGATAGTGTGGGCCTGATTGGCCACATTGAATTAGCCATTTCAGGCGCACAGATACGTCACCTCAGCCATTCAGGTCCTCACAATGGTCATCCAAAGTAACCCCGCTGTCTTCTCCAGCGAGATTCGCTGGCAGCGCGGCGGGCTTGCGGTGGGTGCGGCGGGGGCGGGCGGGGCGCGTGCGGCGGCGGGGGGCGCGGGCGAGCTGCTGCTGTGGCCGGCCGACGCCTCCGACGCTGGCCTCTACACCTGCCGCGTCACCGCGCCTTCCGGTCTCTACGCCCAGAAGGACATTCAGATATTTGTCCGGAGTGAGTCGTTTAATCCCATGGGGTATTCTATGCCTTATTAATCTGTACCCTAAGATATAATCGAATTTAGTTCGGGGTTCAGACTTTTTTTAGATATTGCTAATTTTAATTCTGCCCAATAAACATTTTTGTCTCGATGTACTAATAACCTATTCTGCTCGTAATCTACGTGTTCTGCGAAGTACGTAATATCTCATATGTTGGATATACTCGTAAGACTACCGCATTCAGCGTCATAGTTAGGCCATTGTACTTTATATTACAAGCGCTAAGGTATGTGATCACCGCTGACACTCGGGTTTCTTCACAATATTTTCACCGTTAGCTAATAGTATTGCCACTACAAATTCACAAATGTACGTAACTTAGAAATCAAAATAATTGGTACATTCCGGGATTCAAACCTAGTCCTCACGCATGGGTTCTTTCGACGCGCAAGCATCGTTTTTATTTCTTAGAAAATTTTCTAGTATCTGAGGTTCAGGTGTTCCCCTTGCTGGCCTATTTTAAAATACCACTATTTATTTAAGTACCTACATTATTGATCTCTACAATCCTACGGTTAGTAATAACAAACTCATGTTACAGACCCACCAAGAATATCAGGCTTCTCTTTCCCCACGGATCTGGTGGAAGGAAGTTCCGTGCAAGTCCTATGCGGCATCACGTCTGGCGACAAACCCGTATACTTTTCCTGGCTGAAAGATGGACAGCATATTCCTAATTCTTTGCAGGTAAGTATCCTTTACTTTATCATAAAACAAAAAAAAATTACTTCCACACAGCACAATGCCTCGATATGGTTACTAAACTAAAGCCATATGTGAAAATGAAAGTACGCTGCCTTAGCCGCCTTCCGCTCTAGCTATCTAGCCATCTAGTCTAAGGTTACCTTATTCCTTTCACGTTTCAGGTACAAGAGAAGTCCCTTGACGAGTTTAGTTTTTTGATATTCTCGCATGTGACCTCTAAACATAGTGGCGAGTATACTTGCGTCGCTACCAACTCCGCTGCTGAGGTCAACCACACTGCTAGACTTGCTGTGAAAGGTATATCCAGTTATCACCTTAGCAGAATCTTCACTGGTAAAGATACTCGACATGCTTCTTTTGGTCCATTGCAGTGGCACCTTCATGGTTGTTTGAACCACAGGACGTATCGGCTCTTCTTGGCACTCAAATCATGGCGCACTGCGCTACTAAAGGGTATCCGGAACCTCGAGTGATTTGGTTGAAAGGTCAAGGTTTGTAAGATTAGAGTTTTTTTTTCCTTTTTAGGGTTCCGTACCCAAAGGATAAAAATGGGACCCTATTACTAAGAATTCGCTGTCTGTCTGTCCGTCCGTCCGTCTGTCTGTCACCAGGCTCTATCTCAAGAACCGTGATAGCTAGAGAGTTGAAATTTTCACAGATTATGTATTTCTGTTGCCGCTACAACAACAAATACTAAAAACAAAATAAAATAATTATTTAAGGGGGGCTCTCATAGAACAAACGTGATTTTTTTTGCTGTTTTTTTATCTTTGTGTCTAATGTTGTATAGATAAAGGTACGGAACCCTTCGTGCGCGAGTCCGACTCGCACTTGGCCGGTTTTTTTTGTTGGTCTGACATAAAAATGATATGCAAACATTGTCAATGGATGTCTTTGAATTGATGCCTATTCTACCACCTATAAATAAACTAAAAAACGTTAAAATTAGTAAAAAAAGCCTTCTTCTCACAGTTCAATTAGTTTTGTTATAGAGTTTCTCTTTGGTACGATGGTTTCAGGCACAGGTGTGGGCGACTTCAATCCGGTTTCAAACCTAGACCTGCAGTTCTCGGTGCAGCCAAATGGCTCGCTACTCATCGCACCCGCGGCTCACCACCACGAGGGCCAGTACATGTGTCGCGCCGAGAACGGCATTGGGAGGGGACTCTCCAAGATTATCAGGATTTCTGTCAACGGTATGTTAGTATTATTCAGTTAGAAATTGACCGTTTTCTTTTTCACTTTGACTAAGGTGGCACTGTAAACAGTACGGAAAGGGATCGAGCTATAAGAGAGGTGTATAACAGGCGTTGACTATTAGTTTGTACCAAAAAGAGATTGTGCGAATTTTAGGTGGAGACATCCAGTTAGATCATGCATGGCTTAGAGAACCGAAATGTATTTAGCGGAGCCAAAATGCGCTTTGCGTCCAAAGCTCATACAAGGCTCTCCGAGCAAGCAATATACGTCCCACTGCAAGGCACAAACTCTTCTCCTAGAGAGAGAGTACAGGCTTATTCACTCTGTGTACCAACCGTGGATTGGTGATTTCAAGCGGTAAGATATGAAGCTCTCCAAACCAGTGGTAATAGAAGAATAAGGTGGTATCTCTGAAATATTCTTTCTTGTTAGAGCCAGCCCACTTCGAGTACCCATCCCGCAACATGTCGGTGAAGCGCACGGCCGCGGTATCGCTGCAGTGCGACGCGCGCGGCGACGCCCCGCTCACTCTGCACTGGACGCACAATATGAAAAGCATCGACTTTACCACCTACAGGTAACGCAATTCAATCAGCTCCTACCATTTCATTTCATTTATTAATTGGCAGCAAAAACGCTACATTTTATATAACTCAAAATAGTTGAGAACATGCGTGATGCACCAGCATGCAAAGTTGTTTGCAGTTAATATAGCACTTGTTTTTATCTATATGTATTTAAGTATCAATATAAACTTATTTTACTAAAATTATGTATTATTGTTGAAATCAATTGTAAATTATAAGATTCTTAGACTAATACTTTAATGTTTTGTCAATAAATAAATAATAAAATTATGTTTATCAAAGACAAAACACAAAAATATCGACTGCGGAGATATCAATTGCTGAAAATAAAATTTGTATTATATATCATTTTTCTTTGATTTTTTTCCTCTATCGGATGGTGTTTTCAGATTTTTGACACGAACGTCCCTTACAGCAATTGATACTT
The DNA here is from genome assembly GCA_963969515.1 of Yponomeuta evonymella. NCBI lineage: Eukaryota > Metazoa > Arthropoda > Insecta > Lepidoptera > Yponomeutidae > Yponomeuta > Yponomeuta evonymella. The sequence goes on along the minus strand of OZ018343.1, from coordinate 22,952,948 downwards.
CCGCAGTCGATACAGTCAAACGTTTTCTTTCTTCTTCTTTTTCATGGCAGAGCATTTCGATTTGTTAAATTTGTCCGTTTTGATAAGAAATAGTTTTTTTCATTGCTTTTTTTCCGATTTCCTTTTCAGTACCTTGTAGTTTCAATCTCAAATCCAATATTGCAGCTTGTAGATTATCCATTTTTTTATTTTGCAGAGTCGACTAATCGGGTAAACTTTTGGCCAGAATACTCATGTCTGACAACGTTAGAGAAGAGTTTGTGCTTCTTGGAAGAGATGAACTGATAGTCAGTTTTTTCTTTGTGATACATTTTCACAGATGGTTTCCTGATCTTTGGTCTTTTGAACAGTCTATCCTCTCTCATTTGCGTCGACTTATTGATTCCAGGTAACGTATCTTCACTTCGTATTGGATTTGGGACGTTTTTTTCATTTACCGGCATTATTAAATGATCTTGGGGTTGGAGTTGAAATTATTGGGGTTGAAGAATAGAGTTTCGCTGTTTTCAGTGTAATTTGGTATCCTTTCTTATGCTATGCTTATTTCTCTTTGTCATACATTCTTTTTTCATTAGACAAAAGAATTTTGATGTAACATTAGTACAATCCAGTTCATATTTTCTATTTACAAAACATTACAATACATTGTGAATGTTCTCTGTCTGGAATGTTTCTCTTGCATCTATTATAAGAACTATATTTGGAGGCCATTCTCATTTCTTTAGACTTTGGTTGTCGCTTGCGTCGAAAGGAACTCTGATTGGTTGACCAATTGACATAAGTGAGAGCGCTAGTATCTTTTGACGTCTATTATTGCCTTCTCTTTCTGACCAAATGCCGTCAGAATTCCTTCTTACAGATGAATATTTTTTATTGTTGCAAACGTTTTTGATCGATTTCTTGGAGTATACAAGGTGAAACGGATAGTTGGCATTGTGCACTTCTTTGTGAGGTATTCTATTTTAAATTAATAATTTCCGATGGATTGAACTAATAACTGTGTTTACATTATATCTCAACGTTCCAATCTGCCCACATTCTTTTTTGGTCTTGTAGTTACAGAACCAAGACACTAGTCACCTTTCCACACTGATCTTTAGTGCTCCTTTACAGAACATTTACTTCAGATCATTTCTATGGTACTGATGTCACGTTTTCTCCTTTCTCTTGTCGGTTTTTTTTAGATCAATCCACGTGGAATACAGAAAGACTTTTCTTTTTTATTGGAGACGCGTGCTGAAGCTCCCAGGCTATAGCGCAATAGATATATGTATATTGCCTAGCCTAGTGTGGGGGACAGTGAGAAATCTGTAAACCTCTTATAATTAAACCAAACTGCGTATTTACTACATTTTACAATTAACAGTACCTCAAACCAATGTCTGCCCATATCCACATAGTAAAGAAAGTGAATGACTCTTTTTCGATTAGTAATTCAATTCAATTCAATTCAATTCAAATATTTTTATTCATTGTAAAAACAGAATGTTTACTTAATGAACGTCAAAGTTGTTAGTTTCACAATTAATGGATTATGTGGAGAAGAAGCTAACAAAGAAACTCCACATTTATTCTTTTCAAAACACGTTTTAACTTAATTAACAGAGTTTTCAACTTAAAATATTAGTCATGAATGTGTTGAACACTAGTCACAATCGTCCTTTAAATAATATTAATCTACTGTTTAATGCCAAACATCTTTGTCTTCTAAATAATCCTTGATGTTATAGTAAGCCTTTTTGCACAGAATGTGCTTAACACATTTTTTAAATCGCGTTGGAGGTAACTCTAATATATCTTGAGGAATTTTGTTGTAGAACCTTATACAGTGCCCCATAAAGGATGTGTTAACTTTTGCAAGTCTAAATAGTGGAAATGACAATTTATGTTTATTTCTAGTATTAACATTATGGTGGCCACCAACATTTTCGAAGTCTTTGATATTTTTTCTAACGTACATAATATTTTCATAAATGTATTGACATGCAACTGTTAAGATGTTGGTTTCTTTGAAGAAATCTCTTAGCGAATCCCTACTACCTAACTTGTAAATAAATCGGATGGCTCTCTTCTGCAAGATGAAGATAGTCTCAATGTCTGCTGCCCGGCCCCATAGTAGTATACCGTAGGACATAATACTATGGAAGTAACTAAAATAAACAAGCCTAGCAGTTGCAACGTCAGTGAGTTCCCTAATTCTTTTCACTGCATATGCTGCAGAGCTAAGTCTGTGTGCTAATTTTACAATATGTGGACCCCATTGTAGTTTTGGATCGATGGTGATGCCCAGAAATACAGTATCATCTACAAATTCTAGTTTTTCATGTCCAATTACTATGTTGTTCTCAACTACTCGTACGTTAGGTAAGGAAAACTTTAACATTTCGTCTTTTTAGAATTTAGCAGCAGATTATTTGCTGTGAACCAATCTAGTACTTGCGAGAGAGCATTATTTGCATCGTCAAGATTATTTTCTTGTCTCCTTATTATGAATTTGGTCGTCTTGGTCTATCCCTACATATTTATGAATTTGGTCGTCTTGGACTATCCCTTCGGAATACAGGCGTGAGTTCATGTACCTATATCATTTACGATTAATTTCTTAGAAACTATATTTTAACCGTGCATTTCGATGGAGTAAAGATAAAGGATTATTCACACTACACCGTGTCGCGACCGGGCCGGGCTCCACCCGGGGCACGTCCACCGTGCGCCTGTGATAGGTTTTTTATGTCAACTAGTGATTTCATCAGTCGATAGACGTGACGCTTGAGTAAATATGCAATTTTCGCAACTTGAATTGCCACCCATGGCGACGTATTGGAAACATGAAGCGAAGCGAGCTGGAGCCGGGAAACAAAATCCACTGACATTTTTGACCCGTGCACGGCGAGGGCACGACCGAGCCGCGGGCGTGCACGAATCACTTCGTACAAAAAGTATACTATAGATGTTTGACCGTGTGCCGCCGGCCCGGTGGTGACGCGGTGTGGCGTGAATAATCCTTAATGGTGAAAGATTTTTGTTTATTTTGAATATTACCACCTGGCAATTTTTTCCAGGGTGTCAGTATCGGAGACGCGGTCGTCGGCGGGCGCGCACTCGACGCTGAGCATGGCGCACGCGGAGCGGCAGGACTCGGGCGTGTACCGCTGCCGCGCCGAGAACGCCTTCGGCAGGGATGAGCTGCTCATCTACCTCGCGGTTCAAGGTCACTGGAACACTCACTGCTGGAGCTTGACTCTCAGAGAGAACATTGTAAAGATATGCTGGTATCTTATCTGTGGCAGCTGTACTGCAGACAGTAGCGATGTTGGAACGGAACGATAGTGGAGTCGTAAAAGAGATAAAGAAGGCTTGGACGTGAACGGTGACACGTTGTGCAAAACCAAGCAACGAACTCGTACAATAAATAAATTAAGCGAAATTTACGTTAACGATGATCCAAAACGTGTGAAAGAGAGCTAAGAGAATGTGGCGCTGAGAAAACGCGATGTAGAGAGAACTGAATATAGAGAAAACTGAAACTGAGAATGTTCCTCATGTTAGGCAATTTTTTTAGATTTTTTTTCATTATCAAAACAAATTGTTTACTCGATGAACGTCAAAGCTGTTAGTTTCAGAATTAATAGACTATGTGGAGAAGAAGCTAATAAAGAAACTCCGCTTCGGGGCTCAGCCATGAAAGCCAAGCACAATGTATACCTCAAAAACATGTTCGAGGATAACATCTGAAGTTTTCGCGAGTAGGACTTGCGAACCTCTTAGATGATAAATGAGTACTTGGTTTTAGTGTTTAATGTACAAAGTGTCAATCCTTTTCGCCTCCATGCATCTAACATAAGCTAAGAATATTCTTTATTGTACACACCGGAAAGCAAGTACACAGACAACAATTAAAAAAGAAGAGGCACAATTGGCGGCCTTGTTACTGAAAGCAATATCTTCCAGGCAAGCCTATATCTAATTTTCCTGACAGAGTTCCCGGAGTCCCCGCGCGGCATGTCGGCGTGGGGCGCGAGCGCGCGCGGCGCGGCGCTGCGCTGGCGGCGCGGGTACGACGGCAACGCGCGGCTGCGCGGCTACCGGCTGCAGTACCGCGTCGTGGGCGACCGCCTGCGCGCCGAGCGGGACGACTGGACCGACGCGCCCACGAGGGAAATGCCGGCTGAGAGGGTCGTGGAGAGGTAAACAAACATCCTCGTGGACCAAGACCGAATACTACTATTCTTATTGCTACTGGATTTTGACGTTCTAGTAAACAAAGATTTCTTTTCTTTTCCTTTCTTTTCTTTGCTTTTCTGTTCCTTTCTTTTCTTTTCTTTTCTGTTCCTTTCTTTTCTTTTCTTTTCTTTTCTTTTCTTTTCCATTCTTTTCTTTTTTTTCCTTTTCTTTACTTTTTTTTTTTTGTTTAGTTTCATTTCATTTCGACCTTTACATCCACGCACTCTACTCAGTTACGTTACAGGTGACTTGGTAAGTAAAATATAAATTATATAATATAATGCTGTCGTCTGCACAATACAAAATTGCAAATTTTTGTTCATGCAGCCATTTTACAAGCTGACCCGCTCTTACTTAGGCATTAGCAGAAACTCAATCGTGATCACTTAATACTTTTTCTGGATGCTTGTGGATCTGATCAGTTAAGAAACTTTAGTTTTGCTCTATCTCCAGGCTAGAGACGGATGACGAAGAAGCAACCTTAGAATATCGTGTGGAAGGTCTACGACCGGCTACGGCTTACGCCATGAGGTTGGCCGCCGTCAACGCTATAGGCGAGAGTGAATACTCCGATCCAATCATCGTCAAGACGATGGAAGAAGGTAACTAAATTGTTACTGCCTCGACTGTGATATACATTTGTTCTGGTGCATATGGTCCATAGAAATATAATTTTTGATACTGTATTGTATATAAATTAGATCTGTGGATCATACAATGTGGTAAATGTGAGTTATATAAATGTACCAATAAAGCACGATGTTGCTTGCGCTTCCAGCACCGTCCGAACCACCGCACAATGTGCAAGTCCAAGCCACAGCGCCCGGAGAGTTGCTTGTCAGCTGGAAGGTAAGACTGTGTCCAACTTTACGATTAATTCTAATCTGCTTGTAAATGTTTGCTTGACTCATTGTAAGTAAAAGTCTACGTAGTTCATAGCACTCTAGGTCATATTAATTAACAATAGACTCAATAGAGTCATATTCCCACGGTAATTTGTGGTCAACTAAATAATCTCTATCCGTGTGGCGCCGGATTAAGAATAGCGTCACTCCGTTTCATTCCGTGGATGTCGAAGAAGGCGACTAAGGAAATCAATTACCAGAAAACGGGCAGCAGCGTCTCCCTGAGATTCCAACCGCACACTGCGATCGCCAACCCGCCTGCCAAGCGTGGCGATTATGGCAAAACCCCTCATGGTATGAAAACTACGAAAGAGGCCTGTGTCTTGCAGAGGCCGTCAAATGGCTAATGATGATCATGATGATGAAATTATCTCATTGCTATCTCACTCAAACCGGCGTAATTTAAATGGGCACCCTTTGCGAAGGAGATCACATCGCGCCATTGCTGTGCTAATATCACTCTATTCAATATCTACGAATTTAGAAGACTCGTCTCTCTGGTTAAGTTATTAACTTAAATAAAATATTTATGCTTGATTTGCTGTTGTTTTTTGTATCGAAATTCGAACACGAAAGACGTCACTGTTTTGTAGTCGCCACCGCAAGAGTCTTGGAATGGCGAGCTGCTTGGCTACGTAGTGACGTGGCGGGAGGCGGAGGCGGGGACGGCGGCGGGTGCGGGGGAGGGGGGCGGCACACTGGCGGTGGCGGGGTGGGGCGCAGGGGCAGCGCTGCTACCGGGGCTGCGCGCGCACGCGCACTATGACGTCACGGTGCAGGCCTTCAACGCCGTCGGCGCCGGCCCACCCTCGCACACCATCACTGCCACTACGTTGGAAGGAGGTGAGGCATTCATCATCCCATGTAATGATGTGACTAATTTTGCCTATTTGGTTGCCAATGTGCGATTGCACTGGCAACATCTACCATACTAGTAAAGACGGCTATGGTTTTGCCACAAATAACTGAATAATTGAAGTTATAAGTTATTTCCTGTGTCACAATCTCGATCAGAACAAAGAGGCTTTTTGAGATGCAAGGTGCTTTATAATCACCATCGTTATCAAGCGTCTTCGTCAATCAGTCTACCTCTGTCATGTAGGCTTTTTCCCGTCGAGAATGTCGTTAGGGTCCCTCGACATCATCACCTCACCGTCTGATGGTCTACCCTATGATCATCGCCACAATAAGGCAGTGACGGAGTGGCGTCCGAGAGCTGGCCCACGATCAGAGGTAGATCAATAGCCCGATATTCAGACTAGCTGCCTGGGCACTGAAGTAACCGGCGAGATTGTTCGCAGTTCCCGAAGCCCCGCCGCAGCGTGTCCGCTGCGAGGCGCTCTCGTCGCAGTCGCTGCGCGTGTGGTGGGACGCGCCGGCGGCGGCGGCGCGGGGCGGGGTGCTGCTGGGGTACGAGGTGAGTTTTATTTTAATTGACGAAGTAAATACAGCTATTTACACTTAAGTAAGACCGCAGGTATATTTAGTTTCATTCATTTCATTGTGAGTACACCGTTAACAGAAATCGTTAAAATCCGGGAAGCAATATCATGTTGTCTGCTCAATTTCTTGATTATGACCGTATTTGAAAAAAAAAATCGTTTAAAAGATCTACACCATAGCTAAATAAATCGACGTGTACCTAATGATGTGAATTATTTTTCCGGTGAACAATATAGAATTTAAACGCTTTTTTGCTGAAATATCCTTTATTTTTCTAAAAAAAAAAATAGATTCGAAACTATCAAAACTCTTTTATTATTTGAAAATATAAATTTTGTACACAATTCCAAGTTCCCCCACCAGGTGGAGTTCGCAGTAGCGGGCGAGCCAGCCCGCGAGCGGCGCGCGGGCGGGCGCGAGGCCGTGCTGTCGGCGCTGCGCCGCGCCGCCAACTACTCGCTGCGGGTGCGCGCGCGCACCGCCGCCGGCGCCGGCCCGCAGGCCGACCCCGTCTACTGCCAGACGCATGAGGACGGTAACGTATCATTTAACCCGGCGTGAATGAGGCCAATTCGCGGTGGGCACGCGTGGTAATTAAGCCAATACTCTCTCTCTGAGAGAAGTCCTGTGCCCTACAGTGGGACGTATAAAGGCTGTGAGTGAGGTCGGGTATGTTATACCCGAGAAGTTTTCAAACTCAAATTATTTAATGTTATGGTTGCCATGCGAGTCCTGAATTTTCAGTAGCTGGATGTAAGGGTGCGAGGGGCTAGGTTCTACCGGCGAGTTCAGTGTTGAGCCGCCGGTGACAGTAGATACACGATTCGCAGGTTAACTTTGGTGCTATTTTACATACTACCATAATATTTTTCGGTTTCTTATAATAATAAGAAAACACAGTTTTTATGTTGATTTACCATATATCATTTGCAATTCATTTGATTGTACCCGCAAAGAACTTAAAAAATATTATAGAAGTTTAGGTAACTTAGTAAACGTGTATTTTTTCAAAGGAAATTAGGAACTTTGTTATTCTAATAAAAAAGAACACTTGTTGCACATAATGCTGGTATTTTATTTATCCATATTGTTGAGTGACTACAATTTTAATATGTCTGAAGCCATAAATAATAATTGCACAATCATAAAAAATTTAAAATCATAGTTTCAGGTACTTCATACCCACCTCAAAGCTGGTATAACAATATCTCACCTCGTTTACGCCGGGTTAAGGAATAAGTCAATCAACATAACGCCGCATGGCCGGGCTCATACCTCTTAGAAAGACAATGTATGGGCTTAACACCACGCGTTCCCACCGTTGGATTAGAAATTTTAAGCGGTGAGATGTTTGAATGCCTTAAGCAGTTAGATTTTGTCACCATGATTTTGCATGAAGATCGTTAGCAAGTGGTATGCACAGCACCACTCCCGCCTCTAAGTAACAGTACCATAAATAATTCAGTCCTGGTTTCTATTAAACACACTTAGTTTAATCGAATCATTCTCTACTATTCAGTACCGGGACCTCCGGCTGATATAAAGGCGCTAGCAAATTCCGAAGACACCATCATCGTCAGTTGGCTTCCCCCAATCGAACCGAATGGGATAATCAAGCACTATACCATCTACAATCGGCCACAAAGGTAAGAACAATCGGAGGAAGGAAATAATATTCACATTATGGTTTACCATGTCTGAGGGAAACGAAAAAGACCCTGGCCGACGGCTTACCAATGTAATACAATGCAATCAATTGTTTAGCCAGTTTTTTTTAAATATTTTTACAATATTTTGGTCGTAGTTGCATTACAGTGCGTTGTTGCTATAGCAAATCGTCAGTACTCCAACAAGCTTTCGAGTTGGCTGGATTGACCTGGATCGGATCAATCTAACCAACGCATGAACAAATTCCACTGCCTACTGCCAGCCTATTTCTACATAGTATTTATCACTTATGCTTAGGGAAGCTGAGATGTATGTGTGCGTGTGCGCACACCTTTTGGTTTGCGGCGATCGTCAGTCAGTCGAATAAACAGTTTCTTACTAGAGTGCCGCGTTTCAATTACTTCAGAAGCAGAACGCGCCTGAAAACTAGCACCCTAATCCTAGCAGATAAACGGAGTTGGCGTGACGAAGGCTTATGTCCAAAAGTGAGATTTTTCCAAGTGCTGGATAGATAGATAGCATAGCAGTAACATAAATAGTGTGTTAACCTCCAATTGTAAGTCTTACTCACCGTAACGGAATGGCGATTGTAAACGCTGTGATACGTGAACCATACACTCACTCAGATTTCTTCGTGACGTTTTCCATCACCATTAGAAAGTAGTACTGCTACACCAATGTCAAAAGATAACGTAACCTAAAAAGATATGTCACTGATACTTGCTCGGATTTAAACTCGGGCCATTGCGCATATGCAGCAACGAAGTGTACAAGCAAAGGAGAGCGTGTGTAACTCAATCTGTCTCACATCAGATGTTGTAGGTTGCAAATAGGTGGTGAATGAAGAAATTAGATGCTGATGTTCAGGTCTTCATTGTGTTTATTTGATACCGTGCACAGTTAGGGCTCTAACAGATGAGCAGCACTTTGCTGTCGACACGCGTCAGCGTTTGCTGCCGACTCCTGCCTACAGCAATCGCCGACTAATGGCGACAGCTGCAGTTATCCGCGGTGCGCGCACGCTATTTTGTCACACGACTTCTAATAGAACAAGCACGTACACGTAGTAATAATCATGTCTGACAGCGATATTGATATCGACTTTTCCACATTACAGTATCTTTGCGAGTTACTGATTCTCCTAAACTGGCAGTTAACTCAATCAACATTCGGAAATAATAAAAAAAAAAATCGTTATTTTTTCGTAGAAGTGGATAAAGAGTAAAAAATCACTTTGCTCTTTATGTGTTATTATTTCACTAACCCACAATTTGCGTCGATGGAGTAGAAGCAGCAATAGTGTTTCCTCCTCGAAATTCATTTTGATACTGACTTGTCTTTCGTACTATGACGATCGAACTGCGCACCACAAGAAAGCCGCCGGCATCGGTGGGCTGCAGCCGTCGACGTGTCGACAGCTTCTGCTGACCAACGTTGACAGATGACGACGACGGCTCGGCAGCAAGCGCCGACCAATGCCGGCAGCTGGAGTTGACTCAGTCGACAGCAAAGTACTGCTCGTCTGTAAGCGGCCTTGGAAGATGTTTGTTGTTATTAAGAGGCCCAAGCCAACTGTCTGCCACAGGCATCAATACCCGTGACCTCGACTATCCGCGGTGTACAGTCAGCAACACGGCGACCTAGAAAGGTACGCGGTGCTAGCCCGTACATGAAGAACAGCCGTTACGTTCGTTCCCCAGGTCAGGGCAGCACTCGTCCCAGACGGTGCCAGCGCGGGGGGGTGGGACGGGCGGGGAGGGTGCGGAAGAGCAGGCGCTGCTGGTGCGCGGGCTGCGCGAGCATACGCTGTACGAGTTCTGGGTGACGGCCGCCACCGCCGCCGGCGAGGGCGACATGAGCGCCATCGTCGCCAGAAAGCCTAACGCTCGAGGTTGGCATGGCTTGTTACTTTCATTGTGAACTTCTTCTTTTTCCTCTTGTGCCTGTCCATTAGTGGAGGGTGGCCGTCACTTCTCTGTATTCTTTACTATCTCCGCTAAAACAGTCTATTATATGATGTTTCTTTGATGTTGATCCGTCATAAACTTGGCTAGACCAAACCAGACCATACTATTTAGCCCTACCCTACCAACTCGTTGCGATTATAAGAAAATAAAATCATATTAAATGTCAAATGGTAAACAAAGAAAATGCCGAAGAGGAGGCAATATCATTGGCATTTAATGTTATTAATGGCAATGATGTTTAAGATGATTTGAGCAAAATATGGTCAAAGTGGGTTTTTTTCCCGCTGCCGTTTTCTCCACCACAAATTCGGCCCAAAGGCAACGGCTAACATTGTACATTGACATTCAGCAAACAAAATGTAAATTCTCTACGTTGAAATAAATGTTTGATTTCTCAAATAAAACTACTTTTTTGGTCCTAACCTACTTAGAATAATCTTGAAACCTTTATAGATACCGAAACATCGATTACTTCATGATTTGTTTCATTGACTGAAAGTCCACTCTGTGTCTACTTTCTACAGGGTGGCATTTTAGTCAACTGCCAAACTTTAAAGGGGATTTTTACCCATAAATACAAACAACTTTTACTATGGGGCCATACAAATCAGAGCAAAAAATAAATGAGCGGTTCCATACATAAGATAGAAGCAGGACAACACCAGGATGTATGAAACAGCTTGTTTGTTTTTTGCTCTGATTTGTTTGGCTCCATAGTAAAAGTTGTTTGTATTGACGAGTAGAAAGATCCCTCAAAGTTTGTCAGGTGACTAAAATGCCGCCCGGTATATTGCATATCTTAACCAAGTGACGGAGGACGGACAGTGAAACTAACGCTTTTAGATTGAAATATGAATTAGAGGAAAGAACGCTAGTTATAGTGTCTTTCATGCGTATCGTTTTTCGAATTGTTTTCAGTATTGTTCGTAAATACCGTTTATCCCCCAGCCCCGGCCCAGATCTCATCTTTCGGTGGTGAAGTGCGGGCGGGTATGGGGCGGCGAGTGCGGCTGCGGTGTGCTGCGGCGGGGGTGCCTCCTCCCGCGCGCTCCTGGACCCGCGCACGCGCCGCCCCCCCGCTCTCTGCCGACCCCAGGTTCCTGCTGGACGGAGCTGACCTGGTTATACTCAGTGAGTAAAAAATATCTTGTCACTTGCGCCCTTGTTTGTAATTTAGACAGACGATTTAGACAAAGTAACTGCTATAAAGACTTACAGCCCTATCACGGCGATTTGCGAGCGATTTGAAACGGATGCGATTACGCAGCGAACTCGCCGCGATTGCGTGGTAAGCACGCCGCGTTTTGAACACAGTTTCTGACGAGGAAACACTACTGCTGGCTTTTTTACTTCAAAGAAGCAGAAAATAAAAGCAGATACAATTCAACGACGAATTTGGGAGGATTCATTATCAAGTAATCGACTGGTGGAGAGTGACTATTATGTATCCTAATGTAACGGGACGATTTTGAATTGTAGTTATAAATAACTTTGTATACTTTGTATCAACCACGATTGAACCTCTAAACCAGGGATTCCCAAAGTGGGTACCGCGGCACCCTGGGGTGCCGCGAGCTTGTGTCAGGGGTGCCGCAGGCATTAGCAATGCCGACACATCTTAATTTTCACAAAAAAAAAGTCGAATCAAGTATGTAGTAGTCGAATTTTATTTTTTATAATATGGCAACACCAACGACGACGAGTCGTTGGCCATTTTGTGGTGGTAGTGCTTCTTTTGTTTCGAATAAAAATTCACTAAAACAGTTTCATTCTTCGCATTAAAGTTTAATGAGCATTAAACTGCATTGTATTTTCTTGTTTTCTTAAGCAGTCAAGCCACTTTAAGAGTAGGTGTGCCGCGAATTTTTTTTAGCACAACAAGGGTGCCACGATGAAAATAGTTTGGGAACTCCTGCTCTAAACGATGCTATGTTTGCTTACACACGTATCTTTGATATGAATCAAGTGGGGCAGGTCGGACTGTCGAACGCGATTGTACAAAATTGAGTCGACGGTGAAAATCGCGGGCACATTGCCGCGATTGCGCAGCATCATCGCAGCGTGCTCGCTGCGCAATCGCATCTCCACTCTGACCATTTTTTCTCAAATCATCTTAAACTTGATACATCAAAGCCTTGATCCATCATTTTGTAAGACGTATTCAGCGAAATATGATATGATTTCGATGAATACTTCTTACAAAAGTAGGAAAAACATGAAAGTTGCAGCCAGACACACGAACAGCCACAGTTCGTGAACGTAACGCAGGGGTCAGCCATCACCAGTCTAAACCACTTTAGAGGGAGATAGGTGACCCGGCCAACACGCCATCATTTGAATGACCTTTAGTAAACCTGCAGATTGAGTTCTTGTCAGTTATAAAATCTGTGATATAGATATTAATATGCATTCGTCGCCAGTAGACTTCTTATAACTTAATCAATTAGGTATAATATTAATAATTGAATAAAAAAATCGCAGTGGAATTGGTTTACTTCCAAGAGGTTACCTACATCGTTTATATACTCGTCTATTCTATAATAGGCTTTTTACATAGCGACTTTTTAATGAATGTTTTAAATTTATTTTCAGACAAGGATAAAACGTGTTCTGGAATTCTGTTGTAAAAACGAACGCAATAACCTAGGTACAACCGATGTATTTGCTTTGGCTAAACGAAATTTCGAATAAGAAAGCTTATTTCTATTTCTAGTTTTTACGTTATGGACGTCCGTATTTAATCAAAACATTGTTATTTTTTATGGACATTCATTACATTATCAAGCCAGTGTAAGCATTCCTATTTCTATGAAACGGTCCCTTAGCGACTTCCTACTGCAAAAGTTGTAAATAACTCTTACTGCTCTTTTTTGCAAAATAAATGTTGTTCCCCATAATAATAAACGATATAACATGCTACATGCTACATACACATGCAAACAAAAACTCACGCCTGTATCCCAAAGGTAAGGCTGAGACCAGGAATTGCCACTTACCACGATCCTGACAGATCACTTTGATTTTCTCAACATTCATTAGTCGTTGCATGCACGCACGCCGGTTTCGGGTACTTTTTATCAAGTTCTTAACTAATACATCCCCTATTTGTTCGAAGTATGTCCGTCCGTATGACATGATACTGTGAAAATAACTAAAGTAGACCAGCCTCGCAGTCGATACGTCTATAAGTTGCCTAATTTTTGTACCTGCAAATGTAGCTGACGTCAACCTACCCGATCATCATCATCATCAGCCATTTGACGCCCACTGCAGGACACAAGTCTCCTTCGTGGTTTTCATAACCATGAAGGGTTTTGCCATAATCACCACCCTTGGCAGGCGGGTTGGCGATCCCGATAAACCCGATAGTTTTTCAATATGCGGACCCCATTGCAGTTTTAAGTCTACCGTTATGCCTAAAAATGGATTAATATGTATCTCTGTCCCAAATCTGTCACCAATTAAATAGGTATACTTCTATTGAAGACTTTGAACTCTGCTTCTCCAGGTGTGGACCGGTCGACAGCGGACAACTACACGTGCTGGGTGCGCAACGCGTGGGGCGAGGAGCGGCTCACGTGGGCGCTGCAAGCGCTGCAGCCGCCTGCCGGGCCACGGCCGCGTCTAGCGGGCGCCAGCGCTGCCTCGCTGCAGCTGGCCTGGGACCCGCCAGCTGACAATGGCGCACCTATACATAGTAAGTCAAATTTATGACTCTTGATTAATGATTATAGCGATTTCGTCTTCGTTATCATTTTTCCTTCCTCATGTTCTTTTTTCCCTTCTTTACATAATATTCTCTTCTCCTTCCTCCTCCCTCCCTTTTTCATCTTCTCTTTGTTTTTTTCTCTCCTTATCCTCTATCGTCTTTTGTATCTCCTTTGCTCTCTTCAAATCATGTCCTGTGCTTCTCGTCTCCTGTTTATTTTATATTTCCGCCTTTCTTCTTCTCCTTCAGTCAAATTAAATTTTTCTATCTTTTTCCTTCTCTTTTCTTAATTGTGTTTCTTTTTTCCTTTTAAATCATGTCTTTCCTCACTTTTCTGTCCGTCACCGTCTTCTATCTCTTATCTCTAATCTTCGCCTCCTGTGTTCAGTTTCCAATATCATGTCTCTGGTAGATTTCCTTCGTTCTTCTTCTCTTCCTTGCTCATTTTTCTTTTCTGTCTTGTGCTCTTTTCTCTTTCATGTTCCGTTTTTCATCTTCTCTTGCTTCTCTCTCCTTTCCTTCTCCAGTCTTCCTGTCCTGTCTTCAGTTTCCCGTCTTTAATATTCATTATCACTCTCTTATCACTACTTCTCCAATTTCATTTAGAGAAAAAGAGGCACAAACAGAAGACAATAAAAAGAGTTCCGCTTCTTCTTGATCTTCTGCTGCGATACGATCCGATTTATTTCATAACTGAAAGTGTCTCCTCCACAGGCTACACTCTAGAATACGCTCGAGACGGCACCTCGGAGTGGTCGCGGCAACGGCTGGCGGCGGCGGCGCGCGCACACACGCTGGCGCGGCTGGCGTGTGGCGCTCGCTACCGGCTGCGGCTGCGCGCGCACAACGCCGCCGGCGCCTCGCCGCAAGGGGACGACCTTTTCTTTAACACTAAAGGGGGATGTGAGTACTCTGCATCTGTAGTGGCCTATTAAGATAAATGGATGCCTGATAATATTATTAGTGCAGTTCGTTTTTTGCGTAATTTCTGTTAACGACTAAAAAGAGCATTATTAATAAAATAAGATAAGATTTATTAATCAAAGAAGTAAAGTCCTGACTACGTTGTTTCTTATAACTAAAAACTTAAATTCAATTTCTTTTTAAATGTATATAAATTCATGATTACAAAGAAACAACGATGGACAGGAAGGTTGTGCCTGCGGCCCCCACACCAGGATACCCTGTGTTGTGGGGCCCGGCTTTCTGCGTGGTAGTTTCTTTGTTCGAGTGCTTTCTAACGTAGCTATTACATAATTAATAATTTAGAAAAGTTCGTAAAGTGCATTTATCTATCTAGAGCTTAATTGACCCCACTGCTTGGCTTAATCTCTTTACCGGTGGCTTGGATAAATAGATAACTCTTTATTGCAGTCTAATAATTATATAATCCATTAGGTCACTGGTTTCTGATTGCCTGCCCAACCTTAGCCACCTCTCTATGGCCGCCTTAGTCCACTGTCCCTCAGGTGACCCAAGGAGCGGAGTCAGTACGCTGATGGTCCTCTGAAAATAGATAAGATTGCATTTCTTCCAAATAATGTCCCTGTACATCTGGCGAATCTTGAACGATCAACATCATCTACGATCTCCTGACGCTGATCGACAAATCCTTTTACTACGTGGTAGTGTCGAAATCTCAACTTTGACTAAGTGACCAGTCTGGGGGTCACCATTAAATTAATACACATAATGCACCCCACTGCTCCTTAAACAGATGAAGTCGTTTGACAATATGTATTTTTGACCACCCCAATCTCTCTTTTCAGTATCAAAGCCGGCCCAAGAAAAGGACCTGGTCACGACAAACAGCTCGTGCGTCCGCTTGAACCTCCTCACTTGGGACAGTGGCGGCTGCCCGATCAGCCTGTTCGTGGTCTCGGTGCGCAGTTTTGCCGCCGGCGCCTGGAGAAGCGAGCGCGTGACGTCACCGGGCAGTCCGGTGGTGCTATGCAGCTTGGCACCAGGAACGTGGTTCCATTTGAAAGTGACAGCCACCAACTCTGCTGGGACGACGCAGGAGACCTATTATTTCTCTACGCTGACAGATTCTGGAGGTAAAACTTCAACCTTCACCGATCGCGCACTTGCTTGGCAGAACTTCGAAAGAAATTTTCACAACCGGGTCATTGTTTGCCGGTATCAACAACATAATCATCATCTATCACGTTTGGAATGTTGTGGACTTGAGATCTCCAAGTGGGTCGAAATTGACAGAACTGATTCAAGTTACACACTAAAACAGAATATGAAAAGATAAATGATCAGTAAATAAGGAGCGGAGAAAAGCAGTTACATACATACGTTCCGGTACAGGGTTATAAGCTTTCTCTCAGAGAGAGAGAGAGAGAGAGAGAGAGAGTTGAGCCTCAAACACGCATGCCCACCAATTACAAGCGCCATGGTCAAACTATAATGTATTTTGACTCCAACAGGTTTTACTTCACAGTTAACAAACGGTATTGCTACAACACAATGAGTATTGTCCTAAATATTGAAAATAGTTACAAATAATACTTCGTTTTAAGGGTATAAGGTCAGTGAATATAATGGTATGTACAGTAAATTAATAATATTCACTGATTTCTTATACTTTTGTGAATGAGTGCCTGACGAGTTAGACCTTCTAACGTTCGTTTCACACGTGAGCATAAGCAGCCTATATACGTCCCACTGTAGGGCACAGGCATTCTCTCAGGGAGAGAGTATGGGCTTAATCACCACGCGTGCCCACCGCGGATTGGCGATTTCAAGCGCTGAGGTACATGAATAGCTCAGACACTCAGGTTTCCTCACGATGTTTTCCTTCACCGTTAGCGAGTGGTATCGCTACTATAACTTCACAAATGTACATAACTTAGAAAACAAAGTCATAGGTACATGCCCGCACTGGGAATCGAACCACCACCACGTGAATGAAATTAAATTCAATAATGGTTACCCTAAGGATTCGTACTTTAATATTTTTGAATGACAATCGCCAAGATATTGACATGTCGGTATGTCTTTAAAAAACAAAATATATAATTATATCCTTTACGTTTGCACAAATAAGGATTCTTTTTAGTTTTGTCTATCTAAGGAATTGTTGTATCGAGCCATGGTATCACTAGAAACTGACAGCTCGTAGGATCTCAGTTGATGACGTAATTGACGTAATTTTCGTCCTTTTTCGGCTTTAAAAAATTTATTAAAGCAGCCCATATCGAAATATTCAGCACAATGTCCCGAAATTACCTATTTTCTCGAAAAAGAAAACTAATTTTTTTTTACGACCACGCCCATTGTATTCTTCCAGAGCGCATCCCAGCGCCGGCCATGTTCCCGCCGCCGGACGGGGAGTCCAGCACGAGCGCGGCCATGGTGGGCGCCGCCGCCGCGCTGGCGCTAGTCTCCTGCCTGATGCTGCTGGCTGTACTCGCTTGGAGGCGGAAGTGAGTTTATCTTCTTACATGTTTCTACAAGCGCTGTTTCGGTAGTCCGTATCGGTAGATTGATTGCCTTACATTTCAGAGGATCTGGGCTTGACGTTGCTTATATTTATGAATTTGTAGTAGCAACACCACTCGCTAACGATGAAGGAAAACATCGTGAGGAAACCTGAGTGTCTGAGGTATTCACCTACCACTGCAATTGAAACCACCAATTGGCGGTGGGTGGGTTTGATGATCAAACCTATACTTTACGTCTTTGAGACAGGACCTGCCACTTGTCATCAACACGCTTCTATTTATGTTCCTGGTAGTCATTAGTTTAGTGCTAGTTATTTTTTACCGAGGGTCATTGGTTCAAATCCCACTTTTAAGAGGCCTATTATTACCGAGGTCTGTGTCCTTTAAACATATCTATTGATATTAATTGTAAGTTTGTAAGTTAAAACCATACCGTATATAGACGTTTGAATGAGAGTAGCCTCTCACTCCCTTATCACTTATATCCTTACGTACACTTTTCAGTGGCACAATGAAGTGCTTCCGCAAAGGCTATGCGCCGGGCTCGGTGTCGGAGTCGGAGGACGACAAGGAGAAAGAAAAGCGAGACAACCGCCGTAACTGCCAGCAGGTGTATACTTCGTCCCCAGGCAAACACTCCGCTGGAAAGAAGGACGCGCAGGGTACGTTCACATACAGCCTAACACACACACACACACACACACACACACACACACACACACACACACACACACACACACACACACACACTCACACACACACACACACACACACACACACACACTCACACACTCACACACTCTCTCACACACACGCATACCCCGCTCGTCCCGTTCCGTGCCAGAGGCGTGATAACCAACGCAACTGACAGCAACTGACTTCGAACAACTAGACTTTGGCTAACACTCCACTCTCCCCCCGCAGAGATGTACGAGATAAGCCCGTACGCGACGTTCAGCATGGCGGGCGGGGAGGGCGCGGGGGCAGGAGTGGCAGGGGGCGCGGTGCGGGGGGCCACGCTGCGGACGTTCGGCCGCTGCGAGGACCCCCCCCTCGCCGCCGCGCCCCCGCGCCCCGCGCTGCACCCTCACAAGCACGCTTCCTTCAGCAGCGCAGGTGACTCTTACTAAGGAAAATCTATGGCTAGTATTGGAAGCCAAAGGAACATGAAAGAATCGGTGTTGCCTCTTGAAGCACCAAATTAATTTTCCTTAAAATAGGTCTCCAGGTCGAGATAAAGCGATACATATTTCGTAGCGGGGTGATCGTGTCACGCTTTACTTATTTATATATAAGCACGATAAGCTAAACAACAGAATTGGAAGGCTGCACAGAACCAGGGTGGCGTCCTGAAACGTCTGACAAATCTTTTTAAGGTCAAGAGATATTTGTGGACCGCTATGTGTGCGCTTCCTACATTAACACATACGAAACTCTAACCCTCTTATGCTTTTTGTCACAGAATATATTTTTTTTGATGAACATCCGAAGCAGTTTTATTTTTCTGGTAGCATTGATACGTTGCTTTTCATAGAGCTCATGAACCGGGTTTGTTTCTCTCCTGCAGACGAGTACACGCTGTCTCGCGCGATGACGCTGCTGGTGCGGCGCACCGAGTCGGACTCAGACTCGAGCGGCTCGCCCTGCACCGAGTGCACCAGCAACGTGTCCTACCGCCTGCCGCTCGCCAGTGCCAAAGGTAACACTAGCTTTTGCCTCAAGGAGGGAGCTTCGGTGAGATGTTTCAATCTGATAATACTACGATACTTAAATTTCATAGCACGCAAAAGGTACCCCAAAATGTTCTCTCTTTATGGCGATAAATAGAATAATACCCGGCGTTTGAATGCGCTTTGTATTCTTTGGTGAACATTTACGGTAGAATAAAGATGACCTTTACGTACTCATGGCATCATTGTATTTGGTGGTCAATCATTTGGTCATCAGTAACGTACCTAAAGCATATCATGGTCATCAGCATCAGCCATTTGACGCCCACTGCAGGACATAGGCCTCCTTCGTGATTTTCATGACCATGAGGGGTTTTGCCGTAATCGCCACGCTTGGCAGGCGGGTTGGCAATCGCAGTATGCGGTTGGAATCTCAGAAAGAAGCTGCTGCTCGTCTCCTAGTATTTGAGTTCCTTAGTCCTCTTCTACGACATCCACGGAAGGAAATTTAGTGACGCTATTCTTAATCCGGCGCCACACGAATAGCATATATTTTAATGCAAATGTTCAATACTGGTAGCAGGATAAAGAGGAATGAAAGTCTAAAGGGAAAGCGTTTGCCCAGCAGTAAGACGCAATCATGTCGACATGAAAAAAAAGTTCAATCACTGACCATGGTTTAATGCATTATTCGAGTTTATGTAAAGTACAGCTTTGTGGTTGGTTAGTTGATTATATCATGTCGTTTATTAGACTTTGATGTAGTATGAAAATGTAGCTATGCTCTGCTATGGGGCTAGGAAATCTCGCCACACTGTCGTGAGTTGAGAGCCTTCAACTCTTCATCAAAATAATGCTTAAATTCATTTGTCTTCTTATGTTGTCAACTTTTATTGCAGTACGGTCAACAGTGTGGCCACTTTGACCCTTCACGGGTACGCTACAAGTCATTAACGTTTAACTTAAACCATTCACCTTGATTTTGTAAAAAAATCATCACAACTCCTCCCTTTCAGCCGCATAGGTAACTGGTGCTTCGTAACCAGTTGCGGTCGAATACTTTTTTGTACTTGCACGAAACCGGCGTGCGGGAACTCGGCGAAACTTCAGACTCATTTTTTTTTATTTCCCAACGAGGGATTTTCTTTTTATTTTTTTAAATTATTCCCTAGTTGCTGCATAGATGGCGCTGAACTTGGTAAGTTACTGCAAGCGTCACATCACAAATAAATATCGTTCCAAATTGATTCATTCACGTTATCGCATTATCCATTGACGTCCATTTCGGCATGGCTATCATAGACGCGAATACGTGAGCAATCTGTAGTGCGTTCCGATTTGCCCATGATCGCTCACGGTCGCGAATCGGAACGCACGGCTAGTAAAGTAGTCAGTTCAGCACAATCTACAGAGTTCTTGCATACTACTTTTTTTTCTTAATAGTCAAAAAGGAAACCTCCCATTCAACATGTCCGCCCGACCTCTAGCGAGCAGCGTGGCGGGCGGCGGCGGAGGCGGAGGCGGAGGCGGAGGCGCGGGCGAGGCGTTCCGCGCGGCCACGGACTCGTCGGCCGAGAGTGCGGACGCGCGCTCGCTGGCCGCGCGCGGCGACAAGCGGCGGCGGCACCGCCGGCACCACACACCCACCGGCTCCAGGTATTGCCGCCACTCACGCGCGTTTATTTTGTTAAGAAATAGTTTATTTCACCAAAGTACAAGAAAAGATACACAAACTCGTTCAGTTTTTAGGGTTCCTTACACCGGATAAAAAAAAACGAAACCCTTACAGGATCACTCGTGCGTCTGTCTGTCCGTCTGTCTGTCCCAGCCAATTTGCTACGAATCTACTACTATAACTTACAAACCCACCCACTTGAATCGTGGGTGGGTTTGTAAATTGTAACCCACGACCTCCCTAACATAAAAATAAAATGGCCAGCCCCTGAACTAAGTTTTAGACCTGCATGTCAGCCTGTCAGGGTTCAGAGTTTTACATTTATCATTATGTAATCTAGTTTTTATTCATACAGTGGCGAGGATTGGCGATTTATGACAAATCAGAGGTTAGCTCGCAATGTTTTTGGTCACAATGGCGAGTAGATTGTTTAACTTTAGCTTTTGCATCTACGTAATCCGTAACATCCTGACAGCTTAGTTGGCCTAGCCCACAAGAAAGACAAGTCCATACGTGCGCAGCCAACCAAGCTGCGGGTTTCCTCACGATGTTTTCCTTTACGGTTACCGTGTGGTATGGCTAGTACAAATTCACAGATGTTCGTAACTTTGGAAATAAACAATGTCATATGTACGTGGCCGCACGTGTACGTGGGAATCGAACCTCGGTCTCTTGATTCCGAGCCCATCGTTCTACCCACAGGGCTACCACCGACACCAATTGTTTATAAAAATACAAATTTAAACTCGATTAATGTTGCGAGTAATTAAACCTAATTACAAGTACAATTTATAGATGATGCGTAACAGAAATAGTAACCGACAAATAAATAAATTTACATTTGCATTGGCTGGATTTGAATGAACTGCTTCTGTGATAGTCCCGTATATCTGGAACAGATAAAAAGCCCTTAACCACAAAGGAAACCTTAACTTAATCTGACGCCATCTCTTGGAGGGTTGTAGAGTTATAAAACGACTTTGGGAACATTCTGGGAAACATTTTGGGAAAATCAGGACAGCTACGTGCAATCTCAACGTAAGGGTTCATGTTCTGATCAAAAGATGGCGCTGATAATGAACCTGTTCTGCTTACAGGTATCAGCAACGACAAGAGCAGGAGAGAAGAGATTTCACGATACACGTATGAAGACAATAAAGACTGCTTAAAGCAACTTAGTTCTAAGTAAATTCTATTATTACTAGTTACCTCTTAATCAATTAAGATAACTTAATTAGGAAAAAATGTAAATAGTAATTTTATGAGTTTTTATATTTGGAGGAGAAAATTTTATCAAGGCCTATTTGGAGAGTATTTTAAACGTGCCAAACTTAAGTTTTTAGCATTAGAATTTACAAATTACGAATTATTGAATGCAAATTAATTTCAGTTTTAAGATTGATCCTAGTAAGTTAACAATACAATATAATTATTACTATAACTACAAGATTTTGGTGTTCATTACTGACATAGTTAAACACACATAGAATAATAGCATACCTAAGTAATATCCAGATTTCCTGTGTCAAAACTTAGCGCAATAAGCTACTTACAAAGTATTCATATCTATTATGATTATCTAGCAAACGTATTTTTCCTGTATAAAGTACCTATGTTATGTGTCTAAATAATTACGTTGCAACGTTACAATCTAACACTGCCTGTGTTTTACAATTTATTTTAAGTTTTTCTAATGTCTATTAATATATATTGATATAAAACGAATACATTGAAAAGTTGACTATAAATCTTATTTTCTTGACCTCGTCCCTATATCCACCATCACTCCAGCCCCATTTCACAAAAGTATTCATCATCATCATCATCAACCATTTGACGCCCTCTGCAGGACATAGGCCTCCCTCGTGGTTTTCATAACTATGAGGGGTTTTGCCATAATCGCCACGCTTGGCAGGCGGGTTGGCGATCGCAGGATGCGGTTGGAATCTCAGAAAGACGCTGCTGCCCGTCTCCTGGTAATTGATTTCCTTAGTCGCCTTCTACGACATCCACGGAAGAAAATGGAGTGATGCTATTCTTAATCCGGCGCCACACGGAATACAAAAGTATTATCAACGGTTTATTAGATGACATTTTGATAAACTTTGCATAACCGTTCTTAATTTTATTCTGGAAACACTTGCTTGGAACTTTGGAAGGAAGAGTTGCCCGCAGTCAGACAACGCGAGCGCCGTCTCTACTCACCATGATTAAGCTCTTTGAATGAGAATGAAACCTGGTCGGACTATTGAGACAGAAATTGAAGAATAAAAACATTTATTTAGCACCACAAAGGCATACATAAGACAAGTGATTAAAAACAAACAAAACAATTAAATAAGAAAAATAATTCCAAAAAAAAATAAAGGATCACCTATGTCTATTCAGTGAAATGGCCTCGAGTTCAGTATACGCTGCGGTTTTGCCCACAGCACTGATTTTCCGCACGGGCATTTGGTAACTCACGGAGTTTCAACCGACACAGAAGAAAGGCGATAGTAAAATATATTAACAAAAATTTAATAAATAATAAAAACATACATAGCGTACGAAGTTACACTAAAAAACAATTGCTAAACTTACATTTTAATACATGACCTCCAATTATGCAAGGGAAAGAAAGCGAAAAAATCAAGTGAGCGATTCTAGAATAAAGTTAGGAATGTGTACTGCCTACGAAAGTTCTAGGTCCAAAATTGCATAGCCGATTAACCCACAGATTACCGAGTAGTAAGTTGAAGAAGATAATATTCTACATCGAATTGTAATAATAATGAATTTTAAAAACCTATTTAGAGGCTAAAAATTCCACCCATGCTGGACTTGAACCTGCGACCTCTGGCTAACCGTGCCAGCGCTCTCCCAACTGAGCTAATGGGCAAGTGCAGGCATTGGCGAAATTTCGAACCTCTTTACAAACTTCTCTGTAGTACGTAAAAGTCCCGGCGTGGGTGGAATTTTTAGCCTCTAAATAGGTTTTTAAAATTGTCCTTTGGACGGGTTAGTGCAACAAAAAGAATATAAACTATGAATTGTTTATTTTATGTACCGCAACCCAGAAAGAGCTCTACTAACCTATATTTACAATACCAAAACGGCCATAAAGGTAACAGGAAACCGTAGAGCTTGCAACATCCAACCCTAGCTTGCACGAGCAGCTCGCCGCAGCGACCCAGTAATTGGCCGGCCGCAGAGCGCGGTCGAGTGATAAACGTTCGGCCGCCGCGCCGCGCCCCGTTTACACGAGACCAGGCCCTAGAGTCTAATCCACACAAAGTTTTTCGACAGAATTATATAAGCACGACAATAGCTGCTATTTGCCTCTATTTGGTAGTCTACTTAGTAATAGGAGTACAATATAATTCCAATGGTTAACCGCGCAAATAAATAGGCATCTCAAAGATCACATCGCGCGAGGCGCCGAGTTAAGTTGTGTGGGCTATAACATTGAAATGCAATTGGTTACTAGACTACCACTAGTGTCAATGACACAATCATTGCTGTACTAATAAGACTCTATTGAACAACTACACATTTTAGAGGCTGGCCACCTGTACTGTCGTCCTAACTATAAGTTTATGCAAGTCACTTCAGAGAAAACGCAACAACTTTTTTTTCTGGTGTCATCATCATCATCACCAGCCATTTGACGCCCACTGCAGGACATAGGCCCCCTCATGGTTTTCCAAGCTTTCCGGTCTGGTGTCATGCTTGTAATAATTAAATGTCTGTGATTAAGATGAGTCTTGTATTATATTTTACAGTCTTGTGTGTAATTCGTTAGGATTTTAATGTGTAATGATGTACCTATACTGTGTTTATGTCTCGAAATCTGGTGTACATTGAAGTGTACATTGCAACTATGCTCAATAAAGTAAAGCTTTTCTAGTGGAAATTATCAATTTCCGTCAAAGAGATAAATACGGATGTTGTTACGCTGATTCCGAATATCGGTTATTTACTGTTATCATGATTGAGGCGGCAGAGTAGCTGATTTTTAGGTGCAGCGGTCGCTGGATTACAGTCGATCCAGTGCTGGAGAGTGTACAAGACTTACATGCACAAAATCACGGTCAAATCCTAATAAAATAAAAATAGTTTTATCCAATAGCTTTCTTGAACTGGATTAATAATGCGCGCATAATATTGTTAATATATCGTCTGGTAATGCACTATGTAAGTACTCCACATAGCTGTTTAGGTTAATCTATATTCCTTAAAGCAAATCACAAATTAGAAAATTAATTACATAGCATTGTTACAAAGGCGAAGTTATATCTAAGAGAGATCTAATAAGTAACAGCAAAGATAAAACTCCAAACTTCCTCTTTAACTTCGTGGCTACTCAGTGACAACTGCAAACAGCAGATTAACAGTTTATTAGCATTTGAGAAACGGGGATGAGACTTTTTAAGAAAATTCTAGGCCACGTGATTTTGCTCCGAGGTCTTGCGGTATAGTTTAAGTCTTGCGGTTCAATTCCCACTGAGGGCCGTACATTTGTACAAGTGGCTGGGTGTATTTCCATGTTTGTGATGTCTTTATGACATTGGCTTGCAAACACAGGGTATCCTGTTTGCGACCGAGACAAGTGATTGTGTTGTGTGGAAGTTATCAAACGTTGGTATGTCACATTAATTGGCCTACGACCTATTCTCAGACCTACCAAACAAACACGAAAAATTTCATAAAAATCGGTGCATCCATTTCGGAGGAGTTCGGGAAGAAACACTGTGACACGAGATTCTTATAATATATCTTAGATTATTAGAGCACAGTTTGGCTACTGGAGCCGTGTAAATCAGTCGTAGCTCGGTGCCCGCTCGGATGTTGGGGCCAGTCTGAGTACATTTAGATCACTATGATGTATTTAAATTCGATAGATAGGTACATTTATCGTACATACAGTCGGTAATAAAACCCAGTATTCTAGAAGTGATAATCTGAAGATCAAATCGAACTGTCTGTTTATATCGAGTTTTGTTTTTAATGTGACGTCCATGGAAGTTACTTATAAGTATTTCCAAAGAGTCTGATTTTGCCTTTAAAAAATTTTTAAGAGATTCTAACTTTTTCCGGTGTTTTCGACTTTTTTATGGTCAGTCATGTAAATATTTATGAACATGTTTCTTTTGGGAGAGTAAAACGTGTAAACTATAATGAATTTCAACGTTGATGTTACAACTTTTCTAAACTATACGGATCGATCCATACACCTCGGTGAATATATCTGCGACAAGGTTTATTGCATTTCCACTGCAATTTTTCTAACTTTTAGGTTAGCAAAGTACATCGCTATATAAAACTGGTAAGTATCTCTCTATCTATCTATCTATCTACTGTTAGCAGTACAGTCTTACCACCAGTTTCCTTGAACCTCTTTTATCGGCGTGATAAGTTCGAGTATCGAACAAAAAGCTGTATAAGACGCTGACTACAAAGAATGCTGGACTTTTTCAAATCGCAACTGGATTCTATTGAGATAAATTCAATTGGATTACAGCCAACGATATCTTTGAACCAGAGTTGAATTGTCAGAGTAGCTCCGCGTAAGTCACTGTACATTTGGTAACTTATTTAAGTAGAATAAAAATACAGAGAGTTCACTACGTGCGAAACTGCTTCGATAGTCTAACGGTAACGCGAATGATTAACAATTAAATGGTTGTAGGATCGGTTGGCACAGTTTTCGCTAATATGCAGTCTGGATGTTTTTGCATGTTAATGTTTTTATCCTTGACTGGTTACCAAAGCACAATGTATCGTACGTCAAGCAATCGTTTTGTTTATTAGTTGTTTAGTTATAAGTTAATTGATAGTAACAAATAATGCGTGGGATATAGTGGGCTCAGAATGTAACAGTGGTCAGTAACTATGTTTTGTTGTTTTTAGGGTTCCGTACCCAAAGGGTAAAAACGGGACCCTATTACTAAGACTTCGCTATCTGTCTGTCCGTCCGTCCGTCCGTCTGTCACCAGGCTGTATCTCAATAATAGCTAGAGAGTTGAATTTTTCACAAATTATGTATTTCTGTTGCCGCTATAACAACAAATACTAAAAACAAAATAAAATAATTATATAAGGGGGGCTCTCATACAACAAACGTGATTTTTTTGCTGTTTTTTATCTTTGTGCCTAATGTCGTATAGATGTTGTAATGTTGTACGGAACCCTTCGTGCCCGAGTCCGACTCGCACTTGACCGGTTTTTAAAACTGTTGTTATTTTTAGTTTGTTGTTAATATGTTTATTGTTTAAATAATGAAGCATATCATATCACATATCATATCAATTTACGGGTATACTATAACTTACTCATCGCTGTTACTTTCTGACACCACTATATACGAGTATGTGAGCGAATAATTTTACCGAGAATTATATAACATATTGAACGAGATCCTCGGAGTTTCTGCTTTGTGCTGACTAGATAAAACAGAGAGAGAATTAAAGCCAAATGCATTTAGTTACTTGTCGCCGAGTTAACTCAAGTAAGATCATTCACTCACATCAAAGAAATAGCAGAGTGTCGCCTTGCCAAACGAACTTCCAACTAACCTCTTTGCGGTTACAGTCGATAGTCGTTCGCATTGGCAGCTCTTGTGACGTCGTTGGCACGTGTCGTTTCACAGGATGGCGTCATTCGACCTGGAACTACTGATGAAGATGCTCCTAGCACTCTCTGAACTCTATACCTCTTTGACCCACTTCTGTCCGAAGGAAAACCAATTGAGTTTATCTGGCAGGTAAGGGAATCAAATCTTAGCGGGTACCATAGTTTATCTTCATCAGATTGCAAATTAAAATAATTTTCTGAATTGGAGCTAGAGGAATTCATTTTGTAATGACAAAAGGGCAGCAAACGAAATAAGAGGTTCAATTTTGAAATATGCTTTAATGTGAAAATAATAACTATGCATCAGAGCAGTGGTAGCGGTAAAGTAGTTATAAGTAAAATGCTGGCCTCATATTCGAGAGATTGTGGGTTTTAATCCCGGAATGAAGCTCCTAATAACTTTTTTTTTCAAAGTTATGTATATTTGTCAATTTGTATTAGCGGTATTACTTGCTAACTGTAATTTCAGTATAATTTCAGGACTTGAAATCGCCAAGCCACGGTGAGTACGGTGACTAAGCCTATACTCTCCCATTGATAGCTTATACATTCAGTGGGACGTATGAAAGCTGTTTAAACAATGCGTCGAAGTTGTTTAACTTTAATCCACTTCAGCAGAGCACTAAAGTGGATTAAAGTTGAACAACTTGGACGCATAGAAGCTACCTATAGAGACGAAATTAGAAACGTTACGGCTACCTTGACTTTACATATATGATTTTTTGTAGCAGGGTGTATAATTTGTGTTCGCCCATTTGTACTATTCAAATATTTGGTAACCGCCAAAATCACTAAACTTAAGCCGATGGGCGGGATCACTGGTTAAACGAGAAGACGGACGATGGACGAAGACAGTCACCAAATGTTAATGATATTAGGAAGGCGGCAGAAGGACAATGGATGAGATCAGCAGAGGATCAGTGGGCGTCTTTCAGGGCTGTATCATCATCACCATCATCATCAGCCACTTGACGCCCACTGCAGGACATAGGCCTCCCCCATGGTTATCATAAGCATGAGGGGTTTTGCCATAATCACCACGCTTGGCAGGCGGGTTGGCGATCGCAGTATGCTATTGAAATCTCAGGTAGACGCTGCTGCCCGTCTCCTGGTAATTTATTTCCTTAGTTGCCTTCTATGACATCCACAGAAGGAAAAGGACTGTATAGATATATTATATTCTATATTGCACTAATCCGTGCTGAGGACAATTTTGAAAATATTCTTTAGCCTCTAAATAGGTTTTTTTTCGTATAGATAGATATATAGAATATTTCATATAATACTAAACCCAATTCTCCGAATAAAATCAAGATTCTGTAGTTTTCTGAAAGTCCCACTCAATATAGTAATAATAGGTACCTTCATCTGTCACTTCTATACTTTTGAATAACACTTTTGTGGCTATCAGTATTTATGAACTAAGAAAAACCCTTCAACTTCCATGCAACCTGGGCTGTTCTGAAATCATTGCAACGATGCAATACTACTAATATTATAAATGTGAAAGTTTGTGAAGATGTTTGTTACTCAATCACGCAATAACGGCCGAACGAATTTACACGAAGCTTGGCGTACACAATAGACAAAGACCTGAATTGAGACAGCATACTTGATGAATGAATGAATGAATGAATGATTTATTGCCACAAACAAACATGCTTACATACAATAATTAAGAAATAAAGGAGTATGCGTGTGACAATGATACTATTTCAGCGTTTGCTGTTTCTATTTGAAACAGCGCTGGTTTTCAAATAGCACCTCCACGCCAAATGAAGGAAAACGTGTCATGCAGGTAGGGCTTACTGTTAAAAAAAATTTATATACATAGAAAAATAGAAATATAAATAACGTTTATGTCAATTTGTAGGTAAAAAAGTTTAAATTTTAATTGAATTTAATTTAACTAAGTTTTAATTATAATGCGAGATAGTCAATAATGTCATTCATGAATAAAAAATCTAATACTTATAAAAATATTGACAGGCTTACTTAATATTATTCTGTTGTTTTTGTATAAGAATGCGGCAAAATTTGTGCTTAAAAGAGATTGGAGTCATTAATTGGCGCAGAGGTGGCGGCAAATCGTTCCATATTTTTGTGGCCGCGTATTTAAAGCCACCCCTACAGCCTGTCGTTATGTGCCTTGGTACTATTAACTTATCCCCAAATCGACTGCGTGTATTATAAGTGTAGTACGTTTTGGCCCACGTGAACTTGTCGAATAGATACGCTGGTCTCTGTCGGTGTACTACCTTATGGACTAGGCAGGCTAGGTGTAAGGTACGACGTGCCTTCATGTTTAAAATTTGTTTCTCGATCAGAAACGGCGTAATGTGCGCCCGCTTTGGCACATCAAAACAAAAACGAATGCACGCATTTTGGACACGCTGTATAGCACGTTCAGTTTTAGCAAATATACGCGGTCCATAGATGACGTCTCCGAAGTTGAAAAGGGAAAGCACTAGACTCTCCACTAAAATAATTCGAATCTTCTCCGTAAGAAAGTTTCGAATACTGTATAGAGTCTTCAATCTGTAAAATGCATCCCTTATCTTTAGGCCCACATGACCTTCGAAACGCAACTCATTATCCATCAAAAGTCCCAGGTTTCGTGCACTATCTACCATTTCAACAGGCTGGTCATCAATTTTTACACAAGGGTTCCTTCCTTTAATCGATAAACGCTGGTTTTTTGAACCTAAAATCAGATATTTTGACTTTAGTGGATTCAGTACTAGTGAGTTTTTTACGGCCCAGTCATGGATTAAGTTTAAATCTTTATTTATACGTTCAGTTGCTATAGATATCCCGGTAATGCGTTTCCAATAATGTTTATTTTAAGTTTAAAATAGATGGCGTTGTGCGAGGATCGTATGAAGAGATTCTGTGGCGGTACAAAGTTCGCCGGGACAGCTAGTATCAAATATTTGACAAAAGAGTGCCAGAAATTAAGCAGATAACAAGGCTGTTGGCAGTGCTCTTAAATTTTTATCCATATCACTGGCAGCAGCGTTGAAAATAGAAAACGCATATTTTATTCATCATCATCATCAGCCCCTTGACGCCCACTGCAGGACATAGGCCGCCCTCGTGGTTTTCATAACCATGGGGGTTTTGCCATAATTGCCACGCTTGGCAGGCGGGTTGGCGATCGCAGTATGCGGTTGGAATGTCAGGAAGACGCTGCTGCCCGTCTCCTGGTAATTTATTTTCTTAGTCGCCTTCTACGACATCCACGGGCGGAAATGGAGTGACGCTATTCTTAATCTGGCGCCACACGGCGCAGCAATTTTATTCAAACATCGATAAATTTTACTACTAAAATTTAAAATATTCGAATAAAGTGAATATTCGAAGTCCAAGTCCTAGTTGTGGGCATTAATGCTATTAAATAGGTTGATAAGGCTGTTGGCATGCGTGCGTGCTTATTCTATATATAAAATAACATTTGGATCCCATTTCCTGCGATCCTTGTCCCCAATTCCCGACGGTAATGTGCTCAAATGACAAGCTTTGTCTGTTATGATTTTATGATGCCTAATTTTGATGTCGTTAAGTATAATAACTTTGAACGGGTTCGGCCCTATTTTACCATTTTCATTTGATTTTATTGTGCTTTGTACAGTTACTGTGAAACTAAATTTGGCGGAAAGGCGTGTATTTGTACGCTTCTTGTATTTCCTGCCGCGTTAGTGTATCGATCAAGGCTTGTGTGGAAAAAGCGTATTCATGCGGCGCGGTTGCACAGGGGTGTATTCTTGAAAATCACCCGCAAAACCAAACGAATTGTCACAAATTTGATTTTGCGATCCGCAAGTTTGCGTCGAAAAAACTTACCGCGAATCATCCCTCTGGGCAAGAATTTGAATAAAGCTATAAGCAGATGTTTCGGCGTTGTCAGCTGTGCGCGCTTACTATTGTCACAAGGTACAAGACGACAGAACAGAAATATGGCTCACCTGGCCCTGAATTCAGTTTCACTCTTCACTTGACTGTATCTCAGAGATTTACTCCCAGTTTCAGATCATTTATGACACAACTGCAGGTATAATTTTAAAAAGATTAGTGATTAATTTCTTCATTTGTAAAATAAACCAAATCCACACCACTTTCAAGCTATATAAGACAAGGTTAAGGCAGCTTTCAAGTTTTTGCTAGGCTATAATCAACGCACATAATTATTCTAAATGTGCAACATAGGAACGAAACGTTTCAAAACAACTGAAAGCGCAGAGAGATTCAGCATTGAGTAGTTTTTACCGATTTGAAAACTATTGCCATTTGCTGAAGTCTCCAGATTACACAACACTCATTCAATAATTGTTAGCTAGGTATAGGAATTTTTGATATTTTTCAGTTAATTGCTAATTAAATAATTTAAATAACGAACATACAAGTACCTCTTTTTCTATGACTCAAAAAGTAAATTTTACAATGCTATAATATCTTGCGATTTAGGTCACGTTGATTGCAATTTAAAAGAAAAGATTTCCTACTTTTTTTTTACTTTATCTACCATAAAACCATTAAAATTAGTTGTAGGCGATTTAGGACCAGATACACTGCCACATTATGCTAAACTAACGACTAGTTTATGTTGTACGACTAGTTTATGCTGTACGACTAGTTTATGTTGTGCCTTAATTTTCACGTGTGGTAGATAATATTATCGGTGACGCAGCAGTTGCTGTAATGACAAGGAACCAGCCCGAGGAAAATTGTTTCAGAAAAATCCAATACAAATGTGTCGCGAAAAATAAATATGCGCCTGTGCGTGGCAGGAAAGCGATTTGCGTCAAATGCAAACAATTTGGACCGGTACCAAGGATAGAAAGAGATCTCGTGAATTTATTTGAACGAAGGCTGAAACAGGGCTCTAGGGCAAGTAAGCCCTTGACAACATAAGCATAGGGTGCTTCGCATACGTTCCCTTTAGGGCTCAGGCCTTCTCTCAGGGAGACTTAAGGCAGCTTAATAACCACGCGTGCCCATCGCGGATTGGCAATTTCAAGCGCTGAGGTATGTGAATAGCTCAGACACTCAGGTTTCCTCAAGACGTTTTCCTTCATCGTTAGCGAGTGATGTTGCTAGTATAACTTCACAAATGTACTTAACTTAGAAAAAAAAAAGTCATAGGTGCATGCCCGCACTGGGAATCGAACTTGGGTCTCTCGCTTCCGAGTCCAGTGTTCTCTACCGACTATGTTATCACCGCTCGATACTAAGCCTTGACAACTTTAATGTTTGTTAGCACAAAAGCGCAAGTTGAAAGCCTGTCTACTCATGAATCAACACAACTTTTCTCAACTCTTTGAAGACTCAGCTTCTTAACCCTAAGATTTTCGTAGCTTTTCTCCTAATTGAAACGGCAAAGTATACAGCTCCCATGGTAGGTTAATCAAAGACGCGCACACCTCCCCTCCCGCCCCGCCGGCCCGGGTGCACTGAGTGTCCTTTACCTTCCTCAAGCAGGAACTTCAAAAGCGCGCCACCGCTGCCGCGCATGCGCGCGGACTCGCGGCCATTTTGCAAATACGCACACGAGCAAACCAGGTATAGTCCGTCAAG
This sequence comes from Yponomeuta evonymella, assembly GCA_963969515.1. Lineage (NCBI taxonomy): Eukaryota > Metazoa > Arthropoda > Insecta > Lepidoptera > Yponomeutidae > Yponomeuta > Yponomeuta evonymella. The sequence goes on along the minus strand of OZ018343.1, from coordinate 22,920,046 downwards.
TGAGAAACGACTGCCATGCGACCGTTCGTCAACGCTCATAATTTTAGGCCACCTTGTTGTCATTTTATTGCATTTTTACTGGATTTTTCGTTCTTTCAAAAAACTCACAATTTTGTTAGGTAAGTTAACGATAAGTAATAACGTCTATGTATAAAAAAATTTAAATAAAAAATAATAACAGCCTTCGAAACACTGCAGCACTAAAAAGTTAGAAATAATTTAAATAATTAGAAGTATTTATACATGTAGGTATTGTAGAAGTATAATTTGGAGCCGGTGCCCAAAATATATGTGCTGGTCTTAAAACTGGGCACCGACATTCTAACTTTTTAGTGCTGTAGTGTTTCGAAGTCGGTTATTATTTTTTATTTAAAAAAAAATATTTTTGAATTTTTTGTGGGGGAGCGGGAGAAAAATAAATAAGTCCCTTTTAACCATAATTTACCCTACTTAATTGGTAACTTTAAAATTTTATGTTCTAAATTTCCATCTCTGAAAGTCTTCACCGGAACATTACCAAATTAAGGTGGGACTACTTTTACGCCATTTTGTGAAACATACGGATATTACTAAAGGATGGGCCCCTTTAGGGCTTATTTACTGCTGTCCATTGAAGAGTTCCGTTCTCCATCTCTGAAAGTCTCCATCAGATCTTCACCAAATTAAAATGGAACCAATGGGACGTTATACCTGTCGAGCAAAAAAAGAATTGTCGAAATCGGTTAAGATTTGATGGAGTTATGGAGGAACACAGGCAAAAAAATATATATACGCGTCGAATTGATAACCTCCTCCTTTTTTGAAGTCGGTTAAAAATAGGGCCGAGTGCGTCCCACAGTGTGGAATATAACCTGATCGGATAAATTACTCATAAAAGAAAGCAGTAGAAAACTTTATTATCAGGCAGGAGTAGTTTACAAACTTAAGGTAACATGTATAATAATGATTAGGTAGTAAAGGTAATTGTAATTAATAAGTACTCAATGAAATTGTTAATTAATACCTCTTATCTTCAGAGAACGCATCTGCAGTGTAGTGGGATGTCAAAGGCAACACAAAAATATGTAATTGTTTTCTTTTTGTCATCATTTGTCATGATGATGATACATTTGACGCCCACTGTAGGATTTAGGCCTCCCTCGTGGTTTTCCAAGCTTCCCGGTGTAGCGCCGCCCACATCCAGCGACTCCCCGCCACCGTAACCGAGTCGTCAAACCATCTGGTGGGGGGCCTGCCCACGCTGCGACGTCCGGTCTGCGGTCGCCTGGTCAGAACTTTTTCGCCCAAACGGCCATCAGGTCTCCAATCTATGTGCCCCACCCACAAGCGGGGCACTTGTTTGTAATTCGTTTCTTATAGTTTTGCAATATAGTGTTCCCTATTTCAAAGGTATTCTTCTCATTACCACTACATTAATAATAATATAATGTAAGCTATTAATGCCCGGTTCCTATATTCAAGAACGACTCGTTTTGCTTAGGGATGGTTAACATTTCTTCTCAAATATTCCTCTTAAAAACGGTTTCGAATAACGTACCCGACGATAAATGTATGGAGATAATAATTTGTAAAGTTCCTTTCAATTTTTTAAACAAAATCCAACTATTCAAGTTACGGGACCATTACCAATAGCGATTCGTTAAATATAGGTACCGCGCATTAGTAATGTACGTATGAACACTACACTACATTAATAATGTACGCTTAGCGGTGCTGCAGGATAGTCATCCAAGTTTCAGCGTACACCGTAATTAAACATCAAGTTAATATACTTTAATAACCGCAAAGTACGAGACATGCTGTTTACTGAATTCAGTAATTAATTTAAAAATTAATAGTGGTCAACATTAGTGTGGTAAAACAGCTTTATTTTGTCACAGCCGAAATCATGAAGCAAAACATAGAAAATGATTGTGTTAAACTAAATAAATATTTTTTTAAAACAATAAAGAAATATTCAAAACATTACAATCTTAATGTGTCTTAGTGTAAAAATGCATCAATGAGCCCTAAATCACAGAGAAGCTCTTTTCTCTCGCCTAGCAGACTATACACACGTGCACACGACCACAAAGGTGAAGGTGTGAAACGAGCTGCGCGAGTGTGCGTGGGATGCTGATTGTAGAGGCTGGCTCACAGCGGCGCCTGCTCCCGAATTCCGCCGAGATAGGCCTGTCGGGATTTAAGGAGTACGTTTGCGTTTTCCATTTGCCTTCGACGCGATAAGTTTGCCAAAAAAATATGCGATCTCCAATATTATTGTTTTGCTTTCCCACTGTGTGGAATTTTAAATATGTAGGGTCGATCCATGTTATCTTTCGACTTTTCCTCGTATTTGGGAACCTACTAAGAGTAGTAACTTATAGTTAAAGGCCATCTATCGGTACACTTCAAGATAGCTTAGGTATCTAGATACAGCATAATTATTAACTTAATACCGAATAAACTTACTTGGTTTTTAGTAGGAAGAGTCCGACTAGGTTTCGCTCGATTCGCAGAGCTTAATCATGATGAGAAGAGATGGAGCTCGCGTAGTCGGTTGCTCGACTTGCTCGTCTCTGACAGAATAATTAGATAAATATTTTCAATACAAATTGAAAATATAAATATTTTTTAACCGAAAGAAAGAGTTTCTCAATTCGTCGCGATTTTTTTTATGTATGTTCCTGGATTCCTCGAAGACGTCTGGACCGATCGGAAAATCTTTTTTTGTTTGTTTCTTTGTCAGCTTTCACTCTGCATAATCTAATAATTGTGAAACTAACAGCTTTGACGTTCATTAAGTAAACATATTGTTTTTAAAGTGAATAAAATTTTTGACCTTGACTTTTTTGGGTAGACTTCACAGATGGTCCCATGGTCATCAAGTCAGGATCTGATGATGGGATCCTGGAGAAATAGAGGAAACTATTCAAATTTTAAAAGCATACTTGAAGTGATTTGGGTGCATTTGCTCGGAAAACGCAATTTGGTGGAGTCATCGTGATATTTACAAAACAACTTAAAATAAACATTTTTGAATAAAAAATAAAAACTGACTTTAAAAAATGTAGCACTAAAAACACAGAAATAATTTAAACGAATACGGCCTTTAAATTCAAAGTCGCTACATACATTTAGGTATTGTGAAAATGTATTGTGGAGTCGGTGCCCAAAATGTATATGCTGCTCATGTAACTTAACACCGGCTCAAAATTATACTTATACAATACCTAAATCTATGCACCTACTCTTTTAATTCCATTTACAGACCATGTTCATTTAAATGATTTCTGTGTTTTTAGTGCTGTAGTGTTTTTGGTATCTCTCTACTATTAGTGGTGGCAGTTGGTCGTTTATTTAGCATATGCCTCTCTCTCATTTTCTCGAACTTCCTTTTCCTAGGCAAAATAGTTCTTTGACGTCTGCCACTTCAACATTCCAATGTGTTTCCAACCACATTTCTCTCCTAGAAAGGCGCGGTAGATCTTTCCCGCCCTAATCGAAATAACAAACCGTCTAATCGCTGAACACGTCAAATAACCCATCACAAATCTAATCCGCGGGCTGATTTTCCGACGTGACCTTTGCAAATTGCCGCTGAAACACGGTGTGCTTAAAGATTCATCCGATTTATGATCGGAGGCTCGGGTGTGGACGCGGCGCGGGGGCCTGACCCAGTACATAGAACAGGGAGCGTAGAGGTCTACCCTCTCAATCACCGCTTCACACACAGTAGGTAGGTAATTCAAAAATAGTAGGTGGCCAACAAAATAGTCTAATTGATTGAAGTCAGAAAATATACTCAAAAGGCTGGACTTGAACAAATACAAATAAAGCTATTAATAATTAAATTAAGTATTTTTCCGTAACTTGAATATATATCCTGCTCTTCTACGAAACCTTTCTACTTTTATTGCAGCCGGGTTCTGAACACGTGGAACAACCCATGACTCCGGTAGGTGATAGAAAGAGTGAAATTTATTTGTTGAGCATGTGAGTCAGAGTAAATATATTGCCTTACAGGATGACTTAGGAAATGATATTTTTATACACTATTGAAACCCACAGGTTTCATAACAAGAATTCGATTGGAAGTTCGGGCATGTTCAAACCTCGTTGTTTGGGAACCGGGAAGGTGTTAAAAGAGAAAACACCTAAGCAGTAGCTTCTGAGCCCTGCAGCTCTGTGGCGCTCTCGCGGGCACAGATTTAGTCAGCGTCGCGCCGGTGTCGCGGCCGGACGCGCCCGAGACGCGCGCTGTTGTCGGTACGTACTCATTAGCGCAGCGCCCCTCCGCCGCTCCCCTCGGGCCCCACTTAATTAAAGCTCTCTTTTCAGCTTACCTGCCACTTAAGCCCTCCAAACATGTGTTTAAGCGTAAACTTTACGATGTTTTTATCCGCTCTTCGTTAGTAAACGCTCGCCGGAGCGTTTGTGTATTAAAATTAAAAGGATTTTACAAACGAACACTCAGCAAAAAAAGTTGTAAATGGAATTATGTTTTCTCATGAATAAATTAAAGCACACCGCAAAGTTTCATGGATAAACTTGTCCTGTAGCTTGTAATCGGAGTGTTTAAATTAAACTATTTCTTCTAAAGTACATGTTGTAAACAGTTTTTAATTAAATTGCATTTGAGGGCAACTCATTCATTGTGAAATTATCAAATATCCGGTCCCGGTAGAGGCGTGAAACAGTATCAGCAGTTATCCATTAAAATTAATGATGTACTCCAGTTCTATCTTGATTTTTGTCACGGAACTATACTAAAAATAACAAAAACTATTGTTAGCTGTAGTGCAGACGTCCGCAAAACATTTCCGAAGCCTAAGACGGTAAGTAGTTTAAGCGCGTGTCTATTGTTTTGTATGTCACACTGGAATAAAATTAAACTCACAGGTAGCTTAAAAGTGATAAGCAGCAAATGGTAATCTTTAGCCTTTGACTACCCCTCTGGGATACAGGTGCAAGTTTATGTACGTATAAAGGTATATTCCTTGTTAAAATTGTTGGAGAAGTTAGAAGATCCGCTACACCCCTTCGTAGCGAGCGTTATATTTAAAATATAATTAAAACTCTTTATTGCACTATTAAAACAAATTCAAAATCACAAGGGCGAACTTAATGCTAACAGCATTGTCTTCCAGTTTGCACCATACGAATGCTACTAATATCAACTTTTTCCTAACTTTACATATTTTTTCCTTTTATAATCTGGATAGTTGCGCCAGAAGTTTCGATACACGAAAAAAGTACCATCTCCATTATTGTTTCTTTTTTATAAATATACCAGTAAACGTTAACTATTTTTCTGTTACCTTTGTAGAAAAGTGTGTTTTTTTGTTGTTGCCTCCCGTCGTTGTGGTGAGATAAAGTATATAAAAGTCTTAAGCTTTTAAGCACAAATTTGTATACAAATTCGTAGAGTAGTATTTGCGTGTTACGCAAATAAATAGAAAAACAACTGAACAATTGACGGCATTCACAGCCATATAAATAATCGTAGAAAAAATAACTACGGGCGAGCGTACTGGTAGGCTTCGGAGGTGAATGGGCGGCCGGTCCGAGCTGTCTGTCACGCGCCGGTACCTGGCTGTCTACCGGCAGCGGACAAAGGCCTAAGGGGAGGTCCGGGCCGCGCGCCTCACGAAGCCCTACGGCTTATCTTCACTAAGAAATACTCACCGCGTAATCTGGTGCCATGAATTCAATTACACAATTGAAGAAGTAATATTTTTACCAGTGAACTGTATTGAGTGACGCCCCCATAGAGGTATTATTAACGACCCTGGTGTGAACAAAAAAAAATGGTATACATTATTTAATGACAAAGAATGTAATGATTTTTTTATTAAAAATTATATTAATTTAATCATTAAGTAATATTCTATATCGTATTCGCACGATCAGGCTGACCACCTCCGCCGTCGGTTGGTACGGGTCTGAGTGCGTGTCTTGTTCAATGTCTTGCTCAATTTGATAAATCAAATCACTCAAATTTGTGTGAACGAGAATTACTTAGACTACCATCTCTCAGTTAGGCAAATAGTCTTTCATTTTAGTGTTTTTGCGTCAAAATACTTTGAGTATTATTATATTTCTTCTATTATTTCTCTCTTCCTAAGTATGAATAATGTTTGGTGAACAATACAATAGTTTAGTAAACAATAAAGAATATTTTATATTATCTTAACGTATGAACTGACACTTTGCATTGTCACAACCCCATGTAGTTAAATACATTTGAATTTCGAGTTGCATTATTAGAACAAAGACTTTTCACTCCAGATAACACTCGGAATTAGAACTCCGTGTACGTGGTCTCGATTACTTACGTGGTTCATGTCAGGTCGAATTAAGTTAACTTGTCTAAAATGGCAGTTTTCGTAACACGTAACTCGACGATAACATGCATACATTAGTGATACGTTGCTATTTCCATAAACTACCTGTCACAAAATGTAGAACGTACAGAAAATCTTCTCACCGACAAAACAAGACAGGCTTACGCGTTCTAGAAACATAAGTCTTATCTCAGGATTTGTTTACTTGGGAGTTTTATATTAGAAAAAGTAAATTAGGTCATGTTCGTCGAGTCAGGTCTTCTATGTATTTCTTTAATACGGAATTATGCAAACGAGGCGCCGCTGCAGCGCAGCTCCGCAAAACACCGTAGCCCGTAGCACTCGCTACGCCGTAGCCCGTAGCATCGCTACGGTGCTTTGCGATTCAACGTGCAAACGGAGTCGGTCAAGCGGTAAACGATGAAGCTCAGATAAAGCTAATATTCAACACTAGTTGAAACTATGGTACTATCTTCATGACCTAAATAGAATTGGTCCACTTTGGCAACAGCAGTTCTGAGCAATCTTAGCACGTCATGACATCAGTATTAAAAGACCTGATGTCATGACGTGCTAAGATTACTCAGAAATTCCCTAACCAAATGTCTGATGTTGACAAATAAGATTTTCGATTTGTCACCATTACGCGGGGTATATGTTAAATCAGAATAAATCCGAAAGAATATCACAAAGGTTTTTAAATTACTAATTTATTTCATGAGAGGTTCCCTTTAATGTTGCTAGATGGGGCTAAATGTTAAGTTTTACTATTAATAATCAGATGGCGCTGCTATAACAGTTGTGTTTTGTAATTATTTTAACAGCAGGTAGCTAAAATAAAATATTAAAAAGACAAAAATTAAAACACTGAATGAAAAGAAAACAATAAAATTACATTGTGATTCATAAAGTCTAAGGTAAGTCCGGCCTCCTTAGGAGCAGTCAAGTTTTTTTCTTATTTGGGCGAGATATTTCGAATAAATTCAAACGGTTACCTATTTTTTATTAAACATCAGCATAATATTGTGTAAATAACAACCATAATGTAGTGTTACGTTATATAAAGTATTTTAATGCAACACGCTGCATAAACATACTCAACTATCATCATAATCATCAGTCATTTGACGCCCACTGCAGGCCAACGGCCTCCCTCAAGGTTTTCCAAGCTTCCCGGTGTTGTGCCGCCCGCATCCAGCGACTCCCCACCACCGTAACCAGGTCGTCAGACCATCTGGTCGGGGGCATACTAAATACTTTCATCAAATTATGTATAAAACGCGAAGACGAGATCTCAAGAAGAAAAATGGTAGACACAAGTTACAAAACCAGCTCTAGATGTAATGGAAGTTGCGACTTCGAGTCCCTTCCAGCAATTCTTTCATCCTCTAACGCATAAGGCTGTTCAATAAGCTGCGCCGCAGATTTTAATTCAAGCGGCATAAATGTCACTTTTCAAAAAAAAGTAAAATTAAACCCAGCATTGAAATCTAGCGATACAATACATAAACTATCTTCATGACAAGGTATCTAAGAGAATATTTTAATAGCTTTGGGGCTTATTTTTTGTTCATCATAAAAAAGGTTATTTAAAAAACTATCAAACTTGATTTGACTATACTATTGGTTTATCTTATAGTTTGTCAAATAACAAAACCTAGGCACGGTTGAGTAGGAGTCTTAAGTTTAAGTAGGTTTCAAACTTAATACTTCACAAAAATATGTGACGATGATGTGGATTCATATGTGACTCACGTGATTAACATAACATAAACTCACGCCTGTATCCCAGAAGGGTAGGCAGAGACCAGGGGCTGCCACTTGCCACGATCCTGACAGATCACTTTCACTTCCTCAACATTCATTAGTCGTTGCATGCACGCACGCCGGTTTCGGGTACTTTTTATCACGTGATTAACGTGGAATAATCCATCTCAGTGACGATATTGTTAGTATGTTGGTTTAATGACCTAAAAAAAAACGGCCAAGTGCGAGTCGGACTCGCACACGAAGGGTTTCGTACCATTATCTATACAACATTAGACTCAAAGATCGAGAAAAAACGGCAAAAAATCACGTTTGTTGTATGGGAGCCCTCCTTAAATATTTATTTTACTTTAATCTAACTATTTATTTTGAAGCGAATACAGAATTATTAATATGCAGCAAAATACGGCAAAACAATACGTTTGTTGTATAGGAGCCGCCGTCAAATATTTATTTTATTCTGTTTATAGTATTTTTTGTTATAGCGGCAAGAGAAATACATCATCTGTGAAAATGTCAACTGCCTAGCTATCACGGTTTATGAGATACAATCTGGTGACAGACAGACAGACAGGCAGATAGACGGACAGTGAAGTCTTAGCAATAGGGTCCCGTTTGGCACCCTTCGGGTACAGAACCCAAAAAAAGATTTACCTTTTTTAGGGTTCCGTACCTCAAAAGGAAAAAACGGAACCCTTATAGGATCACTTTGTTGTCCGTCTGTCCGTCCGTCCGTCCGTCTGTCAAGACCCTTTTTCTCAGGAACGCGTGGAGGTATGAAGCTGAAATTTATATCAATTACTCAGGTCTACTGTCCCTTGAAGCTGTGAAAAAATCAAACTTCTAAGCCAACGCAATCAAAAGATACAGCCGTTTATGCCGCAAATTTTCGACACTTGCAAGGGAATCAAAACCTACAGGGTGCTTCCCGTGAACTCAGAATCTTGAAATTTGGTACGAAGCAACGTCTTATAGCATAGATAAAGGAAAAATTACGAAAACCATAAATTTTTAGTTACATCACATAATATATTTTTTTTTAATAATTTTAAACTTACTACACATTTCCTCATAAACGCGTAGAGGTATTAAATTGAAATTCAAATGAACGAACTTTGTAAACCTTGCAGGTTTGTACGGAACCCTCGGTGCGCGAGTCCGACTCGCACTTGGCCGGTTTTTTTCTATTTCCATGTCCTACATAATGTACCAAGGGTTCATGTATGATAATTTATCGCTCTGAAACTGGCAGTAATTGTGTTTCCGAGAACAACACGTTTGGGACCCGCCATTGTTGCCGTGTGGCCTTTCGAAAGATAAACTGAATATACGTTTATAATTTCAGCTCTGACAACACACTCTCATTGTGCGCATGAAACATGAAACCGGCGAAGTAATTGTAGACCGCAATACACTCACAAGTTCACGGCATACCTCGCTACGGAGTTGCATAATTGATCTCGTTAGACGCACACTTCACTCCATTCTATCTAGCGTCTCGTTTTTGCATTTCTGCCAAACCAATACCGAGTTTGTTTACAAAGTAATACAGTTCAAATAAACCACACTAGCCCTGTAGCTGGATCTGAATAAAGACGGATATATGCTTCACTTTAAAATACTACAAAAGCTTCGCTTTGTGAGAAGAGACGTACCGACTTGTCAAGATTGCAAAAGCGTTCTGCTGTATTTAACTTTCATTACAGGCACCGACAGACGGTCGGACGGTCAGATGGACGGACGGACACACGGATGGACGGACGGACGGACGGTCGGACGGACCGACCGACAGACAAGGAGACAGACAGACAGACAAGCAAACAAACGGACGGTCCTAGTGAAACTATTGACTACGGAACCATAAAAACCGGCTAATTGTTAATCGAACTCCCGCTAAGGATTTCGAACTGAATGAAAACATAATTTTTGCTTCAAGTGTTTGTGAGTGACGTCCTTGCCTGATTACCACAGCACAGGGTATCCTGGTTTGGGATCATTATTATAAATCCCGTTACAGGACAGACGGATAGACATACGTTTTAGGTATAATAACAGGGCCATGGATGCATTATTTTAGGAACAGAACCCTAAAAAATAGACGGATGGTTGTCCCTGAGGTGACTGTTACTTAAAATACACATCAGAAAAAAAATAGAAACCGAAGCGAGCTTTCTGCTTGTCGCAATTTAACGATTCTACAGTGAGATTGGCAACCGAGTGAGAAAACAGGCTTGATCTCGCGCACAAAGCACGCGCCTGAATGGCCTGTCATTGCACCGCGAGCAGCCTTACGTATTCCTGTTTACTGAGAGCCAGGAGGGAAAGAATTAAGAGTACACTTCGGGAAATAGTGTCTTGGGGGGGGGGGGGGCGCAGCTCAAAGTTTGCTGAACACTTTCCTAAAGTTGGGCCGAGATAAAGGTCGAGCTAAAAAGCACTATAGCCACATTGGTCTCGCGAAATTTTATAATTTTTAGGGTTCCTTACCCAAAGAATGTGGGACCTTATTACTATGACTACGAGGTCTGTTTGTCTAACCAATAAAGGGCTTTATGTGTATATTGAACCCTCGTAACGCAGCGCCCTTATTATGAAGCAGCGATATGTTCGGAAGGGTCGTCAACGTCGCGCTTGAGCCCGACGATTCGCTCGAATCTAGCGACAAATACGGTTCTTTTTTTGAATAGTTTCGAATTTTCCTGCCACTGAGTAATGAACGCTAGAAATGCATGGATCTTTGTTAGCCCAATGGCGTCATATCACATACCTCTCTTCTTCCGATAATGTCGCATTTTTCATGAAAAAGGTCAAAAAGCACTAGAGCGACACTGCAGCGCAGAGGCGCGTCGCGGCATCGGAGCGGCGCGTTAGAAAAATATTGTTTCCACAGGCCAAAACGCACTACTGTGGTGCTGGAGTGAAGCGGTGCGACGCGGCTATAGTGCGTTTTATTTCATAAGAGACAGTGGAAACAATATTTTTCTAATGCGCCGCTCCGATGCCGCGACGCACCTCTCCACTGCAGTGTTGCTCTAGTGCGTTTTGACCTTAAGTGCCCTGATTGCCCAATAAACTTAATAAGATACTGCATGAATCTGCAATATTTGCTGAGGCTCGTACTCAAGCTTAAATGTTTTAGTGACAAGAGGACTGGTTTACCGACAGCGTCCACAATCATCTTAAATTGTCGTTGTAAAGTAAAGACATCGGGCACCGATCTTAACCCATTGTGAAACACTTCGTGTCAAGTTTGTCGGTTAGTAATGAACGGTCGAAGCGGGGCTTCCCTCCATTTAAGCTGCCGAAACCACGGCGCGAGGTTAGAGGTTGTGAACGGCGCACAAATCATTGTCCCGACGGGCCCCCACTAATTAGCGCCGAGATGTCATTTGCGATTCCGTGCAAGCCTTCGCGGGGGAGGCTCTTTATCAGGTTTGGTTGTGCTGGCTCTCGGATGTACATTAGAGGAAACTATTAGATTATACCCGCCGCTATAATTTTATTGCCACAAAGGGATGGAGGATGAAGTTATACTTGTTTGTTTTTAGTTGATGAGCCCTCATAATGTTATGAATAAATTTATGTGTGGTCTATCAGCCCAGTTACGGTATTTTACTCTAATAACAAAAGCGTTAACAGCCTATGGAGGGTATAAAGAAATCTCCATATATACACGGGAGGTTCTACTCATCAGTATCAGCAATGGAGAATTTGCACTAAAGATGTTTTAACATAATCGGAGAGGGCACGTTAAAAGGTAAATAAACGTGGTAATTTTTTTTCTCTACCACTCATACGTTTCATAATATGAAAAAGTCGAAATAGTCGCGTGGTACAAAAATGCATCATACAAAACGTTCTCAAACTATAACGTCACAACTTGCACGTAACGCCTTATAATGTATGATGAAGCGTCAATGAATATTTGAGTTATTTCGTAAAATAATGTTTTTATTCATGTTCACCCTTATGAGGAAACGTTTATAATTCAATGAAAAAAAAACTAAATGTAATAAGTTTTAATTATTATAGTAACTTTCTTTTTCACATTTGTTGTGATCCCAAAAACCCTGAAAAAAATATACCTACGCAAGGTTTAATTTTTTTAATTTTTCCTACCATTCTATATGTGTACATTGGTATAAAAACAATATCTATGTCAGACGCAAGTTCCCTATACTTACTATGAGGTAAACTTTTTCGGAAAAATATCAGCTGTTCCAATTTAATGCCGCAACATTCTACAATGTAACTGAACTGTCGAGTTACAATATGCGCAACATGGGGAAACAATTATAAAAAGATGCGCAACATAAATCTCCGGGCGGCAACCATAAATTCCGGTGACGAGAGTTTTTAAGAGAGAGGCGAAGGTTTGATAAATTACTGCCAGGGATGCGGCGCAGCAGAACGCTGAATTAATGCGCAACATACGTTATGACCTCGCCGAGTTCGTCGGTTACTGCACCGAGTTGACTCACGTACGGTGATATCCCAAAGTAGTGTTAGTAGAAACATCACTGGCCACACAACTTTCACATGCAATCTGATCTCTTTATCAGCTGCTGTACTCTTTACCTAGTTCTTCAGTTCTTTCATCGTTAACTGTCAGTGTTAAAGTAAATAAATATTTTAAGCAAATGATGTGGAGGCCTGGTGAAAAATTATAATTAATAAATTTTACTCTTATGTACCCTATAAGAGTAAAATTTATTAACTATAATTTTTCACCTAAATTCAAGTTATACAACTTTTCCCGCGGTTTGTGCTTTTTAATGTTTATTAAAAAAAACAGGTTGTGTACAAAGTAAATCACTTGACTTCCGAAAAAAGTATAAAATAATAACGTGTCTCCAACACTTTACAAAGTGTAAATCAGTGTTGGCACAAGACAAGCCTCAGCGGGCCGGCGGATGTCTTAATTTTACTTCTCGCTTACTTGTTTTACGAGTTCAGAGCTTAAGATTTATGCCCTCGCAGGCGGACGCGTCGAACCTAATAAAAGATAGCCTTTAATTTCGCAGAGGTCGTGGTGTGCACGAGCAAATGCACTACAAGTTTGGGTTTGGCCTTAGTACCGCTCACCATCATAACAATATGCCAAAACGTAGACTAGTCATTCCATGAATCTGACTTATTTGTGCTGCGTGTATTATCAAATTGTCTAAGCTGTGAAGGCAAGTTAAATCGTGTTTTGTGGGCGAGCTGAACTGCTGGAGATATTTATTTAAGGCAGCACACCCCTCCCCTGCTCACCAGGTTAGAATCACGGCTTTATACGGATTTTTATTAGATAAATATTAAGAAGAGTCTGTAGTAGGACAATACATCTGTCAGCAAGTTTTGATTTATCCGAAAGAAGATTTTGAATTAGATGATATTGTGTTCTTTGTTTTACATATATTTAAACGAAAATGTTGAAAATATAAATGAGATAGCACAATAAAAGCTTAGTTTTGTAAAACTGAAGCAGTAATCCATTAATCACAGAGAGACAAAAAACTTTAGAACTACCATTAAGATGTACGTGGCGTCTCACTTTGGCTTCGCTCCAACATTCAGTAGCTGCCGTATAAAGAGCTAGTAACCTCATTTAGCGATAGACGATTATTCAAAAAAAGTTATCAATTGGAATCGCAGATGCGTATTCGTATTGCTAATCAATCAAATCGAACGCTTTGCGCCAAAAGCGCATAACGCACGGAACCAAAGTTGCAGTTTTGGCAGTGCGTGCGACAATTATAAGAAACATTAATGCATAGTAAATAAACTACACAATATTAATATAGGTAAATAAAAAGCAGGGTCCAGCCAAAGGGGCCCTATTACTAAGACTCCGCTGTCCGTCCGTCTGTCTGTCATCAGGCTGTATCTCATGAACCGTGATAATTAGATAGTTGAATTTTTTACAGATGATGTATAATTTCTCTTGCCGCTATTATAAAAAGTACTAAACACAGAATAAAATTAATATTTAAGGGGGTCTCCCATACAATAAACGTGATTTTTTTTGCCGTTTTCTGCTCGATATTAATAAAGACTTATGCTTAACACGTAAATAAATAAAACATATCAATGTATTAAAGTAAAACATACAGAACGTTGTGGCTTGAGCCACAGTTTGGCGTAAGCTATTTCACAGCCTGGAAAGATAGCCAGACAATGCGACTTTTTTCTCTTTGTTGCAGATCTACCGCGGCCGTCGCTGAGTGTTAGTGTCCAGTGTAGAATGTAAGAGTGGCGGAGCCGTGACGTCACCATGTGCTCGTGGGTCGTGTCAACCATCATCATACTCTTCGCCATGGGTGAGTTTGTTTAGTCGACTTTGTTTGCTTAGGATTTAGATAAAAATCAACCAAGCGCCAGTCAGCTATGTTACAGGCGACGCTGCGATGCTTTTCACACCGGGCACTTCTGGTTTTTTCATGCTATCCTTAAGTTGACGGCCTATTAAGGTTTTATTGTGTATATTTAATAAATTGTTTAATGTATCGATAGGTTTGATGGAATTTACTCGTAAGGAACTTTTAAACTTCTACTAAGTAGGTAGGTACTTACGTAGCATGTACTCACGGTGCAGGTTTGATCTCTTCTTATACATTTGCGATACGTTGGCAACAGGATGCGACGCGTTTAATCCGTTTAATTAAATTCTAAATCCGAGCTTCCACCACCGTTCGCGCTATGTATGTCACGAATTTCCCCATTAACAGAATCGTACTATATTCATCGTATAGTAGTATATTAGCTTGTTCCTATGTTTGTGATGTCCTTGTCTGTTTACCATAGCACAGAGTTTCCTAGTTTGGGACCAGGACATGTGACTGTTTTGTGTGGAACACAATCATTTTCCCTGGTCCCAAACTAGGATTCCCTGTGCTATGGTAAACAGGCAAATACATCACAAATATGAAAACACACTTAGACTGAGTCCTTTTGTACCTACGGCCTTGTGTAAATCTACGGCGGTCCCCATTGGGAATCGAACCCACAACCTTGACTAACGACGCAGCCTTTCATAAGTATTTCAAGTTCTTAGATAATGTAGTTTTATGTAGGTCATATTAAATAAGCAGACTTATACCTATGTTTATGTAATAGTCTATTTTATTTTATTCTATTAAACTTATAAAAACTATCGTATCGATATAATATCTTTTATTTTTGGTTTATTTTATTATTTGACATAAAAGACTTGAGCCATATTATAGTTTGCTGTATGCATGTCTAACTTTTATTTTATTACTGTACAAACACTATGTTGTGATATTTAAGTTAACTCTGAATGGATCACTGTGCCCCAAGATACAATTTAATTTAGTTTGGGGTTCAGAGTTACTTTATATATTGTTAATTTTTTTTCAGCTAAATAAACATTTTTTCATTTTCATTTTCAAGAAACCGACCAAGTGTGAATCGGACAGAGGGTTCCGTGCCACTTTAGTTATCATCATCATCATCAGCCATTTTACGCCTAGGCCTCCTTCGTGGTTTTCATAACCATAAGGGGTTTTGGCATAGTCGCCACGCTTGGCAGGCGGGTTGGCGATCGCAGTATGCTGTTGGAATCTCAGGAAGATGCTGCTGCCCGTCTTCTGGTAATTGATTTCGTTAGTCGTCTTCTACGACATCCACGGAAGGAAATGGAGTGACGCTATTCTTAATCCGGCGTCACACGGATATCCGGCGCCACTTTAGTACTAGCAAGCAATATAATACGTAAGTAACATACTTATAATACATTTGTTTGGATTGCTGTTCCGTTGATTTGCCTCCGGAACCTCCAACAAGACCGCTAAAAAAAACTAAGATGACTTAAAAAGAGTTTTCCATTTCCAAAAGTAATTTTTGCTACGAAGTGTTTGTCATTATTTCAGCACTCATCTCTTACAAGATGAGCATGTTACAATGAATATCGTGTTCCCCGGGGTCCGCATTAGCCGAGAGCGAGAGATTTAATAATTCCACACCACACAGTGCCTACTACACACATAAGCGTGGCTGAAAGATGATACCGCAGAAAGACGTACTCTTTATTTATTTGTTTACATTTCAACTTCGTTCTCGAAACTAATACGATATTAATCTTATTAGTTTTCGTAACTTAGTAGTAATTATTCAGAAGTTACCTCTCTCTGAGGCCTTTGTTTTCTTTTTCTCCAATTCATGGTAAGCGTTGCTGGTTGTACAATTACTTAAAATACTTCCTTGTTACTTAAACTGCTGTTACCACTCATTCTAAAATTTTATATAAATTAAAATTAAAATTTAAATAAAATTGTTTTTAACACTATTGTTAATTTGGTGGATTTAATGCCGTAAGTATTTTCTTCCTGTCAACCGCAAGGGGTGGAAAGTTTTGGTTGTGATGTATGCTGATTGGTAGGTAGGTATTGCATATTATTATTAGTTTTCTAGGTGGGTAGTTTTGTCAGTTTGTCAGACTTTGATTAAATGTCGTCGGTCTAAGTTACCTTCGGTTTTTCGTACACTAACAAGCCGTTAATCTACTGTTAACAGCTGTCAGTGGTTTTTTTTGTACGCATTTTGGTCAATTGACAGCTGTTAACAGTAGAATAACAGCGTGTCAGTGTACCAGAAACTGGGGGTTAGTGCTAAGGATTTAACATTTTTGTTGGTTTTTAGTGAATATGTACCAGACATGCATCACTTTTACCAGAAAAACCAAGTGCGATTGGTACTATTGAAAAGTAATATATGTCTGAGTCCGTAAGTGGCTTATTTTACAGTCCAGTGAGTTTGCTTCTAAGTATTAAATCGTAATGACTCTTCGGAATACAGAAAAGATCAAGATGATAGCTTAAATTACAGATAATATGAATCTAAGTAGGATACGCGAGCTGAAAAGCGTAATCCCCGGTCTCTCGTGCCCTAAAAATCTGTTAACTATAAACTACTATAAACAGCTGCGAGTTGTT
The DNA here is from genome assembly GCA_963969515.1 of Yponomeuta evonymella. Taxonomy (NCBI): domain Eukaryota; kingdom Metazoa; phylum Arthropoda; class Insecta; order Lepidoptera; family Yponomeutidae; genus Yponomeuta; species Yponomeuta evonymella. The sequence goes on along the minus strand of OZ018343.1, from coordinate 22,903,014 downwards.
TATGTTCATATGCACTTTGGCCAACTAGCAACAGTAAATAGTTGATTTACATCTTGTTAGTGTACAAGAAACAGAGCTGAGAAAATCTAATTTTAAAAAATCTCGGCTTCACCGATTTTTATGATTTTTTTGTGTTTGTTTGGTAGGGCTGAGAATAGGTCATAGGCTAATTAATATGGCAAAACAACGTCAGCTGGTTAGCTGCAAACTCTTAATTAGCACATGCTCTTCTCCCACGTTTGTTACTCGTAACACTTGTGGTATTTAAAAGGACTCTGTTGGCCGGCGCATCTTGTGGCGGACGTTACTTATACTAATTCACTGTCGCGGGCTTGCATAAGCTTTAAGTAGCATTCCATTTATAAATTGTCAAATGAACTAAAGTAAATAAATACGATATAAGACCACATAAACACAGGGTACTTAGCTCATGATTAATGCGCAAAACCTGCTTGTACGTCACATCCATTTCCGCCGATGATATTGAGCGAGAGCTCACGGAGACGAAAACAACGGAAAACCTTGTGAAACACATTGTGGAAGTAATACTGGCACATTAGAAATAACGAAAACCGGCCAATTGCAAGTCGGACTCGCGCGCGACGGGTTCCGTAACATTATCTATACAACATTTGAATATTTCAAGCGTTTACCTTTTGCCGTTATTAATATCGAGCAAAAAAATCACCTTTTTATATGGGAGCCCCACTTGAATACTTATTTTATTCCGTTTTTAGTATTTCTTCTTATAGCGGCAACAGAAATACATCATCTGTGAAAATTTCAACTGTCTAACTACTACGGTTCATGAGATACAGCCTGGAGATGGACGGACGGACGGAACGCGGAGTCTTAGTAATAGGGTCCCTTACCCTTTGGCGACGGAACCCTAAAAACTACTTAGCGTTAATACTTGACATTGCATTTGAATTACTTGAACTTACCTGCTTGCATATTGAGTGCAAGAGATTTGAAAAGTGGTGACATAAGGTGTCGCCAAAGGTAAATAAATATGTCGCATGGCGTGGTATACCTACTTGCCTTGTTTACGTTGCCAAGAGTATCTTTCCCGCCCTAAGATAATGTGGAATATGCTTGATAAAGAGCGATATTAATTGATACAAAGCGATCTGCCTCTGGCCATAAGATATTCACCGTCCCTGCCAACATTTAAGACGAAGTGCAAAAAAAAATATTTTTAATTTAAGTTTGTTTTTTTCTTTTGTCCGTGTGGCGCCGGATTAAGAATAGCGCCACTCCATTTCCTTCCGTGGATGTCGCAGAAGGCGACAAAGGAAATACACTACCAGGAGAAGGGCAGCAGCGTCTTTCTGAAATTCCTACCGCATACTGCGATCGCCAATCCGCCTGCCAAGTGTGGCGATTATGGCAAAACCTCTCATGGTTAGGAAAATCATGAGGGAGGCCTATGTCCTGCAGTGGACGTTAAATGGCTGATGATGAAGTCTGTTTTTTTCCTATTTTGGTGAAATCTCTATCTACTAGATAGATGTAGGTATATTTATTTTCAAACTAAAACTTTCGTAAGCACTACACATTATTAACTTAACACCGGAAGTTTATCCGGTGTTAAGTTAAGGTATATTTATTTTTCGTTAATCTCCTCTTTCCATGTGACAATTTATTTAATATTTATGCAGGTACTGTTTATGTATGCTGATTAAATATAAAAATATTATTGTTTAGTTGAGCCGACTACCCGTCGTTAAGCTTCTTTCATTTTTGTCTGGAAGAAATTACTTTTAGTAATAAAACCACCAACTTTAATATTCGTATGTAATTCCTGATGTATATACAATAGAGGATATTCTATCTATCTATCTATTGTACTCGCAGTTAGACAAAATTCTAAAAATAACGGGATTCTCGAGACTTTTTATTTCAGTACCTTAATAGTTTTTTAGTTTGTTTAATTTGAGATGGAAAGAAAAGTTTTCCGTAAAATACTGGGGTAGTTAATACATAAACTAGTCGGATAAGGCACCTTAGAAAATATCCTTGGACAAGAACAAAGTTAATTGCCGAACTGAGGGTAATTCTGGCCAACAATCGAGTTGGACTGTCTACGATTTATCTGCGATTCCCGCAATGTCACAAAACAAGCCCGCCATTGTTGGCGGCCGTTAGTTAGCCGCGGTAACTCCGCTTAACCGGCCCAATATAAAGGATTTCATAAAGAATGATATACGACTCCATAAATTTGAAGCCCACCATTTTAGAAGGCCGCAACGCGGTAACTCTACACCGCCCTGGCTTGTACCGCTCTCCACAGTTTGTTTTACAGGCTATTCTGACCAGACCGACTATAGGTACGGTCTACCACGTCGTAAATCCCCCCAGGCTTGTCTTTATAGTGTTCGATATAAAAAGATAATTAGGACAGAAACACATGCGATTAAACAACATCGAATGTACACTGTTGTTTTTTAAACCTTTTATTTTAATAGACAGAAGTGGAACTGGAGCAATCAATCTAGACATGCTAGAAGCTTTGGCAGCTAATTGTTTTTCCCTGTCGTTGTTTGTTCAGCTCATTTTGAAGGCAAAGAAAGCGGGAGCTCTGTTTTTGCGCCGTTATTAAAGTATTATTACCGTCGCGCTGTTTCATTAGTGCGGCAAACGCGGCGCGAGAGACGCCGAGTTGTCATCGCCGCTTGTTTATATGCTAATGCAAGTTAATCAACTTCGCAATGGATTAACATTCTCGACTTTAAATCCACCAGGATAAAGGCCAATTTTAAGAAGCGTAACAGTAATGGGCCTTGTTTCGGTAAGGCGTGAAAAATGCCGCGAATTTCGCACATGATCCCGCGCCCTCGGGTGTGAGTAGATTGTGTTATAAAAGTTCGCATTGTGGCCCGCGGCGTGTAATGGAATTCATGGTGGCCCTTATTGCTTAACTTTGAATATACAATCGTAACTCATGGTTATGATATAGCTCTTTTGCCGAGAACTGCACTGAAAGTGCGCGCAGAATGTAGGTAAAAAGTTTAAATATGAACGCGCATGATTGCGAGAAGGGCACACGTACCCAGATGACAAATAATTACCGAAGTGGTTTCTACGACTAGTTACATTCAGATTGATACAACGTTACAGTTGCAGATCAAGAGATCATCAGAAACTGACGATATTATTAATATGGTTGTCAGGAATGCACGATATTGCATCATACTGCAAGCTACACAAATAATAAAAAAATTAGTCTGAACGAAACCGAAGTCTCGGAAAAACTGCGAGACTACAAATTTGTACCGAACCCGCGATTGGCGAATCCGCCTCGCACTTGTCCGGTCTTTTATATATTATTCCATAAATACTACTAGACACTCGTTAACGGCGAAGGAAAACATCGTGAGGAAACCTGAGTGTCTGAGCTATTCATCAGCGCTTGAAATCGCCAATCCGCAGTGGGCACGCGTGGTGATTGAGCCCATACTCTCTTCCTGAGAGAAGAGATACAGTGGGACGTATACAGGCTGCTTATACTACTAGATACTGGCACCCTTCATACATAAAGAAACACAAACACACACGCGCACACACACACACACGTACGCACGCTCCCACGCACGCACGGTCATACGCACGCACGCACGTTTGCACGCATGCACACACACATACCCGAACACAAAAACAACTTTTGCTTCATCAATACAATTATGTATTTTCTGTCCGTGGCTAGTTTAATTTTGCTTACAAATAAATTCATTTCATTTCATTTCACTTCGTTTCATTTCGTTTCGTTTCGTTTCGTTTCGTTTCATTTCATTAGTCGCTGCGTCCACGCTCGCCAGTTTAGCTACTTTTTATCTTGACCTTTGCTAATTACCGGGATGTATTTGGTCGAAATAAAAAAGTCATTTTAAAAAAACCAACCGTCTAATAGTGATTGAAGTAAAAAGTATTTATTAGTTGCAAGGAAATTACAAATAATAACCTCATGTTGAGGAAGTACCTGTAAATCCATTGTGTGAAAAATAAAATACTGACATTGTCCTATCGGAACTAAAACTCGCACGCAAATTGGTGCAGTTTGGCTATAAAATGTGTCACGAAAATGTTGCTGAAAACGGCCCTCGCGTGGACGAACGTTTCTCAACTTTTTCAATGTTTTATTCCACGCAAGTTTGCAATATTTAAATGTGGTTGCACTCTTGAGGGGACTTAGGTCGTGCTGGGATAACTTTGACAAGATATCCAAGTTTCATGCTTAACTTTCAGCTTCGAGTTTCGCACGAAACTGGCGTGACGCGTCTATGTATGAAATGCTACAGCTGCAAATATTTGATCTCATTTAGACTTCGTGTTAAAGAGAGTGAATAAAAGACTTAATAAAATTAAACAAGTGCAAATCAGAAAACTCGGACCAACCGGCTGCTACAACGGCTGGAACAAAGCAAAACATTAGTTGTTATCGTTGACAGTCACAATTTTAAATGAATACTTTTATACTGTGCCTACTGTTATGTATATCCTTATGTATTATTTAAATATCATTTGTATTTGAAATTTCTGCGAACTTTATCAAAATAAAATAGATTAAATTGAATCAAAAGCATGTTTTTTCACATTCAAGGATATTTTATTTCAATGGCCTCCACTAAAATTTCAGTGGTAACTCATTTTACAAGGGATTATCAAATTATCCTTTGTGCGCTACACTAGGCCGTGCTCAAACAAAAACAAGCAAATTGTGAATTTGGGATTCGCTAAGCTGAGTACGTCCGTGTGGCGCCGGATTAAGAATAGCGTCACTCCGTTTCCTTCCATGGATGTCGTAGAAGCCGACTAAGGAAAGCAATTACCAGGAGACGGACAGCAGCGTCTTCCTAGGGTATCCCATGCACGCAAACCATTTAGAAGCAAAAGTTTCACTCTGGCCATTCTATGTCTATTTCTACTAGCATCAATCGATCAGCAAATCGATTCGTCCACTGATGGCCTTCTGACAAGAAACTCTACTTCTTTCTGTCCTTAGCTATCCTTATCAACCCGCCACCAATAAACCTCATATCGTTAGATCAGAAACCTTCTGTGAGCCACATACATACTCTTATTCTATTGATTGCTGAATAAAACAAATCGTTTGATTTGTCATTGTTTTTTTTTATAGTCCCCATTGGTAAGTTTAGGTATCCTGTACTGCACGCAAAGCTTTCCATTCAGTATTCTCTGCTTCCAGCATCTTCCCGATATCTTGACCTGGCCATCAGTCCATCTCATCGGTTGCCAGTCAATATTTTTGCAACAGTTGTGGGTCTCCGTTTTAGCATGGCTTTTTCCCAGCTGTAGTCGTCTCTACTGCATATGTGGGACCTTTGCAATACTTAAGAGCCTTTTTCGTCATCGAATCTCCGTATTACAGCAACAAAAAGTTTTCTTTCAAAATAACAAAGAAACTGCAACTTAATAAACGTTACAAGTTACATTTCAAAATCTAGATCAACTTGGAGAAATGCCTTTATTACGGAGAGAAAGACCAAATTGTTAATAATCGGAAACAATTTGTTAAAATTTTGGCGACTGAGACTGATTAAACTAGGAAACGAGCAGATTTTTGTTGATACGATCTTTATTGTTGACAATCTTTATTGTATAATTTTCTAAATTTTTGTAGGTAGATTTATATCGCAAAAATGTTATTAGCGACAAAGTCACCTCTACGAGTGTGTAAAGGGGTATGAAATGTTTTAGGAAACAAGCTTAAGGCTGTTCTTACGACGAGCCTGCTGCCTCGCTTGCACAATTTAATTACTAAAGGGCTTAGCTCCGCTAAAGTACACTAGCTATGCTTCTTAGCAGGTTTAACCCAGTTTTACTTACTTATTAGGCACCAAAATTCGTAAAGTCCGAATTCATTTCGTATGATGTGACTTTTTTATTTTATTTATTAGCTACGCGAAATCAAATCAATTTTTTTATTCAAAGTAGCACAGAAACTAAGACTTAATGACCGTTACAGGTGTGAATTTCAAAATCTAGATCATTTTGGACAAAAAATCTCCAAACTTAGTCTTTTAAAGTCGTTAATTTACAAAATTGATATTTATATTGTAAAACCTCGAACTCATGCATTGAACTGGCTGTAATTCCAGACATCATTGTCATCTAAATAATCTTTAATGTTATAGTAGCTTTTTTGGCACAAAGTGTGCTACACACATTTTTTGAACCGCGTTTCTGGCAAGCTTATTATATCCTCAGGGATCTTATTGTAGAAACGTATACAATGCCCCATAAAGGATGTATTAACCTTTGCCAGCCTAAATTTTGGGAACGACAGTTTATGTCTATTTCTAGTATTTGCATTGTGTTGGCTACCTACAGTTTTAAAGTCACTGATATTTTTCCTAACGTACATAATATTTTCATAGATATACAGACTAGCAACTGTTAGGATGTTAGTTTATTTAAAGAAATCTCTTAACGAATCTCTATGGCCTAGCTTAAATATGAATCTAATCGCTCTCTTCTGCAGGACGAATATGGTCTCGTCTGCTGCCCGACCCCACAGTAGTATACCACAGGACATAATACTATGGAAGTAACTAAAATAAATAAGCCTAGCAGTTGCGATATCAGTTACTTCCCGGATTCCGTGTTACGAACATAAATTGTAAACATTAAATGACATAGAAATGCTCAAATCAAACCATAACATCAAGACATGTGCATACAGCATGATAAATGACGTCAGAATTACATATTTAATAAAAGGAAGTACAAATACAATTACGATTATATTTACATTTACAATATATTTTTAAATACTAAATTTTACTTATGTGTGTCCCATCCGACCTGTCCTGATTTTCATGTCTAATGCTGAGTAAGATTTAAAAGTTGCCTTATTAGTCAGTCATCATTTTGCCCTGGATTCATGTATCCAGGGCAAAATTAACCTATTTTCATGTGAGCAGATCCATCCGTAACGTAAAATATAGTAATAATCGATACAAATATCATTTGACTTGTTATGTGTTATCCACTTACTGAGAGTTCACTTTTGAACGGAGGCTTATGAAATTATCCTTGCTAACTAGGCTAATAGGTTTGCGCCAGACATAGACATATTCCAGCTCCCAGACTATTTAGATGACGTATGTTGTTTCAGCCGTCCTATAACGCAATAATGAGAGTGTATGAATGTTCACTTGAGCGTATAGGGAAGAGCGGGTGATCGTGCTCTTCCACTATAAAGGAAAATTTCCCGGCAGGCAGATCGTATGCCTGGGGACGGCCGGTCCGACTGATGTTCGTCGGACGTTATATTTATGGTATGTCATGTGAAATATTTTGCTTGCGCGATGCAGGAATATTGGAGTTTATAGTGCAAGCGCAGAGTTGACATGTGTTCGCCACAAGCGTTTATCAATAAATAGAATAGAATAGAAATCGTTAATACCAAAACACAAATAATTTTAAAAAGCAATGAGATTTACAATTTTTTTAGACGGCGTCAAACCGTTTTGGTGATTCGAGAAAGCTCAGCTAACATGTCAGTTACCACCAGGTAGTAACAAACGCAGGTTTTCAGCACTCCCCAGCTCTAAGCATTTATGAACATTTTAGTTACTTCTCTAGTCCGTGGATGTCATAGAAGGCGACTAAGGAATTAAATTACCAGGAGACGGGCAGCAGCGTCTTTTTGAGATTCCAACCGCATACTGCGATCGCCCACCGGCCTGCCAAGCGTGGCGATTATGGCAAAACTCCTCAAAGTTATGTTCGAAGCTAGGAAAACCATGAGGTAGGCCTATGCCCTGCAGTGCGCGTCAAATGGTTGATGATGATAAAGTTACTTCTAGGGCCGTCTTCCGCTGGGGGCCGCTAGACGAACGGCTTAGTCTGGATGTATTTTCATGTCTGTGATGTGCTTGCCTAGTTACCATAGCACGTGGTATCCTAATTTGAGAACAGAACAAGTGATTGTGTTGTCTAGAAGTTATTTATTCTAATACAACGTTTCTTTGTATCTGCAATATTATTAAAAAAAACGTTTAGAATTCATTGGATAAACAAAATCTAATATGTAATTCTTTCTTCCGGTTGTTTAACAATAATTTGATTGGTATATAAAACATAGATAGAGGTGTTTAGATCAACTTGTGATGCACGTTCTTCCTCTGCATGTACGTGAATGTCACAAGCCTTTTGTGTTGTCCGCAGGAGGCGAAGGTCAGGAGCACGGGCCGGTGTTTCTGCTGGAGCCGCCGCCGCGGCTGCTGCTGTCGAACAGCACGGGGGCGCGCGTGGCCTGCGCTGCACACGGCGCGCCCGCACCCGCGCTGGCCTGGCAGACCGGCGACGGGGCGCCCGTCGATGACATCCCGGGCTTGAGGTAACTAGGCGGGTGCTGATCGAGAGACAGCACGCTGTTGCCACGGTCGTGGTCAGCGTTCGACAATGAACTGTCAAATTGACACCGACAAATGAAGAGCCGCGTTGAGAGTGATTGCGAGGCATTAGCATAATGTTTTTCTCTAAAAAGTTTCTTTCTTTCTTTTTGTCTCTTTCTCTCTTTTTTTCTTTTATTTTATTTTACTTTATTAGGAACAGCAACCACGTAAACTGATTATAATTATTAATTAACTAATTACTAAAAATAAGGCCAATAACAGTTGTCCACAGCCTACCAATTAATTTAACAGCGCATTTATATGGAAAGCTCGGTGGAAACTGCTTTAAGAAGCCTTATTTCTTTCAAAAGTATTAAAAACCGACTAGCGTGATGATTTGTCAGGACCGTCTCTGTCTAATCCCCCGGGATACAGGCGTGAAGCATGTATTTGTGTAAGTTATTTCGGTTAATTATATAATAATAGCAAAACACTCTTTATTATTTGAAATCGTTGATGTGATCTAAGTTTTTGGAAAACTACTTAGTGTGATTTAAAATTAATAAGTCACAGTTGAATACGTGTACCATTGAGGGAACAGGGAGCTGTGTGTAGCCTAGTGGGTAGAACATCGGACTCGGAAGCGAGAGACCCAGGTTCGATCCCCAGCGCGGGCATATACCTATGACTTGGTTTTCTAAGTTATGTATATTTGTGAAGTTATAGTAGCAATACGACTCGCTAACGGTGAAGGAAAACATCGTGAGGAAACCTGGGTGTCTGAGCTATTCACATAACTCAGCGCTTGAAATGACCCATCCGCGGTGGGCACGCGTGGTTATGAAGCCCATACTCTCTCTCTCTCTCTCTCTGAGAGGCCTGTGCCCTACAGTGGGACGTATATTAGGCTGCGTATGTAAGGGAACATGGCTGAGTTGGTACTTTTCTACGAACAACAGAATATAATTTCCATTTAGAGTTTCGTAGAAAACCTGAAATTGAAGAATTGTTAAGGTTTTTTAACTTTTGGATAGATGACAAAACCAGTAAAAGATTAGACATGAACCTCTCTGACATTTACGTAACGCCTCTATAAAATATTTTGGCATGCTTGTAACTAATGTGTAACTAAGTATTACTGATGGGGCACTACTGCGATGTGATATATTTGATGGGTTCCGTAACGCAGACAACTTTGTCTTCCGTGCTGCGTGCCGCCACTCTAGACGCACAACTGTACAACTAATAACACAAAAACAGGGTTCACCAGTTTACACCGCCAATCGACGTATCCAAAGTCTTATTGCCATTGCTTGAACGAGATATCTTATAAAACATTCACGAGACCGAAGCGATTTAGCTAAATTGTTCTTCGAAACACTAAATTTTATCTATTGTACCGCATCCAAGGCAAAGAGATTAAATTGACTCTACAAATCTAATTTCGCTTCTTGATCTACAATGTTAGTTTCCAATTTGAATTTCTATATTGTAAAGTGACCCGACGGTCGTAATATTTTTAGGTACCTAACACATTTACCGTTATGTGTTCCCCCAAATGGATTGTCAGCAAATTCATATCTGACGGGAAAAAAACACATAAGTTACCGGCGGTAACAGAAAGGCCGAGGAAGATTTTCTCAAAAACAAACTAATAAAAGCAGTTGGCGAAGTTTCTAGCTCCCCGCTGCTCTAATGTGAGCGCCGCGAAATTATCCCGCTCCTTTATGACAAAGATTCGCGCGCGGGCCATGAAATATGTATCAGCTGTTTTGAATAGTACACCCGCCGCCCCTAAGGCTATGAACATAACGGTCGTAGTTTTAGTGGAAGTAACTTATTGTTACTTTAGTTTGTGGGACTTTTTTTGCTACTCAGTTAGGGTGCGGTCAGACTGTACGAGCGTTTGGCGGGGCGGGCGGGCTATGTGAAAACGGCGTTTGTGGACGTGGATTTTAGAATACATTTTTTATTTGAAGCTTTGTAGTTGTTGTTTATTAACAATAGGTATTTATGAACCTCCTTCATCATTTTCATAACCATGCAGGATTTGCCATAATCGCCACGCTTGGCAGGCGGGTTGGCGATCGCAGTATGTGGTAGGGTCTTAGGAAGACGCTACTGTCCGTCTGCTGAAGAAGGCTTCTGTACTGCAGTAACAACAGCGAACTTGCTTCATGAATATCTTTTACTTGACACCTCATTTATCAAAATCGGTCCAGCGGTTCGGCCTTTACGTGGTCACGAAGAAACATCTTAATTACATACATATTTACATACACTTTTTTTTCGTTTTCGAGTCGGGTTTAAAATCGTTCATTTACCAAACAAAGTCCACAAAATATACAACATCCTTTTTTCATCACTTTGTGTAAGGTAGTATTTTTTAATGACTAGCAAAGTTCGTACACAGTAAAACAAGTGGAAATATATTTATTACCAAATGAATTAAGTCTCATTTCATAATAAGAATTTAATTACTTAAGAATAATATTATTGTTAATCAAATGCAAGCAACTTAATTCTTTTACATAAGCAGCCTATATACGTCCTACTGTAGGGCCCAGGCCTTCTCTCAGAGAGAGAGTTTAGGCTTAATCACCACGCGTGCCCACCACGGAAAGGCGATTTCAAACGCTGAGGTATGTGAATAGCTCAGACACTTACGTTTCTTTATTATTAATGTCAAAATATTATTATTATTATTTAATGTCTTTGTTGTACCAATAAAAGTTGTACAATTGGTGCGATTAATACTAAATACTGTTTTATTCTAGACACTATTAACGTAGAGAAGGTAAACAATAAGGTTTACAATACATAAAATCTTATATTTAATTTCTTTTTTTTATAAAGTGTTTTCCCTTACCACAGACTATTTATACTGCATTTGAGAAAAGTTTTAGAGGAATATTTTTTTTTGTAAATCTTCTTAAATTTATACATTTCGCTTCTCGCCTAGTACCTTTGCGAACTTGTGTCTGCACCTTTATTTTATCAGCTCGGCCGATCGATCACTCGCTATTTCGAATTCTCTCGCAGGATGAATTTAAAACACGTCTGGGGCCGCTCCCGTTTTCTGCTAATTGTGTTGAACTTTCACCGTTTGAGAAGAAAAGATAGTTTTCCAGAAACGGACACCTAATTTTTCTTGTAACGTTCAATATGTTACAGTTTCTGTGTTACTTTGAATAATTTTTTTTTACTTTGACTTGACTTTGACTTCTGATTTATCTATTTGTAATTATTATTTTCTGTCAATAAATTTCATTTGTTATTAGTGCTATGAGAGAAAGAAAGAAAAGACGTTTATTACTACAACAAAATAAACGGATAAGTAACATAATAATATCGTATCATAGTATAGCAGATCGTACTCCTAGAAAATTTAAGGGAATTTTTTGCGCTTATTATGAAACTATAAATTTATTACTAAGTGAGCAATCTGCAATTTCTTAAAATAATTTCCTTCTGTTTTAGGTCCTTAGGTGTAGCCTTAAATATTGATATGCTTATTTCCAATGTTTCATACAATGTTATATATTAAACGGATCTACACGGGATTATTTATACTACCTTAGATTCCCGTTTAATGTAAAGCTATGTTTACGAGTACGCATAGCGAATCATTAAAAAAATACTAGTGTTTCCTACATCAGCGATTCAGCGTATTTATCTCGCGTCTAGACGCTTTGGCACCATTAATTGACTCGTCCCAAATACTTAGCTAATTTTATCTATGCGCTAACTTTACCCCGAGGAGGTTGAGGTACTGAATTCGAGTGATTATGCTGATTCACATGTGTGAAGTAGCATGATCATATTCTCAATAAAAATATAGTTAAAAAAAATCACACATGCACTATAGGCGGCATTGGATTTAAAAAAAAAAATCCTTGTTTCTTTCGTACTAAGCCAAAAAGAATGGGGTATTAGCTTGGAAAACTTTGAGGGAGGCCTATGCAGTGGGCGTCAAATGGCTGATGACGATGATGATGAGCCAATGTCTCCTAAGAAGGCTCCATGTACTAACACTATCGCCGCCAAAGGAAAAAAAAAACATATCTTTTTGACAGATCGTCTTTGCGAAAAGTATCAGACCAATCTCTCAATCATGTTAATAGTGATTTTTGGACCCACGACCGAGAACCTAGGATCACAGACCCGGAACTAGATAGCATTTGTGACAAAAACGCCGTTTTTGTCACAAATGCTACCTAACTTACCTAAAAATAGCGAGAAAATGTTTCCTTGATAGATGTTACCTATGTGACCTTATGAAAAAGAAGGAAAATTTTGACATAATTTCAATTTTGATTCCCTTGTAATCAAAATTCGTGGGGTACTTTCCGTTGACCTAGAACTATGAAATTTGGCAAGTAACATCGTCTTATCTCATCATCGTTCTGCGAGACTCGATTCCTGAACTATTTATAATATGTATGTACCTAAAGATTTGCACAGAACCCTCGGTGGGCGAGTCCGACTCGCACTTTTCCGGTGTTTTCGGTTTATTATTTAGGAGTTTTTGGTTTTAAATAGCAGCAGCACCATCTATTGATGCGTAGCAAGATCAAACAGTAGCAAGATTAAAATGGAGCCACCTAGTGACTAAGAACAGAACTTCTTGCCAAATAGATACAGACTTTTATGAAGTTGTAATTATTTTGTTCAATTTATGCAAATTTCATATAGATCATGACACCGGCGCAATTATAACGAATCGATAAATAGCTTATTTGTCAAAATCTGACACATGGTTAAGGAGTTATGAGAGAACATAGAATCGGCGTACCTACAAACGAGCCCATACCTTACTCTCCTTTTAGGCTCCGCCGCAGTTGGGTGAAAATGCCTCTCTCTCCAAGATGCAATTAGTAAACTTTCATAAGCAGCCTATATACGTCCCACTGTAGGGCACAGGCATTCTCTCAGGGAGAGAGTATGGTCTTAATCACCACGCGTGCCCACCGCGGATTCGCGATTTCAAGCCCTGAGGTATGTGAATAGCTCAGACACCCAGGTTTCCTCACGATGTTTTCCTTCACCGTTAGCGAGTAGTATTGCTACTATAACTTCACAAACGTACATAACTCAGAAAGAAAAGTCATAGGTACATGCCCGCGCTGGGAATCCAACCTGGGTCTCCCGCTTTCGAGTCCAATGTTCTACCCACTAGGCTACACCGCTTACGTAAACTTTACTGTGGTATAATTAACTTCAGAGTTAGTGCCGTTTCTGTAAAAAGCTAAAATTGACTGGCTTATACCTAAAATCTATCCAAGACGGGCAGTTTCCAAGGCAGCGGCAGTCACCCGTGCTGTGAGTCCCGCTGTGAGTCCCGCTGCTCATCACCGCAGCGCTGCTAGCGTGTTTAACGAACCGCTGCGCTGCACACATATATTTTAACAACTCGTGCTGCGCGACGGGCTTCCAAACATTAGGTACATCTTTTACGAGAAATATCAATGCTTATTATCTAGTAATATACAACCATATGCAAAGAGTGAGCTTGGAGAGAGGTCTGAACACTACGCCTGCCACGATTTCAAGCGCTGAGATTTGTGAATACCTCAGATGCGCAGATTTCCTCACGATGTTTTTCATAAAGATAAACTAGTAATTGTAATTTGTAATTTTTATCTTAATCTGATATTGCTACTGCAAATAGACTAATGTACGTAACTAACCCCGGTATTGTGTCAACTGTTACGAATTAACCGTAGACATCTTGGTCTTATTGATGTTTTTCTGTCAATGTATAATTTAATATTTTTCTGTGTTTAACTGTTCGACTAAATTCGACAGAACATCTAAATCTTCAGTTGCAAATGTTTCAATGCATAAAATGTTCACTCAATTATAAAGTATTTATTGAGATGCAGGTTGGCAACCGCAGTGATGTCGTAGGTGCAAGTTGTTTGAATAACGAGACTTGTTAACTGCACCCTTGTTACAAACTTCTTACGAATTTGTATCAGACCGCGAAATACGTACATTTCTAGCTTTACCTACAGTTTCTTATTAAAACTTTGCAGGTGTGCCATATCACTGTTCTACAAATAAGTATTGTTTCTGTTCTGTTCCACAGGATGTGAGAGAATTTTATTTTCTGTACTTTATGCAAGAGTACCTTTATATATTTGAACTTTATTCATGAGTATTAAAGTAAAACGATAGAATTGTAGCGGGATATTTCATGTTTCTATTTTCAGTTTTTTTTGCTATAGATGTATGACTTTAGATTAGAATCTAATTTAATGTTATTAAACCAGATCTCTTTTCATTGTTCTACAACAACGAATAAGAACAATTCATTATATATTTGTCACCCAAAAACTAGTGGCCGAACTAGGTTTCCGGACAGCATCAAATCCACAGAGTTACTATTATTAAAATAAGTCCAAATTCGTAAATCCGGATTTAATAATGTGTAGAGCTTACAAAAGTTTTAATTTGAATAATAGGGAACTTGCGTCAAACTAAGATTGAATTTGCCTTGATTGAAGACATAGGAAAACTCAAACAAAAATTAAAAATAAAGCCATAAAAATATTTTTTACGGGATTTTCAGGGTCCCAAAAAAATGCGAAAAATATGTTTTATTGAATTCTAAAAAGGGTGCAGATGCATAAAAACATAAATTTACGAGATAGCTCGAATATTAACGTCACGTGCAAGTTGTAGGTAACGTCATAGTTTGAGTCCGATTTGTATGGCGCGTTTTTGTACCAAGTGACTAGAATGACGTTTAAACAAGTCATATTATGAAAAGTATTACGTGTAGAGAAAAAAAATTGCCACGTTAATTTATGATTTAACTTGGCCTCTTAGATTATGTTAAAATGTTTTTTTGTGCAAGTTCTCCATTATTTTTATCATTATTGGTACCCGAAAACTGCGTACGTACATACAGCGACTAATCATGACGAAGCAAAAGAGGCATACCAGGATCATGGCAAGTGGCACACCCTAGTCTCTGCCTACCTCTCTGAAATACAGGGGTGAGTTTATGTAATGTACGTGTTATTTTTGATTTGTGAAAAATCAGGAATAGTCTAAGTTTAAACAATGATAGCCCAACATAACTACATAACCGAAACAATATAAAACAAATTGATTTTTCTGATACATATCTGAGCCTTAAGCGTCAGTTAAATAAGCATGCGCTTTTTCTGACATGGTCAACTTCATTGTGATGTCTTAATTCCCTTAAGTTAATAGGGTCACATTGGCACCCCTCAGGTACGGAACCCTAAAACCCAAGTCTTTCCAAAGAAGCCTTCTATTTTTATCCATATCCCCTAATTTCTATTCAATTCAACAGTAATAGGGACCTCAACTCAAGTAGAAACCTTTTGTCGACCCTAAGCTCTTTCAGGGAACAAATTAAGTAATTGTACAAACCAACTCATGTGATCTCAAACCAGCCATCCGGCGCTGAATGGCACACCTTCAGAAGGTTGCGATCGTAACGAAATCGAATACTTTCGTTACTCAAATCATCTGCTTATGAACACTAACGTGGGTGATTACTTAACACTTTCTTATTTATTTTGCTCACATGCCTAGTTTGTAAACAAAATCATGATGTAATTTTTTACAATTTCAAATAGGAAAATTATTGCCGACACTCGTTTTGGTCTAGTAAATAAAAATTATTCGTTTCCTATTAATGTAAAAACACAAAAAAGAACGTTGGTAGACAATTTTATTTGCACACAATTGAAAATACTTACACTTTCCGTCTTGGAACAAATTACGTTCTTCGGTCTATTTTATGCACTCGGTGCTTTATAATAAAGACCATTATTCTGTAAACAGATTATGTCAGCAGATGTTACGTTATCGATCAAAGTTTCAGTCACTTACCCCACATTGTAAATTCTTCTATCAAACTCGTACATCGTAAAGCCTCTACGAAGTTTCGTAGCTCTCTCGTAGCAGTATCGTAGCAATTCTACGAATAAAAGCAGGTGCTTCTGAAACTAATAATAACTATTTCACTGTCACATATTTTTTCTCACTGGTAATAGCAGCACAATAGGGAGAAGAAAATAACAGCTAGGTTTAGAGGTTCCATTTCCGGCTGTACTTATGAAGTTACTTTATGCGAACATTGAATATAAAGTGAGAGGAATTATTAACCTCCTTATTGTCAGTTTTGCTAGAGTAAAACAATAATTAATTCATGTATACACGCATGAATAGATCAAAATGAAGTCTGGCAACTTCGATATATTTAGTAGATATTAATAGAGTAGACAGTAGATCAGTTTTGTTTTTTATATCGTTGTATTAATATATAGAAAACGCCACTGGTTGTACAATCACATATATATCAATGTAAGATTTTTCTAACTTGTACTTGTATTATACAATTGTTTGTTTTCTTTCAATGAATCGATAAAAAAGTCCTTACCTTAAAAATTACAATGGTTTTCGATTGTTACTTTCAAGGTCAGGGCTTAGGAGGTTAATAGGTCAGTATTTTTAGCATAGATAGACAGATGACACTTTATTGCACAACCAGAAGAAATAAGTAGAAGTGATAGTTTGACATATTAATTTGTTTGACATAATAATAAGCTTAAACCGGTCTCCGATGGTTATACGAGTAGTATACAAATACGGCCCGAAGGCAGTAGCTTAAATAGTAACATAGTACATTGACATTTAGCAAACAGAATGTAAATACTTTCATCATCATCATCATCATTCAGACACAAGAAGTCCACTGCTGGACACAGGCCTCCTCCATGGATTTCTATAAAGACCGGTTGGTGGCGGCCTGCATCCAGCGTACGTTGAAATAAATTATTGATTTTTTATTTTCAAATGGACGGTCCAGTTTCTGTGCTGCTTTTAATAAAGCATTTTTTAATTGGTTGACGTAAAAATTATATATAGATTTTTTTAAGCTGCCACCGGCGCGACGATTTTTACGAAAATGCGATTAAATTGAAATTTAATTGTAACGCAGTAAAATTTGTATAATATTGAATGAGGAGAGATAATAAAACAGAATTTTAACGGATATTTACTCGTTTACTTTTCCATTTTACAATTTTCCGACGTTTCGGTACTTTTGCACGTGCCGTGGTCTCGGTAGACTGAGGTGACAGGCGTCTTTTGAGGAGAGATGTTATTGGAGAGACGTTAATATTTTACCATTGCAAATTGTTGATGGCACTCTTGGGATAGTGTGCGAACAAGTGTATTATGTTCAAGAGGCAATCCGGCTCATTACTGGTGCTACCAATGAAAAAAAACATACGTCCTCTTACAATACGTTTTTGGAAAAAACATACATACATACATAAACTCACGCCTGTATCGTAGAGGGGTAGGCAGAGACCAGGGATTGCCACTTAGCACGATCTTGACAGTTCATTTTCGCTTCCTCCACATTTGTTAATCATTGCATGTACGCATGCCGGTTTCGGGTACTTTTTATGTTGCCCTTTGCTAATACGTCCCCTATTTGGTCAGAGTATGTCCGCCTGGGACGTCCCTTACCGGGACTTCTACCCACATTCGCTTGATATATTTGTTTTGTCAATCTTTCTTCCTTCATCTTCTCCACATGTCCAAACCAACGCAACATTCCTTTCTCAATTCTAGACACTACATCCTCTTTCAGTCCACAACGTTCTCTAATCAAACTATTGCGTATCCTTTCATTCAAAGTAACACCAGACATTTTTCTCAAGGACCTCATTTCCAATGCATTAATCCTACTTTCTTGCTCCTTTTGCCATACCCAATTCTCCCAAGTTTTTGTAAAAAATATCATAAATCTCAATCATTGCGATACTCATTTTTAGAACCTACAGCCTAAAACCTCAGGTTAATTAAATATAAAAATAAACATAAACATTTACATACAGGCACATACATTGCTTCTGGCCCCACACTAGGATACCCTATGTCGTGGGAACCAGCAACAACGAGGTCACAAACATGTAAACATCCAAGGGTTTTTTTTGTCCCCAGCCGGAATTCGAACCCGGGACCTCTCGTATGGTATGCAGATTTACTACCGCTGCGCCACGAGGTTGTCTTGATTGATTTATTTCTAAAAATAATTTAAACACCGAGATTTTTGCGTGACGGTGCTAAAAACAGCCGCAAAATGTTCAGTTAACATAGATCTATTTAATAGAACCTCTAGACGATTGGAGCGAAGCGAAAAATGTTTCCTTTGTCTGAGATTTCAATAACTGAACATTTAACTGATCGAAGCCGCGTTTTTATTTCTAGCAGACTCTTTCTTTTTTCCTCTACGTGTCCGTATATCTTTATAGTATACTTCTCTTTCTTTAGTGCTAAAATGCTGGCAGTGCAAGATGTGCCGGAGCGTATTT
This sequence comes from Yponomeuta evonymella, assembly GCA_963969515.1. Classification (NCBI taxonomy): domain Eukaryota; kingdom Metazoa; phylum Arthropoda; class Insecta; order Lepidoptera; family Yponomeutidae; genus Yponomeuta; species Yponomeuta evonymella. Next base: position 22,884,284 of record OZ018343.1, on the reverse strand, counting down.
ACGCAAGGTTCCATTGAAGCCTTTGTTTCGCCAAACGCGCTGTATGGGATTCGTGAATATTCAGCCGGCACTATACACACCTGTCTGCGTATGACACCGGCACAGATTAGAAAACGATAGAATTCGTGTTACAAAATTGAATTTTGTAACACGAATTTAAATGTTATAGAAATCAGTTACATATTGCTGTACAGTTCATTTACAAACCATGAAGACTTTTGCCATAATCGCCACGCTTGGCAGGCGGGTAGGCGATCGCAGTATACGGTCGGAATCTCAGGAAGACGCTGCTGCTCGTCTCCTGGTAACGCATTCCCTCAGTCGCCTTCTACGACATCCACGGAAGGAAACGGATCGACGCTATTCTTAATCCGGCGCCACACGGACACATTTAGTGACTTGGTTTACCATTCGCTGATAATTAACGACCAGCGCTTTAAAGAATAAAGTCGCCATTTTGTCTGGCAGCTAATACTCCGCGCTGTTATTAGTCCGCGTGTAATTCGCCAAAGTAGAGGACATGTCAACACATTAACTGCACGATAAAAGTACGTTTTGCGAGTCGCGCGGACGAGGAGAGCTTTTCTTTTAAATTATGTCGTGTTGTTTTGCGGTTCGGCCGAAATAACAGGATATAATTTAAGCAAATAAAGATTTACTTCATTAAGTTCTAAGGAAGAAGAAAAGTTTTTTTATATCTGTACTAATACTTTAAAGAAGCGTAGGGCATAAAAATTTCCGAAACTTCTAATACGATTTGAAAAAATATTTCACTAGTATTTAGAATTTACCATCATGATGGCTTGGGCTTATTCAACTACCACGCCAAATATCAATACACTCACTCAACTCACTCTATTGTTATTAGACAAAAACTATTTTTATAATTGAATCGTGTGTCACTCCATTTCCTCCCGTAGATGTCGTAGAAGGCGACTAAGGAAATAAATTACCAGGCGATGGGCAGCAGCATCTTCCTGACATTCCAACCACATACTGCGATCGCCAACCTGCCTGCCACGCGTGGCGATTATGGCAAAACCTATGTCCTGCAGTGGCCGTCAAATGGCTGATGATGATGGTGACTGTGATAAAAATTTCTTATCCTATAGTTAATTTAATATACTCTTATATCATAATACAAATGCCATTGGCAGCAGACATACGAAACTGAATAATATTTATCATACTTCTAAAGTATGTCTGTCTGTACCCATTTTGTAACGATACCTCTTTCGAATGCGGGTCGGGGGGTAGGGGTGGGGAAGGTGGAGCCAATTTGAAATCAATTAAATATTCTGTCAGACTCAGGCTGCGCATCTATCAGAATATTTAATCTTTTTCATCTTTTTTTCTATATCAAAAGAACCTCTTTCTTCTCATTGAATTAGATGATGAGTGATGTACCCCTTGCAAAGGTTTCTGTGACTAATATTATTAGTAAGTAAATGTAGTTATCTGTACATAGCTTGTAGGTTATGATTAAAAGACTTGACGATTAACGACTGAGAGGATTAGGATGAAACTCATGTACATATGGGTAGAGCATTGTTGGTCTTTAATTCGTCGTAAAATCTTTGTAACCTATGTTCAAGTAAATAACATTTTGTGACAGGAACAGGAACAGTTTTTTCCTACTGATTATATGCAATGAACAACTAAGCCTCGTTTAATAAATCGTATATTCGATTCTTTTGTCAGTCCGAACAGAGTTCATCAAAGGGCCAGCATGAGACGGGCCACCGATTCCATAACATCAGTTCCGCGGGGGGCTGTTACACCCGGGCCAATCGCCGTCACTCGCTCGATTTAACACATGCTTGCTATGAGGATCTACCTTACTCTAAATTTAGTTTAGGGTGCTGTGCCATGGGGCACAGAGGGCTTAACTCAGCCAAAGAATAAGTCTGGCATTCTGGGCTCCACTGAGTTGGGGCAAGACTTTTATTGGAAATAAGAAGTTATGGATACACAAAATAGATTTTATTAAGACAATACTTTACTCTTAATCTCAATAATGTTTCGATTACTTTGTATTGGAAATAAACTCAAATGTAACAAATAAAAATATCCCGTTTCTTATAAAATTACTAGTTGACCCGGCAAACGTTGTTTTGCCTTAATAATAAGCTTGCGACCTATTCTCAGACCCACCAAAAACATTCATAAAAATCGGTGAAGCCGTTTTGGAGGAGTTCGATAACAAACACTGTGACACGAGATTTTTGTAATGTACTTGCAAGAATATAAGACATTATTGTACACATACCTGTAATTTTTCTTAAACTAGTGAGGAAGTAAATTTCATATTTACCAGATTGCGGCGGAGCCCAAGTGGAGGGTAATGTGTTTGGCTCTTATGTATGTAAGTATATATGTATGGCCAATTTTATGTTCCCTCATAAGTCCTTAACCAATGGTCAGATATTGACAAATAAGATCTCGATCGATTTATCGTGATTGTGCGAGTTTCATAGACAATTTCAATTCAATTCATTTTATTGCAATAAATTGCAGTATAGTATGATAAAGATGTTTATTTATTTATTGCAATAAAATGAAAAATTGTGGTACAAGTGTAATTTTACCGATAGTGGTATAGCAATTTGATAATTTAGAATTAGTATAATAGATAATAATAACATTAGGTACAATAATTAATAGCTCATTAAATAATAAATCAGTAAAATTTCAGCATTAGATCAATAATCAGTATTAAAAACTATTTGCAATTTTCATAATATTTGTTCAGATTGTATGGCACATAACAAGAAGGTATTCCTTTAATACCTTGAGGAATCGATCACCAGGGGAAGCTTGATATTTTTTGGTAATTTATTGTATACGGAAACTGCTGCATGGCTAGTACTTTTACTGTGAGATGTCGTTCTACAGAACTTAACTTCGAGATGATGCCTGAAGCGTTCTTTTAACCTACCACACTTACGTTCAGCGCTGATTGGAAATTTCTCTGGAAAATGCTTAACTAATTTGCACAATTCAATTATGTAGAGCGCTGTAACCGTGTGGATTTTTAGTTTCCAAAACAGATCGCGACAAGACACTATGTTTGATTTGACTCCGCTTAAAATTCGAACACGCCTCTTCTGTAAAATGAAAATTTTGTCTAACTCAACACTTCCTCCCCACAGCGCCAAGCCATAAAGAAGTCTGGAGTGAAAGTAGGCATAATATGCCTGTAATGATGCATGTGTCATTGTAATTTTTGACAAGCATCTTAATGCATAGCTAAAACTACTTAGTTTCCCCGCAAGGACCTCAATGTGCTTCTTCCAGTTCATATGTTCATCTGCATAAATTCCCAGAAATCTTGCGTGGTCTACTAGTGAAATTTTTGTATTATCCATTGTGAGATCAAGTTCCAAACGTGAAGTGTTGTAGTTTCGGAAATGTATCATTTTGGTTTTACTTGCATTTGTTTTTAGTCCTACAGACCGTAACCATTCAACAAGGGTACAAATAGTATTTGATATTTCATCAGATAACTGTGTTACATTTCTTCTTTCGAATTTGAAAAAAACCGATATATCATCTGCGAACATTGTTAGTTTTTTATTAACGAGCTCAGGTAAATGATTTACGTGCAGTAAAAATAATAACGGCCCCAAAACACTACTCTGCGGCACTCCTTTCCTGGTTTCTGTGCTTCGAGATTCTGTAATTGACAGTGTTTTAGTCCGAGAATTGACCATGGGAAGTATCACACTTTGTCTTCGATTGGTCAGATAAGATTTCAGCCAGTTTAAACAATTTCCCCGAATACCGTACCGAATGAGAATAGCTGCTAGAACTTGATGATCCACATAGTCAAATGCTTTGGACATATCTAAGACTATATGAAATCAGCATAAATCCAACAAAAAACAAAAAAAAATCATTAAAAGGAGAAAAACCGTTTGGCGAGTTTAACGTACTGTATCACCTGTATTATGTTTTGCCATAAATAAGAAAAAAAAAATCTGCAATAAAAAATAACCAGCAACCCGACTGCTGAACACTAACTAATAAGCAGGCGGGACTTAAATTCAACATTGTGTGTCACTTGCGTTGGTCTCGCCTGCTTAGTTCAGTTCAGCAGTCGGGTTTTTGGTTATTTTTTCTTGCAGCTTTTTTTTTTATTTCTCTGCTAAAGCTGTTTAATACCTTTTTACAATTGCACATTTTATATATTGGTGAAAGGAATCACAGATCAAATTGGTCACCTGTTGCGAAAGCGATTTGATATCGAGACCATCTTCCGCCCTTCAATATAACTGAGGCAGCTACTACGTTCACCCAAGGAGAGCGATTCCCTGGATGTTCCCGGCGTATACATGATACCATGCGACTGCGGAGAATGCTACATAGGCGAAACCAAACGAAACGTATCGACGATGGCCAAACCAGCCCTGCAGAACACGAGCGGGGCCCCTAACCCCCGCCTCCGCCTCCACCTCCCGCAACGGAGCTGTCTGCCCGGGCGCAGCGTCTGCGAGCCCGCAGTGAGAGATCGATAGCCGCGGCGAATGCATCGACTCTCCTCCATGATTAATACTCTCGGACGAGGTGGAAACTAGTCGGCTATGCCGACGTTAATAAAAGTAAGTGACACCGTTAAACCAATATATAAAACTGTTTAGTACCTTTAGGCGAGTCAGTACAAGGGCCTTGGAAGGGGAACATTAAAACATTTGTTCAGCCCTGGAGCAAGTGGTATCGGTATTTTGAAAGCCGATATAATCTCGTTACGCCGTGAAAGAGGTTTAATATTTCAATTTTACTCTTTTGCCTCATATTAACATATTTCCCCCGGATCCCAAATATCCGGCATAATTGCGTCGCGTGATCCGCCTGTAGGCGAAAGTCGGAATACTCAGATGTCACCTCGGAAAAATATTATATTCGACCTTTTTGCGTAAAAAAGGCAGCGTAAATAATCTCATAATAGCGGCTCCATCGCAAGTAACAATACAACGGAAAGACTTGTTCACGGCGGAATTCCTCCGGGGTGAAAAAGGGTAGGTTTTGAAATTGGAACACGGCCGGAGCCGCCTCGGCCGAGTTAGTACAAGCAGTTAAAAGCGCCGGCTGCCACGAATAAAATTCCTAGAAGTATTGCTTCTTACAAATTCACGTTTCAAAAATTGCACCAGCTTTGGCGGTAGAACGCCGGCCTCACATTCGAGAGGTCATGGGTTTGAATCCCGGCATGTACCAATGACTTTGTTTTCTAAGTGACGTACATTTCTGGAGTTATAAGTAATAAGTAATTTTATTCATAAAGATGATAAAATAACACTAGGATCTATTTAGCTTTAATTTAGTATAAATAATATACAATAAGATGTAGTAGTAGCAATGCCACTCGTTAACGGTGAAAGAAAACATTGTGAAGAAACCTGAGTGTCTGAGGTTTCAGGTACCTCAGCGTTTGCCAATCCGCTGTAGGCACGCGTGGTAATTAAGCCCATACTCTCTCTCTCTCTCTGAGAGAAGGCCTGTGCCCTGCAGTGGGAAGTATAAAGGCTACATAAAAAAAGAAACTATTAACTTCAGTGATAACCCGTCGGTAATTCAATTCAATTCAATTTATTTATTTCGAATATAAAAATTCATCGCGCCTAGCAAGATAGCGATCTGACCGCGACGGTGCCGGTGGTGATACTTCCAACGGGTAGTATGAAACTCACTCCAATTGGCTGGCACAATTGTTAAGCCCCGCCCCCGGCCCAATTAAGCGTTTAGGTGGGACGATTCCCATACAAATTATTATTTCCAACTTTGTTAAAAAAATTACATAATTATGCAGTGGAATGATAGACATCCTCGGCATTAATTAAGATTTTTATTTGCTCCAATATAATATATTTCCTTGAATAAAACGGTAGTTTAATAGGTTTAGTAAGATCGATAATGTTTGTATGGACATTTAAGCTAAACCACTACTTTGTTTAAGAAACTGTATATTGACGTAAATAAAAATCTAAATTAATGCAAACAGATTCAATTTCACTGTACAGTTATGTAAAATTTTTAACACATTTGAAAAAGTTCCTTTGTATGGGAATCGTCTAACTAAGGTGAGATTCACAGACTTCAGCGTCTTTTTTTGGCGCTAGTTGCCACTGGCCGGTAGGCCTCAGCCTCGTATACACTGCCATTGAGAAGTTAAAAAAAAATATCCTAAAAAAATAATTTTAAACGGGTCATTTCGAACTAGCTCTGCACATTAGCATTTTAATCACAAAGTGAAGTGACAGTTACTAGACGCAGTGGATATTTACAAGGATAGCGGGCGTAATGAAAGATGCACAAGTAGTTCAAATACTTAAAGAAGATTACTGGAATTGGAGTATGTGACAGCAGTACCGTTATCATAAGTTAGTTAGGTAAATGAATTATGTAAGTAAGAAAAAAAAATGTTTTGATTTCTTCATAATATGATTGTTTTCCTGGATCACCATACATCGTCTCTTTACATAACCGTATAGAGGCGAACATTATATCTTTTATTTTTTGGTTTGAATCACTTTGTTATTGTCCGCGAGCGCCAAAATAGTGCTTGAACGGGAGGTAAATACAAGTGCCACCGTTTCTAGTTATCTTCTCTAAGAAACTTTGAGAGGTGCGGCATTAGCATCTATTTTCTATGCTATCGACTGAATAACCCCGACCAACACGGATGAATGATAACCATACGCGAGAGTAAATTTACTGCGACAACAGCGCTAGAATCTTCAACGCCTCCAGTGTGACTTGAACTTACGAAAATTGGCGTTTAATACTGTCACGTTTATAATGTAAGCAAAATAAAAGGCCGGGTTAACCTGCCATTTCGAAGGAAACGAGAATAATGAAGAGGAATGAGCGCCCGCTTTAGACGAACTCAATTAACCGAACGATAACAAAGAAAACAATGTAGAGCGGAGCTTGGACATTTATCTCCTGTGTTGTTGGCCTTTTGCGATTGTGTGTCAAATAAATAAAGCAGATAGAGTGCTGTGTTAACCCTCCAGCGCACTTCTGCTGAGGCGCACAGATGGTCCGCGAAAACGTCACAGCTTTGAAATTTAATTGTTTAGTAAAAACTGACTTTTGACAATCAATCAATCAATCAATCCTAGTAAGGGACTAGGTCGAGTGATTGTATTGTGTGGAAGTTATCACTACATTACAAACTTCGGTGAAATGTCAAACTTTTTTTACTTCGAAATTCGTTACAGGTTCATGAATAGGCATAAAAATACAATGGTCTCTCCATAAAGTCGTCTCAAGCTTAACTGAACCTAAAAAACCCAGAGGCACCAAGGTTGATTAACTGCCTTTAAAAGATAAGGAAGGAAGAATATCAGAAAGAAAAAGAGGATCTCATTCAACCTATGTCTATAATAGTTACGAAATTAAAATATAATTGTAGAGTTCAGACGGCTCTGAACAAGCCACTGCATGAATGCACCAGAACAGCATCTGACTGGGAGGAATGGCGAGACATCGTGAGGCATGCCACAAGCATACACAATAACACCTCTTTTGCGGAGACCGTTGTGGTCTGAGTGGTTGTCACTCAGTCAAGAGCTTACTAATCATAATCAAAAAGGGAAAAAAGTGGAGTAGTCCAGTCTGTGGTGACATTTAAAGGCCTTTGCCTTGCAGAAAGTGGGTAATAAGGAAGGAAAATAACAGAGCAATATCTACAGAAGGTTCTAGAGAAGAATTTCTGCGACTCGCCACCCTATGCCCGGAGCGCACTCCAGCAGTTACTGTTGCGTAAAAGAATTACCGCGCCACGTATTTGTCCCGTGTTTGTGCGACACGCGCAGTAACTGCAGCGGTTTATGGCCGCCGCGCCGGTTTACTGGTCGCACTATGGACTTCATGGAGGCTATCCCTCTAGCTTTTAGCTCAATAATACATTAGTACAATGAATGTGGAAAAAGAAAAATTGAGATATGCTACTCTCAGACACTTTTCATGTTCCAGCGGACCGGTCGAACGCGGCTTGCGTCATATTTAGTTGCGTTCACAGAGTCAATCGATGTTAAGTGCACGGTGCAAAGACTAATATAATCAAAACGTATTTTCTGTTTTATGAGAATATGTTATGTACTGAATCACGTGTGAACTAGGCATACGATGGAGGGAGGGAACTGAGCGCTACTTCGCAACTTCTTCACGCGAGGGCGCGGAAAAGACACGTCGTCTTTCCAATTCACTTTCATACGAAATGTACTGAAGTGACGGGACGAAGCCCACACAGAAGAGACGGGGCGAGGGCGCGAACTCTAATGCAACGTGTCGCACCGCGTCTGTGTGGCCAGGGCCTATGGACTCGACTGATTTAACCTACTTCGAACTAACAGATACTTACATATCTCGACACTTCGGATAAGTCAAATGGATAATCCAATACAGTGGACAGTTACGTAATAGGAAGGCAAAAGGAAAATTATGTAAAGCCACCGAAAGAAATAGTGCAAATTAATAAAAAAATTCAATTCGTCGACATGTGCATCCTGCCTATCCTACTTACGTTGCTCAGACCTGGTGTTTGACTGAATATCAGAGGTCAAAACTCAAGATTTGCCAGCGGACAATGGAGCACAGTAAACTGAATGTAATATGACGTGGCCGACCCAAGCAAAGATGGCGGGACGATCTCATGACCTTTCTACCGGGTTGGAAGGTGTGGCCATAAACAGGAAGGAGTGGAGAGTTAAAGGGGAGGTCTTCGTCCAGCAGTGGGACACATTCGGGGCTACATAAAAAAAAGAATGTGAAATTGTCTTCTTTTCTATTTAAAAGCTTTTTTGCTACCTAACGTACTCCGATAAAACGAAAGTTACGTTTTGATTTTACTATTCTTTACGCCGTGCACCAAGCACCGATTGACTCTGCAAACTCAACTAGATAGGATAATACGCTATTGTCTACGTAAGAATGACACAGATATGGTGCTCAAATATGGACTCTATTCGTTTTCAAAACATTATTAAATTTCACTGCCGCCGCTTCATGCAATCGTGGCTTTGCAAATACTCTGCTCTATCCGATATAAGATATTTGTTTTAGTGCAAGTTGTTTATTTTTCTTGTGACACTTCTATCATGACATTATAATCAAAAATACAGGGTGTAACATAATTATCTTACACAAAATTAATAACTGCAATTGCATAGTTATCCCTGTTATAAAGTACGGGCCTTTTTAACTGACTTCAAAAAAACGAGGAGCTTCTCAATTCGTCGGGATCTTTTTATATCTTTTTTTAATTTTATGTGTGTCCCCCGATTACTCAAAGACGCGTAAACCGATTTGGAAAATTCTTTTTTTGTTTGAAAAGGTAGATTTCACAGGGTAGTCTCATAGTCACCAAGTGAGGATCTGATGATGGGATCCTGGAGAAATCTAGGGAACTCTTCAAATTTTGAAGGCACACTCATGAAATATATTTTTCTAAACAAAAAATAAAAACCGACTTCCAAACACTACAGCACTAAAAAAAGAGAAATAATTTAAACGAATATGACCTTCAAATTCGATGTAGATATTATAGAAATATATTTTGGAATCGGTGCCAAAATGTATGTGCTGATCTCGTAACTTGGAACCAGCTCCAAACTATACTTCATACCTACTTCGAATTTAAAGGTCATAAGTATTCGTTTAAATTATTTCTCTGTTTTTAGTGCTGTAGTTTTCTGAAGTCGGTTTTTATCCTTTATTTCATTATACACATGACGCAGCATGCTGCATATGGGTATAATTAAATAAAAGATATAATCCAAAATCTGAAAACCGTCTCTTCAGTATCGATATTTACAATTGAACCGCTCCCAAAAAGCGCTAATAATAAAAATTGCCATTTTTTTTACAAAATGATAGCGAAAAGTTTAAGCATAATGTGAAGTATAAAAATACAATTGAATTAGACCTGTTATTATTAAAAGTAGTAGTTTAAGTATCGACACTGAAGAGACAGTTATTAGGTATAGACTATTAACTTAATTCCGGAATCACATACTCGAGTTTTTGTCGGCAGAGTCCGAGCAGGCTTCGGTCTCATTCTTCTTATTTCGCTTAAGTTAATTAAGTGTAGTGCTTACGAAAGTTTCAGTTCAAACATTGTATAGATCACGATAAAACTACTGACCCGCATCCAATAGACAACTTCTTTCGCTTAGAACTTAACAAATGGCCGTGGGTGGCCCCAGATGCTCTGGCAAGAGTATCACGTGGGCCGCGAGCCGCTCCCACATAAATTGTGCGCGCACCGCGGGAGTGGGGCTCACAGCCTGACGTCCGACACACGCTTTTTCTAGGTTTTTTGCACTACTGCTGAGGCTACTAAGGAACCGAAGGCCTGGTTCATTTATTGACGGCAGAGAGTACGATAAATTATTGTTTTTGATAACACCAATCATATGCTTGTATATGCCGAGTCATTCGCGCTAAGGGCACTCCGGCTGTGAAATGGTCTGCCGGTCTCGATAAGACGCTCTCCGTCTCCAGCTATTTTCAAAAGTAGGGTAAAAGAGCTGTATCTTTTCTCTCTAAACTAAGTATTTATAAGTTCATGATTACTTTTCCTTTCTATGTAGGTATATTATATTAATTATATCCTCCTCTTACATATAGGTATTATAATTTGTTTATGTAGTCGTATATAACAACCATTTAAGTAATAAGAATAATAATAACTTCCGCACAATATAATCACTTGCCCTGGACCCAAACTAGGATAAACTATGCTATGTTAACCAGGCAAGGACGAGATAAGATTTAAGATCAAGATTTCTGTTAGTTTATTATTAAGTACAAGTATGTATTATTCGTATTTGCACCAACTACCCACCTCTCTTTCTCCTTCAGCAACCTTTCCATCACAAGGTGGTTTGCAAGAAATTGCTGTTAGCAATGAGGCCGCCCATGGCGCTCATTGCTAACAGCAGCAGCCGCCATGTAACTTTTACCTATGTCTCTTGTTTCTTGTGTGGAATAAAGAATATCCTTATTTTATCTTGTAGCGGACAATGAATGTTCATGAAGCGAAAGACGTTTGTCAAGATCTTGGATTCTTGGCTACCTTGGCCAATGCCTGTTCCTTCGGGTATTGCTACTCCAAAGTTACAAATATACGTAACCCATAAAATAAAGTCATTGGTAAATCCTGATTTCAAACCCAGGAACACTTGTGACGCTAGCTTTCTGACGCCGCGCTACCACCGGTCTTAATGTGAATGAAGTGATTCAAAATGCTTCAGCCTAAGGTCAGGCTGGGTCCACGAAAGTGTATAACAAACTTACTATTAACCCAACTTCTAATCCAGATATGACATATTTACCGCGTGTTCTGATTACATTTTTGTGCACGTCCGAACAATCCCCTGCAGAAAAGCAACTTTTTGTATTGCAGTTGGTATTTGGTATTCATGCTGCATAGCAAAGCAGTTTGAAGTCATCACTTAACTCTTATATTAAGTGTACTTTTATGCAGAGTTGGAGCGGTAATGCCATAACGTAGGTCGCCTGCTCTCTGTTTTATTTGCAGGAATATTTCGTTTCCCGGACCGTTCGGAGCTTCCTGTACGGAACAAAAAATTCAAAAGGTTTGGTTCAATTAAATTTTGCTCAACTTTTGTATCGTCATACACGTTTCTTTTATTCACGTCCTGATACGTGACGTTCTGTCCACGCATAGCATACAGCATGGTTGGAGAATTAGTAAGTATATTTTTGTTTTCACCGTCTCCTAAACCTTTTGTTTATGAGCCTTCTAAGTATTTCTAGTCTTTTGTTTCCGAGCTCGGAATAATCTAGACAACAGAGGCGAGGTGTTCTGCCAAAACAGCTACACACACATACATTCAGCTGACAGAAAGAAGGCGACGAGATAAAACTACCCTAGCGTGCTCCGGTGTTTACTGGACAAAATGAAGAATAACTTTATTTACCCACTTGCTTCTAGAATACTTTATTTGGAAAACTCCAGACGGAGTCGTTTGACATAACAGATAAAAATCTTAGCTTTCTAATCATACCCACTGGCTGGACGAAATAAATAATTATACACCAGAGAGAACTTGCAGTTGATGAATACTTTAGATCTTTGTCTCAGTTTTATTTCTTCAAGATGTTCACAGGAATATAATTTGAAGATAAGGAATCTCCGTCCTAATGGGACTTTCAGACGTCAAAGACTTTTTCGTGGGACGAAATAAGAGTTTAACGTCGTTTGCTAACAGCCGACCCCCGAAACACATTTACTCGCTCAAAGGCTGGAATTATGTAAATTGGGGCGAGTTCCAAGATGATGCAAAATGAAATTTCACTCGGTTGGACGCGGTTGGCCTCGCATCGCTGGTGATCGTGATAAACTGACCTAGTGTATTTTCGGTATTCAACTTAACATGTACCGTTATAGGTACATCTTAAGTTGAATACCGATGGTACAGGTTAAGTTAACTTAAATAAATAAATAATCAAGAAAAGTCCGGGCGTTAACTATTCCTGTAGACTTTTACGGACATATGTTTTTACCGACCACAGTTTTTTAGATAAAGCCTATGAGTAACGTGGTTGTTGGATAGTCAGATCAAATAATATTTTAGAAGCAATCGGCTGCGACTGCAACTTGAATCGCTTGCAATAGCTGACGTAGTAAAACTATTTCACTAAGGCAAGATTGACGGCCAGCGACACAGAAAGAAGAACTCAATAACACATATACTAAAACTCACATTGCAGAGAAGTAAATAAATAAATTTTATATTAAAATATGGAGTTTCTTTATCCATTTTTAAATAATCTAAGTCTCGCCTGAAATGGACAACTATGTTTAAATTATAACGTTCTTTAAGTAACAGTCTGTGCGCTTTAATGAAGAAAAGTATTTTTAAAAGTATTTTCATTTTAGTTTGCGTACCTAACCGAGCTATCCGGTTACTAAACTACGCATTTCTCTGTTGATGAAGTTCTTAAGAGTTCGTAAGAGTTTCCTTCAACCAATTGCCAGCAGAAAGAAAACTTTATTGTTGTTATAGCCAACATAAAGGATCTGCTCAGCGGAAGCGCGGTGGTAGATAGGCGCGCAGGAGCCGTTCGCAATGTTCGCAGGTAATCGGAATTCATTTGCGCTGCTCTGTAAAGCGGTCATTCAACTTCCGCCACCCTGCCCATCACAAGGTCTACGCTGCATTTCGCTTAGCTGCTAAACATTGCCAAAGGAAAATACAGGGCTGCTCGTGCTCATAATTCGCTCATCCGGAACCACAATGATGTAATTACACTTTCGCAAAAATGTAATTCACTAAGGCTGGATATTCACCACACACACACGCAGCGAAACAAGGACACAATTGAATTTCTAGTAATTTCAGTCGGTTGGCACTACTTCATCATCATCATCACCATCAGCCATTTGACGCCCACTGCAGGGCACAGGCCTCCTCCGTGGTTTTCATAACCATGAAGGGTTTTGCCATAATCGCCAAGCTTGGCAGACGGGTTGGTGATCGTAGTAAGCGGTTGGAATCTCAGGAAGACGCTGCTGCCTGTCTCCTGGTAATGTATTTCCTTAGTCGCCTTCTACGACATCCACGGAAGGAAATGGAGTGACACTATTCTTAATCCGGCGCCACACGGAACACCACTTGTCAATGCATTACTCGCCAACTCATTCGTTTTTGTAAAGACATCGACGAAACGTTCTCGTGTAAGATTTGCAAAAGTGTAATTACGCCATTGTTGTTCTGGATGAGCCAATCCCAATATCATACTCAGCTAAGCCTGCTTAAATTACGACTATCGGCTTAGGATTAACATACGCGTAGACATAATATAGCCCACAAGATGATTACCATTTATATAGAAAAAGTTGCGTCGGCGACAATGTCAATTCTGATGAAAATCTGTCTTTACTATTATTTGCCCACATACCTCTATTAAAATTATCTCTATGAATATCTTTATATCTAGGCCAGCAGTGGGCAGAGGTGGACTGATGGTGATAATATTACATGCCTGAACGAAGAACATACATACATACATACATACATAGGTACATAAACTCACGCCTGTATCACAGACGGGTAGGCAGAGACCAGGGACTGCCACTTACCACAATCCTGACGACAGATCCCTTTCGCTTCCTCGACATTCGTTAGTCGTTGCATGCACGCACGCATCTTGGTACTTTTTAACGAAGAACAAACAGACAAAAACGCCTTATTTATTTATTTTAATTCTTTATTGCACTAATTACATTGTAAATGTACAAGGGCGTGCTTAAAGCAAAAAGCATTCTCTTCCTTCCTTAGTATTAGAACAAGAACTCTTTATTATCTACTTACTTGAACACCAGCTCAGAAGCCGACGTGGTCAAGTCAATATAGTGTAAAGTACACTGTAAAGTAAGTAAACTGTAAAGTAGGCTATGTTCATAATGCTGTCTTGTACGTCTTCTACCAATAAATAAATAAATTCAATGGACAGCAAAAACCATGGAATATAGCGTGAAGAAGATATTTTATCATATATTTTCAGCACGCCACACTTCAAATAGCGTCTTTTGTTGTCAGTAATTTAAGTCCTACTCAACGGTCCACTCCTGAAAATAACCAGTGAATGGGCGCTCTCTACGCAAGTTACGGGTACGTTCAGACACAGGTGATTCGCCAAACGCTCGACACGCCAAACGTCGTAATCCTACGGCCTGCAGACAGACAACCGCGACCGTGCCACGTCGCACGGATGCTTCTTGCCTTACCTGTCAAGTACAAATATTTACATTACTTACCTGATAAAAACACTTGATCCTTATTATGTACACATGAGGTTGACTTGGTACCGCAGGATAGCATGAAGTTTGAGGAGGGAAAACTAGGAAAGTTATACAACTTCAATCTGATTGGTCGTCGAGCTTGACCTGTGAGGACAATACAAAAAAATATTACAATGATGTTCCGATATTCAGACATTAATTTCCGACATAATGTAAGTAAATGCTCTTAAATTTTGAGTTATTACATTAAATCAATTGAGTTTCAAATTTTAATCTGTATGTTACGCGTTTGTTCCACCGTGTACGAAATTAAAACCGCCTCTGCGCCGCATCTTAAGCTGCAAAGACGCTCCTATACTAGTCTCATCGTTCCAATATATATATTCACTTAGTTTCTATTTTTTTATTTTACTAATACATTTATGTTACTTAAAATAAATTAACAGCACGGCGGACTTAATGCCATGAGCATTTACACGGGTGTCTGAACGCACCACTTGGGCAAAAGTCATTTGACTAGACTAGACCACTACACACTGTCCGGAGCGAGCGGTCTAGTTTAGCGTTTCAAATTCTGTGTTCTGCGTTCAGTTTGATCTATGATCTACGCTATGCCCATTATCCCTTAAACATAGCCGAATGCACGTTCTGCCGAGTTCTATTCGCGCTGTGCCATGAAATGTAAAAGCTGGTATAATAATTTCAAGACAAAAGTCTTTTGATTAAAGTGATAATGACTATATAGATTTTTAGAATAACGCAGATGCTTGTATTACAATTGGCTTTGAAATGTGTAGAGAATGTGGCAAATAAAGCTGCAATAGTAAAATTCCATTGCGCGACGACGAGCTACTTTTGATTGACTTGAGCGACATTTGTTGTGACTTAAATGAACGTGCAATCAGTACGCAAAGATTGCAGAACTGTGGAACTTCAGACTCACCATGTGGATGGTGGTGAATACGGAACGCAAAATTCTAGATCACGCGCTGTGGAGCGCGCCACGTCAGGTCCATATAGCGAGGATCGCGCGTTGAGTGATCGTGTGTCTGAACGCAGCTACAGACGCACTCGAATAGCGCGGTAACGAGGTAGGCGCGTTGGCCTCTCGGGCCAGGCGCGACCCTTTGAGCAGCGACCCGGCAAAATCGGACCCCGGCAACGTAATTATTGTTTTACCCGACTCTGTCGCCGTGAATTTAGACCGTGTGAGCGAGAACGTACTTCCGGGCACTTACCCGCAACCTCATGTGGATGCGGGTAAAGTCAATTAATCAGTCGGTCGGTTGACGTGGTCGAGCATGTGAATGCGTATAGCAAGACATCGCGGAAGTTGGCGATGATGTCAGAGCTTACATCCAGCAGTGGGCATGATTATGATGAAGTGCACGAGCTTCAATATATTTTTTTCATTCTATGAATGTGGGACAGCATGCTAAGTGCCTGAGTGTGACGTGTTCGCACACTTGTGTTTGAAATAGCCAATCCGCGGCAAATCGATTCAAGCTCTTTTCGACCCGCTTCTATCTTTGAATCAGATATGTCGCAGAACTGACAATTTGCAGACTGATTTGCAGTAATAACTATTGCTTCGCAGTTCATGCAATCGATATCAGAGGGATTTGTTTCCTATACAATTTTATTACTGTAAGAGTGAATCTATTCCTATGCAATTTTATTGGTCTCAGAGTAATTATATTCCTATACAATTTCAGTAGTTTGGCGCTTCTTCTTGTGAACCATATAAAATGGAAAAAAATTCACGTAATTAGATCACCGTTTTCTCATCTCTCCTAGTCGCTTCTGAACTTGACGTTATCACTTCTTTATACAGACCAAAATGGATGGTTGGTCTAAACACTGCAACCGCGCAACACGTTTTGGTTTATTTGTGCCGGGCTGAAGATAAAGTTACCTACTGTGTTTTTCTTTTGAGCGTGTGTGAAATAGAAAGCTACAATTGTTGGTATTTTAGTAAAACAGCGCCCGCTCCATTTTGGGCTCTTAATTAAAAGAAAACATGGCAGAATATTTCTCTCGGAGGGTCCAGCTTTACCTTAAGGGACGTACCCTCGTCCTATAAGAGTAGTGAAAGGCTGAAAGTTGCATCAGGCTTCGCTGACATAGGTAAATTCCTGAACTGAAATTATAGGTACGTATTACGCTACAAGTTATCTTAAATGAGGTAATGTCAGACGCACCCCATCGACAAAATACTCGTATATAGCTATAGAGAAAGCTACAGCAAATTCTTTATTCATAGTTGCGTGGTTCACCTACCTCTTTGCCCACGTCGTTATCACTGATTAAATTATTAGTAGAAACAACTGTGTGAATTTATCAAAATGGCTTGTTTCATGTTTCCTCATCATATCATCATAAGCAGCCTATGTACGTCCCACTGCAGGGCACAGGCCCACTGCAGGGCTCAGGCCCTCTGTCAGAGAGAGAATATGGGCATAATTACTACTCGTGTCCACTGTGGAAGTGTGTGAACATATTCACAAATATATATAACTTAGAAAACCAAGTACGTGCCCGCACTGGGAATTGAATCTGGGTCTCACGTTTCCGAGTACAATGTTCTACCCACTAGGCTACCACCGCTTCCTCATCATCATCATACACTTAATCATAAATCGAATAGGCGTACAAATAAACCTTTTAGTATAATGACCATGCTTCTGTCCCATCGGGTCAAACGATTGGCCACATAATTTTTAATTATCGAAAGCGAGAATAACTCCCTGTAAAAGTTATAGAAGTTGTCTTTCGTAAAAAGCATTTAACGAGTTTTCTGAATTCTTCTTTACGTCGGCGTAGTGGTCGTCAGAGGTCAGCCATCTAGTAATAGGTAAGTTAACCATAAAAAAAAATTAAGTCCTGAACAAAAATATCGACATTTGAAAAAACCGAAAGTCTAGTCACATAATTAAATTATTTAGTGACGCACGTTTTGCAGGGCAAAGGAAGTGGATCGTACTGTTATAAACTACTTTATTACTTAGATTTAGCTAACGCTAGCATTTTCAATTCCATTTATATAGTATTTCCAAGCCATGTGAGTCAGTCAGCCCATAGCCGCGGTACTGTAAACTTGTCTTTTACCAATAAACCTGTGTGTGTGTAATAAAGAGTTTTTTTTTAAAAAGACCTGCGGCACGGACCCCATAACAAGTGGTGTCAGAAGTGGGATGCCAGAAGGACAATCTTGCTTCGCGTGAGATCTGGCATCTAAAAGAACTCGCGGTCCCTGTCGCATCAAGAAGGGTCTTGTTTAAAGTGAAAATTCAGTACCGTGTTGCCCGACGTTAAGTCTCCGCCCTTGCGCGTAACCCGCAGCATCATCGGTCCAGTTGGTCGACAATAAGTCTCTGCTCTCGAGCGTGAGCCTGCGCTAACATCACAGCATCCTGGTCGACGGTCAGTCTCCGTGTTTTACGCGAGCCCGCATCAGAAGAAAAGACAAGACACCATTACCTACCACCGGTTCATCGAGTTGACTCACCTTCCTATTCTTCATACAACTCTTCTATAAACTCATCAGCACCAGTTTCGCAAACTGCGCTACGTGACTTCGCGAGGTTTTTTCCGTAGAAATACGACGCTCCTGTGTCGCCGGATACTCGACGCCACCTACTGTACCTGCAATTGCGTCATCGCTGCAACGTGACTGCACGCTGCATTATTGGTACTTCGGGTCACTTTCCACATCCTGGATTTTCCGAGATGTTCCTGGTTGCTGTTCTCCTGTGAGTTGTTTCGTTTTACTTTTAACTTTACTTGTCCTACAAGTTTTGTGAACTTACCGTGTTTATCCGGAATTTTACGTGCTATTTTGATATTTTACGGCGAACAATTTATATTGATACTTACCTTATACAAATATTAATTTTACACGTTTTTATATACTTTTACAAATTGATTTTACCTTTTTATTGTGTTTGTCGTATATCCTGTTGCTCTGAGTTTTTAAAACTTTATTCATGGTTAAGCCTAAAAGTAAAAAGGAGGAGGAATCCGTAGAGGCAACCTCCGACGTCGAGACCTCAGATAACTCTTCTTCACAATCAAAAGGGAAGGTCCCTAAGGAAAAAATGGCCACTATTACGCTTTCAGTTTTAACAAAGTTCATCCGACCTTACAGTGGGGATCGTGAAAGCCTCCCCGCCTTTTTAACCAATTGCGAGAACGCAATTAATCTCGCCACTCCCGAACAACAGGATGTACTCATAAAATATATTGTATCACAGCTTGAAGGCAAGGCGCAACTTGCATGTTGTTTGAAACAATTCGAAAGCTGGAGCGATCTGAAAGCTTTTTTGAAAACCACTTTCGGTGAAAAAAAGCACTCCACGCATCTATTAGTAGATTTACAAAATTGCCGCCAAAAAGCCGACGAGAGTGTGACGCAATATTCTTTGTGAATAGAGTCGTGTTTAACGAGACTCCAATCTGACATCCATTATAGCTGTGTTGAACAAAAAGAGCTTGTGGGTAGGCTTGCCGCGATGGAAGATTTGGCCCTTAACACGTTTATGTTAGGGATGAATAACAAATTCGCGCATATAGTGAGATGCCGTAACCCCAAAACTCTGTCTGAAGCTATCACACATGCAATTGAAGAAGAAAAGATCTTCAATCTTTCCCGGATGTCTCAACGAGCATCTTTACAGTGCTCTTTTTGCCATCAAAACGGACACGCCGTTTCCGACTGTTTTAAAAAGAAAAAGCAATCTAACGAAGGTCATCGCGTTCATGCGATTAACTCCCCTCCATCTCAAAATAGGCCCTCTGCCTCAAAATTTGACAAAAATAAAAGTTGTGCCTATTGCAAAAAGGTTGGGCACCTCATCACTGAGTGTTTTAAATTAAAACGTAAAAACGGTCAGGAGACTGAATCATCGCCGTCTCCTAAAGCCAGTGTTCACACTGTTACACCACACTCAGAGGAAACCGATTTAAACTAAAATCGGTTCCGGTTCCGTGTCTGCCGGGACCCTCACCCCCTATTGTAAAAGACACGTATTCTAATACATCTGCGCCTTTACTCCCCGAGTTTCTGCCCAAGGCCTGTTTCGCTAACCCTTCACCCAAAAAGGAATTTATTCCCAGGGCTAGCTCAAAAAAATCTAACGCTAAGTCTTTACTTGCTAAGGAGTTTCTTCCTAAGACTAGCTCTACTACTACGCCTTTACTCAAAAATGAGTTTCTTTCCAAGGCTAGTTCCAACACTCTTAATGAGTCAACGAATCTCTCCCCTCAAGGTAACTTGAGTTTTTCGGGCCTCCCCCCTAGAGATTCTACATGTGAAGAAAGCACAGTTTATACTGTTCTTAATCTCAACCCTAGGGTTTCGCTTCCTCACGTGTTTTTACAGACAAGCTGTTCACAAAAGCCTCTGTGTTTTTTAATTGATTCGGGTGCTTCAATTTCAATTGTGAAATTCTCAAGTTTACAAAAGCATCCCGAACTGGGACCTCAAACTATTAAAATCAAAGGTCTTAATGAAGATGATTCTCATGTAGAGTCTCTCGGGTCCCTTAACCTTGACCTATCCTACCGACTTTCCAAACAAAATCTAGTACCGCTGAACTTCAATGTCCACGCGATTAGCGACTCTGTGCGCTTGCCATTTGACGGCATTATCGGTAGTGATTTTCTAGACTACTTTAAAATGGATATTAAATACTCCACTAAAACATTGCAGATGCAAAACTCTTCCATTCCATTTTCGCTGAGCAATCCTAGCTTTCTCATACCTGCTAGATCTGAAGCTATTATTGAATGTCTTGTATCTAATGACATTTCGGAACTGGAATCGTTGCGCGAAGCGCTGATTCTTGACCATACGTTCTGCGAAGGTGTATACCTAGCGAACTGTATCGTAAAAGTTAAGCCGAACTACAGAGTTAATGTCTCTATTTTGAACACATTGGAAAAACCAATTGAAGTGAAAGATTTTTCAGTTCGACTTACCCCTATGGATTTCTCTGTCGACGAATCTCCTCAGAGTTCATCTCAGAATGTCTTCTCTGCTTCCCATGAAGCTACCTCAGATAGAAAACGACGCGTTCTAGACCTTATTCGTCACGACCATTTAAATCCCGAAGAAAGAAAGGTTCTTCTGGACTGTTGTACTCAGTACACAGACATTTTCTACCTAGAAGGCGATCCACTAACGTGTACAAATGCAATTCAGCATTCCATCAATACAGGTGACGCCCCTCCGATACACGTGAAATCCTACCGTTTTCCCGAGGTTCATAAGCAAGAGGTCGAAAACCAGATGCAGAAAATGCTTAGTCAAAACATTATTAGGCCCTCAATTTCACCTTGGAGTGCACCCGTTTGGGTGGTTCCCAAAAAAATGGACGCCTCTGGCAAACAAAAGTGGCGCGTTGTTATTGACTATCGTCGTCTTAATGACGTTACAGTTAATGAGGTTTACCCCATCCCTTTAATTACAGACATTCTCGACCAGTTGGGACATTCCAAATACTTTTCTACCCTTGACCTTGTGTCAGGTTTCCATCAAATTTGTCTCAACCCAGCTGATTCAGCAAAAACAGGATTTACTGTCACTAACTCAAATGGCACTTCAGGCCACTACGAATTTGTTAGGATGCCATTCGGTCTAAAGAATGCTCCTTCTACCTTTCAAAGGTTAATGAACACCGTTCTATCCGGTTTACAGGGTCTACATTGTTATGTCTACCTAGACGACTGTATCGTCTATTCCCACGACCTTGATTCTCACATCAAAAAACTGAAACTCGTTTTCGACAAATTTCGGGAGTTTAACTTAAAAATGCAGCCCGATAAATGTGAGTTCCTCAGACGCGAAGTCTCATACCTAGGCCACATAATTACCGATAAGGGCGTATCACCTAACCCCGACAAAATCAAGGCCATTTCAGAATTCCCTGTTCCTAAAAATCCCAAAGACATAAAGTCTTTTCTTGGTTTAACTGGCTACTACCGACGTTTTATAGAGAACTTCTCTAAAATTACAAAGCCATTAACAAGCCTATTAAAAAAGGATATTCCTTTCGTATGGTCCAAGGAACAAGAAATTGCGTTCAATTCTCTTAAAGAAAAATTGATTACGGCTCCTTTACTACAATACCCCGACTTTTCCCAAACTTTCGTGGTCACAACTGATAGCTCAAATTACGCTGTAGGCGCAATCCTTTCTCAAGGCGAAATCGGCAACGATAAGCCCATCGCCTATGCGTCTAGAACTTTGAACAAAGCCGAAGGAAACTACTCTACTACAGAGAAAGAACTTCTAGCTATTCTTTTCGGAGTTAACACCTTCCGACCTTATCTCTATGGATATAGGTTCAAAATTGTAACTGACCACCGTCCCTTAGTCTGGCTATTTAATGCTAAAGATCCTGGAGGCCGTCTTCTTCGTTGGCGTTTAAAATTAGAAGAATACGATTACGAAATCGTCTATAAACCTGGCAGAGTAAATGCTAACGCAGATGCTCTTTCCCGTAACCCTGTCAACGCCATCACACATTCAAAATTGAATAAATGCTCTTATAAACTGTACTTCAAAAAACAGTTCACCAAGTCCGTGTCCAATGACACTCAAATTGAAGAACACCTTGAACCTTTACATTTGACCAAACATAAATTAGTCGCTTGCCCGACTTCTCTAGACTTTGATAACTCTATGCCAAGTTGCGAACAAATATTGTCCACAGTAGACAATTCTGCTGACTTGCTATCAGCCGAACGCGAGCCCGAGACTGTGCTGGCCGCTCATTCTGCTAATAAAAAGATCTACTTTCTATTTACTAAAGTACATCACTATGATGAAACCTCATATAGTGTCATTTACGACCTTTTAATGAAATTACGTGATGTTGTTATTGCTGAAGATCAGAGCGACTTAGCAATTTCAGACTTTTCAGAACCGTTTACAAAATTGAATTATACGAAGGTCTACAACATCATCTCTTTCGTGTTTCATGGCACAAATATCAAAATTCATATTTACAAAAATCAGTCCGTCCGCGCGCTTGCTTGAGTAATACGTATTCTGTGCTGCTCCCACTTAATAAATAAAACTAGTATCGAAAACTGCTTTCTTTTGGAGATCTTAAACACAATTACTATAAAAGTGAAGTTCCTACTGGTTAAACTGTGTGTGACCATCAATAAGAAGAGTATTTAAGTGTAAAGGTGAAATAGTGTCGAGTTTTTTGGTCGGTAGTAGTGCGCAAAATTCTATCAACACCAAATCGTTAGCAACGGGTGTCGACAAACCGGTTGACCTTGAATAGCAACTAAGCCACACTCGCACTGCATTGCATTTCACCTACATATGCTAGCAATTTTCGGTCCTTGCTGCATGAACTGAATAGCTCTGTCGTTAAGACGCCTAGGTCTTGAGTGTTACGCATCGCTCGGAGTGTAGCCGGTTCGATCCTCTGGAAGAGGACGGGATTACTTTTTGTTTTTGCTTTTTCTTAGCTGAAAGCGGATGTCAAGTAAAATGCGTGGGGGATTGCAACGCACTCCTCCTATGTCCACTCAGCCAAATTCAAACCCTATTGCAAACCCACCCCTTACGTCACAAATAGACCAAGACGAAGGCGCTAGAGAGAATAGTACTCTCTCACTCCGTAACAAAAAGCGTCGCCTATCTGGGGAAGAAATCTCAACCGAGCTTACCTCTTTCAAGCACGAAATTAAAGAAATGCTTCAAGGAATGTTCGATGAGTATTTGGCAACTCAAACTGGGAGGCTCGACCAGCTGGAAACCCACATCAAAGACGTGAAAACCTCAAACCAATCCATTGAAAATACAAATAGAGACTTAGAAAAATCTATGACCGTCCTGAGTGAACAACTGGTAGCACTGGAGACCAAAATTTCAACATATGATACCCAGAGGTCCAAAATAATGGAAGAATTCAATGCTCTTGGGTCACGCATAGACCAATTGGAAACTAACTCAGTAATCACCTGCGTTGAAATAAGGAACGTGCCAAAAAAGCCATCAGAGAACAAAGAAACACTTTTCAACTATGTAGAAACTCTTTCAAAAACGTTGAAGGTAAATCTAACTACAAAAGACATCAGAAATGTTTATAGACTGCCGAGCAAAAGGGAGAACAAAACGTCATCTATTGCTTTTGAGTTGCAAAACACTCTAGATAAGGATAATATACTGCAAGCTATAAAGAAAGTTAAAGCTTCCAGGAAGGAGTCCCGCCTTACGGCCATTGACATTGGTCTCCCTGGGGATGAAACGCCTATTTTCGTATCAGAACTCCTGACCACGCGGATGAAGAGATTGTTCTACCTTGCACGAGAGTTTGCAAAAAGAGAAAGCTTCACCTTCTGCTGGTCTACAAATGGCAAGGTTTATGTCCGAAAACAACAAGGATCACCGCACATTCAAATAAAATCCGAAGACCACCTGGATAAACTTCAGTTGAATCAAATCCAATGACTAGTCTTAGTTATAATAGCCTACAAATTGAAATGCCCTAAAATATCATGCAAATTATACAAACATGTTTTACACTACACAAAGAAAAATAAAAAAATCATAGCACACACTCATACACACTTACACAAGTTTACACAATCGTACACACACCATCAAGAATACAGTGGAAATCACAAGCACAAAACATACTGCAATAACACCCTTACCCCTCAGCCCGCACCGAACCCTGTGAGATATGCCATTTTAAAATTTAGCTATGTTTAATAACAACGACAGCATTGGTCTCGAGTTGGATGTGATGACTGTATCAGAGGCAGTGCTATCTCCACCTGAGAACTGTAAGAAACATGTCTCTAGCAATAGCTCTAACTTTAATATACTGATGCAAAATATAAGGAGAGATTTTTGTAAAAAAGAGAAAGCTTCACCTTCTGCTGGTCTACAAATGGCAAGGTTTATGTCCGAAAACAACAAGGATCACCGCACATTCAAATAAAATCCGAAGACCACCTGGATAAACTTCAGTTGAATCAAATCCAATGACTAGTCTTAGTTATAATAGCCTACAAATTGAAATGCCCTAAAATATCATGCAAATTATACAAACATGTTTTACACTACACAAAGAAAAATAAAAAAATCATAGCACACACTCATACACACTTACACAAGTTTACACAATCGTACACACACCATCAAGAATACAGTGGAAATCACAAGCACAAAACATACTGCAATAACACCCTTACCCCTCAGCCCGCACCGAACCCTGTGAGATATGCCATTTTAAAATTTAGCTATGTTTAATAACAACGACAGCATTGGTCTCGAGTTGGATGTGATGACTGTATCAGAGGCAGTGCTATCTCCACCTGAGAACTGTAAGAAACATGTCTCTAGCAATAGCTCTAACTTTAATATACTGATGCAAAATATAAGGAGCATTCACTGCAACTTTGACAACTTTCTAATTCTAATGACCAGATTGGATTTGAATTTGGACATAATTATCCTTGTAGAATGCTGGCTTCAATGCTCGACACAAATACCTATGCTGGACAGATACAGGCATTACTCAACTAAAAACAACACTAATCAGAATGACGGTATTGTAGTCTACTTCAAAAGTGAAATTGACGTTGTCATAGAGGAGATAACCTTTATGGACGCTAGTTGTGTTATAATTAAACCTAATAAAGAGACTGCTATTATAGCCATATATCGTTCACCAAGCATAAAAAATATAGACAAATTTCTTCAATCACTAGATACTACCTTGCAATCACTGTCTTCTTTTAAAAATATTACAATCATTGGAGACATTAACATTGATATTAAACAACTAAGCCAAGATCGAAACGCACCTCCATATCTTGATTTAACTGCTTTTCATGGACTACTACCTGGACATCAAATTGCAACTAGAATGAACAACTGTCTCGATCACGCTTTGCTAAAAACCAAACTGCCATCTAAAACCCTAGTAATAGAAACAACTGTGTCTGACCATAATGCTGTTTTGGTCTCACTAACTTCAGGTATAAGACGAGAATTAATCTCGGATACTTACGTAAAAATTGATCAAAGTGGCTTACAAAATAGCATGATAAATCTTGACCTTTCCGCGGTCCTTAATTCGGAGGACCCTAATGTCGCCGCTACTATCCTCACAGAGTCTTTAAAAAATATTATTGACGCTAACAGTCAAGTTTGCCAATTATCTAGAAGGAAAAAAGCTCTCAAACCATGGATTACTTCCGGTTTGCTCCGTTGTATGCGGAATAGGGATAAGCTCCATGCAAAAACAAAAAAATATCCCGATAACCTAAACCACAAAGCCATCTATTTAAGGTATCGCAACTTCTGCACAAAACTACTAAAAAAAGTTAAAAGAGCATATGATAAAAAACTCCTAGAAGGCGCGGGTAAGAACAGCAAAAAAATATGGTCTGTGATAAAAAACATAGCGAATTTTCAAAAAGGAAACGAGAAGGCATACGAGTTACTGAAATCTAATGGCTCTCCTCACTCTTCAGTTAATGAAGCGAATGTATTTTTTGCTAACATAGGTAAGAATTTGGCTGAGAAAATAAAAAAAACCGATCCGTCAAGTGATTTGACTGGAGACCTGAACAATCTTCCCTGCGTAAATTCTTTTGTTCTAATTGACACGGACGAAGGCGAGGTTGAGAGTCTGGTAATGTCACTTCGTGATGACTGTGCTGTAGGCTGGGATGGAATCTCTGCTAAATTCATGAAATCATTCAAGAATAAAATAGTCCCGGCCCTTACACATGTGTGCAGAATTAGTCTCTCAAAGGGTATTTTTCCAAAGGTCTTCAAGAGGTCGGTAATCTGTCCCATACACAAGGGTGGCAGCAGGGACCGTGTCGATAACTACCGTCCAATATCTATCCTTCCTGCCATGTCAAAGATTCTGGAGCGTATAATTAACACCAGGCTCATGAACTTTCTCTGTAATAATAATCTCCTTTCTGAACACCAGTTTGGATTTCGTCCTGGTAAATCAACAGAAGACGCAGTGCACGACTTGACAGACAGCATAGTGCGTAAATTAGATAAGGGTGATAAGTGCTTATCCATCTTCTTGGATCTGGCGAAGGCGTTCGACACGGTCCCTGCCACACGATTATTAAAAAAGTTAGAACTTATGGGAATAAGAGCCCTACAACTAGACCTCCTCAAAGACTATCTCTCGGATCGACTTCAGTGTGTCAGGATAGGTAAATATACTAGCTGTGACCTTCCAGTGACCGTGGGTGTCCCGCAGGGCAGTATTTTGGGCCCAACCCTTTTTCTGGTTTTCATTGATGACCTCTCCAGGCTCTCGTTGCGGGGTGGAACTATAGTCTCTTATGCCGACGATACAGCTTTGAGCTTCAATTCCAAAGACTGGAGTGAAACTTACCGCTTAGCTCAAGCGGGTCTTAATTCTGTCACAAAATGGCTGAACGAAAATTTTCTAACACGAAATACCAAAAAAACTGTTTATCTAACAATGCGAAGTTCTACGCAACCCCCCCAATCAATGCATCTTATCGGTCACACTTGTTCTCAGTCCCGCAACGAAGGTTGCCTTTGTTCCAAACTAAAAAAAGTTCGTGACGTTAAATATCTTGGTATAACTATAGATCAAAACCTAAACTTTAATGCACATGTTCAGGGTCTGACTGGTAGGGTGCGGAAGCTGATTTACGTTTTCAGAAATCTGAGAGTTGCAGCAGAACCAAAACTCCTGAAAACCGTGTATTATGCACTATGCCAGTCACTGCTTGTGTATTGCATTACTGTTTGGGGCGGTATGTGTAAAACACCTCTTCTGGCATTGGAGAGGGCCCAGAGGGCAGTTCTCAAGGTGAGCACATTCCGTCCGTTCAAATTCCCCACTTTTGAGCTTTATCAGTCTTGCGAAGTGCTATCTGTACGCCAACTTTTTATACTTCATACAGTCCTTAAAATGCATTCGCAAATAGTTCGGATACCTGAACATCGCGATGCAAGAAAAAAAAGAAACAACAAAATTTCATATAAATTTCAATTCAAAACATCCTTCTTCAGAAAATTCTTTCCATTTCTTGGCACTTTTCTATACAATAAACTGAATAAAGTATGTGATATTTACCTTCTCAATTCCTTTGAATGCAGGCGCAAACTTTTCGACTGGCTTATTACTCAAGATTATATTTCCACAGAGAACAATTTGTTTGTACTGGGCTAAATACGCACACACGCACACACGCGCGCACGCACGCACGTACACACACATACACACACACACACACACTCTCACACACACACACACACACACACACACACACACACACACACACACACACACACACACACGCACACGCACACATTTTGCATATAATTTTATTATTTTTGATAATTTTTATGTAATTCATAGTAACCTACTTTAATTTGATGTTAATTTGTAACTTTCTTCCGAAGAAAGTATACATAAGATATATTATAATTGCCTTATTGATTGATTGTTTTTATGTGTCGTTCTTCACAGAATAGCATTGTATCATACCTTTCGGGACAGCACTGGCTCCTGAGATACAGGTCCCCGCCTAGTTCAGGAGTCAGGGCACAATGATATTGTAAACAAATTTAACTATTTGTGTTCAAATAAACAATTATCTTATCTTATCTTATCTTATTATTTACCCCTCACCTGCCGAGGTTCCACGCATTTTGAAAGAAAATCACGGTACCACTATTGCTGGTCACCCAGGCATTCAGAGGATGTTTAACAGAATTAGGGCCACTTACTATTGGAAAGGCATGCGCTCCGACATTGAGCAATTTGTAAAAGACTGCAGCCTCTGTAAAATTAATAAACCTTTACGAAAATGTAACAAGGCTCCCATGGTTATTACATCTTCTAGCACCAAGCCTTTTGAACGATTAGCCTTGGATATTGTTGGTCCTTTACCTGAGGCTGGACTGCAAAAGTTCCGTTTCATCTTGACACTTCAAGATGATCTGACAAAATTCTCAAGCGCTTACCCTATGATTGGGTCTACTACAGATGAAGTTGCGCGTAATCTCATCCACTTTTTCTCCCTCTTTGGCTTTGCCAAAATGATCCTGTCCGATCAAGGTACATGTTTTACTTCTGAGTTGTTTAAGCAACTTACACAAATTCTAAAGATCAAGTCCCTTTATTCGACTCCGTATCATCCCCAAACCAATGGCGCGCTAGAACGCAGCCACGCTACTCTTAAGGAGTACCTTAAATCGTTTGTTAACGAAAATCACGATGACTGGCATTGCTATTTAGCTACAGCTATATTATCCTACAATACTACTCCTCACTGCACAACGCAGTTTACTCCTTTCGAGTTACTTTACGGTTATCAACCATCTATCCCCAGTAGTGTCTATGACTCCGATAACGGTACTACTTATCACGAGTACATTAGGGCTCTACAGCATAGAATGAAATACAGTAGACAACGGGCCCTCGAAAACATTCAGAGAAGTAAAGAATCTTCTAAAAATTATTATGACAGTTCTACTAAGGATATTACATATAAAACTGGCGATTTAGTATATCTCAAACAGCATCACAGGCTTCGGAAAGCCTTGTCTCCCATCTGGAAGGGACCCTATAAAATTGTAAAGGTCCACGACAAGAAAAATGTCACCATTTGCGTAAATCGCAAACACGTGAAATATCACGTTAATGAATTGAAACCTGCTTGAAAGTTTCATTTGTCATTTGTTTCAGGTTCCTCCATTTTCAAGGTTCTACATCAGAACCCGTAGTCCAAGACATAGCTCATAGTCCTGGAATCTATTTTGACCCGACTTCCGTAGCATACTTTTACGATGACTACTGGAATGTAGTTACTCACGTCGAGGTCTCACAAATCAAGCCTTATCTGGATAAAATTCAAGCATCTATGACTACGATTTCCTCTCTATGTAATCAAGCTCAAAATTTAGCCTATAACGTTGATTGTAAGGATACTTTTAGTCCTTTAGAAATTCTGCTCAATGCCAACATATTGAAATCTGATTCTCTACTCCATATCATCTCTTTAGAGCCTCCGACTCGTTTTAAAAGATCCCTAGAGTTCGGCGGTGAAATTTTGAAATTCTTTTTCGGAACCCTAGATGCAGATGATGCCCGCAAGTACGAAGCTGCTATTTCAGCTTGCCAACAGAATGAAAATGAAATGTTTTCTTTGATGAAGGACAACATCCACGTTGTCCAATCGACGATTAATAATTTTAATAGTTCTATTCGTAAACTTAACGATAATGAAAATAGGATTAATAAACAGATAGATAAACTTTACTCAGTCTTGACCGAAAACAATCAGGTCAGTAATAATTTTATAAATGTTGCTAAAATTAATGGGTTAGTTAATGTTATGGAAAGCTCGTTGCTAGCTATTTCTAATATCTTAGATACAATTTTGAATGCTATCTTATTCTCTAAGGCAAATATTTTACACCCTTATGTTCTCACCCCCACTAGGTTATTCAGAGAACTATCCAGTAACAGCAAATCGATAAGGAAAAATGTAGATTTTCCAACCCCCTTGACTCAAGATAACATTCACAATATTATTGATCTTTCCAAGTTGACATCTTATTACTATAATATGAAGTTGATTTTTGTCCTGCAAATACCTTTAATTAAACTTTTGAAATTTAATGTCTATAAAATGGTAGCTCTACCTACCCCTCACGATACAAGCTTTCGGACTTATGCTCTTATTTACCCTACCAAACCATACCTTGCCGTATCGGATGACAGATTGAGTTACTCCCTACTTGATAATGTTAATGAATGTAAAACTGTTAATTTTGATTATCTAATATGTCCCTCTGTATCTGTTTTATCGACTATTAATAATCCATCCTGCGAGACTAAACTGTTAACTGAAGTCACTTTGTCACTTCCTGAAATATGCAACTCTAAGTTACTATATGGTAGTATTAACTTGTGGCAAAAGCTTCATGATGGAAAATGGATTTATGTTCAGTCAAAACCTAGTAAACTTACTGTTAAATGTCAAAACAAGATGTATGATTATACACTATCAGGTACAGGAATATTATCTCTTGAAAAGGAATGTATAGCATATTTTCAGACCTTGCAGCTTTCAGGCACCCATGTTTATACGTCAACCCTTCCTGAACAACTGTCTATTGATTTTGATATAACTGAAGATGAATGCTGTAATCGAAAAATCATTAATAACACTATTGATAAGCTAGTTCCTATACACTTATCTCATGTTAATTTAGAGTCATTAAATGTGGTATCCCATAAATTAGATTACTTGGAAAATCAAATAAACCAGGCACAAAGCCAATCTCATCTTGTTAAATATGGATCTTACTACTCAACCGCTACTTATATTATTCTCGCTGTTATTTTCGGGTATGCCACTTATAAGGCTTATAAAAAATGTTTTGCTACTACTAATGGTAATTCTTCCTGTTGCATTCAGATCTTTAACCAGTGTTATAATAAAAAAATGAAAAAGGATCAAAATAAAATTAATAATTCAATTGAATTAACTGACTTTACTGATGATGAAGAATGCGACAAGAAGTCTGTCAAGAGCCTTCCAGAGGTTCTATCTGCTAGTGATAAGAAAATTGCGTTTCAGAGGTCATCCTCTAGAAATCTTAGTAATTTTTAAGTTTTGGGTTTTTGGGTTTTATTATAAGTACTAAGTTTTCTTATTTTTGTATACTTACACGGTAACACTTACCACATAACCACCCCTTACTTTGTATTGTATACTGTTTTCAGTTCTACCCTTCGTTTATCTTAACGATAACCTTCGTCTTGTTGGGGGAGCTGTTATAAACTACTTTATTACTTAGATTTAGCTAACGCTAGCATTTTCAATTCCATTTATATAGTATTTCCAAGCCATGTGAGTCAGTCAGCCCATAGCCGCGGTACTGTAAACTTGTCTTTTACCAATAAACCTGTGTGTGTGTAATAAAGAGTTTTTTTTTAAAAAGACCTGCGGCACGGACCCCATAACAGTACGAAGACCAAAGATCACCCAACTGCATTATTCATAACATTTTGTTAAGTCGCAATTCCGTGTGGCGCCGGATTAAGAATAGCATCACTCCATTTCCTTCCGTGGATGTCGTTGAAGGCGACTAAGGAAATCAATTACCAGGAGACGGGCAGCAGCGCGTTCCTGAGATTCCAACCGTATACTGCGATCGCCAACCCGCCTGCCAAGCGTGGTGATTATGGCAAAACCCTTCATGGTTAAAAACCATGATGGAGGCCTATGCTCTGCAGTGGGCATCAAATGGCTGATGATGATGATGAAGTCGCAATTCGAACAAATCATAAAAGCCGGACAAAGAGGTTGGTCGAATGTGTTCGGAAAACATTCAGACTGATGGTAACCCTAGTCGCAAGCAATATCGGTAAAGTATCTCGGAGCGGCTTCGACTGCCGCAGGCCAATTCCATGACGGAGCATCGAGGTCGCCGCTCGATGCCACATCGCTATCAATGGGTTTGAATTTGCAAACTAGGATGCAACTACTAAAGTAATTTCAGTGGGAATGTTTCAATACTCCGTTGGCAAAATCGTTGTTAGGAGACTAGAAAATAATATTAGGAATAGATAACTGAGAAAAAATGATACAAAAATAACACAATAGATTGCGGGAGGTGGAATAACGTTCAATGTATGCTATTTTGAGCATCATAGAGGTCAGACAAAATCTAATAACTAACACATGAAGACTAATAACGACATTGTATGTCTTTGACTGACTTATTCAAGAACTAATAAAAAAAATAACGTAAAAATACCTCATCAAAGTAGCTGTATTTGTTATTACTTACTCGATTGTTTTTTTCAACCCCTTCTGAATGCGCAAAATAAAGCCAGATATGGGTATTTTTTCTTTTCTAGTACGTCCACTTAAGCTTTACATATCAAGTGACTGCTCAGACATTGTACTGGCCTAACTTCTACATAACATAAGCTCACGCCTGTACCCCGGGAGGGGGGAGGGTAGGCAGAGACCAGGGTCTGCCACTTGCTATGACACTGACAGATCTCTTTCGCTTCATTAAAATTCATTAGTCGTCGTAAAAAAAAATATTTCACATATATTTGTCGTCTTGTATTAACATTTTTATTTAATTCTCTTATCGACATTATCAGGAAATTCGCAGTTTATAGAGAACTCTTGTGTCCCTTGGCTAAGTTGGCCTATCCCACACAAAACATCTAATATGTAAATAAGCGTAGCGCCAACGAGACAGCGGGTTAGGTATCTCTTAAAATCAGATATAAACGTATATAACGCATCCTATACTGTACTAATTTATGGCTTATATATAACTCGCTTACAACATTCTCGAGTTGGATCGGCCTTACTGAAGTCCTATCTAATATTGAATCTATAAAACGATATTATATTTTCCATGTACGGCATAGAATTCCGTTCCGATTGGATGCCAGTGTTCAGAAATAAGCTGGCATATGACAGATAAAAGAAAATGAGATCGCGATGGAGTCGTACCCATAAAATAGAACGAGAAAGAGGCTCCAGGGGGAGCCATTTAATCGCATTATGTCTGTTCGTGAGATTAACAATCAGACAAACTTGCGTATTTACAAAGTAGCCGGTTGACACACCATAAAACTGACTGCTTGGTTATTATTATGGGGGAATAAAAAGGATAATAGTCTCGTCTGACCAAAATGGCCAGACGGACGCCCTCCGGCTGAGGAGTCCAAGCGGCCGGAGGTCAGGGCGGCAACGATTTATTATTATTATTATTAATTATTTATTGCACAAAGACAGTGTACAAAAGGTGGACTTAATGCTAATGGCATTTTCTACCAGTCAACCTGCAGGAGGTATAGGAGAGGCAAAATTGAGGTAGGCGTGCAAAAAAGAAAGAGATAAAAGTACTTATAAGTACCTAATGTATTATAAGGAGGGGGGCACCTATAAAAATAACCGTATTTTAGCAAAGATGTAATACAATACACACTAATACTTGCTGCTATTAATTATATACATACTAATAATTACTGTGATATACACCATATGATAGGTAAGGTATATTAATATATATGTATATTATAAAATATATAGTTATGACTCCCTGGTCTCTGCCTACCCCTCTGGGATACAGGCGTGAGTTTATGTTATGTTATGTTATGTTTATTTTTCTTGACCACACATACGAGGTGCAAAGTGACAGAGGCGCCACTTCGTTACATTTAACTATGAGCTAAAAGGCAGAGTTAGTATCATTTGTGATTTGGAAGTGTATCATGATTGAAAGTTATTATTTGACGCACATATAGAAAATACTCGTATTGTAGCAAAGGCTTCTTGCGCGCTGGGCATTGTGATACGTAGCTCTAAGGATTTTAAACAAATCAAAACGATTAATATACTGTATTGTGCCTTTGTGCGAAGCAATTTGGAATATGCGTCACACACTTAGGATCAAATGTATAATAATTATATCATACGAATCGAGAATATACAGAAAAGGTTTATTAAGTATCTCTGTTATAGAACCAAAGTTCGCCATCTATCTACCTTGACATGTGTCAAGGTAGATAGTATATTATTTCCCTTCTTTACTAAAATGTATATTATGCTAAGTTTAGCTGTAAGTTTAAAATAAATAAATAAATAAAATAAATAGTAGTTTGACTCTGTTCGTCCTTATCCGCGGTGATTAAACCCATATTGGTTTTCTGTCGTACCGTTTAATTCATCGATAGATAGATAGAGAACACTTTATTGTACATAAAAATGGAAATTACACAGATATTTCTTAACCTAAGAGTACAGATGGCGGCCTTGTCACTAAAATTGATCTCTTCCAGACAACCTTTGGATGGACTGGACTAATATATTGGAGAAGGAAGAAGATGTAGAAATAAACAAAATGATAGTGTCGGAGGTATATGATACGATATTCGACACTAAAACTGTCTAAACTGTGTAAAACTGTTCGTTTCTGTTTTGTGCAAAACAGTGGATGTGAATGGCAAGAGACCTCAAAAGATGGCGTAATGTTGAAAAAGCCTATACCCAACAGTGGCCAGAGGTGGACTGATGATGATGAAAAATCGTTTCTTCAGTATCGACACAGATAATTAAATCGAGTGAGCAGCAATAAAAATATAATATTTTCTGAAACAATTTACTATAAAGTATAAAAATAAAATTGAGAATTAAATTTGTTTGCTTCAGAAGAAATACAACTTCGTATTTTTCTGTATTTATCTGAATAAAATTCTTCATTCAAACATTCATTCATTCCTTCAAAACACCAACTACTTCGAAATCCGAGTACATTTTTAAAAGCGTTATAAAAATTCACAAACGGCGCACTTATGCCACGCGGACATCTTTCCAGTTTTTTACGCACTTCCCGGCCTGTTCCAACGGGGTGTTTCCAGCGCAAATCCGAGCTTCCCTCTATGCAAATGGGCCTACTCTCCGCGAGGTCGCTGATGACAAAAATTTATGTCAAAAGTTAAGCGCGGCTTATAAGGGTCTGGCGAATTTAAGTTTTTGGCCGCCTGAGTCTTCATGTCGCGTTATTGTGGGCGCGGACTTTAATTGGTTTTTGTTGTTCACACAAAGCCACCTGCGCCTCGCGGCTGAGAACTTGGACCATAAATTAAGAGCACTCGGCGGCAGCACTCGCCGGTGTGCGTTTCATTAGGTTGCTTATAAAACCCGTTTATAGTAAGCATGCTTAGAGCACCTCTATGAGAAGTTCTTCCGTAGTCAACAAGGAACACTTATAGTTTCCCCATGTCCATCCGTCTGTCCGTCTGTCTGTCCGTGGCTTAGCACAGAGACGATAAGTACTAGAAAGAAAAACAAATTTTGTATCTATCTAAATTTAGAGAGGCAATTTTTTTTCGCTTTCTCCATAGTGTGGGATATCGTTGGATTGATCGTTTAAAAATATTGTGAGGGTAGGAAAACTATTTTTCGTTTTTTGACTACGGAACCCTAAAAACTCTCCCTACACTGGGGATCCCTACACTGCAATTGGCGTGCCACGCACTTGTCCGGTTCAGGGTCAGGGTTCCGTACCCAAAGGGTAAGGGACCCTATTACTGAGTCTCCGCTGTTCGTCTGTCCGTCCGTCCGTCAGCAAGTAAGTGAATCCAGAATTAAGTTAATAGGGAAACCTTATCCACACATCAGAATAAACTAAATGTCAGCTTACCGAACGTTGCGTTGTCAACGACTACGATATGACGTCACGCAAGAGACGTGACGTGGCACGCTGCGCTGGAAGTGATGGGGGAGGGAAGGGGAAGGGAAGGAAGGGAGGGAGCTTCGGGGAGCCGGGCCACAACATAGCAAGGCACGAAAGGCTGAAAAATAAAAAATAAAGATGAAAAATAAATAATCGCGATTAGACCCGTTTAATATATAACTGTGATGTTATGGACAGAAAAAAAGATCCGGCCTGAAATGGGATTCGAATCCACGCCTCATAGATTTGCAGAATCAAGGCGAATTTCAAATGGCTTAGTTGGTAAGAGCGCTGGCATGGTTTCCTATTAGGTAAGGTTAGGGTTCGAACCAGCTCCTCTAAGCGCACGTTAACCTTATTTCAACATCCATTCCTGTACCGACTGGCCTTCTACATCGTTCTCGCTCGATGCCGAGGGAAACCGGAAGCAGAGGCACACAATAAATCTCGCAGAACACTCACTCGTTTATTACGAAGGTCGGGAAATAAAGTCGTCCGTCGCCCGTCGCCCGTCGCGGTAATGCCCGTGGACGGCCATGGGCTAACAGGAAACAGATTCATAACTTTACTTGGAGTGTAGTTTCATAATCTACAACTAAATTACTTTTGCGATATCTCAAAGGGTTAACATAAGCCGCAATCATCATCATCATCATCAGCCACTTGACCCTCACTGCAGTGCACAGGCCTCCCTCGTGGTTTTCATAACCATGAGGGGATTTGCCATAACCGCCACGCTTGGCAGGCGAATTGCCGATCGCAGTATGCGGCTGGAATCTCAGGAAGACGCTGCTGCCCGTCTCCTGGTAATTTAATTCCTTAGTCGCCTTCTACGACATCCACGGAAGGAAATGGAGTGACGCTATTCTTAACCTGGCGCCACACGGCACGCTTCCGTGTGGCGCCGGGTTAAGCCACAATACTGCGATGGAATGATATTTGAGCTAGGAGTGCTAAGCTAGAGTGTGAATAAATAAAAATGCCATACGGAGTTGTTTTTCCGGCTACCTTTTTCTCCACTACAAATTCGGCCCGAACATTGTGCATTGATATTTAATAAAGAGAATATAAATTCTTTACGTTGAAATAGCAAAAAAAACACGTACCGACGGCTTCGTAAACCATAAAGATAGTATTGCATAATGTAGTATATACCTATTTAACCAAAACGTAATTTCTTTTATTTAGTTCCAACACTGGCGTGCGTACATACAACGACTAATGAATGTTGATGAAGTGAAAGTGATCTGCCAGGGTCGTGGCAAGTGGCAGTCCCTGGTCTCTGCCTACCCCTCTGGGATGCAGGCGTGAGTTTATATCATGTTTGTCATGTTTAGATCCCACACTTGGCCGGTTTTTATTATTATACTATCGAGACTGCAAGGGTCACGTTGGCAGCTTTCGGGTACAACCTCTAAAAAATGGGGAAAAGGCCCATATCCCGATATAAGTGAGGATACTTATATGCAGGACATGTAAAAGTTAACCGTAGTGATCGGTCCCAAACATGGATACCCTCTGCTGTGGTAACCAGGCAAGGACATTACAAACATGGACGTACTCCCAGACTGAGGCCCAAAGCTAGCACGTATTTTTATTTTGAGTGCTAACCAACGATGGAGCGGTATGCCAATGTCCATTTCAGCGAATTACGTTAATTTTGCAAATCGAATATGATTGCCAATAGCAAACAAACTTGGCGTTTTCCCGACGTCCTTAATTTCCCTGCAGACCCTGCCTTCGACGTGACGAGACCGGATGAGAAATCAATATCGCGACGACAAATATTGTCGAACTGAATATTGAAAAACTTTAAATTATATCTTAACAACATCTTATTATTATTACAGCCTCTTGTCACGTTCGCACCTGTCGTTTTAAGATTGTGCCATTAGGGATAATGTTATTTTTAGAACATTAGAGATACGTGCAGGTATTCTGAAATAAAAAGTGTGAAGGTGACATTTTTAGGGTTCCGTACCCGAAGGGTGCCAAACGGGACCCTATTACTAAGACTTCACTGTCCGTCTGTCTGTCTGACTGTCTGTCTGTCTGTCTGTTTCCAGGCTGTATCTCATGAACTATGATAGCTAGGCAGTTGAAATTTTCACAGATGATATATTTCTGTTGTCGCTATAACAACAAATACTAAAAACAGAATAAAATAAATATTTAAGGGGGGCTCCCAAACAATAAACCTAATTTTTTCGCCGTGTTTAGCTCAATATTAATAACGGCAACAGATAGACGCTTGAAATATTCACTTAATATTTAGTTCTATATTCGCTTCAAAATAACTAATTAAATTAAAATAAAATAAATATTTAACGGGGGCTCCCATACAACAAACGCGATTATTTGCCGTTTTTTCTCGATATTTGTGTCGTGCGCAAGTCCGGCTTGCACTTGGCTGGTTTTTTTAGCCCTATACAAACGAAAACAAACGCCTGTATCCCAGAGGGCTGTATCGGGAATAATACAAGAAATATTGTGCTATTTCGTAGGGGTTTTGTTCCTTAGCCATATTTTTTTCTTATAGGGCAATATTGGATGAAATTTTATGATTTTTTTGTAAATTTTATATTATGAAATATATTTTAATGTGATATTACTTTTAATTGTAGTTATTAAACATGTCAATTATGTTCATGTGATCGATATTCCTCTTTTTTGTGATATTATTTTTATTTAACCTGTGTGAGGTGGATAACATGTAAGGGCGGGATGTGTTATGAAATAAATAATAATAATGATACAA
The DNA here is from genome assembly GCA_963969515.1 of Yponomeuta evonymella. NCBI lineage: Eukaryota > Metazoa > Arthropoda > Insecta > Lepidoptera > Yponomeutidae > Yponomeuta > Yponomeuta evonymella. The sequence continues at coordinate 22,845,485 of OZ018343.1, read as the reverse complement.
TACTTTTTATAAGTATTGAGTTGTTTAAGATTTTAAAATGCCTAATGTCGATACTTAAGATAAGATAACAATATTCTTTATTGCATACAAGAAATGAATAAAAAAATGCAATGAAAAAAGCTCTTACCAACTCTTAGAAAGCAGTAATTGTACTATGCACTCCGTAGTACAATTATGGGTTACCGTAGGCACTGACTGAAAATCAGCGCTGAGGGATCACTTCCTCAGCACTACGCTGAGTCAGCTGCCTTTTGTGGCAACTTAGACACACCACAAGCTACATCTATGGTGCTGTTTTTTTTTGTCTGTTGTGTTTTTAGGTTTCTTTCTGTTATTGTGCATATTATGTTTATTTTGTTTCTGTGGTATGTCTTGTTGGTAATAAATGTCTTTCTTCTTCTTCTTCAAATTCTCGCTCCCTTTGACTCACATAACCTTTCCAGGTTAATTTGGCGCACTCGAGTCTAACTCAAACATTTACAAGCCCACCTTTAAAATATTCCCGGGGCTCCACGAGACGGCGCCAATTACGCGGCCGTCCCTCCTGTCTTTTTTCTTTTTTACCACGACCTCACAGAAATTTTCTCATATTTCCATACTGATTTAAGAAAGAAGGTTCGAACGTCCTGAATTCAGCTTGTAATTGGTATGGGTGAAATTTTTAGCCTCTAAATAGGTTCTCAAAATTGTCCTCAGCACGAATTAGTGCAACAAAAAGAATAGAGAAAAATATTTTTTTAATACTCGTGCTTCTGCCTGATTCTACGCTTGATTGTGATTCCGCTTCTCTTTGTTTCTCGACGGAATGAAACTAGAGATTGGAAAATGTTTTACAAGTCAGCATTCTCCGTATGAATGGTCTTTGCACTCGCTTCTCTGCACTGGTTAATTAGGAACACCGTTTATAATGGTAAATAGAAGGCTTGATCGTGGTTTATTGCCACCTATATTTTAAACAAAATAAATTTCCACCGTCCATCACAACATGTAGGTAACTGCACCAATTGGAGCTTGACGGATGGCTTATTAATTTTGGTAACAGAGATGAAACGAAAATATCTCTGTTACCGAAATATTTAGGCTTGAATAGGCTTGAATAGTCTAAATATTTCGGTAACAGAGATACAATTAAAATATTATTAGACATTGTAAAAACCGAATGTTTACTTAATCAACGTCAAAGTTGTTAGTTTCAATTAATAGATTATGTGGAGAAGAAGCTAACAAGGAAACATTTATTTATTCCACATTTATTGTTTTCGAAACACGTTTTAACTTACTTAACAGTGTTTTCAACTGAAATATTAGTCAAAAATGTTTTGAACACCAGTCACAATCGTACTGTAATTAATAACACTACTAATAATTATTGTACTGTTTAATGCCAAACATCTTTGTCTTCTAAATAATCCTTGATGTTATAGTAAGCTTTTTTGCACATATTGTGCTTAACACATTGTTTGAACCGCGTTTGAGGTTATTTTCAGAGCAGTTAACCACAGTTAGATGTCTGACGACTGGAATCTGGTGCACCTTGTTAATTACATTAAAGAACCGAATTAATTTAGATGTAGCATTAAGTACGTGATATTTCATTAGCGTATGCCACTTCAGTGCGTAAGTCACATAATTGGATTAGTAAGTAACTGTCAGTCAAAGTTATTTTCGCACGCCTGTAATTGGGTGTGAGGCTAGAGTGTAAGGTTTATTCTAATATATAAAAATCCTGTGTCATCGTGTCGGTTATCGAACTCCTCCGAAATGGCGTCATCGATTTTTATAATATTCTTGTGTATATTTGGTAGGTCCAAGAATAGGTCGTAGGCTAATTAATATGGCACAACATCGTTTGCCGGGCCAGTTAGTAATCCATTATACTCTTTAAACTTATATCTAAGTTGGTTGAGGTCTAAATTAAACTTTCATCGTCATCAACATCATCATCATCATCAGCCCACCTCTGCCCACTGCTGGATATAGGCCTTTTCTCCATCACGCCATCCTTCGCGGTCTCTTGCCGTTCGCATCCACGGACCCCCGCTGACCTGACCACAACGTCCGCCCATCGGGCTGTTGGTCCACCGACTGGCCGCCGGTCGGCTCTCGGCCGCTACTCCGTTACTGCCCTGGTCCACCTGCCATCTTCCCGCCTCGCCAGGCGTCCCGCCCATCGCCACTTCAGACTCGAGATTTGGTCACCAATATCGTCGACCTTCGTCCGACGTCCGATGACGACATTTGGTAGTCTATCCACTATTTTGTGCTCTTTGTGCCACTTTGATGGGCAGAACAAACTAAACTTGGCTGTTTAATAAATCAAATGAATTCCCTACACACCACAAGCGACTGAAAAGCAGCAGAATTCAAACAGAAAACATGCCGATGTCAGCTTAAGAAAATTCATATATTGTAATACGAGTATTCCAGAACTTTTAATTGCATTAAAAACCTATTTAGAGGCTAAAAATTCCACCCATTCCGGGACTATAGCCTCTAAATAGGTTTTTAAATTTGTCCTCTGCACGGATTAGTGCAACAAAAAGAAATGTAGGTACAGCGATATCATTCCGATGTAAAACCTAACTGCAAAGTGGGTGCTCGGGCTGCAAGTGATCTAAATTACTTCAGCCAGATGTCGCTGTCTGTACGTAATATACAGAGAAGTTTATAAAGAGGTTCGAAATTTCGCCGATGCCTGCACTTGCCCATTAGCTCAGTTGGGAGAGCGCTGGCACGGTTAGCCAGAGATCGCGGGTTCAACTCCCGGCATGGGTGGAATTTTTAGCCTCTAAATAGGTTTTTAAAATTGTCCTCAGCATGGATTAGTGCAAGAAAAATAATATAATTTGAATTGCATTGTTCATCTATTTTACATTTATGGTGAAACAAAGAACACAGTTTTATTTTTACTGTTGCATTTAATACGTAATTTTTATTGTATTTTCGCAATTAAAATTAAATGTTATCGGCATTCTTAGGGTGACTGAACTGTAACTTAAATATTCTGAACGTTATTTTCTCTACTTGTTCCCAGGCAGGTGCTGGACAACGGCACCCTGATCTTGCTCCCGTTCGCGGCAGAGCAATACCGAGCGGACGTGCACGCCGCCGTGTACCGCTGCCGCGCGCACAACGCGCTGGGCGCCATCTTGTCGCGGGACATGCGCGCGCAGGCAGGTCAGTACACAACGCGCACAGGCCTGCGTACTGCCGTGCGCACAATTATTTTTTCTATATTATTTTTGTTGCATTCCACCGATTTATTGACAATCTGTTAATCTACTGTTAACAGCAGTCAGTTTATTTTTTCTCTATGCACTTTGGCCAACTGTCAGCAGTCAACAGTAGATTCACGAGAAATAGGGGTTATGTATCTTTATTATTAAGTACTATATGTTAGCCAATAAAGTGTTACTTTATAATTATTATTATACTTTATTCTACACAAGACATTTAAATTATTATACTTTATTGAGTTAACCATAATTTTATTAAATCCTGGCCCTATTAAATGTTATTTCTTATTTTCATTCAATGGCGATTCAGGAAATTCCATTTAAAAGTAATTTTCTCCGCTGAAGTTTCTTCGTAAAAGGCCTTTTGTAATAGTGTCCCAGCTACCCGAGACGGCTCCTTCGAGAAATTAATATCTTAATTAAATATCAATCAGTAACTTATTTCAAGTGCCATCCAAAGTAAACGAGCTCTTTCAATTTAATGGAAAAGACGCAGCATATCGAATTACAACTCAAAAGATTGTTTTTCTGCTTTAAATTATGGTGAGAATCAACAATACAGTTTGGAGTGTTTTTGTCAATTTTTTCTCAAAAACTATATAGATTTTGAAATGAGTACCAAGTTTAACTTTAACGTTCATTAAGTCACAGTTTCTATGTCATTTTGAATGAAAACTCTTTTATTTCGATTTCCTCAACAGCTGTACTGAAAAACTACTCGACAAAATAATGAGGACTTTAAAAATGTAGATAATAATCTCTACACAACATAGTCATTCTTATATCAACTAGGTTAAAAAGGCAGCGGCTAACATTGTACAGTGACAACAACTTTACGTTGAAATAAATTTTTGATTTTTACGTCACGTTAAAGGGCGTCACTGAGTTGATGGCAACTTGGTGTGCTGTGGTTCGTACCAGCGTACTTGAGTGTAGGACAGACTCGCTCCGATGCGTTTCATTTCACGTAAAGAGCGCGCGCGTCATCGTTTATTCACACAGTTAATCTCTTTTAAATACATTCGCCATGTTATCGCACTTAATCGGATTAAACGTATCGTTTGCCTCACAAATATTACTGCTGTGCAGCTTATTAACGCCGGCTTACTGAGGATTTTATATAATTTTATGTTATTACCAACTAACGATAAGCACGGGTTATAAGATTTTACGGCTTATAAACTATCATATTATCTTAACGTAATATAAGCTGCCTATATTATTATTGTATGCATCCCATTGCAGCAGACATGCCTTCTGTCAGACAAAGAGTATGGACCATACGTGCTGAACAGAAATCAGAAATCAAAAATATATTTCAACGTGCAGAATTTACATTCTGCTTGTTGAATGTCAATGTACAATGCTAGCCGCTCCCTTCGGGTCGAGTTGTAGTGGAGAAAAAGGCAGCGAAAAGGTGGAGTTTTTTTTCAACGATATTTTCTCACATCATATTAAATCCAATACATAAATTGGTACGAATATCTACCTAACAAGATCCCATGAGCGCAATTAACAACTTGCAATGTTAAAACATAAGTTACTATTCTTACAAAAGTAGGAAAACACTAATACTGCAAATCACATAACATCCGTTTTCTTACGATATTTTTCTTCACGGCTAGCAAGAATTGTAACAAAATAAGATATTTAAAAACATGCATTAAAGCCGGATTTTATTTGTTTTCCTAGTTCAGGGTAGAAATATGAATTAGCAAAGAAAAATAATGTTTTCCGATAGGAGAACATATATTTTCTTTCAAATTTTTATAAGCCAAACAGAATTTACTTGTCTACAGATTTATTATATGTGTAGATATCACTTATACACACTAACTCTTTATACTACCACCACGAACAATCATACAAAGTAAATTTTTATTTTAAATTGACTTTTTTTAGGGTTCCCTAGGTAATGTCCGTCTGTCTGTCACCAGGCTGTATCTCATAAACCGTGATAGCTAGACAGTTGAAATTTTCACAAATGATGCTGTTATAACAAAAAATACTAACAACAGAATGAAACAAATATTTAAGGGCTCCCATACAAAAAACGTGATTTTTCTACTCGATATGAATAACAGCAATAGGTAGATGCTTCAAATATTCACAGAATATTTAATTGTTTATTCAATTCAATTCAATTCAATTATTTTTATTCATTATAAAAACAGAATGTTCACTTAATGAACGTCAAAGTTGTTAGTTTTACAATTAATGGATTATGTGGAGAAGAAGCTAACAAAGAAACTCCACATTTATTCTTTTCAAAACACGTTTTAACTTAATTAACAGAGTTTTTAACTTAAAATATTAGTAATGAACACTAGTCACAATCGTCCTGTAATTAATATTAATCTACTGTTTAATACCAAACATCTTTGTCTTCTAAATAATCCTTGATGTTATAGTAAGCCTTTTTGCACAGAATGTGCTTAACACATTTTTTAAGCCGCATTGGAGGTAACTCTAATATATCTTAAGGAATTTTGTTGTAAAACTTTATACAGTGCCCCATAAAGGATGTTTTAACTTTTGCAAGTCTAAATCGTGGAAATGACAATTTATGTTTCTTTCTAGTATTAACATTATGGTGGCCACCAACATTTTTGAAGTCTTTGATATTTTTTCTAGCGAACATAATATTTTCATAAATAAATTGACATGCAACTACTAAGATGTTGGTTTCTTTTAAAAATAAATTATTAAATTAAAATAAAATAAATATTTAAGGGGGGCTTCCATACAACAAACGTATTATTTTTGCCTTTTTCTGCTCGATATTAATAACGGCAACAGGTACACGCTTGAAATATTTAAATGTACAGAACGCTTCGTGCGCGAATTTGACTCGCGCTTGGCCGGTTTTTATTTTGGTGCGCAGAGTTTGATGTACAATTACTATCTTTGATACAGTTCCAGCATATTTTATTTGAAAATACAAGCATCAGCTGATGCAGTTAAGTAATGACCCATTTGAGAGGTGCTGGATTCTTGAATAAATCTCACTTTTAATGTTTGTGCTGAGCTATTCATATACCTCAGCGCTTGAAATCGCCAATCCGCGGTGGGCACGCGTGGTGATTAAGCCCATTCCTTCTCCCTGAGAGAAAGCCTGTGCCCTATAGTGGGATGTATATAGGCTGCTTATGCTTATGCTGCGCTAATATAAAGCGTGTGGCGCCGGATTAAGAATAGCGTCACTCCATTTTCTTACGTGGATGTCGTAGAAGGCGACTAAGGATATCAATTACCAGGAGGCGGGCAGCAGCGTCTTCCTGAGTTTCCAACCGCATACAGCGATCGCCAACCCGCCTGCCAAGCGTGGCGATTATGGCAAAACCCGTCATGGTTATGAAAACTATGAGGGAGGCCTATATCCTGCAGTGGGCGTCATATGGCTGATGATGATTAATATAAAGCAAACTAGGTATGCATGCAGCTATTAGATGGTCGTTATATGTGAAATGTTTTTATGAGTTTCTTTACTTTCCTTGCGTGTAATTTAATGTGCAATTAATATTTTTGATACAGTTTTAGCAAGTTTACAAACACGTGGATATTTCTGTGTGCACTTAAATATGCGAAAAATCATGCTAAAGATGAACCATTGCTGTTTGAAAAAAGATAAATCAAAAGAAGCTTACACAACATACTTTCAGACATACATTATTAGTAGATTTATAAAAATTTACATGTACCTACTTTTACGGAAAAAAATAAACTGAACAATAAGCTGCAGAATGCTAGTGAACTAACGAGAACTATTTCTTGGAAGTAAATTGAATAAATCACCCTTTTCTTTTCAATGAAACGTTTGGCGCAAGCAGCGGTGGTAGCCTAGTGGGTAAAACATTGGACTCGGGAGCCAGAGACCCAGGTTCGACTTCACCGTTAGCGGTTGGTATTGATACGAGTTATAGTGCCAATACCAATCGCTAACGGTGAAGGAAAACATCGTGAGGAAGCCTGAGTATCTGAGCTATTCACATACCTCAGCGCTTGAAATCGCCAATCCACGGTGGGCACGCGTGATGATTAAGCCCGTACTGTCTCTCTGAGAGAAGGCCTGTGCCCTACAGTGGGATGTATATAGGCTGCTTATGTATGTTTGGCATGTTGTTTGTATAGTATGCTACCGCTGGTATTTTCTTTATTAAGTCGTCAGTTTTTGTTGTGGTATTTGAGGTTGTGGGTTCGAATCCCGGCAAATGACTTTTATTCTAAGTTACGTAAGTAGCAATACCACTCGCTAACCGTGAAGGAAAACATCGCGATCTGAGGTGTTCACATACCTCAGCGCATGAAATTGCCGATCCGCGGTGGGCAAGCGTGGCAATTGAGCCCAGACTCTCTCTCTCTCTCTCTCTCTCTCTCTCTCTCTCTCTCTCTCTCTCTGAAGGCCCGCGCCCTGCAGTGGAACGTCTATAGGCTGTATATAAAAAAGTGGTCGAAGTAAAAGTTATTAGCATAATCTCCATTTAGCAGTTAGACAGCGTCCAGTAGCACCCTTACTTATATTATACTTCTTCTATCAGCAAAGTAGCAAATAAAGAAATATTATTTGTATTGTATGGCCGTTCAAACATGATTTATGTAGCAATTATTTCCAAATTGATTTGTGTCTGTCGATTAGAAATGTGTCTATCTCAATATTTATACAAATATTGCGACAATGCTTAGACTATAACGGTTAAGTCTAATGGAAACTGATTGGTGACAAAGCAACGCTTTTATTAGGTATATCCGTCTGAACGCTTCACCAAATTTATTTCAATTCAACAACCTCTTGAGAGTAACGTTCCACTCCAAACACATATAGTTTGTGGTACGAAAATTATATGTCAGATACTCTAATGTATATTTTCCACGGGGAAATAGCATTGTTTTTGCTTAGAGCCGCTTGGCTGTAGCTGGAATTGGAGCGCCGGAGCCCCGGGGAGCTATTCGCAAAACAGGGCACCTAATACATTATGATCGACAACAGCGGGTAGGTAACTTCGGCTGAGTAAACAGACGCAATTCCGGCCATAACCGGTGCCATCCCGATTCGAGACACGCCGACAGTTAGAGTAGTGTTCGCGTTAAGAGGCTCCATAGAGTAAGAGTAGCGACACCGAGGAAAAAAAAAACATATCTTTTTATACAGATCAAATTTTCAAAAATTGTCTGTGCAGTCTCTCAATCAAGTTAATAGGGATATGCCTGTATGTAAATGTTTATGTTTATGTTTATTTTTCTTTTATCCTTAATAGTTTTTCTTGGATATGCGACTGATGGAAAATTTAAATCGAATCGCAAAAAGTTTCATTAAATCATTACGCATTGCTTAAAATTATTTTATTAAAATGTTTTATAAAGTAATGTAATAATAACATAATATAAACTCACGCCTATATCCCGGAGGGGTAGCCAGAGACCAGAGTCTGCCACTTGGTACGATCTTGACAGATCTCTTTCTTTTCATCAACATTCATTAGACGTTGCATGCACGCACGCTCTTTTGAGGTACTTTTTATCTTGCCATTTGCTAATACATCCCCTATTTGGTCGAAGTATATCCGCCTGGGATGTCCTTTACTTGCTTTTCCACCGACATTAGCTTCATATATTTTTTTCCTAAATCTTTCTTCCTACATCCTCTACATATGTCTAAACCATTCTAACATTCCTGTCACAATAAATTGTAATCGCTATATCCCCTTTCAGTCCACAACGTTATCTAATCAAACTTTTGCGTACCCTGTCGTTTAAAGTAACACCACAATTAAAATAAATCATAATAAGATAAAAAAAGCCGTTAATCCATTCATTTGAATACCGCAGGCGGTAACTCTGCTACGTAACAGCAGATATTTTTTCGCTACCTTGAAGTCCCCCCCCTCCCCCCCCCCCCGTCCGCAGTAAAAATTGTTCGTACTAAATTTTTAATACGGTTAGAACCTGTTATTTTTGGATGTTTATGGGGATTTTATTGCATCCTTATCCTTACTAATATTCTAAACGCGAAAGTTTTGTATGTATGGGTGAACGTTTGTTACTCTTTCACGCAAAAACGGCTGAACGGATCCGGATGAAATTTTGCACTGAGATAGATTATAGTCTGGATTAGCACATAGCCTATTTTTTATCCCGGGAAAATACACATCAAAATTACCACGCGGACGAAGTCGCGGGCAACAGCTAGTACACTAAAAACAAAAAAGTTTATGCACAGGTCTATTTTTAACTGACTTCAAAAAAGGAGGAGGTTATCAATGTGACGCGTATATATTTTTTTGGCTATGTTTTCGCATAACTCCGTCAAATCTAAGCCGATTTCGACAATTCTTTTTTTTTAGACATCATCTTGCGTTGCTGCGTAGTATGTTGATTTTTTGTCCCTTTAAATTACGTTGCTCTAACTTTACCCAACTACACCTAATACTAACACAACTATAATAAAACTCAAAAAACATAAGCGTGAGAGAGAAGACCTGTGCCCTACAGTAGGACGTATATAGGCTGCTTATGATACGTGTGAGTGTCTGTGATTCACTTTAAGGTCGGTACAGAATTGCTACATCTATCGTTACAAATACGGTCAATTCCATAACACAATTACATTGAAGCGAGTTCCCGGTCCGTTCGTCCCGGATCGGGAAGGTGAGCTCCTGAGACCGGAGGCTATTATTGACGAGTACCAAATGGCTTACCTGTGACGTCAGAAATCCATCTTGAACTGGAGTTACAGAAACTATTATTCCGGTTCCACATGCATGTTTTCTGCTGAGTCATTTGAGAATAAATTTGAAATAATGTGGGGAAGAATAAAAAAGAGATTAAATTTGAAATATTGAGCGGTGGTAGCGGAGCGGTAGAACGCACCGGCTTCTTATTCGGGAGGTCATGGGTTCGATTCCCGGTATGTACCAATGAATTTGTTTTCTAAGTTACGAACGTTTGTGAAGTTATAGTAGCAATACCAAACGCTAATCGTGAAGGAAAACATCGTGAGGAAACCTGAGTGTATGAGCTAGTCACATACCTCAGCGCTTGAAATCGCCAATCCGCGGTGAGCACGCGTGGTGACTAAACCCATACTATCTCTCTGAGGAAAGGTCTGTGCCCTACAATGGGACGTATATAGGCTGAATATAATGTGGGGAAATACATCATTCTTGCTAAGTTAACCAAAAATCTGATATTTATTTCTGAGTCAAGAACTTAGATTCTGTTGCTAGGTAGTATACAATGTAATGCAGCCGCCTTTGGGTTGATTTCATAATCATACACCATCTACAGCACCATCTCCACCACAATCATACAGCACATATCAAGAAAGCATAATTATTATGAAATGCTACGGCGTAGTACGCGTAGCACTGCTACGTACTACACATGACTACACCGTAGCGGCCAGTCCTTCCCTGAGCAGTTGCTCCAGGACTATTAGTTCCATAGTATCAATAATATTAAAAAAAAATAAACCAAGAAGAAAAGCCGCTGTCAGACAGGCCACCATTTGTAATTTCTAACTAAAAATTTGAATTTTATTAATTTTCTAAAGGATTCCATCAAGAATTTTTCAGTAAATTAATTAGTTCCACTCCTTAAGGTACCTATTTTCTAACAAAATATAATGAAATCGGACAACTCGGTAAAGAATTATCGCTGAACATACGTAAAAAATATATAAAGACGATTGGGAACCTATTCCTTTTTTTGAAGTCGGTTAAAAAATTAAATACACGCTTTTATGGGTAATGCACTGAAAACTTGAACCCGATTGGCTTTATTTAGAGTGCTAACACGGTATGCTAGAGAAATCATCATCACGTTGCATAATACATTATTATGAACGTATCAATTTATACAGCATGCTTTTCTTAAGCTATTGCGTATTGATACTTACTTTAAAGCGTGACTAATCCAAGAAAAGAATTAAATAAACATTTGTCTCTCACTAAGAAAAACAACTAAGGATTCTTTGCAAACAAGTGGGTTTATTATGTTAGTGGGTCATAGTTTTGTTGTATCTTGTTGAGAATATACTCATTAGTGCCAAGTTAACGGAGCTCCACCGCCACATATCGATCAACAGCTACGAGCTATGAACTATTTTAGTACGTAATTACAAGTTTGTACGAACTATGAACTTTTTTAATCATTTTCATTATTGCAACTTCGCTATCACATCGCAATTCATTTAGAATATTACACAACATGCACATACATCAGAGGCTCAATACTCAGTAGTGAAATTTAAAAGCTCACTCCATCACCGATAATGAGTAAAATTATTCCCAGTTCGCAGCGTCGTATAAATCATTGCGAGCGGCGCGCAGTTATGGCGTTTATTGCAGTCGCGAGTGCTGTTTGTTACGACTACAAATCACCTGCGAGTCGCACCAGCACGGTGGCGGTGTAGCCTTATGTCTTTGCTAAGCTCGATGATAATAGAGAACAAAACGTTGTATCTTCGCTGTAATTTCGTTGTTATATAGGTTTAAGGGTACTTTCTGTGTATATTTTTTGAAGTGTCAAAGCGGTTAACAAGTTACTGAATTAATTAGGCTGTTTTCACCATTAGCATTAAAACACATTTCAGCTGGAATTCCTGCACGTTCCAATATATTTAATGTAAGTATTTATTTACAGCCCATAAAGCGTTAGTAAAAACGGTGGCTAATGCTAAAAGTGATAATATTATTATGTTTGATATTCATTTATAATAATAATAACAACTGCATGCATCACTAATGAATGTTGAGGAAGCGAAAGTGATCTGTCAGGATCGTAGCAAGTAGCAGTCACTGGTCTCTGATTACCCCTCTGGGATACAGACGTGAGTTTATGTATGTACATATAATACAATCACATGACCTGCTCCCAAACGAGGTTATCAGTGCTATGGTAACCGGACAAGGACGTTACAAATTAATTTGTTACGTTAATATAAAAATGTGTATTTGTGTTTTACTGGCGTAACTGTCCGTCGCGAGAAGTTCAAAATTTGTAATGATCTTTGTTCTTACTAAGGAAGTTCCAGGTCGGTTTAAATGTCTTATTTTCTTGTTTGATTTTTGTTTGTGACTGTTTGTTTCTTATAAATAAAATAAAATAAATAAAAAAATGGAAAGCACACCCAGACTCGGGCCGCCGTATATTTTGTACAAAATGTACGGCGGCCCCCAGTAGGAATCGAACCCACGACCTCTGTTTTAGTAGCTAAGTGCCTTAACGGCTATACAAACGAGGCAGTATATTAACATTTTTACGTATGACACTCACGCCAAACTTCTCAGTCCCGGTCTGCTCCGCTGCTTGTCGGCATAACGTGCCTCGACACCCAGGGGCGCTGCATGCGGCTATACATCCTATCAGCCAACACCCCCAGGTGGCTGCCAGCACTACCCCTCTTATCTTACCTTATCTTAAAGTAGTCGTGCGGGAGCCGACAGTTAGTCGGCGACACTTCGACGCAGTGGGAACTAAGTCTAATCAAAGATGTACTCAACTATGTCGGTCACGCCCTTTAGGGAAAGGTGTCTAAAGTCTTCTGGTTTGAGTTAAGCCATTTCCAGAAGACTCGTTCTTTTTCCGCCAGGGACATTGCAGTCTCACAGTACGTGTACCATCGACTCCGCTTAAAAACCGCATGCTCTGCAAGTGTCATCTTGACACAAACCCATTCTGCGAAGTTGTATATCCCTGTAGGAAAATGTCCCGTTGGAGCACCAAAAAGCGCCCTTGAGCGACGTCGTCCTTCTCGCAAAATAAACTTTGCTGAGCCTGCCATTTCTTCACCAATGAAGTTTTTAGAATGTTGCAGTCCTCCAGTAGCTGCCACATTCACGTTTGTGCATTTCATTTTCCTCAGCTTTGACAACACAATTGACGGTGCTCAATGAGAGTCTCACGCATGGTGCGGGACCGTGTAAAGGCTGCGCAGATCTCTCGGGATTTCAAGGCCATGAGCACCGCTTGGCTAACACTGCAGTTTAGTTTAGTTTTAAACATTCCTGTCTATATTCTCCTAAGCGCAGGCAAGGATAAGTTTCTGCTTGGAACACTGTTGCATATTGCCCCAGACTGAAACATTCTTTGAAGTCTTCACTACCTGGGGCACTACCCGTTACCCAGCATATACAAAAAATATTGTAAAATAACAGACATAGATAACGACACTAAAACTATAATGACGAACGACTCAGACATATTTTAATTGCATTTACTATGTTTTGATATACATTTAGGTTATTTTCATGTTTCAACGCCTGTAAATAGAACCAAAACATGAATCAAATGCTAATTTATAGTGAACATTACTTGAGTAATATTCAATCATAATAGTAATAAATAATAGTACGTAAACAAATTAATAAAAGATGTAAAGTATGAAAAAACTAAAACAACCAAGTTTCGTTTTTAGCACTTTAAAATACGCTATGGTTTAGTTTTTTGAAAAGTTTATAGGAACGTCCCAAGCGGACATTCTTCGATCAAATAGAGGATGTATTAGAAAAAGGCAAGATGAAAAGTACCCGAAACCGGCGTGCCTGCATGCAACGACTAATGGATGTTGATGAAGCGAAAGTGATCTGTCAGGATCGTGGCTAGTGGTAGTCCCTGGTATCTGCCTACGCGTCTGGGATGCAGGCGTGAGTGTATATTATGTTATTTTTTTACTGTGTTTTTTGCATTACTTATTTGTTAAAATCTAAGTTTAATACGCGAGATAAAATATATCTAAGAATATCTCCGTAATCTCCACCAACATACATTTGTGGCCGAAGCATTTGTATACATAACATAAGCAGCCTATAAACGTCCCACTGTAGGGCACAGGCCTTCCCTCAGGGAGAGAGTATGGGCTTAATTACCACGCGTGCCCACCGCGAATTGGCGTATAAACGTTCTGAAAAAGCAAACAGCAAAAAATAAAATCCAGAATATGTATTGTTTTCATACAGGTGGACTCTAATTTCCCACGTATCAGTGATTGAAAGCAACTGCTTACAGAAACACTGCAGCCGTTAAGAACACCCCGTATTTCCATTAAAACTATACCGTAACCCTGTATTTCGCAGAAAATACAGAATCAATTTACCCTGTAGCTTGGGTCGTAGAACAGTAGTTTCTAAGACAATGCAGTAAGATTCACAAAGCGCCAAGTGCATCACGCTTAGTGCCCGACTGAACAAGGATCTCAGAAGATGTGCCTGGATGGCGGTTGGGAACTGTGTTACATAGCAAAAGAGTCCTGAAACTGACTGTTAATTTCCGTGGACATTTGTCAGGTTAAAATTTGTATTATAATTTAATACAAAACACAGTCAAATGACGTTCCTTTAAATACAAAAAAACCATAAAAAATGTTGCTGACTCTAAGACATCAACGGATCTGTTAAATAATTTAACAGACACTAATAAAGCTGTTACTACACAAAACTAAAGTCCGAAAAATTCTAAGTCTCAGTCCGCTTTCCCGGCTAATTAGATACGAAATACGTCCATGCGATATCAAAGTTAACTAATAATAATAATAACTTCCACACAATACAATCACTTGACCTGGTCCCAAACTAGGATACCTTGTGCTATAGTAACCAGGCAAGGACGTCACAAACGTGAAAATACACCCAGACTGGAGCCATTTTCACAAATGTACAGTGGCCCCCAGTGGGAATCGAACCCACGACCTTTGTTTTCGTAGCTAAACGCCTTAACGGCTAGACCAACGAGGCAGTCATGTCGGATTAAACATTAAATGGTGGCTGAGATTTCCTCAAAACTTGTAATGGCCTTGAAAATGGCTGCACTCAATTCTTAAATGGACTAAATGGATTCTCTCGTAGGCATTGCATCAAAAAACCGATCTAACCAACCAATGGGAATGACAAACTAGAAGAAAGTATATTTTTAGGTATTACAATTAATACAAGGCTTCAATGGGGTACCTCGTATCGAAAAATTGGGAAATAGACTTAGTTCTGCAGATGCAGTCAAAAGAATCTGGGAACGAACTGGCGTCACAAACACAACGGCTAGTTACTTCCATAGAATGATGTCCTATGGCGTACTAATGTGGAGTCGGGCAGCAGACATTGAGACCATCTTCGTCTTGCAGACGGGAGCGATCGAGATCAAGATTTTTTTTAACGAAACTAACATCCTGACAGTTGCTAGTCACTTTCTGTTAGTATCTATTAGGAATGTACATCAGGGATATTATCAATAACTTTAAAACTCAAGGTAGCATCACTTTGATTCTGAATAATTTAGCTTTTGATTTAAAAAAACTGCATACCATTTAGAAGCCATTTTAACTCTCAAAAAAGGAGTTGCACTACATTACCGAAGCTAGAGGCAGATACACAGACAAAAAGAGAGAGGCGTCAAACTTATAAAACCCTCTCTATTTGTCTACAGACGTCGGCGACTTAACTATATTGTATCAACATTTGTACCTCACCAACAGCAAAGAAAATATGATCAGGTATGTATCAAAGAGGTTTTAAGTAAAATGTAGATGTAGTCAGAATAACAGCAAGGGAGACTTTCTGAGCATTTCATCCCACTTGTAAACGCTACCGGCGGCACTCGGCTTGTTGTTTCGCCAGGGGTTGCACAAAGCTGCAAGAGAGCCCTCGCTGCCGCCGCCGCTGTCAGTTGGATACCACTGCGTCTTTTTCCACCTACCCTCCTAACCTTAGAAAAATATTATTCTTAACTTAATTCGGGAGTCACTTGCTTGAATCTGATCCGACTCTTCGGACAAAAATTCAAGTAAGTGATTCCGAAATTAAGTTAAGAATGTGTCGTGCTTACGACAGTTTTGGTTCCGAAAATATTATTGTCTGCTACTTTTTGTGGTTCCGTACATGAAAAAGCAAAAAAAGCGGTTTTCTTTTAGGATCACTGTTTTGTCCACCGTTCGGCACGAACGTCCATCCGTCTGTCAGACCCTTTTTTTAGGAACTGATAAAGCTACATTGTCAAGGCTACGTCATAGTATCAAATATTAAGATTTCTTCCGCATATTTTGTTATGTTCATACAATCAAATCAGTAAAATAAACAATCACAAAATTGTTTCTTTGAATTCATATCTCAGTAAAAGTATTATGTTTTTCCGACTATACAACCTTTCCTTTGTAGTTAAGTTGTATATGAGAACATTTATATTTTGAGTGAAAAGTTACTCGCACTTATCCGGTGTCGGGATATCTTGGCATAAGCAGATATGTGCAAAGTGACAGATGGCGACAATTAAAACAATATTGCTTTGGCAAAAATGTGATACATTTTGGCAATGTGAATTGATCTGTTTCGGTCCTTCTATAGCATTGTTTCTACAACATTGTTTCAGAAAAGTATTTTTGGCATGTCATGATTTACAATCGCCTTCCAAAATGTGTTCCAAATATTGATGTAAAATATTTCTTCAAAATTATGAATAAACAACTATTGAGAGACAATGCCTACTACACTGTGAGAGACGAATGTAGGATGGTATATCAATTTAATTTAATAGTATGACATCAGGGGATGTATTAACAAAGGGCAAGATAAAAAGTACCCGAAACCGGCGTGCGACTAATGAATGGTGAGGAAGCGAAAGTGATCTGTCAGGATCGTAGCAAGTGGCAGTCCCTGGTCTCTGCCTTGCCCTCTGGAATTCAGGCGTGAGTGTATGTATGCATGTATGCATGTATGCATATAGGACACCATAAGTTTAGACATGCAACTGACATTTTAATTTATTAATTTTGTGAAGGTATTGTTGTTAAGAAATTATAAATTTTTACAGAATAACAAAATTCATATTCACATATTTACAATAAATATTATCTATATATAAAAGATTGTCTCTAGACCGCTGCCGTTGGGGAGAGTACCCAATATACTGGCAGCATTACCCCTCTGGATGGCCAGGCTGATGCGCTGACCGAGGTAGCTAAAATAAATAAATATTTGCATACTACATAGACTATAATGCCTGTCAACAATTTTGCAATCTGCTACTAGGTGGTAGAATACATTTACTTTATTGCAGTTAAGATCTGTGCAACTTGTATGACATGATTTGTATTCGCAAATAAATGATTTGAGTTTGAGTCTTCGTTTATGACCTCAAAAATAAAATTGGTCACACTTCGATATAATATACCAAAACAACGCTTATCACGGAACAGGAATATAATTCACAGTACCGGAAATGTCGCGGTCCCCAAAGGGAACGGCACAGCTAATATGCAACCCTTCCCTCAGAAAGAGAATATTTCCTTAATTACTCGTATTACGCAAGCCCGTCGTGGATCGCCGATATCAAATGTTGAGGTACGTGAGTAACTCGAACTCTACTTTCTTTACGATTTTTCACAAGTGACTACTTACCAAGTGGTATTCGCTACGTGTAAAAATACCTGACAGAAATATTGTGGAGTTAACCCCCACTTTCTCGTACACTAATACGCTGTTAATCTTCTGTTAACAGCTGTCAATTGACCAAAGTGCATAAAAAAAAACAACTGACGGCTGTTTACGGTAGATTAACAGCTCGTTAGTGTACGAGAAATCGGAGGTAAGTTAATAATAAGTAGTGCTTACGATAATGCTAGTTCTACAGAATTGAAATAGGCCTGTAGGCGGTTGCTTTCGGCTACATAATTAATGATGTTAATGTAAATACCCTACCTCAACAGAATCGCTCAGAGCATAGCCACGCATAGGATGCCGCTACTCGAATCAACTAGACAACGGTCAGAAAAGCGACAGCTTTTTTCGATTTGTTAACCTGATCCCCTGTTCGTGTGTTTTAGGAAACGTTACACAAAAAACCCTGATTTCAACGCGTAAAACGTTATTTTTATTTTCCCTTCCCTAGCAACGAAAATGTGTGGTGTATAGAAAACGGATTATAGCCAGCAAAGCGGAGGCAGTGCGTCGGTAGAAAGCTTGTAGTAGCAACATCACTCGTTAACACATCGTGAAGTAACCTTACTGTTAGTGGTGTTCACATACCTTAGCGCTTCGGCAATCCGCAGTGGGCACATATTGTGATTAAGCCCATGCTATCTCTCTCTTTCTGTGCGATGGGATGGGACGTATTCCTAAGCATACATGTCATATGCTCACAAATAATGCAGTCTTTAAAGGTCCCATAGGGCACATGCCATCTATTAGATAGAGAGTATGGGCTTAATCACCACGCGTGCACACCACGTATGTATGCTTACAAAGCAATCAATTTATTAAGAACTAGCTGTGCCCGCGACTCCGTTCGCGTACATTTCGATTTTTACGAAGCAGCATTTGTATGGGGGCCACGTCTTATCATAACTGGAGCTAGAATTTAAATAGCCTATCCTGTGTCCCAGATGTCTATATGTTTTTATACCAAATTTCATCAAATTCGAATAATTGGTTTAAGAGTTATGGAGGAACATACATACATACACACATACAGAAAAAAATTCTAAAAATCGTGAAATTAGTTTCAGTATCATATATTGAGCCTATAAACACAATATCTCTGAAAACAAACTAACTTACTCCATGACCGACCCTTACAGATTTATTATTAGTATAGATAGAGAGATAAGCGGTGGTATGACATAAACGGTGAGATAAGCGGTGGTGTATTCTAAATAGATAGATAGATAGATAGATAGATAAAACATTTATTTAACGGCACAATACTAAAAAACACATTATACAAAATAAAGAACATAAAACATAACATATTCATAAATATATAGGTGCTCAAATATTGAATTAAACATAAAACATAAGAAAAAAAAAGTTACACATTTATAATATAATGATTTTATCAAGTTACAAAACAGGGTTTTAAGTATTGAGCCCCTAAAATGGCCCCGACTCAGCATGTGTTGCAGGAGCACCGAGATAATACCTGCAACGCTGATATTCTGTCGCGGCCATGTTGCGGTTAGTCGTGTTTGTGAAAATAATAAAAGTAATGAAATATATTTATAAAATGGGTGCCCAATATTACCAGTGTGAGGTCTATATGCCTAAGTTTAGTGTAGTGTGTTGTGTTTTTGTCTGTGGTATGTGTATAAAAAAGTAAATGGAGAAAACAGTGTGAAAATAATACTAAATATTAAAGTGAGGTGACTCATGAACGGTGTTTTGCCGGTGATATCTGCGCCATTTTCGCCGAGAACTATCTACTCACCACGAATAGTGGTAGAAGGAACAACACAGGTAGGTACGCACGAAATTGTGTTAGAAGTTGATTTTTGTGCCTGCAACAGATGTTCTTTATAATTTTTTTTGAAATTTAATCTATTTTTGCAGGTACGAAAAGGGGGTGGAATATTATTCCAGCACTTTGCTGCTGCGTACCTAAAACTGCCACGGAAGGCCGCTGTTCTATGAATCGGCAAACTAAGTGGCACAGAAGCCCCTCTTACCCCTTCTGCGTGACGTGATTGTCTCCAGGTAAGTTTATTTAGTAGATAGGAAGGCTCTTGTTTTTTGATAATTCCAAATAACATAGTAGCTAGCTGAAGCTTTTGTCTCGCTTCCATTTTCAGCATGTTCGCGCCATTAAGGAAGGGGGTCACATGTGTACGAGGCGGTATATACAAACAGTATCGAGCACAGGCGTTCTGCACTCTTTGGACCAGATTTTGGGATTTTTTAAATAAACAGGGGCCATACAAGGCCGCGCAGTAGCTAAGTTTAGATAATACTAAAGTTTCGCATAGCCTAATACGCAGGGAAGGACTAATGAAACTACGTATGCGGTAAAGCATCTTCAATCGGTAAAAACAATTTCTGACCACTTCTTGGATATGGCGTTCAAAATGTAGTTCACCGTCCATCAGAATGCCCAGATTACGGGCCTCCGTAACTCGCTCAATCTCTTTATTCCTTACATGTACATTAATATTTAATTGTGATAATTTTTTGATTTGGTTTTTGGAACCTAACAACATATATTTAGATTTTATCGGATTTAGTACGAGACAGTTCCTTTCGGCCCATACTGAGATTCTACCTAAATCTTCATTTAGACCAGACACACAAGCATCAGTCTCTTGCGGAAGAATTTTTGTGTAAACTTGTAAGTCATCTGCGTATAAATGATACTGACAATTCTTTATTGAGTCTATTATGTCTGCAGTATATATAATAAATAATAAAGGCCCAAGTATAGTAATACTCGTAGTTCAATAGACAGAGTAGGTGGGATGAAACATATTGTTCAATCGAGCCCAATAAACGTTTAAAAGGTGCTAAAAGGACTTTGAACTCGTCACCATAAACGAGAAATTGTCTTAGCGAAATAAGTACAAAAAAGTCAGTCTCGACGTTTGCTCAGCGACTATCAAATGCTTCAGACAGGTCCACTCTTTTTTTGATTTTTACTCTCATAGACGTCCCCATAGAGTTTACGAGCCTGTGAACGGGTGACGTGCACAGCCAGACGCTGTAGGCATCGAGCAGCCTTGAAATATGGATGCTTGAAGCAGCTGGCTCACCGGGAAATATTATGTTCTGTCAATACGATACGGAGTAGTAAGTTTTAGTACCTACCGTACCTTTAGCACCTAACATACCCTCAAACCGTTTGCTATCTATGCTATTCTATTCTGGATATTTAAAAATATGATATCTGAATTAAAAATACCAAAAACCCTTTGGATATAATTTAATTGTTAAAGGTCAGACATTATAATTTTAAGAAGAAGAAAAAATTTTATTTTGCTAGAATTTTTATCTGTCATCAAAAAACTGAACAGCAATTATGATCGACACATTATTTATAGCGCCATTCTACTGTACACATGTACAAGGCTATACTTAATGCAAGAAGCATTCTCTTTTAGTAAACTTTTAGTACTACTGAATTAATTTGGTTATTGGTTATTAAGTTTAATAAATCAGCAAAACAAGTGGCCTTTTTTGAACTGAATGAATTATTAAAACTGGAGTAATTCTTTTGGAAATACTAAATTAATCATCAAACGCAGGAGAGCGGTCTTTTTAGGGTTCCGTACTCAAAGGGTGCCAAACGGGACCCTATTACTAAGACTTCACTGTCCGTCTGTCTGTCTGTCTGTCTGGCTGTTTGTGACCAGGCTATATCTCATGAACCGTGTAAGCTAGGTAGTTGAAATTTTTACAAATGATGTATTTCTGTTGCCGCTATAACAACAAATACAAAAAAAAAACAGAATAAAATAAACGTTTAAGGTGGGCTCTCATACAATAAAAGTAATTATTTTGCCGTTTTTTGCTCGATATTAATAACGGCAACAGGTAATCGCTGGAAATATTGACAGAATATTTAGTTCTATATTCGCGTTAAAAAAATAATTAAATTAAAATAAAATAGATATTTAAGGGGGGCTCCCATACAACAAACGTGTTTTTTTGCTGTTTTTGTCGATATTTGTGTCTAATCTAATGTTATATATAGACGGAACCCTTCATGTGCGAGTAGATCTCGCACTTGGCCGGTTTTTTTAACAACTTAGGTCTATCTTTTTGTACATAAATTATACCCCAATAAGTGCCATAACTACACTGTCTGTGTATACTACACTGACTTTGTAAACGACTTGGTCGAAATAGTTTCTCGAATCGAAGTCTTTCTTAAGTGGGGCAACAATAATAGAATAGTTCTTAAAGTCAGATTCTTTTAAGGTTCCGTAACGCAAGGGTTCCATCCGGTACTGTTTTTTTCTCTTTGTTCATCGGTCCATCTGTCCGTCCGTCTATCTATACGTCCCTGCGTCCATCCGTTCATCTGTTTGTCTGCCTCTCTGACCCGAGGGCTTTATCCCTTGCACTACAGATAGATAGATAGATATGCGTGGAAATTATTTTTATAATTATTATTATAGAATATTATTTATTGTACACAGAAAGTACATGAACAGAATACTTATAGCTAGTTGGTTGAAACTTTCATAGGATTTGTTAAATTATGGCGATTTTTTTTTCTCCATCGTAGAGTAAATATCAACTTTTACACGCGTGCAGTCTACTCGGTTACGGTATGGGTGATTTTGCAACTAAAATGTGAAGGTTGACCTGCGGCCGATGGTACAAATGGTAATACTACATTGTACAAGTTTCGAACTTGCAACGCAGTGTCTGTGGTATAACAATAAACAATAAAAGCCGGCCAAGTGTGAATCACATTTCTACGTTATAACTAATGTATAAACTATTTACGAAACCCTCGGCGCGCAAGTCCGACTCTCACTTGACCGATTTAGTTCTGCAGAAAGAGCTCATAGGGAAAATTCCTCTTAAATAGACTTCTCACGAATGCCCGAAAAATACTGGGCTACTCGTAAATTATACATTTTAAGCGAGAGATAGGAGTTGCAATAATAATATATAAATGTATGAGAAGGGTACGACAGGCTTCGTGGGCCGGAACCCGGGAATATTAGGAGCGCATTACTTGTTTGCCTCTTTCTGTCGGTTCCACTACGATTAGCTCTGTTGGTGACATTTTGTTCTCTTGTTCTGCTCATTCAGACATATTGTTTTAGCTAGTAAGGGGTTAAGAGAACCGTAAACCGGAACTGACAAACGTTAGCCGACCAACATAAAAATATAAATTTTTATCGACTTATCGCCACTTATAGAAAAAGTTATATAAAATCGGAAATTTGCAATCTACTCTGTTACGTACGTGAGCAGTGAATTGTCTAGGTACTTTACTTTATTTTCTAAATGCTGATAATTTTTTTTTTTTTTTGCCGTTACCTACATTTTTGTTTTGTGATTTTATGTTTTTGAGTATTGTGTCGTCAAATAAATATATCTTTCTTTCTTTCTATTATTTTAGTTTTATTATTTGTGTTATTTGTGTTATCTATAATATTATTAATTATTAGTTCTAATATAATTATTATTTTATTAGGTTGAGATGGTTTAGGATTAGTTTCTTAATGTTTAGTAATTTATTATCAAAATATTAAATCAAGTAATGCGGGGATATTAACTGCTTTATCTAATCGAGTTGGGGATGTTTTTTTTCGCGTTAATGAATTTTATAAAGCCCAAAGATGCTACCGTGTTAAGTGGCGAACCTTTGTCTGTAGATATCCCTTCGAAATACGAGCGTGAATGTAGTACGCGCAAAGAAAGGTACAGGAGGAAGAGGTCATTATCATTATTTATCAGAAAGTAAGGCCATCCAAAGATTCATGGACACGTATGTAAAGGTTTAAATTATATCAACTGTATGTAGAGATGGGTAATGGCCCAGGTTATAAACCACTGGTGAGTTATAATCCAGTTTTGACCCAGTTATGCACCCGTTATAACCCATTATGGCGGTTCATAATGATTTCGTTCAATAGTAATACGGAATACGTCGAATAATGTGCACGGCGTTGTAGTTGTAAGCTGCATGTATCGTTATGAAATTATGCACGCAAAAATATACAGGAAATTCTCCATACAATACAATATTAGGTTGGGATTTCACTTCGATGTTTAGTTTTTATCTCTTGCGCTCGCATTGTACTAAGGGCCAGTGTCCTAAATGGAGTTTAAGTCGAGATTTTGACAGTTCGTGCATTATCTGTCAAATGCTTGACTTAAACTCTAGTTTGCGAGATCTGCAAGTGGCCCTAAGTACCTAAGTACATTTAAACCTAAGCATTGCAGGCAATGCATCTCATAAAGTATATCAAGCAAGCCACACTTTTATGATCCTTTGCGCCGGAAATCCCCGGGCGTGAGCGAGTGGGACAACGACATCGTCAATCTCGCTCGCACTTGCGCCGTGCACAATGCGTACGGCACAGCACTCACTCCAGTACTTTGTTGCTTAGAACGCGCACGAGCGATTTTTTATATAATTTCGTGTTTTTTTTTTATCGAACCGGCATTGTTTATTGTTACTGTGATCACTGTTTACCTGAATGACCTTGGCCTGAATGCTGACTGAACTTCCAACGCGATATTTTATGCACTTTTTCATTGTGTAAAGGATTCAGTCCGCGTGGCGCCGGATTTCCGCGTGGCGCCGGATTAAGAATAGCGTCACTCCATTTCTTTCCGTGGATGTCGTAAAAGGCGACTAAGGAAATCAATTACCAGGAGACGGGCAGCAGCGTCTTCCTGAGATTCCAACCACATACTGCGATCGCCGGCCCGCCTGCCAAGCGTGGCGATTATGGCAAAACCCCTCATGGTTAGGAAAACTACGAGGGAGGCTTGTGTCCTGCAGTGGGCGTCAAATGGCTGATGATGATGATCACTCACTCACTGCAGTTCCTGATGAAGTGATGATGCCCGCCTGTGTTGAATGCACTTGGCGTTTTACTTAAATATTTCTGGATTATTTAGAAAGTATAGATGCAGAATCATTATTAGGACTACATTATCTGAAAATATTTCACGGGCACTTAGTGCAGCGTGTCACTTAGTCCAAATCTTACAACATGTTACTTAGGTTAAATCTTCCATTTTTAGGGTTCCGCAGTCCGACAAGGAACCCTTATAGTTTCACCATGTCCGCCTGTCTGTCTGTCTGTCCGTCCGTCCGCGGCCTAGCGCAAAGACCGGTGGTACTTGTCTGTCTGTCTGTCTGTCTGGCTGTCTGTCTGTCCGTCCGTCCGCGGCCTAGCGCAAAGACCGGTGGTACTAGAAAGCTGTAATTTGGTATGTGTATACATATTTATCACGCCGACAAACTTAAATAATAAAATGTCAGAAAGTTTTTTTTTATGTACCGCCCCTAACATGAAAAGGGGGGGGGGCGTTTTTTTCTTCTCTACCCCACCGTGTGGGGAATCGTTGGATAGCTATTTTAAAAACATTGGGAGTTTACTAAGATCATTTTACAATTGAGGCATCCATTTTCGAAATGTTTAGCTTGTACCCCCCCTCTACAATCTAAACCTTTGCATTTAAAATCTAAAAAAAATCACGATAGTAGCAAATATAGTAAATTTAAAAGAAAAAATATTACAGCTGACTAGGCTTTATAGGTTAATGGTCGATTACATTAATGGGATTAGTAAAAAAGCCTCCTATTTTGTTTGATAGCTGATAGTGATTATGTTAGGTAATACGTTGTAATAACTAGATGTCTGTGGAACCCTAAGCTACGCGTGGCCCGACACGCTTTTATTTGTACTTTTATTCATAGAAAACATAGTATTTTGAAAGTGTATGCAGTTCATTAAAACTTAAAAATACTTCAGAGGTGCAACAATAAATCACTGTGGCACTATAATGTCAAGCAAAACTCCCGATTACCCAAAGAATATTTGTTTAGTTGTAATTTGTTCTTGTTAAATCGTATCGCTCCTGTCTTTCATTTTGACCCACCAAAAAAGTAGTTAATGGGATAAAACTGGTCGATAACGTTATAACCCGGATTAAAACTGGATTATAACTACTGGGTTATAATCCACTACCCATCTCTAACTGTATGCACAAGCTCAGGGGCGATGGTAAGCAACGACAATTTGATAATAACGAGTGGTACGAAAAGCTTGTACATTATTATTCAAACGACTAAATTAGGAAATCTGGTGTAGAGCTACAACTGCTATATATTCAGTTACTCTTAAGCAAAAAATTCTACAATTATCAACAAAAAAAAAAATACCGATGAATTAAGAACCCCCTCCATTTTTTAAATCGATTAAATAGGATCCGTTGGTACCCTTCGGATACGGAACCCTAAAATCCAGCTCCAAAACTAATGTTAACAATCTACTACACCAAAATGTATATAACGAGTAATTTTGAACCGCTAATGCGATGTTAGATTTACTCGTCCCACGTGGAACTTGGCAGATAATTTTAGCCAGTGCTTATGCCCTAGTTTATATTCCGTTTGTGACGGAAACCCAAGCCGGGGCACTGTAAACGGGTGGGCAAATCGAATGACTACGCATCCACCGCTGGTTAAATTGTATAACATCCGGCCATAGCATGTGTTGCAGTGCCTCGTTGATTGGTCCTCATCAGTGTTTGCGACGACTTATAACGAAAGAAATACTTACAAAGAAAGAGCAGCTTTGGCTTGGTCAGAAATCGCATTAACGAACAAAAGCTACGCCTAACGTCAACGATACACATCAAACTTTACTTGCGTACACGCTCTACTCAGTTTACGTTAAGGGCAGTATTGGTCGAAAGCAAAGAAACAGCGGCTTATTGACCCGACGTGTATGTTTGAAGATGAAATGTAAGGTATTGACTACACGGGTCTTATTGGCTATACCAAAGTTGCAAAACAAAAAAACAAAATTTCGAGCGTTAGCAGTCACATAATAAGAAAATAATGAAAGCTTAAAATAATTTAAAAAAACCGATAAAAAAACTGTAAGCCCGACCACCAAAAAGATAACAATACCCAAATTACTCAGTTGAATTTTTATCTTTAGCAAATGGGATCAAATTAACGTATAATAACCGGCAGTATCGCTCGTAGCCCCGGCTGCCTGAGTGATCTTAAACGATCACGAAGGTTAAGCAACACTGGGCGCGTTCAGTGCATGGATGGGTCGCCGTCTATGCCTAACGCTAGTGGCATTTTTCCGAGCGGTTCCGTGTTTCGCAAGGCACGTTAAGCTGTTGGTGCCGGCTGCCGTCGATAGATGGCAGTCGTTAAGCCAAGTCAGAGGCCTTAGGGCGGCTTGACAACTTCTGACAGTAGACGAGCCACTAGTCTACAAGCCTCCACCAATCCGGACTTGGCCCCCGTGGTGGAGTATGGCCTATACCTTCCTCAGGGAAGAGACCCGTGCCCCTCGGTGGGGACATAATGGGTTGATGATGAACCGGCAGATGACTTGACTGAACTAAAGCCCAAAGTCAAGTCAAAGAAATTTCTTCATGATTTTGTTGGGCATTATAACAAAAATTAAAATAAACGGAAGGTCCCACTTGCAGAGGTATAACAGTGAAGAAACTTATTAGGCCCTTGTTTAGTTTTTTTTTTGTCATATGCTCTGATGTATCTGAATAAAAATCACAATTGTTGGTATACAATTTATAATATTTGAATTTTTTCAAGAATTCATTTAAGTTAAGTTTAGCAAAGTAGGTCAGTGATCACTAATTAATAAGTTTAGCTATACTATTAGTTTGGCTAAACTTGATTTGAAGCAGACTAGTTAAAAGTCTCGGAGTTAAGCATGAAAATGAATTAAATATGACTTGGTCTAAGTTATAACAAAAAAGCGGCAGTCCCAATTAATTAATTCGTGTCAAATAAGTGGGTCATCTCGTCCGATCCCGAACTAAATCTAAACGGTTTTGGGGCCGAGCTGAGGTACAACGCGGAATAAATATTAAGTCGTAAAGTTTGAATATAATGAGAAATTGGGTAACGATATCATAATCATCATTTATTGCAACCATAAGTTTGCTAGGAGTTGCAAGAATTTTATTATATGTACAATTCTCGAGGCACAGTTTGTTTTGAGCCCGTCCTTCTCTAATTACCCAATACAAAGTTAGGATAAGTGATTCTGTTGCATGGATGTAGTTAAAATATTAACCAAATATTTAACATCGACGTCAGGAGTAAAGGGGCTGATCGTTCTGTAGTTTTCCGTTATGATCACATTAATAAATCCGGACTCTATCACTATCAATTCAATTACGAGCGAAGGAAGTATGGGGCAGCAAATCATAATGTTCGGCCACAAACCTTGTTTACGGCCATGCGTCAAATTTATATTATTAGACTGTAGTTTTATTTGATTAATCCAATGTTCTGATTCTGGCTCAAGGATGATATTGACCATTAGGGGTTTGCACCAAAATCATCCTCTGCTAGTTTTGCACTCCATAACTATATGGTGCCCGAAATCCACTACTATTCAAAAGTTAGTTCATTAAACTAGCATCATATGCTGTATATTTTGGGCTTTCAATTACGGAGTCATTCCCGGTGAACCTTTTGTAAGTTAACATTTTTAGACAGGTAGAATGATTAGCTTACTTCTACTTTCTAAACTGATGCATACAGCTATTTTGGTGGATTGACTAAAATAACACATAAATTGGAAACTGAAATTTATAATCGTTGTGACAAACTCGTCACTTTTATATATACCTCATCAGACAAACTCTGAGCCTAGTCCGTTAAAAATGACACTCGTTAATTTTCAGACAAAGTCCCGTGGGACCCGGGCGATTAGCAACATTTAACTCAAGTATCTAGAACGGTTCGCAAGTTAGGTCTCATCACACTGCTTTGGACAACTTTACTTAGCATTTAAATGGAGATGCGAAGTGGTGTCGGGAATCTTCGGCGATCTCGGCCGGTTCGATCAAAGCTGGCGACGTGACGTGGATCGGGCGCGTCCGTGGGCGCAGCGCCCGCCCACTAAACAACATATGCATACAGATATATAGGTCTTGTGTCGTGAAGAAGGCTGAGAGGAACAATAAAACTAGATTCCTTCAAGCGCGAAGGTCTTGGTACATTGAATCAATTTTACATATTAGTAGGTACATTGAATCGAGTACGTTTTTACCTGATTAATTATTTCCTCTTCCTAAAAGCTTACTGCCATGCATGATTCAGATAGACACGTGATTAACATGTATCTTGATACGAGTACTTCTAGCAGATTTTTTTGGCCCTGAAGCGTTCTGGCTTCAATAAGTTTTAGTTCCAAAATGTTGCACCTAAACTCACTTTCTCGCTCACTCACTCACCTCGCCTCGTGTATCTCACGAGGCCGCCAAAGTTCCTGCCAAACTTAAAAATTCCCTGATTTAATACCTATTTTGAGTGTGAAATCAATGGATTAAACAGTCGCTAAATATAACGCTGTCGTTTGGTAACTTTTATGCTAGTTTTGTAACAGGACCGATAGGTATTCTATTCTCGGTCGGTTGACACATGAAGTATATGCGGCAGAATACGTGCCGAAAATACATTTTCCAGGGACGCAAAATTTTATTGTAAACTGATAGTACCAATTTTAGTGAGCCTAATCGTACCCAATGAATCACAACCGTATATTATTAGACCCGATTACCGACCATTGCAACATCCTGTTTATCAATAGTAAACAGGATGTCGGAATGGTCGGTAATGCCCCAATTAGCTCCGGCAATGGATCGGGGCGGTACACGAGTGGGACAAATGGAATGTCCGAGGTGTCCCAGCTGAGTTATAGGCGGGGCTGCCTAATGTCCGGCTGATGCCGCTCAGATACTGCCCTGATTTATGCTAACTACCTCTGCGGCATGTCTACGACGCGCGCTTCGATGAAATGTTATCGTGATCTACGAATCTGTTGTTTCCTCTTCAAGACGACAATTACCGCAAATTGAGTTGCAAAGATACGGAATTCAGCATTTACGATTCATCATCTGTATAACATTTTACATGAGGTGGAAAACAATCGAAATCAATACAACAAATAACTTTTCTGTTTCTATAGAAGATAAGATAAAAATATTCTTTATTGCACACAAGAAGCGAGGCATAAAATATGAAAATTACAATGAAAAAGTACAATGGGCGGCCTTATTGCTAACAGCAATTTCTTCCAGACAACCTTGTGACGGAAAGGTTTCCGAAGGAGAAAGGGAAACGGGTATATAACCTGGTAATCTTTTTTTCTTTGCAAAAATGAATGAATGGATCAGCTTTTAATAAATTTAGACAAAAGACCCCACGCTTTTTGGCTAAGCCAATGAATATTACGAAACTAGGAAGTAACTTTCAACTGTGTATTTTTAATTTTTTTAGACGATTACTAATTTTCTAACAAGCTCAATTGGTATGACTTCACTTAGCTATAGCAATATTTTCCTGTTAATAAATTAACCAACGCCGCCAAAACTTCTTGCACAAATAGTCGGAAATTTGAGGACATTAATAACAAATGCGAAGTTTCTCCAATTGTCTTTCTCGTTGACAAGTTCCGTCGCGTGCTTAACTGCCTCGTTTAACGAGTTAACTTAATAATGCTATCAACTGGCAGGAAAATCATTTTGTGTTTCAACTTTGTATTTTACGTCTAAAACTAAAAAACCGGAAAGGTACGAGTCGGGCTTGCCCACCGAGGGTTCCGTACAAATTTGTAGGTACTCACAGATTTTTTCACATTTTTTAGGATTTAATTAAAAATGTATAGTTTTCAGATTTTTGCCTGTACTTTTAGTATACAACACTATTACTTGCCAAAATTTCATAGTTCTAGGTCAACGAAACACGAAAACGCCCTAAAAATTTTGAATCCCTTGAGCCGTAACTTTTTTTACGTTAACTTAGAAGTACGGAACCCTAAAAAAGTCACAACGAAAGCAACGCCAGCCTGCTTTTTTGATCTACTAACCTCAGATGACTAGCTGGAGATTTACAAACATGCATAAACTGATGCTTGTATGCTGGAGGGATAGACAAAGGCTAGCCCTCATACTGTCGACATTAATTTGGCTCTATTGTAATTTTATTGAATGCGTTGACTCATTGAGTTAGCATAATATGGCTTATGCTTCCAATGTATCCTAAGGACGAAATAAGTTTAAAACCTTTTCTTATTAAATATTACACATATTATTGGAAATTGTGCTACGATACTCTCGGTAGAACATTAAACTCTTAATACTAAACACTATAGGGGCTATTTTACGGACCATATTCTTTTATGTCATGCACGGGCAAACTCAATACTCCGTTTGTGCTTTCCTATGCTGAACTACAACTTTATTATCCGCCTTAGAGTCCGCATGTTACAGAATCAGATATATTACGCTCATTACGGTTTTGTGAAATATTCCGGCGAGTTGCGAGATCAGACTACCTCTAAGTAGGTAGACTCATGTATTGCGTTCGGAAATAACCCGTATTTCGTAGCACTGAAGGTGCAATTACAAATTTTCAGATAATGTGCTTTGCTGGGATGTGAAATGTATTTTCTATTTTCGCTCACGGAAATACCCGGCTGCTCTGCGAATGCAACTGACGTCCATTCTTTGGAGTTGTGACCTATTTTCGTTGCTGAGATTACTTTTATTGCAGTACTGTCTTGTCACTCATAAGCAGTGATTGGATTAAGTACAGAATAGTAGCCTACCATTAAGTTCCCGAAAAGGCATAAGACGTTACAGTCGTTAAAACTACTATATATATTAAGTAATTTATTATTAATCCCTAAATACAATTCACGGCATAAGCTTTATTACACAAACTCACGGAGAGGTAGGCAGAGACCAGCGTTTGCCACTTGTCACGATTCTGACAGATCTCTTTCGCTTCATCGACATTCATTAGTCGCTGCATGCACGCACACCGGTTTCGGTTACTTTTTATCTTGCCCTTTGCTAATACAACCCTTATTAGGTCGAAGTATGTTCGCCCCCTTAACGGCTCTTCCACCCACATCCGCTCGATTCCTCCATCGTCGCCATATATCTAACCCAACGCAACAACGCCGAGTTATTTATAACATGCGTAATTCCTGAAACAGGTCGGCTTGATTATGTTTTGCGGCTTTTGAAAAAAGTTTTTTTTTTTTTTATTTTTTTACTAATTATTACGAATTATTAATTAATGCTTCATAAATCATAATGCTTAAAACCGTATCTCTTAAACAGAAGGAACTGAAGGCTGCGCCATTAGTGGAGCTCGTACTTCGCGAATCTAAATACAAAATTATATAAACGTTGATATTTCAGAAAATATAAATCTGAGAAAAAACTCGTACAACAGTAAAGTTGTCCAAGTGTAGCTTTTAGAAATAACCCTGTATATTACCCTTACCCTTACCTTGCAGTTACACTTTATCCACTTCACAGTACTGAGAACCTGATTTACTGGCAAATATTGTATTTCTGAGAAATTTCTTAAGCCAGCACCGAAAAAATTTATGCAACGTATTATCAGACTTTTGCTATGTGTTATTGATAATAAGTTAAGAAGCGTTCCATTCTGACGAGCAATAAACATTAATTAATATGCAATTCACACGAATAAACACTTGATAAATAAACATAAATAAATAAACATACATGACGTAATAATATCTTCCTGAGGAATTTTTACTGTGGAGATTTTCTCATGTGACTACCTCATTGGTCTATCGATATCACACCTGTTCACCATGCCGGAGGTCGTGGGTTCGATTCCCACTGGGGCCCGTCGTCATGCATTTGTAAACTCAGACTCAATCTGGGTGTATTTCCGTTTGTGATGTCGTTGCCTGGTTACTATAGCACAGGGTAATCCATCCTAGCTTGGGAGCAGGACAAGTGACAGGATCGTGTTCTGTGAAAGTTATTTATTTATTTTATTTACTTATACAACTTCGAAATCGTAATTGGTGTAATAAAAAGCTGAGTAGCGCTTTGGTAGAACGCTGGCGACCCATTCTAAAGGTCTTCGTTTCAACTCCCGACATGTACCAATGATTTAATTTTCTAAGTTACGATTTGTGAATTTGTAGTAGTAATACCACTCGCTAACCGTGAAGGGAAACATCTTGAGGAAACCCGAGTATCTGAGGTGTTCTCATAGCTTGGCGCTCGGAATCTCCAATCCGTGATATACACCAATGGTGATTAAGCCCATACTCTCCCTGAAAAAGGTTTGTGCCCTGTTGTGGGGCCTCGGCCTGTTGCAAAGACTAACGGTTTTATTGATAAGAACACGATTCCGTAAAACACTCCTCGAAGGCAGTTTAAAAAGTCTGTGGCAAAGGGATAACGTAACCGCTGCCTCTGAGGCGTGTTTTCATGCCATCTTGTTTTTATAAATAAGACCGTTTATTTATCAAAAGTATACATTATTGTTTACAATCACAAAAAATATCGGAATGTGCTACCGAGATGAAATGCCAGGCGTCACATCCTTTAACAGCTGTTTCAAATTGTATGACATATGATTCAGTCCTTAGAATTTGTCTCCATAGTTAGAAAAAAAGATTTGAGAGCTCACTGACGTCGCAACTGCTAGGCTTCGTTTATTTTAGATACTTTCACAGTATTATGTCCTACGGCATACTACTGCAGGGTCGGGCAGCAGACATTGAAACGATCTTCATCTTACATTATTGTTTATAATATATATAAATGACATGCCCAAAAATGTAAATAAGCCTATGACATTATTCGCAGACGATAGTACAGTAGTAGTAGAATGTAAGGAACCAGCTCATTATGAACTTGACATGAACAATACACTTAAATTAATAATTAATTGGTTAAAACAAAATAGTCTTAGAATTAATATGGAAAAAACTAAAATTATGCATTTTAGTCAGCAAATATATAGGATTCCTCCTCGTATTAGTTATCAGGGAACATCGATAGAAGAAGTCCTAACAACGAAATTTTTGGGAATTCATATAGATAAATCTTTAACTTGGAAGCCACACATACATCAACTTAGTCTAAGATTGTCGAGATGTGCATATGGTCTTTTTAAATTGCATAAAATTGTGAACCCAGAGGTATTACTGATGGCATATCATGGGCTGGCTGTGTCCCTAATGCGCTATGGTATAATTTTTTGGGGCAACTCTACTGACAAGGATGTAATCTTTAAATGTCAAAAGAAATGCATTAGGGCCATTTTTGGAATTAAAAGTGATGTATCCTGTCAACCATATTTTATTAAGTATAGACTTTTGACGTTACCAGCTCTCTACATCTATGAATCAGCAGTTTTTGTAAAATCTCATGCGGAACTATTTGAACGCGTGGCAGACAGTAGCCACCATAGTCAGCGCGACCCAACTAGGCTAAGATTACATGCTGCCAAAACTACACTAATGACAAAAAGTATTTTTTGCATGGCGCCAAAAATTTTTAATCGTATCCCAACATGTCTAAAATTACTAAATTTAACTGAATTCAAACGGAGTTTGTATAAACTGTTATGCGATAAATGCTATTATAAGATAGAAGATTTTTTCTCGAAATAACTTTTTGCATTAATATGGCAACATTAATTTATCGACTAAATACCTGTTAATATCGATGAAATTTTATTATTTAGGACAATTTTAAATTATGAATGACATTGTAATATTTTTTCCATTGTTTGACATTTAATATTAACGCACGAATCTAGATTTAAGAACACCGATATTTGTACGCCGCGAGGCAAAATATGGCGAACGTAAAATATAATTGTAATCATCTGCATGTAAACACCCATATTTGACAAATAAAGACATTGTATTGTATTGCATTGTATTGTACAGAAGAGAGCGATCCGATTCATTTACATGCTATGTAGTAAGGACTCGTTAAAGGATTTCTTTAAAGAAACCAACATCTTAACAGTTGCCAATACAATTATGAAAATATTATGTATGTTAGAAAAAATATCAGCAATTTTGAAAATATTGGTAGCTATCATAATATTGATACTAGGAATTAAAACAAATTGTCATGTCCACCCTCCACCAATCCGGACTTGGCCCTCGTGGTGGAGGATGACCTATACTTTCCTCAGGGAAGAGACCCGTGCCCCTCGGTGGGGACATAATGGGTTGATGATGATGTCATGTCCACGTTTTAGACTTGCAAAAGTTAATACATGAAAGGATGTAAAAAGATGGGGCTTTGTATTACAATAAAATTCCTCAAGATAATAATAATAACAATAATAATATCTTCAACACAACACAATCACTTGACCTGGTCCCAAACTAGGATATCCTGTGCTATGGTAACCAGGCAAGGACGTCACAAATATAAAAATACACCCAGACTGACACCATTTGTACAAATGCACGGCGGCCCCCAGTGGGAATCGAACCCACGACCTCCGTTTTGGTAGCTAAGCGCCTTAACGGCTAGACCAACGAGGCAGTCGAACTGCATATTCAAAAGATATATTAGTGTTCCCACCAAGGCGGTTTAAAAAATGTCTATGTAAAAAGACCTTTTGTAACATTAAGGATTATTTGGAAGACAAAGATGTCTGGTATTTCAATAATGCTAACAGGGACGATTGAATCTAGTGTAATGTAAATTAATGTTGAAAACTGTTAATTAAGCAAAACTGTTTCAAGTTTCTTCATTAGCTTCTTCTCCGCAGAATCTATTAATTGTGAAACGACCAGCTTTGACGTTCATTAAGTAAAACATTTTGTTTTCATAGTGAATAAAATATTTGACTTTAATAAAATATTGACAAGTTAAACTACCCTTACACTCTGTCAGTTCCATAACTGTTAGTTCCAGTTCTTCCTCACGTCAATTTCCCTCACAATTGGAAGGCACTGGTATCTGTAATACAGTTTTTAACTAGTACAGGTATCAACGACCCCAACTTTGTAAAGCAAATCATCAACTTGATTGTAATAAGCTAAGCCTCTGATGTAATCTTTCTGTGCCCAATAAATTTCTTTCTTTTTCTTTTTAAACACAAATCAAACTTGTGGCATGTAATTTCATATTCGGTTTAACTGCACATTCAAAAGCAATCCCTGTTTGACCCACTCTTGCAGGAAGTAATAGATTATAATGGGTCGTGTGCCGACAGTAAGCGAGCTTTAATTAAGCCGTGCCCCTGCCCGCCCCGCTCGCGCCCTCGCAAATTGACACGGGTGAAGGATGCATTTGGGCTTCGGTTATAGTGGCTGGACATAAGCAATTCTGGCGAATGTTCTCGAGAAATCAAAAGGTAGTTTACTGTGAGTAATCTCAACCGGATACTATGCTGGGATGCTCAAGTGAGAGTAGTTTTGCAGAATGTTTTGCGCTCCACTCACTGCTTCGTGTAAAGAATTTTTTTCCCATTAATATCAGTATTTCTCTCGTAAATTCACTTGTACTTCCTATTCTAGACGCCGATGCCTAGACGCCGATGTTTGCTATCTCCCCTCTCGCGGGAATTACAGAACCAACTTGATTAATGTTCGGCTTGCGCAAACACGATCATGTGTCGCATCCTCTTCTTTATTCTTAGCGACCCCAACGCTCCCCAATATATGAAGTCTCAATTTGCCTTTTTGTCCGATGCACATAGCAGAGCACTTCGTTCCTCACAAAATCTTCTTCTCTGTACCCCTTATCACCACTCCGGTTATTTTTCTAGCTCTTTCTCCGTCTCAGCTGTTCGTTTTTGGAACGCTCTCTCTAGTAATATTCGTAAAGCTCGCTCTCGGAATTATTTTAAAGCTCTTGCCCGGAAACACTTCCACCAGAAGTGTTACCCCAACCTTCCTTAGCCCCTCGTCATGATAAGAATCTTTCAGCTGTATGTCGTATATTTACATTATTCGTTCTCATAATTATGTATGGTAAATTGTATGTGTCGGGGTGCGGTGATGCTGGGTTGGGTTGAAGGCAATGTTCAGGGTAGCACAGGAAACCCACTTCATAGTTCGTTCATCTTCGTTTTAATTCTTTTTAAACTAAACTGCTTTGGAAACATACTTTCCAAGAAGAAAAAGCAGCAACAAATGCCTTGCGGACATCTCTTTCTTTTCACTACACTTCCTATCAAATAGTCTCAATTTTAGCTACACTCGGTAATTACACTATAATTAGGCACTTGGGAACTTGGAAACGCGGCAAGTTTGACACGGAGCTGGCTACACTTCTATTTATCATCGATGCAAGAGTAACACTCAGAATTCAGTCATGACTTCCTTCGTAAGCTCTGGAGAGTTTTCGTTTACGAGAAAACGTTACAAAGTTAAAATCGTCATGGTTGGTCCACTCAAACAGGCTTGCCAACCTAACAAAGATAAAGTCATCGTGAACGGTCAATTTAAACAGGCTTGTGAACTTTACAAAGCTAAATCCAACAGGCTAGCCAACCTATTCACTCCACAAACTAACAGTGTTGCCTGCACTACGAAAACCCAAGCGTACTGCATGACGTTTCCAAAACATAGACCTAGAGCGGACGATGCGCACTCAATTATGCGCGACTATCAACGTACTAAGAACTAGTCGTTTCTGACCATAAACCAAACTCGAATACAGCACAGACTAAATAACAAACTAAATCATAGTCAAAGTGTAATTTAAAATTAGCATTATTTAAAATTACCTTCAATGGATTACCGACTTTAAATCAAAGAGTAAACAATTAAAAATAGGAAATCGCTATCGTCTGGTAGACGGCGTTGACCACGCTCCGACGTAAGTATCTATGTATCATTGCTTTGCTCTCCAATAGTGTGTACAGTATTTTATATTATTTTTAGATTTAGCTTATGTACTTTTTTATTCATCATCATCATCATCATCAGCCATTTGACGCCCACTGCAGGACATAGGCCTCCTTCGTGGTTTTCATAACCATGAGGGGTTTTGCCATAATCGCCACGCTCGGCAGGCGGGTTGGCGATCGCAGTATGCCGTTGGAATCTCAGGAAGACGCTGCTGCCCGCCTCCTGATAATTGATTCCGTTTTTATTATGTATAGCATTATATTAGTATTTAGGTGTATTCAATCTTACCTTATATGTATAAGTATACTTTAAATTACATTTCTCCTTTTTCCCACTCCTTTTTTTGCACGCCTACTAAGATTTCTTCTACCTCCTGCGGTGGACTAGTAGAAAATGAATATGGCATTAAGTCAGCCGTATTTTACATTATGTTAAGTGCAATAAAAGTATTAAATTATAATAAAAAAAATATGGGCGATCCCGGAGAATTCTCTCGAGAAATCTCATTATTTATAGCCATATGTGATTGGAATAGCCTGTAATATTAGCAAGTTTAAGTGGCAGTAAGGTGGTTACATCTTTCGAAGAACCTATGGTCCTACAATGGTCCTCGAGTGGAGACCACGAAATGGCAAATACAGCGTAGGACGCTCACTGACTGATGATGTGAGGCAGATTGCTGGTAGCGGCTGGATGACGATGACCGAGCACAGAACAAAGTGGCGTACCGTGCGGGAGGTCTACGTCTTGAAGTGGACAAGAATGGGCCGATTG
Organism: Yponomeuta evonymella; assembly: GCA_963969515.1. Lineage (NCBI taxonomy): Eukaryota > Metazoa > Arthropoda > Insecta > Lepidoptera > Yponomeutidae > Yponomeuta > Yponomeuta evonymella. Next base: position 22,807,364 of record OZ018343.1, on the reverse strand, counting down.
ATTGATTGATCTTACACCAGTATTCCGGACGGGGAGGCCGATGCCAGGGTTTGCCACTTACTGCAATCCTGACGGTCCTCTTCTTTTCGTTTTTCTCGTAGCATAAGCAGCCTATATACGGCCCACTGTAGGGCACAGGCCTTCTCTCAGGAAGAGAGTATGGGCTTGATCACCACGCGTGCCCACCGCGGATTGGCGATTTCAAGCGCTGAGGTATGTGAATAGCTCAGACACCCAGGTTTCCTCACGATGTTTTCCTTCACAGTTAGCGAGTGGTATTGCTACTACAACTTGAAGAGAAGAAGTAGAAAAAACATTTATTATAAAAACAGTGCACACGCCACAATAACAAAACAAAAAACAACGCAGAAAATATTTTAACAGAAAAGTTATAAAAAAGAAAGGAAAACGAAAGGTCACGGCGTGTCACTGCTGCTATAAGTAGCAACTGACTCAGCAGTATGCTGAGGGTCAAGCCTTCAGCGCTGATTTTCAGTCAGTGCCAGGAGTTACCCCGCGAGCGTCACATACCGCGGTGTGGTACAACCGAGAGCAATACTATAGTCTAATTACTTCACAAATGTACTTAACTTAAAAAACAAAGTTATAGGTATAGGCACTGGTAATCGAACCTGGGTCTCTCGCTTCCGAGTCTAATGTTCTACCCACTAGGCTACCACCGCTCATATTGAAAATGAAAATGAATTTATTATCGGTTCAGTATTACAGAAACCATATTCATTCGTTTTTCTCAATTAACAGAATATTCTTAGCTTAAACCGTCGGGTAGAATATTATTGGGATTGCCTTTTACTAGAGCAGTAACGTGGCGCATGTCATGCTAGATTGCCTAATAAATCATCATGACTAACGAAATTTTTTTTAATTGTTAAAATGAATGAATTGTTTTCCGTCACTATCTCATTAGCCCGCTACACGAAAATTTTACAGGAATAAAGTAACTTATGACTCGACCTAATCACCAAAAAGTTCGAAGATTTTTGATAACTTGAAGTTTTTAGGGTTCCGTACATCAAAAGTTAAAACGGAACCCTTATAGGATCACTTTATTGTCCGTCCATCCGTCGGTCTGTCAAGACCCTTTATCTCCGGAACGCTTAAAAGTATTGAGCTGAAAATAAATCAATATACCTACTTTTTTTTCTATATTTAGTTATTTTTAGTGATAAGTAGTGAATACCATTAATTTATGACTGTAAATAAATATACATAATAAAAAAATATACCTACTCAAATTTACAGTCTCTTGAAGCTGTAAAAAAATGTAACTTCTAAATTAACGTGAAAAAAGATACGGCTGTTTATAAAAAAAACGTAAATTTTGATACTCAAGGGAATTAAAATTTAAAGGGTACTTTCTTTTGACCTAAAACTACGAAATTTGGCAAGTAATATTATCTTATACTACAAATACAGGAAACAAATCTGAAAACTATGCATTTGTAATTAAATCATAAAAAAAAATTCTTTGAAGTTCGGTAGAAGGTCGGAGAAAACTGCAAGACTTGATTATTGAACTATTTATAATATGTAAGCACCTACCTACAAATTTGTACGGAACCCTCGGTGCACGAGTACGACTCGAACTTGGCTGTTTTTTTTAACAGAAGATGTGTTAAACTGGCTAGAGTTATTTTGTGAATAATCCGGTCGCCCGCTCCGCTCGTCAAGCTAGGCGGGGTCTCACCTCGGCTGCACTCAAGCGCTAGGCAGACTCACGGCTGCACTAATTAATACTATTTTAAGCCTGCACTTACTTATTTATGACCTGATTAGGGGACAACTATTCTAACTAAATATGGCCTAGACTGGTCTCCGGTGAGGATTACTGTGTCTAACTGCATGTTGTCTCAGACAAAATAAACAGCTTTGGACGTCTGTTACGTTGATTAAATAATTAAAAGTTTGACAGTCAATCTTCCAAGTGATTGAAAGTGCATTCAGGAAAAAACGATCGTCTACTATTCACACAGCACAGAGTTTGTTCATTCCTTTCATAAATATATCAATCAAATAGTCAGCAAAGGTAGAGATTGTGTATGCCGTACACTCGTGCAAGAAGCTTGATTTATAATTACTTGTTAAAAAAGAGAAGTCTACATAAAAAAGTAACACACGCCCTATAAATGTTAGAAGCAAAGAGGGTAAAAACTTAGCACGAAAACGCGATAATGTTTATATAATTTAAATAAACAAGTAACTGAGCTATTTACACCAGGAACCGTAATTAAAATGAAATCGTGAATTTGATATTAACATAATGAATTTGTAAGTGACTTGGTCTGTTCTTGAAACAGATAATTAATTATTCTCTACCGTAAAAGAAAACTTTTAATCAATTTATTATAATTTTGTGATTTGAAAATTATACGATTTTAATACAAAAGGACAAAAAAGTAGATCTAATGTATACAAAACCCGTGCCACAGTGTTTGTTATCGAACACATCTGAAACGGCTTCACCGATTTTTATAAATTATTTGTGTATATTTAGTAGGTCTGAGAATAGGTCGTAGGCTAATTAATACGGCAAAACAACGTTTGACGAGTCAGCTAGTCTATCTATATTCCGATTAAGATGAGTTTCCCTTGATGTAAAAAAAAACGTAGAATAATTCTTTCAAATTCAGAAATTAATAACGTCTATCAATTTTTACGTCGTCCGACTGCAGGGCACAGGCCTTCTCTTAGAGAGAGAGTGCGAGAGTTCCAATTTAATAAATAATATAATAAACCACGAGGGAGGCCTATGTCCTGCAGTGGGCGTCAAAGGGCTGATGATGATGATGATGTATTACAAAAAAAATATTTAATAAAAAACTTACAAATACGAATTGTTTGTGTAACTAAGCATGCAAACTATTAACACGAAAAACTTCAGGAAATAAAAGAAAAACTTAGCGCAAGGTGTTTGCGTGCGAGAGCGTGCATATGTGTCTGTGTGTGTGTGTGTGTGTGTGTGTGTGTGTGTGTGTGTGTGTGTGTGTGTGTGTGTGTGTGTGTGTGTGTGTGTGTGTGTGTGTGTGTGTGTGTGTGTGTGTGTGTGTGTGTGTGTGTGTGTGTGTGTGTGTGTGTGTGTGTGTGTGAGAGAGAGATAGTCTATTGTGGGTGTGTGTATATGTCAGTGATTTTGTGACAGTTTGGGTAATTATGTGTGTGTTACCAACAAAGTCTCCATATCATCATAATTAAGCGTAAGGAGCCATTTCTTTACTATATGTTTGACTTCATGTGGCTTACTTTTTTGATGTCACAATATTTCAAAACTCTGTTATAGACATGATATTGTAAATTCTGTTTAGAAAAATAAAGTGCTTGTAAAACTTAAATTCTATCATGCATTTTACAGCTAACCCTGTACGTTGTTTGAGCACTGCTAAAACCATCAATTCACTTTAAAGACTATCGTGACAATGATTAATAGCTTAATTTGTCATGATCCCAAAAGCCAAATCTCTCTTTATTGACTCCGTACAGCTTTTTGCCTATTGGCTGTAAAATTTTTCACGGTGTGTTGGAATTGGGATTTCATAAAAAAGCCGCAGCGTGTAATTTCATGTATCAGTAACGCCCATCTGTTGCCCGAGGCGCCTGGAGTGCCCTACTTGCCACCATCGAAGCTGATATACGGATCATGGAGCTACGACAAAATTCCTCTTGTAAAGCTAGGAATAAAAGGAGGAAGAAACTAATACAGCAGATAACTAAAGTAGGCTTGGCGCCTTCCCAGTCTTTGCAGAAATTAATTTGACAAAAAGCTTAGGAGTCCGGTACGGAAACGTTTTTGACCCAAATCGCCTAGAGGTTCTTTTAGATAATTGATTCTTTTAAAACTTATAATGTACAATAAAAGAGCCTCGGTAGCCGCCAAAGAACCAAGGTAGCCTATAGGATTAGCAAGCTGAAGTGGCAGTGGGCTGGTCACATATTCCGAAGAAGCGATGGTCGATGGGGTGCAAAGGTTCTCGAGCGGAGATCACGAGCTGGCAAGCGCAGCGTGGGACGCCCACCGGCGCGCTGGACCGACGATCTGAGGCATTTCGCTGGCAGTGGCTGCACGAGGATGGCTGAGGATAGAGGCAAGTGGCGTAACTTGGGGGAGGCCTATGTCCAGCAGTGGACGAATACGGGCTGATTGATTGATTGAATAGCGTGACATTTTCACTCTATTTATTTTTATTAGTATGCGTATAATATAGGTAACAAAGCAAAGCAAAAAAAACCGGCCAAGTGCGAGTCGGACTCGCGCACGAAAGGTTCCGTACCTTTATTTATACAACATTGGACACAAAGATCGGGAAAAACGGCAAGAAATCACGTTTGTTGTATGAGAGCCCCCTTAAATAATTATTTTATTTTAATTTAATTGTTTATTTTTGATAAAATGCCTTAAGTCGGTTTTAAAACTCGTAATTTATACGAATATATAAAATTAATTCATTTTTTTACGCTGTTAATTAGCCTATTGCTTTCGTGTAGCTTATGACTTTTTAATCACGAGTTTTTGTCTCAAATCACCTCGAGGTTCTATTCGGTAATTAATTCTTTTCAAATTTTAAATGAAGTTAAAGGAACCTTTCTCTCCGTGGTACAATAAGTTAATAACGATTCGCATTAAAAAAAATCCACGCTATATCGGACAAGCTCATTTGTCTCAATATACTTGAATAGCGGGCTCATGGTTAGAATTTCATGGGTAAACTACTGTCCCAGCTTTACTCACCACTGCGCTGGAAATTCCTCTAGTGAAAGCAGTAAGTTACTGTCAGAGACATGTCTGATAACAGTACCTCAGACACTTATAGCATACTGTTGGCTTTGCAATAGAGTGAAAATGTCATAGCAATAGTTACTTACAAATTCTGCACTTACCAATCGTAGTTCAAACGCAAATTCAAGTGATGAAATGCCTTCATTCAGTTAAGAACTTTTAAGACACGAACGCAATTGCTCAAAGAAACGTTGCGTAATTAATTTTCAATAGACGTAAAGAAAGGCCATTAATGATGATGATTTCAGTATTTTTCATGACTATCAATCCATTGAAAGGAAAACTGTAGGTATAACTCTGTCAAATAATTATAACACAAACATTTTACCTTCGCACTAAAATAATGCGGATAAAACATGAAACTATTAGTTTTATGTGCACACAAGTAACGATTTCACTTATTTTATTTTGTAAAAGATAGGTATCCTTCTTATGATGATCGTTTCTGTGACTGGTTGAATCTTAAATTACTTGATGCCTTGTCATTACGCTAATATCTACCCAGCCCTTGAATAGAGCCCAATGCTGGGCCTATGCCTGTTCCCTGTCACGCCAATCTTCTCTATCATTTAATTTCTTAATAAATGCAAAACATTGCATAGATAGATGTTTGTTCTCCAATCACGTCAGAATGGGTGAACGGATCTGAAAGAAAAGTAACAGGAAAGTAATAGGCTTCTTTTAATCTCGAAAAATGGACATCAAAATTATCAGGTGCACAAAGTCGCGAGAAACAGCCAGTGAAAAATATAACAAGTAATTTTCCTTCCTACCTCTATGGGAGTTGTGTTATTTTGTCAATATGATAGGCATGTTTTGGGAGCGCAAAAATTACGCAAAATGTCCGCGGGCGTACCGGGGGGTAATTCTGGTAACGAAATTATGTTATCAGAATCGAACTCGATGTTTCACTAAAATTAAGACATACGCTCGGGGCGTGATTTAGAAAATCGAGTTTGAGATATTTTTGAGAGATTGTCAAGTTGTCATCGGAACATCTGTTATAAATAGGTGCTGAAATTGGCTTCAAGCTATCTGGTTTCTTAAGTTTGCATAAAGTTTATTGGCTGCTGATTTTCCTTTATATGCATACAAATAAATTAAAATTCTGCATCTAGTTTTTAGGGTTTCGCAGTTAATAAGGATCCCTTATAGTTTCGCTATGTCCGTCCGTTTGTTTGTCTATCCGTGGCCTAACTCAGAGACGATTAGTACTAGAATTTGGTATAGATATACATATTATTTACACCAACAAATTGAAAGAGCTAACCTTAAAAAAAAATAATGTACCTGAATAAAGAAAATCATCTCTAACTATGAAATAACGAAATAAAGATTTGTGATTTGTATATCTTCTCGACACCCAACTCATTCACATTACCAGAATGACCTCCTGGCTCGTCAGTTACGAGATCTCAGATATCGGATCGTTGAGTTATCAGCTCGGCAACAATGAGCTCCCCGTCAATACGCCGCGCGGGACCTCGACAAAATATCCAGGAAAATATTAAACAGGGCCTCCGAGGTAAAAGAAACGAGCGACAGGAAACTGCGGCTGAATTATGTTACTATTATTGTACTTATACCATGTTTTTTGTACATGAAAAACTTCAACATAGTGCAATCCTATCATTATACTGACTGTATAGTAATCCTCTACTAGACAAAAATGAAATTAAAATTAACTATTAAATTAACTACTAAACAGGCGGGACCAACCTTGGTTTCTCGCATTGAGTTACATTATTGAGTTTGGGTCCCGTCTGCTTAATAGTTAATTCTCAGCAGTCGGGTTGTTGGTTATTTATATTTTATTGTTTTTAGTGATTTTTTTTTTATATTTTCCTTGGTATTATGTTGATTCCATAATAGCCCATGACACTGGCAATAAAGAATATTCTTGTCTTAGAATCGGACATAATTACATACATACATACGAGCTACACACATTACCCTCCTTTTGGGAAACTGTGGTTCTGATAATACAGGACGGATAGCTTTCCAGACTGTGAAGACAATCCTTACTAATATTATAAACGCGAAAGTTTTTATGTATGGATGGCTGTTTGTTACTCTTTCACGCGGCTTTCAAAACGGCTGAACGGATCCGGATGAAATTTTGCACAGAGATAGATTATAGTCTGGATTGGCACATAGGCTATTTTTTATCCTGAAAAAATACACATCAAAATTACCACGCGAACGAAGTCACGGGCAACAGCTAGTGCCTAATAAACAAAAAGAAAATATTCTACTCTCATTCTGATAAAGATTTTTGTCTACAACTACTTTTCCTACCACAACTTCATCGATTCTTAGTTCAAATGCCATCGTACGATCTGGCAAAAGAATATTTTAGTCGCTAGTACACTCAAATTCGCTCCTAAAAATCAGGTATAAGCTGTAGTGTCACACACAAGCTGCCAGTGGCGAACCCTTAAAAGTAGTAATCGGTGTTCGGAAATGACACTGCTTTTTTGTTCCTAGCAAAATATTGGCATAGTCAATATGGCGAATATTGAGTACGAATCTTGAGGCGCTGAAATTTATTTCAAGCTGAGCCAGCCAGATTTAAGTTATAGAATAAGCTAGTAATGTTAAGTATTATGTGACAGATTATCTTGCATTAAATTACATAATGCAATTTTTCGTTAGGTTCGATTCTCGTATGTAACAATGACTTGGTTGTTAAGTTACGTAGCTGTGAAGATAAACATCATGAGGAAAGCTAATAATCTGACCCTATCTTGAAATCGCCAATAATTCATGGTGGCTACGTGTGGTGATTAAGCCTTTACTCTCTTTCTGAGAGATGGCCTGTGTCATACAGTGGGATGCGTATATTATGTATGGAAGAGTTGTTTTTCTGAGCAGTTCCTCTACTTTCGACGTTATGGTGTTTATAACGTCTTAGGGGACGTTTCAGTCATAAGAAATAACATCATACTTATTGAAGAATATTTCGGCAAAGTTTTCTAATAAACGCTCTCAATTATAACGCAAGTTGGCTAAATTGGGGTCCAGAATTTCAAGTTTACCACCGGTCCAAAAATAAAAAGTCACTCCGAAACAAAAATTCAATCCTAAACTCGCTTTATCGCCTACCAACTCATGACATAATTAATGTTTTCAGCCAGCAAACAAATAAATTATGCTGTTTTTAAATTCAATGTATCTCGGTATCTACCAGCTGCGAGCAGCATAATCTCGGACGCAAGCTTCCCGTTAAATCTCGATGTAAATTTATGAAGGCCGTCATAAAAGCATACCAATTTCGTTTGCATATCGTATGTGTACCCGCAATATGGTAGATTTATGCTAAACAAACGCGCTATATGGCATTACGTCGTTCATATTGCAAAATGTCACATGTCAAAAAAATACGATTTTTGTTTTTTCATCGAAATTGTATAAAAAATAATTCTATCACACGTGCAAGACATCGTAATGCTCGGTCTGATGAGCTGTGTATACTATTACGACTTAATTTTCTTCTAATTCACTCATTTTCATACTATTTCGATGAAAAAACAAAAATCGTGTTTTTTTGACATGTGACATTTTGCAATATGAACGTCGATTATCTATCTATGCATTAAATTTAAGGAGAAAAGTATTATAACGTCCACAGAGGCAAAGGACTTTTCTTAAGAAAATGGATTGTTTTACAGTTCAGTAAAGTGTTGTAAATACTCACATAACTTATATTTACCACAGCACAGGGTATCCTAGTTCGGGACCAGGTCAAGTGGTGGAAGTTATGAAGTGAAATGAAAAAACTTTATTGTAAAACGGTTACAAAAAAATGGTTATAGGCTCCCAAACTAGGATTCCCTGTGCTATGGGTAGCTATTATTATTGGCTGTTATTATTAGTTATTATTATTATTGTAAGTACACATGCCCAACGTTGACACTATTTCACACAGCATAACGCCGTACAGTGCACGACAGATACTTTTCATCATTGCCACGCCGCTATCATCAATAAGCCCGCTACCGTCAACTGCAGACACAGCAGTCTGCATCAGATCGGTCCAGCGAGCTGGTGGACGTCCTAAGGCGCTTTTGCCAGTCCCTGATCCCCACGCTAGAACCTATGGCGAGCACATGTCAACTCTGCGCGCTCACTACAAACTCCGACATTCCTGCATCGCGCGAGCGAAATGTTTCACGAGAGATACCATACGACGAACATCAGTTGGACCGGCCGTCACCGGGCATACGATCTGCCTGGCGGGAAATTTCCCTTTATAGTGGAAGAGCACGATCACCCGCTCTTCCCTACAGTGGTGACCCCCAACAGAACATTATCAACTTTCCTTCGCTCTCGCAGTACCCCACATACAATCAGTCTCAAAGCAACGCCAGCATTGTAAAAGTGAACATACTTGTTCATTATACATAGTCGACCCCATCCTTCCATCATTTGGACCCCATCTGCTATCGGTCCTTTGGCACTGTGACCAGCTCACTGCCATTCCAATTTGCTAGTGTTATAGGGTATGTTCATCTTATTTTACACTACTACAATTTAATTACACAGTCAATTAACTTAGTAACTTAAGATTCGGACCCGGGACGTCACGCATTTGGTTGCCCGCTGTGCCACCGCCACCTCTCGTAGTATAGTAGTAAACTGAGATCAAAATCTGAGAGTAAGCCACTCGATATTGTCTAACACTATTGCCTGCCATTTGGCCAGACCGAGGCGCTCGAACTCAAGTGGTGGCGCTGAAACGCGCGCTGTTCTCTTCAAGCAGTGTAGTAGAATTCAAGAGCTGGTTTTGATACAGTGAGCTTCCTATGTTTTGTAGAGGATCTCGTGACGCCCGAAAATTTGGGGGACTGCATGACGAGTGTCGGTAGGTTGCATATTGAATGCAATTGAAGGTGGAGTTGAAAGACTTACCAGATCTGATAGCGCAGGGGGCAAGAGCCTATTCTAACAGGAGTTAATCAGCGAATTAACACCCCATAGTGCACTGCCATCGCTGCTTAGTGATATCTTCAAAATAAAAATGGTAATATCTATATTCGGGCCAAAATGTACCAGCCTTACGTGGCTATGCTGGACGTTACATTTATTTTATAAGCTAGCTGGGTTTCTCTGTGTTTTCAGCCATACAAAAATGGTAATGCAATATTTTACTTCCTACTTTATTGTGCACAAAGAAATAATCATTTACACAAAAAACGTAACATAAATGAGTACAAACTTATTGGAATATAAAGGTAATTTCGCCACCATCGATAACTATAACGTTTTGATAACTCAGTTGAAAAATTGCGAGTATTCGTAACAAGGAGTCTGTAGTTCGAACCTCCATAAGTACCCAATGTTATTATATTTCTTTTTTCGTTTAGTTATTTAAAAAAAATGTGTAAGAAACATTTAAATGTATTTTTTTCTTAGTCCGAAATTTTTCCAACAGATGGCAGTACACGACATTATTATCGTGAGAGCGAGTAGCGCTCGCTTAGTTTACGTTTGCGTTCTTTTGTTGTTCGTCTAAGTATGAAGAGTTGATCTAAATATGTAAGTGTTTTGCAAGAAAAATTTAAACGAGCGAAGCTATAGTAAACGTGTGCCCAGGTACTATATAATACGATACTCTGAAAAAGTGCCCTAAAGTGAGACATAACATAGGCTGCATTATGTCTACTTACAAGGTAAGATACCACAATATGTGAACAAATTGAAGCCCCGCACCGTCCTGGTCGACGGGCCGAGCTTTGCCGAGCTTCACCGGGTAGGCACCATACAAGTATACAATGTGTTATTGGAATAACGTAGTTTCTCCAGTATCGATAAACCACTAAAGTTTAAGTTAATTTAATCAGAGTATTCTAGTTTGAGGACCAGACACTATCTGTGTACTTTTTTATGATACAAAAGCTTTTTGTATTGTATTGTTTTTTTTTAATCGATATACATGTATTGTATTTTTCTTTCATTTAATCAATTTTTTTTTTTCGTTACTTGCATATTAACCGCGGTACATATGAAAAAGATATGAAAAAAATCTAATAGATAAATTTTCAACTGCTTATTGGAAGTGGTTTATTGGTATCGAATTTATCGATAAATACTGAAGAAGCTGTTTTCGATTTTTGCGTTATTTCAATAACGAAACATAACATAAACTCACGCCTGTATCCCAGAGAGGTAGGCAGAGACTAGAGACTGCCACTTGCCACGATCCTGACAGATCACTTTCGCTCCATCAACATTCATCAGTCGTTGCATGCACGCACGCCGGTTTATTTCATTGACAGGTTGTATAAGGATCATTTTCAGGTCTCTGACCCTGTGTAAGGGTCTATTCATTTATTCCGTAAGACGATATTGGGTCAGAACAAGTTTTACTTCTTCACATAAAATATGGTGTTGAAATAAGACTTATTTTATCTTACGTGGGAAGGAAGGGGCAAACCCCCCTTGGGTTTGACAGTACTTAAAGTGGTCTTACGTAATAAACGAACAGTCCCTAACATCGGGCGGATATGTGGGTGCTAAAAGAGACACATTATTTACTCCCTGGGTCAATAAAGCAACCCTCTAGAGCTTTATTACAACCGCTGCGCAGGGGCTGCACAGCGAACTCATAACTCTTACTTTCTCCTTTGTGAATTGATTTTTTTTTTCGATTTTATAGTTCGGATAGTGTACTAAATATCAAGTAAGTACTTTATATCTGTAAATATAAGTACTTGTGGGCAATCGCTCGTAGCCCCGGCTGCCTGAGTGATCTTAAACGATCACAAAAGTTTAGCAACACAGGGCGCTTTCAGTGCATGGATGGGTCGCCGTCTATGCCTAACGCTAGTGGCATTTTTCCGAACGGTTCCGTGCTTCGCAAGGCACGTTAAGCTGTTGGTGCCGGCTGCCGTCACAGGCAACGTCGATGGCAGTCGTTAAGCCAAGTCAGAGGCTTTAGGGCGGCTTGACAACTTCTGACAGTAGGCGAGCCACTAGTCCACAAGCCTCCACCAATCCGGACTTGGCCCCCGTGGTGGAGTATGGCCTATACCTTCCTCAGGGAAGAGACCCGTGCCTCTCGGTGGGGACATAATGGATTGATGATGATGATGATGAGTGGGCAATAAAGAGAGCGGTGGTAGCCCAGTGGGTAGAACATTGGACTCTGAAGCGAGAGACCCAGGTTCGATTGCCCAGTGCGGGCATATACCTCTGACTTTGTTTTCTAAGTTAGTTAGACCTGAGATTTCCGCACTTAGCTTCATGGCTGGGCCATTGTACGTAAACATAAACATAAACATTTACATACAGGCACATACATTGCTTCTGGCCCCACACTAGGATACCCTGTGTCTTGGGAACCGGAAACAACGACATCACAAACATGTAAACATCCAAGACCTGGGGTTTTTTTTTGTCCCCAGCCGGGATTCGAACCCGGGACCTCTCGCATTTTATGCAAATGCACTACCGCTGCGCCACGAGGTGATAGCCAAACTGGCTCACTCCAGCCAGCCTATCTCTTTCCAGAAAGCCAGCAGTGCTCTGATATCACTGCAGGCCTCCCGAAGGGATCCCAGCTTCCCAATGATTGTTTTTCTATGTTATGTACGTTTGTGAAGTTGTAGTACGAATACCACTTGCGAACTGTGAAGGAAAACATCGTGCGGAACCCGCGACCTCTGACTTACTGAGTGCTAGCGGTCTCCCAACTGAGCTAACGGGCAAGGCATCGGCGAAATTTCAAAGCTCTTCACAAACTTCTCTGTATTACGTACAGGCAGCGACGTAATCTCTTTCTTTTTCCACCTCACCTTACCTTCTCTCTCCACAGTGGTGTGGCAAGAGTGGTCGGCGCGCGTGACGGCGACGCACGCGGAGAGCGGCGGGCCGGCGCTGCTCACTTGCGAGGTGCCTCCGCCGCTGCAGCAGCACGCCGCTGTAGCAGCGTGGTACAGAGATGATACCGTTCTGCCGCACAGCCGGGACGATCTATGTAAGTGTACCTTATTGAGTGTGTTTCTGCGAGAAGTGTACGGTTTTTGGGCTTATTCCAAAGCTGCGGTAAAACTAAGAAGCTGAGGCTGGGATAGGCCACTGAGGTGATGAGTGGACACCATAAGAGACGGGAGCAGTGATACATGGTGAATAATCAAACGGAATTGAGATTTTTTGGTGGAGAGAACTGCCTTTTAGTCAGATCTCTCAGTCGAGCAGTTACAACCAAGAAGAAGAAAGTAAATCTGAACGGTATCTGAGAGTGCCTAGTTATTTAGTTGGACTTGAGATTTCTGCACTTGGCTTCATACTTTTGCCATTGTACAGCCGAGAGAACATCAACTTTTATATACATGCAATGCACTTTAATTAGTTACGTTAAGAATGACTTTGTATCAAAAATGTAAAGGTTGAGCTGTTATCGACTATACGTGCTAAGGTATGTGGACGCTTTTCACGAGGATTTCCTTCGAAGTTAACGAGTGGAAATGCCGCATGGTCACAAATGTGTCTGACTCAAAAACAAACATATTGGTAGATGCCGGGATTCTTATCGGGACGCATGTGGGACGCGGGTCCTACCGATGCGCTACGGCCGCTCTCAAAGAAGACCTATAAAAAAACCTTTATAAAGGTTAAATAATGTAATAAACAGAATAGAAAGGTAGATAACCTTAAGTTTAGCATTGTAATAGAGGTGTGACCTTAGAAAGTTAGATTTTAGTCTACTAAATTTCTATCTATTGTTACCACATGGGTGGTAAAAATGGTAACAGCAAGTGGTTGCGTTGTTGTTGCCTGTGCCCTAAAAACTAAGGTGAAATTACGTTCTTAGAGTGCGACGAATCGCTGGTGCAAGTAAACGAGTTAAGTAAGCTTGTTACCGTACCCACAGTTAATATTTTGCTATGATCTTGTAGAGTTTCAATATTTTTATTAAAACTCCGAACTTTCGTACACATTTTTTTCCAGCACTTCGGGGGTTATGAAATAGAAAATCCCCTCAGTTGAAAGTAAGAGAATTGAGGCTGGTTTCCTGTTAACGCTTCGAATAATGTTCCTTTTCCTGTTGACTTCCGACTCTGGGGAGAATTGAAAAGCCCAATCATTACTGAAGCCGACTTTCTGTCCGCAGCTGGTCCCACGCTTCAGCTGGACGAGGGCTGGCGGCTGGTCGTGCGGCAAGTGCACGCCGAAGACGCGCGCGCACACTTCGCGTGCTCCGTGCTCGACACGCTCACGGGCGAGCGTCGCCGCAGCGCGCCTTTACAGCTTGACATAGCGCGTGAGTCTATCTTTCTGCTTTAGACTGCCAAGTAAGTCGGGCTTCTTACTTAGACCTGGTGCCTGGTCCTGTGGTTAGACTGGTAAGTATGCGCGAGCGCTGCCGCAGTGCGCCGTTACAGCTCAGCATAGCGCGAGAGTCTATTATCTTGGGACATTAATTCTGTGGACTATCCCTTACTTCACAGATAGCTGACCGAAAAAATAGAAGAAGAAGAAAGACATTTATTATACCAACAAGATACCTCACATAAATAAAATAAGTAGATAAGTAACATAATATGCACAACAACAGAAAGAAAACTAAATATACAACAGACAAAACGAATGAATAAAACAAGACCATAGAATAACCTCATTTTAAAACCGTACAATGTAGAATCATTAAATTAGGTATTATTTTAGGAATCTAGGTATATAGGGCTAACTGTGAGTTTTTTTAGCTCTAGCTATCTACCTACGAGTATATAGTTCTTGCGCATAATTCCAGCTACTAAGGGCTGGCTGCGAGTTTAGCTTTTTACTTAGGGTTGGCGCATAAACCAAGCCAGTTTCCAAAGTACTAGCGCGAAAGCGTTCAGTTAGCTACTTCCATAAGTAATTTTTGTCTTCTAAAAAGCCGTATCGTGTGCAGCGGCGAGCGGCGGCGCGGTGCAGCGCGCGCTGGTGCCGCAGCCGTGGGAGTTGACCGCGCAGCGCGGCGCCGACGTGCTGCTCCCGTGCCTCGTGCACGCCGTGCCGCCCGTCACCATCACGTGAGTTCATTCATCCTTTTCAGCTGGCTACATTTGACGGGATTCGGCCCATGTTTGCGTTAACGGGACAGGTGTGGCCAGTCTTAGAATACTTCCTGGTGTATAACTCGACCAGCAGTGAGAAGCTAGTCAGAGTTAGTTTTCAATGGACACTTTGCAGCAAATAAATATTTCAATATTTCCTACGTTTTCGTGTTTCTTTGTGTTATTGTTGTCGACGTCACGTTACAACCTTTATGCCCTTTTTATAACTGTACCATGTACTTAGCTTTCAGCTAACTGCACTACTGTGCATAAAAATGTAACGTATGGAAAGTTTGTGCTTAGAATTTGTCCATAAACCAGTAGCACTAACGTGATTTTATTTATTGTACCATGTTTTTAATCATAAGCAGCCTATATACGTCCCACTATGGGGCACAGGCCTTCTCTCAGAGAGAGAGGATGGACTTAATCGCTACGCGTGCCCACCGCGGATTGGCGATTTCATGCGCTGAGTTATGTAAATAGCTCAGACACTCAGGTTTCCTCACGATATCTTCCTTCACCGTTAGCGAGTGGTATTGCTACTATAACTTCACAAATGTACATAACTTAGAAAACAAAGTCATAGGTACATGCCCGCACTGGGAATCGAACCTGGGTCTCCCGCTTCCGAGTCCAATTTTCTACCCACTAGGCTACCACCGCATGGGTCTTTTGAACCATCATTAAACATTGTCATAAGTCATCACAAGTCATTGGTCAACGGTTATAATAAGTTAATTATACAACGGTTATAATAAGAATATTCTTTATTGTATACCGAAAAAAATGTTTATAAAATGTGCATTTGTTAAAAATATTATAAAAGCCTAGCAATACACACGCTATTAATACACACGTACGAATTACACTAAGGTTGCCCGCGACACAGGCTCGGCCTAGTGCGGCTGCCCGCGAGTCCGTAGTAGCACTGTTCTTGTTTACATCTATGACTCGATACCCGATACTCTTTCGTTCTGTCAACGGGTGCTAATTATGATTCTGCGTTTCCTACCCGACTCCCACGATACAGGCTGTGCCTAGTGTGGGAGTTGCAGTTATTCATATCTGTAATGCCTTGATTTTTAATAAACAATTTTTATTATTATTTTATTATTATTATTATTAATTGGAAATCACTCTAATGATCCACACGATACAGGCTAGGCCCAGTGTGGGGATCACTGTAATGTTTGCTTTAAAATCGAGTAACTTTGCAATGTAGCACATTATCTACCTTTTTGTAATTGTGCATGCAAACAATAAAAAAATTCTATTCTATTATATTATATTCCGAAAAGGCGATCCGCAAAATTAAGATACAAATGATGTTTGATGTTTCACTCAGAACAAGATGATGATGATGATAATGACGACTTTATTGTCCCCGCAAGTTTGAGTTGCGGACACTCGAGCCTACGACAAACAAGCTGCTTGACTGAGCAAGTAAAATATAAAGTGTATTTTTTGTGTCGTATTTTCTAAAATAGCTTTTTTACTCAGTGACACTGCGTGGAAACAATAATAAGAGCGAACTGAATTTATGAGTAACTTTTACTCATACAGTTACTTAAGTAATACAATCAGTATTAAATGTAATACTTGTAGAACATCATTTATTAAGTAATGTAATAAATGATGTTCTACAAGTATTATTAAGTGACCTATTAGATTATGGCCTTGAAAAGGACAATTAAAAGTCTTTTAATTGTCCCAGTTTCATGACCAGCACATATTTTTTTGGGCACCGACTCCAAATTATACTTCTGCAATACCTACATGTAATTAAAATATTAAATTATATAAATTATATCTAACTTTTTAGTGCTGTAGTGTTTCGAAGTCGGTTTTTAATTTTATTTAAAATTTTTATGGTGACCCGATCGGGTCTTTCAGAATTCTACAGTTTACGCAAAAGGCCAGAGGTAGTGGACATCCAAAGGCTATCCAAATTAGACGTGCGCGCCGGTCGAAAAAAATCGGGCGGCGTCGCGCCGCGAAAAAATCCACGGCGGCGGCGTAACGCCGGCGGCGTGGGATTTTTCGACTTTGCAATAAACGTAAACGTATAATGAAAAACCACGCTTAAACAAAAGAACTTTATTAAAAAGATGATAGTCACTTTTCTTGACAGAAATTGCTTGACAGAAATTGTTTGCAACTTTTATAGTTGTCGTGCACAAAAATGATTTTGTTTACCCTAAATGGACTCAGCCGGGACCTTTTGGCTGTTAAAACCAATCCAGCAACCGGAAACACTCTTTCGCTCGGAGTGCTGGTTGCTGGAATGCATAACAGAGCCTGTGCTAACGATGATAAACGCGGGTAGGCAGATTGTCTGGTTTGCCAGTAGGACAAGATGATCTTGCGGGTTTTGTCTCGGCGCGAATTTTAAACTACCGGCGGCGGCGGCGGCGCGCTGCCTCCTTATAGCGGCGGCGCGCTGCGGCGGCGCGCACGTCTAATCCAAATTACCCCCATGAAGATCATGTCAGTAGCCCTTGCAGTCCTTTACTTCTGGTCTTTCGCTTGACAACATTTTTTTGGTACACTCTGAACAATGTATTCTATATTTAACCGTCTTACTATTGACGGCGAATTACTCAAACTCGGAATTATCAAACAAAAATTGCCTTTCTATCCTTACACCTTAATCGCGGAATACTGAACCGATAATCAATGAGGGTAGGACTGCAAATGGCGTAGAAGCCGCTAATGTATCGGCCGCGACCACCGCAGCATTACCCGTCGCAAACTACTCCCCGGAGCACCGTAAAGCCACGCAGTAAAATGTTCCTCCTCACGTACGCGCGCCTGTTGGCACTCTAATGACTTGATGCGGCATGAGTGTGCTGACGCCGTCGCCTGGCAGATTAGCCACTGGGTGCTCTGGAAACATCCTGTCTCAAATTAGTCAGTAAGTCACTTGACACCAATTGAGAAATACGACATAACATAAACTCACGCCTGTATCTCGGAGGGGTAGGCAGAGACTAGGGCCTGCCACTTGGCGTCCCGACCGATCTCGTTCACTTCATCAACATTCGTCGGTCGTTGCATGCACGCGCGCCGGTTTTGGGACTTTGTATATTGCCCTTTGCTAATACAACCCCTATTTGGTCGAAATATGTTTGCCTGGGACAATTCTCAATTCAATACTGAAAAATTTATAACAGAAATATTTTATTTCTTTAGAGATTATGTTCCCTGAAGCGCACTGCCTTACTGTGTGATTCTTTCAGGAGATTGTGCTAACAAAGCTGTGAGGGCAGACGATGCGATGTTGTTTGTGCGTTGGCAAGAGTTGGTTAGGATACTACACACGCTATCAATATCATCTTCTCATCTATGAAAGAGAAACATAGTTAGGGGTCAATCCCGAAGTGATAAATATATTTATTATTCGACATTTGTTTCATTGTGAAACTTGTTCTATAATATAGATTATTTTAAAGACTATAATTATGATGATGAAGGACGGCGTTTATCTTCTTTTCACAAACATTATTTTATTTAACGAAAATACGATGGGCAAAACCACCCCGTTAACAATATCGTCTCTGTTTGGTAACATCCTGTATTCAGCTACAACAGTACCAAGGGGTTGGGTAATTTGGGTTCAGGGGTAGTGCTTAATATAGTTACATTATCTTTGGACTAATTATAAAATAACAATTTCAAAGATGCGGAGTTCTTTCGACGCATTAGTCGGTATATTTCACTGTCGTTCGCTTGAAAATACACAGTGAGCTTGAGACAGATAAATTGGCTCACATATTATGTTACGAATACACTAGCAGGCAAGAAAAACTGCCAAAGGTTTTGTGAGATGGATTTCGTAGACACTGTAGAAAAAGATCCAAAAAAAGGAAGTTGCAGGTTTTACTCGTCGATGTAGTAAACTCCTATAAGGTTAGTTAAAACGCTGACAAACTTTTTCAGAGATGTAATAAGTGTAATAGTAAAATCCATCAATAGCGCCCCCTATACGTTATATCTGCTCTGTCGGGTTCCAAGATTAGTTTTCAAGTAGAAATAGAGTATCGTGCAGAAAATGCAAAGATTGATCAGCAGCACCGATCCATTTTTGCTTTCTAGACCGTTTTTATCGCAAAAACATAGAATTATTTTCAATGTAGAGGTGCGAGCTTCACATAGGCGGGTTCGAATCCCGGCACGTATAAGCATAGACATAGACAGCCTATAGACATCCCACTGTTTGGGAGAAAGTATGGGCTTAATCACCACGCGTGCCCACCGCGGATTGGCGATTTCAAGCGCTGAGGTATATGAATAGCTCAGACACTCAGGTTTCCTCACGATGTATTGCTACTATAACTTCACAAATGTAACTGCCCGGTATGTACTTTATTGAAAAATTCTTTATTTTTAAAAACCTATTTTAGAGGCTAAAAGTTCCACCCATGGCGGGACCCGAACCCGCGACCTCCAGCCAACCGTGCCAAATTCTTTATTGCAAAAGACATCTCTATAAAAGCGTAATGAGTCTATTCTTAGCGCTAACTTTAGGTTTGTGCCTTGAAATATCTAAGCTTTCTTAAATTGTAGTAGCAATAGCATAAACTGCCGTGAAAAAAAACTTTTCCTTAGTTGACTCCGCCCGTAATGACATTGTCCTCCCTCAGATTGATCTGAGACACGAAATTTACTTGTAGGTAGGTATGTGTTAAACACGGTGTCCAGTTTCTCTGCATGCCACAGCACAGGTCCTGCGACAGAGTGCAAAAACAAAACAAGCTCGCTGGAGACAAATTAACTCTGCCGTACGTCACCCAGCGAACTCGTTAAGGGCATCCGCTATCATTCCAGCCGAATGATCGGGTATTGAACGACAGTAAAATTTTCATATGTTGTTAAATAGGGGATATATTAGTGTATTACCGGCGTGCGTGCATACAACGACGGATTTAATGTTGATCAAGCGAGTTTTTTAGGCTCGTGGCATGAGGCAAACCTAACACTTATACTGTGTAAGTCATTAAATTAAAATAAAATACATTAATTTGTATTATTTTAATGGGTATCGGATGGTTATCTGATAAGATCTTCTCCTCCACGAAGAAAAGTAAAGGAAAACTGCGTTGTGTAAGCACAATTCTAATCTGTTAAATTAGATCTTTATGTTGCCATGTCTGCGCTTGTCAAAGTTTTAGCTTAGCCTTAACACCGCACAAACGCAGTTTTTGCGTTCGTCCGAACGGGGCGGGGTCACACGTTAACTGGCGCCATGAAAGCCGACGGCAGAGCGCCCGAGCAACTGAGTGCCGCAGTTGCTACACGAGTTTGGACCTTTTTGCAGTGCTGTACATTGGAAATTATTTTACAGGACCAAGAGTTAAATATGGACAGTAGCTGGCAATTAGTTTCATAATTTTTTTTCACAATATTTCCTAACTTTCTCGTATATTAATAGATAAAGAACACAATTACTATTTCAATCTAACAATCAGCCCGCATGTGACGTCTGAGATGTTCACATACCTAAGCGCCTGAAACTGCTAATGTGCAGTGGGCACGCGTGCTGATTAAGCCCATACTGTCTCTCTGAGAGGAGGCTTATGCCCTACGGTGGGACGTATAGACTGCATTATAATCAGCCCGTATTTGTCATTGACTGATCGACATAGGCCTCAAGGCGCGCCATTTTCGAGTCCGCCACTTTTGTACACGGTCATCCGAGGACAGAAAGTAATAAAATTATTGCTAAATTATTAATTAATCATTTTTGTAAAAATTATTGTTTATTACGCATTATTTAAATACTTGTCATATACAAACATTTTAATCTTTCTATCGTGGACATAAGTGTCATTTGTTTGTGCAGCAGGTTCAGGAGATGATTTTTGTTTTGTGAGGTTCATACCGGATATGGTATAAAGACGGTATAATCTAAAGTTTTTTTGGTATCAATAAATTAAACCACTTACGTGATTCGCGCAAAGAAATGAATAAATTAAAAAAGGTCGGACTCTTCCACTAAAAAAAAAACAAGTGAGTGAATCCGGAATTACGAAAGTTTTAGTTGGAAAAGTATAAAACGTTTAACGAACCTGTTTTTTATTAAAGTTCAATTAATAATACTGCAAAACTGTTTCCAGGTTATTCTACACGCCACACGATGTTTATCCATGTTGATTCAGTGACGCTCGTTAAAATCCTATTTACCTTACGTAATAACTTTCATCTAAAAGCAAGTATCACAAAACAATAATAATTGCATAGTAAATATGATGGTTAATATCGGTTATCAATAATTCAATTTCGGTTGGACATTGGATATTATGTTTGGCAAATAGAATGTACCCTATTCTGGAGTTCAATGGAATTACTCCGACCGAAATAAAAAAAATTGTCGTATTTGCTAAAGTTAAAATTTTTTGGGTGTTCTATGGCAAGATTTGCTATATATAAAAAAAATACAAAATATAAATATATATATGCTTATGATAAGTAGCTTTATTAGACGTGACAATGTAAGCCACAGACCTTCTTTCAGAAAGAGAGTGTGGGCCTAATAACCACGTGGGCCCACCGCAGATTAACAATTTTGAGCACTAAAATACTCAGGTTTCCTCACGATTCTAGTTACTAAGTCAAACATGTACAATAGAAATTTTACGTTTCAAGTGCGAGTCGGACTCGCGCACGACGGGTTTCGTACCATTACCTATACAACATTAAACAAAGATCGAATTTGAGAGCAGCGCCATCTATAGAAACCAACAAGAAGCGTTTAACATTAATATTTTACGACATGACATCGGCGCTGTGATGGTTACATAGATGTCCGCTAGATGGCGAGCGCTGTCTTTAGACAACGTTTGTTGTATTTATTTATTTATTCTGTTTTTAGTTTTTGTTGTTATGGTGGCAACACAAATACATCATCTGTGAAAATTTCAACTGCCTAGCTATCACGGTTCATGAGATACAGCCTGGTGACAGACAGACAGACAGACAGACAGACAGACAGACAGACAGACAGACGGATAGTGAAGTCATAGTAATAGAGTCCCGTTTGGCACTGTTGGGGTATGGAACCCTAAAAACAATATTACCATCATTATACCAACTATACAAGTCTGTCTTTGAGAATCAGGGACCTGTGCGCCTGATAGTATTACTGAGGTAAATTATAGTCTCGTTTATCATCCTCCAGTGACAAGGTATTTTATACATTTCGATGTCACCCGCCGACGGATGCCGGTTCAAGTGCTAACCCTTGTCAAACTCCTCTGTGTGCCTACACTTGATATATTCGCGCTTGTTACAGTGTTACTTTGCGCGCTACGACACAGCCCTCGCACGAAAATGGGTCAAATATTCTGAAGCGTACAGCATATATTTCCACGATATTGGCTTCAACATTTCTTCGCGAAGTTATACTCGATCTTTTACTGGCAAAGCGGCGTGATAAAATTTATAGAGCGTGCTCTTGCGCTTGTAGTATTTGCGTGTAGAAGCAATCTGCAATTTTATCATAGCGCGCGGGCCTCAATTCTAATAACTATTAATGAAAATTGAAGAATATGTACTCAGTGCTTGGGTTAGACGCTGTGTTATCTAGCTAACAGGAAGCACGTCTATCCGATACAACGTTTAACTAGAAGATACAATACAATGCATACATGCAATACATCCGATACAATGTACCTTATTTAAACTCCTAGTTATGCACAGACTATTCAACACCTAACGTACACCTTACTGCTTGTACTCTTAGTGCAATAAACAATTTTTTACTTTACTTTACTTTACTTTAAGAGAGAGATATTGATCTACCGCACAACAACTCTGATCTCGTCCGATGACGACTATACCCCTGAAATCATCAAAATTAATTATATTTTTCTCGATTGGAGACCACATACCCGCAAACGCTTTAGACGCCCACCGGCTCGCTGGATGAACGATCTGAGAGCTGGCAGCGGCTGGGTGACGATGGCCGAGGACATAAATAAATGTATGCCTTAGGGAGGCCTATGTCGTCATTGGTACATGCCGGGTTTTGAACCCACGACCTCCCGAATGAGAGGTGTAAACAAGATGGGGGATGTCCCTCAAATAAATTAAATGCGAGACGCCACCACCCCACGCAAATAAAATATATAAACATATAAAAATAACCTGAAGGGTTGTAAAATTTTCTGAAAATGAATTGGCCAATGAAAATAGTCGTGATCGTCTAGTTAAGTAATAAAGACCCATACGTTGTGTTGAGAAATGATAAAGACGAATAATTTAACAATGATAAAGGAAGTAAATAATAATCCGCGATTAAATTAACCGTACACATAATCAGTTTAAGTAAAGAAAACATGCAACTTAGCTTCGGTCAGTAATCGTAAACGCCCCAAGAAGACAAGCATCGAGACTCGATTAGCCCCAATGTCCGCGACTAGTGAGAGAGTGAGCACTGCAATCCTTCTGTTCACTACAACTATGCATGTCGATGCATTACACGATGCTTCTCTAGGAAGACTTTTGACACACGCGCCTAATCAGTTTCACTCGCGAATAGCGCATCACAAAAATAATAACACGTACAGTAAAATAATACATAATATGATAAAATACAAAGTACAAATAATATGTCATTATCAAAATATAGGAATGAAAAGGATAACTTATGTAGTTCGTAGTCAGCAGATCTCCTTCCTGTAAATAAATGGAATTGGGAGGGGTTCTAGACTTCCACGAGGAAATCTAGAAGAAATTTTGTTTCCCTAGCGTGATGACGATGGGCTCCCTTCCAACCTACACCCACCCCTACGAGCTTCCACAAGAAACTCGCTCCTTCAGAATCCATCGGGACACAACGTATCACCCTATCACATTCAAACCTTCACTTAACGCCCAACATTCACTGAATACAGCATTCATTCATGTACTTCTGTCGTGGTTCTAAAGAACAAAAACCAAATGTGCTAGAGTTTTCGCAAATGTATTACCCATTGACCTCCGGACTATGGAACAGGCTCCCTTCCTACACACGTCATTTAAGACAGGGATTCCGGCTAGCCGTAGAGGACCACTTCGTCCATCCAGCCGAGTCGTACATCCGCGATAACCTTCGTCACATCATCTTCACAAATGTACCTCGAGTTGTACACCCGTGGAGATACTAAAAACTCTACTAGAACACACACGACGTACAGCCACATAATTACTCAATTCCGAATCAACCCTAGCTAAAGTGAAGATAGAACGGATAGAACGTTCCCGATGTAACCTGTAGTATCCATGATGATGTAAGAATCCTTGTGGTGATGTAGATCAGTAGGTAATCCATAATGATGCAGCTCCGCTTGTTGTAGTAAATATAGAAGATTAACTCCGCCATTTCTCCAAAACCGCAGCTCCATTCAGATGACATTATGTTAGTAAAACCTCCTTCCGTAGACAAAGTATTATGTCCGTTCCGTTCTGCTTCTGTCGTTGAGTTCTAGTTCCTAGCTAAGATCAAAGACTAAACGCAGAACCCATGTGGGAAGCACCGCCCTTCTGCTCTCGCTAGTTAATGTGGAATCTAAAAATAGAACTGGAAGAATGAAAGTAAGACTGAAGAATTATATACACATGTATAACAAAATACATAGAATACATAGATAAAAATTAAATATCACTCGCGTCGCGGAAATTAGAAACATAGTTTGTTCGGTTAAGGAAATTCGCCCCTCGATGGAAAATCTTTTGTTTCGCGGAAAACGGTCCGACGCGACGCACTCTTTCTCTACTATGCGAGTTCTCAGCTGGCTAGATTATTGTAGCACTCACGAAGTCTTCACTTAGGACTTGTCCTAATAAAACACTTGTAACGCGGTAAGTCTAGATGCTAGACTCTGGAGAGGATTGCACGCGCGTTTGTAAGTTCCGGTAGAACTACCACTCTCTTCGACGGCTCCGACTTGACTCTCGATGATTTCTCCCTGATTTACCAGCTCTCCTCGGTTCAATCCTCGACTCCTCCCACAAAACCATTCATCATCTATTTTATGACTTGCCCGAAATCTTGGTCCCACGTACTTGAAATCTGAACCCGTACAAAATTCGTCGAACACTTCGAAGCTAGTTTAGATTAGAGAATATTGTTTACATTACGCGGTGTATTCCCCATTGGACCCACTGCATCTAAGGATTGTATGCAAATAATGGAAATTCTAGAATATTGTAGATTCGTGACTGAAAATATAACTCTATGCTTTGGAACAATATGATGGCATCATTACATATCGTTTTATTCGAAAATCTTACGGGTTTGTTTGCAAAAATGTTTGTTGTTCTGTCTAGACTAAACTTTTATACTAACTATGAAATACATTATGACAATCGTTATTCTCGGAATTACCCAATAAATGCATTTTTCCCATACAAAGACGAGTTCCAAACCTGAGGGATAGATGAGGACAAACCCATGATTTCTTGAAAGTGAAGTCCCCATAAGGCGGCGTAATTCTAACCCTTTTGTCCCTAGCCGACAAATAATTAAATTTAATAAACATTCATACAATATTTACTTTAAATTCATACAGAGACCCTCTGTTCTCATTTATTTCTTAGAACAAAGTCCGAATGACGTATCAGAGGCCACATGTAAATGTTAACTTTAGCTTTATTAATCACGCCCTATTATTATATGGATAAGGTCGAAGTTGCTCTAGAAAATAAAATACTTTTGCCACAGCAAAATGCCATTATACTGTTTAGTTTCGACCGACAGTTATGATTTCGACGAATCTTGCTTGTAAATGTGTGTGTAAGAGTTACACGGTTGGCATGACTTAAACGATTTTCGACCGTATCAATGTAACTTTAACATACATTATTCTATACCTGCAGAAGTTTGTGTTCCCCCCAATGGGTGGAGCATCCTTACGTCTATCCCTTCCTATAGTAGAAAACTTCTTTAAGATCACAATAGATGGCGATACTCGTATCGATTTTAGAGATATGTTGCTGAAAACTGTAAGGGTGAAAGGGTTGACCATTTCAGCCGTTACAGAACGCCCCTAAATTATTTCATAATTTTTGTCGGAAAATAATTCGTAGAGAACATCGTAGATTACTCGTAGAAAATTTGTAGAAATAAAATAATGAAATAATTTGTAATAGGAATTAAATTTCACAAACCTTTGTTGTATTAAACATCATTAAGTTATTGTTACCAAAAATCATTTGAGTCAGACATCCTTTATGTTGTTTATCCTAAATAATTTAAATATTTGATATAGTAGTATATGACCTAAGCATTCGTAGAAAGAATGAAATATTAATTAACTACTGGAAAGCTTGGCTCAACTGCGCACAAATCCTCTAATTTTCTTACATAGTAAATGCCGCAAAATATTTTAAAAATCAAAATGATTTAAAACTAACATGCTCATTATGAAATATGTAGTAGGAACATATGTCCTTAAATTTACTAGGAGTTTCCTTTATACTCTAGGTAAGTTATCCTATCTTTTAAGTTTTCTTCAATTATGAAGGGCCATATTTCTATTACATTTGTTTTTTTTTTGTTTTATTAAATTTTGAAAATTTTGGTATTTCCTTTAGTGAGTTACGTAGTTTATTAAATAGTCTTATTGTCATGTTGTTATGGCTTTGGTTAAATATATATTTTTTTAATTTATTCTACATTATGTCCTTTACTACATATATTCCATATGGCGGAATTTGGAAACTAAGACGCAAGTGTCGTGTAAATTACGTACACGCGCCCCTAGGTAATCAGCTTGTTGAAAATTACTAATGAAAATAATAATTGCCTCTCCAAGGTTAGTTTAAATCAACTAAGTAAAAGTCAACAAAATAAAAGCATACTTCGAACTAACTGTATTAATACTTACTTGTTTTTACTATACTCAAGTACTACTTAAACATAAGTGTAACAAAATAGTAATGAAATTAAAATGAAATCAAAGATAATCAAAAAAACAAAATGTATCCCGTCTTACACCCTCAAATCAACTAGCTTCAGTAGTATCAATAAATAGTTTTTTTTTTTTTAACGTTAACCGATTCCTTATAATCAACTATCTGCAACTAATCAGATGTTTGTAAGTCAGCTGCTTACTACCGCACCGATGAATGAACGTAATATTCGCGCCCCTATTCTCCAAACTCAAAACGTAAACACTTCGATTCAAGACGTAAACAAAGACACGTGCACCTTGACAGTTGAGGCCTATACTAACGCCCTCTGTGGTATAAGCGACGAACTAATTTCTAAAACGGGTCACAGGAGCACCAAGTGGGATCATTAGATTTGCTTTGTTTAGATCGATGACGTAACTTAGTTCTACGTTTGAAATACAGGAGGCGCTGATCACAAAATTTACCTACAGGGAAACACATAAATGTTTTTTTTCTTGCAGAATAAATAGAATAAATAAACATACGAAAATAACATCGCTAGTAAAATACATCGCAAGCCCAATAACATATCAATAACACACACAAACAACAAAATGGAATTGCATTCGCATCGCAAAATAGTGCACAAAACAAATTCAAACAGAAACAGTAAAAATGAAAGTGATTTAATTTTACGCATAGACTTCTTTGTCTTAAGAAAATTAGCTAAGTATCGTTCGATTGAAATCTAAAAATAGAAGTAAAGCTTTGTGAGCAGCGCCCTACCTGATAGCAACAACGAACGAAATTCCAACGCAGAACCCACTTGAGCCGTGCGGCCTGTTTTTTTTTCTAAGCGCCCTTTGTTTTTGTGACTCTTAAACAACTGAACTTTGAACACCAACGCCTTCAACAGTGCAAAATAAGAACGAATAGAAATATCACCTTAATTTCGTTTGGAAACACCAGAGATTTTAAGAATTATTGTTTATAATTTTACTAAAATTCAGTACGCCCCTACGCCTTCTATTAACCTAACATTTACGCCTAATTTAAAACCATAGTAACTCAGATTCTTTTTATGCGTTTTTAAATAACGAAGTATTTAAAATTTAATGACGTAAATCCTGGTCACGGCACCATCTGTAAACAAGATGGGGGATGTCCCTCAAATAAATTAAATGCGAGACGCCACCACCCCACGCAAATAAAATATATAAACATATAAAAATAACCTGAAGGGTTGTAAAATTTTCTGAAAATGAATTGGCCAATGAAAATAGTCGTGATCGTCTAGTTAAGTAATAAAGACCCATACGTTGTGTTGAGAAATGATAAAGACGAATAATTTAACAATGATAAAGGAAGTAAATAATAATCCGCGATTAAATTAACCGTACACATAATCAGTTTAAGTAAAGAAAACATGCAACTTAGCTTCGGTCAGTAATCGTAAACGCCCCAAGAAGACAAGCATCGAGACTCGATTAGCCCCAATGTCCGCGACTAGTGAGAGAGTGAGCACTGCAATCCTTCTGTTCACTACAACTATGCATGTCGATGCATTACACGATGCTTCTCTAGGAAGACTTTTGACACACGCGCCTAATCAGTTTCACTCGCGAATAGCGCATCACAAAAATAATAACACGTACAGTAAAATAATACATAATATGATAAAATACAAAGTACAAATAATATGTCATTATCAAAATATAGGAATGAAAAGGATAACTTATGTAGTTCGTAGTCAGCAGATCTCCTTCCTGTAAATAAATGGAATTGGGAGGGGTTCTAGACTTCCACGAGGAAATCTAGAAGAAATTTTGTTTCCCTAGCGTGATGACGATGGGCTCCCTTCCAACCTACACCCACCCCTACGAGCTTCCACAAGAAACTCGCTCCTTCAGAATCCATCGGGACACAACGTATCACCCTATCACATTCAAACCTTCACTTAACGCCCAACATTCACTGAATACAGCATTCATTCATGTACTTCTGTCGTGGTTCTAAAGAACAAAAACCAAATGTGCTAGAGTTTTCGCAAATGTATTACCCATTGACCTCCGGACTATGGAACAGGCTCCCTTCCTACACACGTCATTTAAGACAGGGATTCCGGCTAGCCGTAGAGGACCACTTCGTCCATCCAGCCGAGTCGTACATCCGCGATAACCTTCGTCACATCATCTTCACAAATGTACCTCGAGTTGTACACCCGTGGAGATACTAAAAACTCTACTAGAACACACACGACGTACAGCCACATAATTACTCAATTCCGAATCAACCCTAGCTAAAGTGAAGATAGAACGGATAGAACGTTCCCGATGTAACCTGTAGTATCCATGATGATGTAAGAATCCTTGTGGTGATGTAGATCAGTAGGTAATCCATAATGATGCAGCTCCGCTTGTTGTAGTAAATATAGAAGATTAACTCCGCCATTTCTCCAAAACCGCAGCTCCATTCAGATGACATTATGTTAGTAAAACCTCCTTCCGTAGACAAAGTATTATGTCCGTTCCGTTCTGCTTCTGTCGTTGAGTTCTAGTTCCTAGCTAAGATCAAAGACTAAACGCAGAACCCATGTGGGAAGCACCGCCCTTCTGCTCTCGCTAGTTAATGTGGAATCTAAAAATAGAACTGGAAGAATGAAAGTAAGACTGAAGAATTATATACACATGTATAACAAAATACATAGAATACATAGATAAAAATTAAATATCACTCGCGTCGCGGAAATTAGAAACATAGTTTGTTCGGTTAAGGAAATTCGCCCCTCGATGGAAAATCTTTTGTTTCGCGGAAAACGGTCCGACGCGACGCACTCTTTCTCTACTATGCGAGTTCTCAGCTGGCTAGATTATTGTAGCACTCACGAAGTCTTCACTTAGGACTTGTCCTAATAAAACACTTGTAACGCGGTAAGTCTAGATGCTAGACTCTGGAGAGGATTGCACGCGCGTTTGTAAGTTCCGGTAGAACTACCACTCTCTTCGACGGCTCCGACTTGACTCTCGATGATTTCTCCCTGATTTACCAGCTCTCCTCGGTTCAATCCTCGACTCCTCCCACAAAACCATTCATCATCTATTTTATGACTTGCCCGAAATCTTGGTCCCACGTACTTGAAATCTGAACCCGTACAAAATTCGTCGAACACTTCGAAGCTAGTTTAGATTAGAGAATATTGTTTACATTACGCGGTGTATTCCCCATTGGACCCACTGCATCTAAGGATTGTATGCAAATAATGGAAATTCTAGAATATTGTAGATTCGTGACTGAAAATATAACTCTATGCTTTGGAACAATATGATGGCATCATTACATATCGTTTTATTCGAAAATCTTACGGGTTTGTTTGCAAAAATGTTTGTTGTTCTGTCTAGACTAAACTTTTATACTAACTATGAAATACATTATGACAATCGTTATTCTCGGAATTACCCAATAAATGCATTTTTCCCATACAAAGACGAGTTCCAAACCTGAGGGATAGATGAGGACAAACCCATGATTTCTTGAAAGTGAAGTCCCCATAAGGCGGCGTAATTCTAACCCTTTTGTCCCTAGCCGACAAATAATTAAATTTAATAAACATTCATACAATATTTACTTTAAATTCATACAGAGACCCTCTGTTCTCATTTATTTCTTAGAACAAAGTCCGAATGACGTATCAGAGGCCACATGTAAATGTTAACTTTAGCTTTATTAATCACGCCCTATTATTATATGGATAAGGTCGAAGTTGCTCTAGAAAATAAAATACTTTTGCCACAGCAAAATGCCATTATACTGTTTAGTTTCGACCGACAGTTATGATTTCGACGAATCTTGCTTGTAAATGTGTGTGTAAGAGTTACACGGTTGGCATGACTTAAACGATTTTCGACCGTATCAATGTAACTTTAACATACATTATTCTATACCTGCAGAAGTTTGTGTTCCCCCCAATGGGTGGAGCATCCTTACGTCTATCCCTTCCTATAGTAGAAAACTTCTTTAAGATCACAATAGATGGCGATACTCGTATCGATTTTAGAGATATGTTGCTGAAAACTGTAAGGGTGAAAGGGTTGACCATTTCAGCCGTTACAGAGGCCGGCGTTCGACCGCTGCGCTACCACCCCTCTAGCAGTGGCACCGCAGCGGAAGGTCTTTAGAACTGCCAAAAAAATTTCACTTTTTCAAAATTTTCAATTGCCCATACTCTCTCTGAGAGAAGGCCTGTGCGCTACAGTGAGATGTATATAGGGTACGTAAAAAAACTGGACAAGTGCGAGTCGGGCTCGCCCACCGAGAGTTCCGTACTCAGGAATCGAGTCTCGCAGTTTTTCCGAGCTTTACTCGAACTTCAAAGACTATTTTTTTAGTATTTAATTACAAATTTACAGTCGCACTTGTCCGTTTTTTTTAATTACTTTATTGCGCACAAAACATTGAATAGGACGTTACATAAGAAATAGCGTGTAGCAGAGGATCAGTACGAACTGTTAGAATGAACGAGTGATAATAGTACGTCAATGGGCGAATGGATTTCCCATTATATTTTAACTAGCTGATCCAACAGTCGTTGTCCTGTCAATTTATACAATTTATTTTTCAAAAAAAATCTTCTTAACCTTTTCGTGACAATTACAAACAAGAAAAAAAACAGCCAAATCGGTTCAACCTAATTCAAGTCATGCTCCTTAATACATGTGACAACTGATTTTCGTTAACATATCTATGTTAACGAAAATCAGTTGTCACATGTATTAAGGAGCATGACCTGAAAAGGGAAAAGTGCGGCAGTGTCATGTAGGTACACCACCGTAGGACAAATTGGACGTGTAGGTATCTTATGGCAGCTGCGTGATTGTTTCATTGAAGTGCACTTGGAATGCCATGACTTTAGAACTACCAATAGTGTCAACAGCCTTTGAACTGGACAGCCATGTATTTAGTGAAATTGAGGCTTTAGTGTGTCAATCGCTAATGTACTAGATACGAGACAAGATAGTTTCATGTCAAGCGAGACAGATACGTATAATACAGAGTGCCTCAGTGATATGAGATAATCCACGCATATGGATATCCTATTTGCTTATCCTCTTAGCATAGATTTGATAATATTGCTTATGTACCTACACTACCTATTTAACTGAAAACAAAAAGAGTGCAAGACTACAATCAAGACTACGTGTAAGTGAATCCGGATAAATATTTATAATAATGCAAAAACTTTAGTGTGAAAAGTTTGGACATACTTTGTTGATAATATATACATTATCAATAAATTATGTCAAAACTAACAAAGTACTATCGAAACATAAACAATTTGAGCCCAAAATAGTATAGTAAATATACGTGGTTATGCGCATCTTTGCTATAGTCGGGGCATTAGTATCAAATTGCCGCAAAATGTAGCCGGTGTAAGATAATTAAAATTCTCGGTGAATAAAAACTGAGGTACGACAAATAATTGAACTTTTCGAGCGATATTAGCGTTGCTCCTAGCGTTGCGGCCGGCCTTATCTGGGGGCGCGTAAATTATGTTTTTTCGTCTATACGGAAATCATGACGGGCGCGTTTTTCCGACGTCAGAATATAATTCACCCGAATCCATTAACACTCGAGTCTTCGGCTTCGCCCCGTTCCCTCCCCCTCCTCGTAACCCCCTGTCTCCGCCGGTTTTCGCGGTGACAGCTGACAAATGACAGGGTTGCCGCAAAGAATATCAATGTACACAAGGACAGAGTGTCTACTACGTTTTAATTAAGTTGCATGATTCTTCGTTACGATTATGAAATTTTTTTATGCAGCTCATTCATCCCAACCGACTCAAAACTCGAAAAAACTTGCCTCTGTTTAACCCCCAAAAAATATCTACTGTGCTTTGGCTGAAACCAAATTATTGAACACTATGCCAGTTTTGGGATGCTTGTGATTTTATAAGTTCCTATCGACTAATCTGCAAAAACTATTCATACTTTTCCTGTGTCTATTCCTTTATCATATATTCAATCTCTTGACATTAGTCAAGAGATTGAATATATGACAGGCCTTCTCTCAGAAGGAGAGAGAGTACGGGCTTTATCACGTGTACCTACTGCGGACTGGCAATCGACAAGCATTAATAATTAATGCTTCTCACAACTTCTCGTTGGGAATCAAAATAAGATTTTGTATAATTGAAATTAATTTATAGTCGATTAATTTTATTAACTAGGATCGAATAAAATAATTTAATATGTATTTAAGTTATACCTTTAGGGAAGGTATTAAAGTGTACTTCTGGTCGGCTTCTCACTGGTTAAACCGCGTTTAACAACGGAATGGTGATGGGTCGTCCCGACGACGTTCCACTGCCCCTTAAATACTCGTGTCCTCACTCCGAAAGACAAGGTTGTCTCTGCATTAGTCTGTTGCCACTTGAGACTGAATAAATTTTCCTACAAATTACGAGTAGGTAACCTATTATTAGTTTTGCTATAATGATAACTGGTCAAATACTTGACTTGTCCTTTCTACGCAAAAAAAAACATGATGATCCGATGCGCCACAACAAAAAGCAGCAGTTTGTTTTTGTGTATAGAGATAAAGGGGACACATACTTCTTGTTTTATCACATCAAATAGGTTATGCGCAGCATTTCTTATGAATAGGATAAAAAGACCACATGTCGGCTCATAAAAGCTTTAAATTTAAAAGAAGTTAGCTCCTTGTTCTAGCTAGACGAGAAGATGGACGGTGGACGGTAGGCACCCTACCCGATGGGTTGATGACATTAACCCATCGGGTAGGTCCTGGGAGGGCAATGGACAAGATTAACAGGGGACCGGCGAGGTTGGCGTGACTGTGAAAAGGCCTATGCCCAACAGTGGGCGTCTTTCATGGGCTGTATTTATAGATGATAAATGGGACCCTAGTAATATGCCTAAGCTGTCTGTATATCTGCCCGTCTTAACCTATAAAGAGCTTTATTTTGTAGTCAGTTGACAGTTTCATAGTTCGTGTATTAAGTGGATTGCACAAATTGCAGAAATTAAAAAAATAAATTAAGGGTTTCTAATCCCAATAAACGTGTTGTTTTAACTTTTTTTAAGACGAATACATACTTTTTGTATACGTTCAAATCACACTTATGTTCCACGTCACGTTGATGTATATAGGGAACCCTCCTAGATTGGCCAGATAATTATAATCGTCTCTGCTGCAGGGTCGTGTGGAGCCGCCTTTATCTAATATCACCTTAATTTAATTTGTAAACAAAGCGTACCACATGAAAGAGTGTTAGATCCTAGTCTCTTCCTAATATTAGGGGTTAAAGTATGAAATTGCCGTTTTATTGCAATAGGTTCTTTGAATTGACATAGAATCTTCATGGTTTGAGTTTTCGAATAAAACTTTTTTCAAATGGTTTCTATGATGTTCTTTTTTTAAAAAATGTAAAACATTTGAATATCGACTTTCAATTGTTTTTGTTATTCAATTTAGACAAGAAAGATGGATACTGCGAAAATTCGAGTGATTTTTGAATAAATGATATCTGTAAACAAGAGCTCCAAAATGGAAATATATTTACTTTTGCAGATGATACGGGCCTGATTTTCCATGGTAAAAACTGGGAAGAGAACCGCTGAAAAGGACTAGAAAAAGTCATGAATATAAATAATAAATATCTCCAAAACCAAATTCAGAACTTTTTTTCGATACAAGCTAATGACCTTCCTACGGATAAAGAAATATGCATAAAAGTGCACACCTGTGACCCAAAAACGTCCCAAGTAAATTGCCACTGCCCAAATCTGGAACGTACAAACACCATTAAATATCTAGGTGTACTTCTGGACCAACACTTACCATGGGCGCCACAAATCGAAGTATTATGCAGTCGCACAAGACGACTCATTCATGTTTTTAAACGACTACGACAATCCTACCCCCCAACATTGCTTAGGTCCATATACCTCGCATTAGCCCAATCAGTTCTATCCTACTATATTGTTGCGTGGGGTTCGTGATATCTAAAATATTAAGATTACACTCACATTTAATATTTGAACCTAAAAAAGCTCCAACTCGTAGATCCCATAGCGTCTGTTCCGTAACTTCATTTCGAACTTGTTTTTTAGATAGATTCCAAATCAAAATGGGCCCATGTCTGTGTAACAAAATAAACGCGAATCTCTCTCTTCACTCAATGAATCATCATTTATGCAAGACTACTTTAACGAAATGGCTTTTGAACAACTCCTACGACGATATTGAAAATTTATTAAATATTATAAAATAACTATTGTTAAAAGTATATTAAAATAAAACTAAATGGGCATTCCTAAAAATAAATATACCTTTAACACACGCACGCACGCACGCACACACACACACACACACACACACACACACACACACACACACACACACACACACACACACACACACACACACACACACGCACGCACGCACCCGCGGACGCACGCACGCACACACATATAAACACACAATTGTGATACTATAACTATTTTTCTTAATACATCGAGCGCACGCACACACACACACACACACACACACACACACACACACACACACACACACACACACACACACACACACACACACACACACACACGCACGCACGCACCCGCGGACGCACGCACGCACACACATATAAACACACAATTGTGATACTATAACTATTTTTCTTAATACATCGAGCGAATAGGGGATTTATTAGCAAATTAGCAAAGGGCAAGATAAGAAGTACCCGAAACCGGCGTGCGTGCATGCAACGACTAATGAATGTTGAGGAAGCGAAAATGATCTATCAGGATCGTAGCAAGTGGCAGTCCCTGGTCTCGGCCTACCCCTCTGGGATACAGGCGTGAGTTTATGTATGTAACTATTTTTCTTAATTCTTCTTCTCTTATTTTTAACACTTTTATGTTAAATAAAATTGTGTCCACTCACACAGCAACATCACGTAAATTAAAACTGTAAAAGAAACACTAGATGCCTATTGTACAGGTCCGACCTAGTTTAGGCATCTAGAGATCATGTAAGATGCAATCATAAGAAACACTATTGTAAACTTTTCGCTTAAATAAATTACCTTATCTTATCTTATGATGTATTTTTTTTTGTGAACATTAATTGAGCTTACATACGTAAGTAACGCCGCATTGCATAAATGGTAGCGCTTTTTAACATAACATTGTCGCGTTTTAGTTACGAACTGTTGGTTGGTGGTAGTAATTTAGCTAGCCAAGGAAATCTTCAAGAAAAGATAGTAGGTAGAAATAAATTATTTACAATTTAATTTTTCTAGCAGCAGTTTTTTTAACTTAATATTATTTTAGTACAGCTATCACTCAGGGTCGAGAGTCTCTAATAATAAATTTGAGTTCTTATAATAAATTAGAGTTCACTTTGCACTAGTTAGTCCGGAATGAGAGCACACTTAGCTTGCGGAGAGTTGCGGGTAGTACACGGCGAGGCGTTAGGAAAAGGCGAGCGTGTTGCCGTACGCGGCACCGGACAGCAGGTCACAGCCAAGCAGAGCAATACAGCAAGGAAGGTGGTAGTAGGAACCCTGGAATTCCAAATTGGGCATTTCTTGGAATGTCTGAATTCGTGTTACTGCCTGCAGCATTACTTTTGGGAATATTCTTGAAGATGGAAGATCAGCCATGCAAGCGGCTCTCAATTGTACATTAAGTAGTGATCAATGATGTGGAAGAAATCGTGCAAAATTTGTCTAGGTAATTTAGGTACTAACTAGGTACCTAGGTATTATAATGGAACTAAAGAAAGGATACTCTTGTAAAATGGTTTGTACAGCTAAAACAGCATTACATCAATACTGAGGGCTATTATCTATTAATTTATAACTAGATTTAGCATATAAAAGCAAAGTATAAAATTACAATCTCTTTTATCAAAAGAATGAAGGTAGAAACAAACACCAGCGGCTAGCATGCAATTAACATAGAAAAGAATTACTCACCACTTATGGGGAAAACACACTTATAATAACACTAGATATTGTAGATTGATTTGTAGTTACAATTTGGTGGAAAATAAAATCCGGATTCGAATACGTTTATGTCTCGCTAGTAAAATAGTGGCATCGTATTGTCAGGTTAGATGACCGGTCCGAAATGGCCGAGCGGTGGGCGATGGCTCTGTGGTTGAGTATTCGTGCCGTGGCCGAACTTCTCCGAGTAGTTCTGAGGCAATCAGCTAATTAGGATTACGAATCTGTTTGTACAGTTTGTTTGTACGTAAGTTCAGGTTCGGTTATTTCTGCTATTAGTTGTTTTTGTTTATTAGTTAATTGTAAGTTTAGTGATTAATTCAATTTTCAATTCAATTCAATTCAAATATTTTTATTCATTGTAAAAACAGAATGTTTACTTAATGAACGTCAAAGTTGTTAGTTTCACAATTAATGGATTATGTGGAGAAGAAGCTAACAAAGAAACTCCACATTTATTCTTTTCAAAACACGTTTTAACTTAATTAACAGAGTTTTCAACTTAAAATATTAGTCATGAATGTGTTGAACACTAGTCACAATCGTCCTTTAAATAATATTAATCTACTGTTTAATGCCAAACATCTTTGTCTTCTAAATAATCCTTGATGTTATAGTAAGCCTTTTTGCACAGAATGTGCTTAACACATTTTTTAAATCGCGTTGGAGGTAACTCTAATATATCTTGAGGAATTTTGTTGTAGAACCTTATACAGTGCCCCATAAAGGATGTGTTAACTTTTGCAAGTCTAAATAGTGGAAATGACAATTTATGTTTATTTCTAGTATTAACATTATGGTGGCCACCAACATTTTCGAAGTCTTTGATATTTTTTCTAACGTACATAATATTTTCATAAATGTATTGACATGCAACTGTTAAGATGTTGGTTTCTTTGAAGAAATCTCTTAGCGAATCCCTACTACCTAACTTGTAAATAAATCGGATGGCTCTCTTCTGTAAGATGAAGATCGTCTCAATGTCTGCTGCCCGACCCCACAGTAGTATGCCGTAGGACATAATACTATGGAAGTAACTAAAATAAACAAGCCTAGCAGTTGCAACGTCAGTGAGCTCTCTAATTCTTTTGACTGCATATGCTGCAGAACTAAGCCTGTGTGCTAATTTTACAATATGAGGACCCCATTGCAATTTTGAATCGATTGTGATGCCTAGAAAAACGGTATCTTCTACAAATTCTAGTTTTTCTTTTCCGAGTACAATGTTGTTTTCAACTAATCTTACGTTTGGTAAGGTAAACTTTATACATTTTGTCTTTTTGGAATTTAGAAGCAGATTATTTGCCGTGAACCAATCCAACACACGCGAGAGAGCATCATTTGCATCGTCAAGATTATTTTCTTGTCTCTTAATTTTAAAAATAAGTGACGTGTCATCTGCAAATAATACTATCTCGGACATGTTTTGTACCATAAACGGCAAATCATTTACGTATACAAGGAAAAGGAACGGCCCCAAAATTGATCCCTGTGGTACTCCCATTTTTATTTGTGAACCTGTGGATTTTATACGATTTATGTCCGCTTTTTGAACCCTTCCTTTTAGATAAGATCTCATCAGTTGTAAACCTTTCCCCTTTACTCCGTAATGCTCTAGTTTTAGCAAAAGTGTCTCGTGGTCCACGCAATCAAATGCCTTTGACAAGTCACAAAAAACACCTATAGCATCCCTACGATCCTCCCATGCATTATAAATATGTTTAACTAGCAAGACACCAGCGTCCGTCGTCGACCGTCCCTGCGTGAAGCCGAACTGCTGGTTATGGAGAAGTTGATAATTATTAAAGTGCGTAAGTAGTTGAACTAAAACAATCTTTTCGAATATTTTGCTCAATACGGGTAGGATCGAGACTGGTCTGAAATTTGTGGGATCGTGTCTATCGCCACTTTTAAACAACGGAACGAGCCTACTGTATTTCATTAGGTCAGGGAATGTACCCTCACCTACACATTTGTTAAAAATTTTTGCTAAATGAGAAGCGAGGACATCTATTACTGAACTAACTATGATTACTGAGATTCCCCACAAATCTTCCGTTTTTTTAAGATTTAATAGTTTAAACGCTTTAATTACGCTATGGGGATTAATGAAGTCGAACGAAAACTCGTAATCGCACGAGGGGACATTGTCTTTTAATAAACTTGCAGCAAGATCAGGAGACGAGTCTAAAGGAGCCGTAGTTTCAATTGGAACATTTGTAAAGAATTGTTCAAAGGCCGCAGCAATGTCCTCATTTGATGTTATTACTTTATCATCTATCTTTAGAGAAAATTCGCGATCCCCTGATTTGGCTTTACCAGTTTCCCTATTTATAATAGTCCAGATTGTTTTAGATTTATTTGAAGACTGGAGGATTTGTTTCTTTATATGTTCGCATTTAGCTTTGTGGCAGACGGCCCTGAATAATTTAGAATATAGTTTAACATACTCTATAAAACTGTGGTCATATGTGTATGTTTTTTTCTCATACAATGCATACAGTGTGTTTCTACTTTTTCGGATGCCCGCAGTGGCCCATTCATTAAACCCTACTTTATTTTCATTGCTAGGTAATTCTCTTAATTTAAAAACATTTTCAAAATTAACTGAAACAACTGAAACGATTAGGTTTAGTTTGTAAATTTAGTTTTTTAGTGTTAGGTAAATTCTATTATTATATGTATATTTTTCTTTTTTAATAAGTAAACTTTTATTATTCTCTATTTTAGATATATTTTTATTATTGTAGGCATAGTTTTAAACGTAACCGTTACAACATCTCTGGCGGAGACACAAATACAAACCTTAATATTCGCGGACGGAAGCAGCATATAAAATTCCCATTTCAATTCTTCAATAACTCCTTATACGTCGGACGTCGAAAGTTTTAAGTAGGCGAATGCAAAGTTACCCGCGACTTTCCGCATGCTACAGTAGAGGCCACTTCCGCAGAAGACTGCCTTGCCCACTCTATGCGGTTAGAAAATAGTAAAGTAAGTGCATTATAATATTTCTATTTCTATTTCTACATTACCTAAACTCACGCCTATATCCTCGAGGGGTAGGCAGAGACCACGATCCTTACACACCACTTTCGCATCATCAACATTCATTAGTCGTTGCATGGATGTATGCCGGTTTTGGGTACTTTTTATTTAATACATCACCTATTTGATCGAAGTACGTCCGATTGAGACTCCGCTTATCGGCTACGTACATTCGCTGGACATATTACTTTCCTTAATCTTTCTTCCTTATCCTCATCGTATTTCTCTAGGTATACAAATTGTTACAAGTAAATTTCTTTTTCCGTAGTTAGGCATAATGACAGCAACCTAAATTTTAAGGAATGTACATTTGTTGTTCCAAGCGCTTTGTAGACGTTGAAAAATATATTACTGAAATTAAAGAATAACTTATTAGATTGCTTGAAAAATGTATATTTAATCAGTAACAAAAATCAGCTTAGCTATCTTAGTAGTATCACTGAAAGGACAAAGTGGTCAAAGATCTGCGTGAGCTCCAGGCAGGCGACTGGCAGGAGACCGCAGAGGACATAGACAAATAGAAACTTCTTGCGTCAAAGGTCGACACCCATCTAGGTTTGCTGAGCCAGTGGATTAGGTAGTAAAAATCACCAAGAAAGTGAACAATTATATTTGTGAGCAAAATAAACACACTGGTCAGCAAATAAACTAAATATGGTCGCAACGCAAAAACATAATGTTGAATTTGGCGTTAAGATCAACATAGCTTTCTTTGATTAGAAATAACGAATTATTATTCATGGCACGTTTAGTGCGACATGCTCCTTCTGCACCATTCCACTTTTGACATTATTCACAAGTTTAAAAAAGTTGCCATCTTGAAGAACTTTTCAGCTTATCTGTGTATAAGTCCAAAAGAAAACACATATTTTTATGCATTCCCTGCTCCAAAGTTTGCTCCGCTGATTAGTCAGGAGGCGAATGGTTCCACAACCGCGATGAGACTTGATGAACACTATTTTGTTAGGATACCGCTGGAACTGCCTACCTCGTTGGCAGGACCCGAGGACTGCCTCGTTGGTCTAGCCGTTAAGGCGCTTAGCTACCAAAACAGAGGTCGTAGTTCGCTTCCCACTGGGGGCCGCCGTACATTTGTACAAATGGCCTCAGTCTGGGTGTATTTTCATGTTTGTGATGTCCTTGCCTGGTTACCATAGCATAGGGTATCCTAGTTTGGCACCAGGTCAAGTGATTGTATTGTATGGAAGTTATTATTATTATTATAAATTGTTTTAGTTAGAGACTCATTACAATATGCAGGGTCTCCGATAACTACGGTTTGGAGTTAGTTTTTTTTTGTATGCTAAAAACTGCTTGTAAAATTAAAAGATTATGGTTTCTTTAGGTTTATCGCTTTGTTACCTAGCTGGTTTACTAATATATAGCT
This sequence comes from Yponomeuta evonymella, assembly GCA_963969515.1. Lineage (NCBI taxonomy): Eukaryota > Metazoa > Arthropoda > Insecta > Lepidoptera > Yponomeutidae > Yponomeuta > Yponomeuta evonymella. The sequence continues at coordinate 22,766,187 of OZ018343.1, read as the reverse complement.
TGATTTACCTAAGAAATACAAAAGTCTACTACCTCTTATAAGGCAACACTACTTGTTTAACGAACTTTATGGCCGCAGCAAGCGTTATAACTTCACGATACCTCGTTTGGTTTTAATCGTGATTTCTGGTTTTCTCCATAGCTAAACTGCTGAATTAATTTCCGCTTCGTAGATTCATTATCGTAGCTTGTGTTCGTAGCGCCACGCCGTAGCAGCGTAGCCGATATTATGCTACGCAGCGTTAGCACTGCAGCTATTACTATCTACAAAGGAAGTCAGTAGTTGTTGAATAACAATATTATATGAAAAAAATGGGGAACGTGATTCAAAATTACATTAAGGCAACATTTTATTTATCCCATAAAAAACATCCAATTTTTTTTTAAAACGTACTTACTGAAAAAAGTCTCGGAGTTTTATAGATGTAAAAAATGCTTTAAAAAATAAAACAAATATATAATAACACGCGTTGATTCATTTTTAATTACTAGTTGGATGAAGTAGATTAAAAACTTTATTTGTCTTACTTTTTTACAGCAAAGCGTCGTTGCCTAGCATTATTTACGTTTAACAACGCTCTTAACGCCTAACTGTACTATAATGACTACGTAAAAAGAAACTTAAGCCATTACTAAGCCACTAAAGTAAAAATACAGTGGTGTTGTTATAAAAAAACCTTTTGTAATGCTGATGAAAATGAGAGCTTTTCTGTGTAAAACTCGCTCGAAATCTTGGGACAAACTGCCGACATTGCTTCCGATCACACCCGCGGGGCAGAGTCTGGATCTCCTATCTAGACTTAACGACAACAATCGATTATAACCTTTGTATTTTTCAAGAAATACACGATACGCAAGTAATTCATAAATCCGGGAATTTAGTCGAAGGTAGGTATATTTTTTCACTTATTTCTCTCAAATTATTCGCAACAAGTATAATAATAATGCAGCGTATATTCGTCCGACTTAAGGGCATAGACTGTCTGTCAGAGAGAGACAGAGAGAGAGTATGGGCTTTTATCACCACGCGAACTCATCGCGGATTGGCAATTTCAAGACCTGAGGTATAAGATCACCTCAGTTACTCAGTTTGCTGAGTCCGTGTGGCGCCGGATTAAGAATAGCGTCACTCCATTTCCTCCCGTGAATGTCGTAGAAGGCGACTAAGGAAATCAATTACCAGGAGACGGGTAGCAGCGTCTTTCTGAGATTCCAACCACATATTGTGATCGCCAACCCGCCTACCAAGCGTGCCGATTATGGCAAAACCCCTCATAGTTATGAAAACCACGCGGGAGGCCTGTGTCCTGCAGTGGGCGTCAAGGGGCTGATGATGACTCAGTTTTCTACACGTTATTAAACATAAGTTACTGGGACATGCTCGGGTTAGACGTCTTGATTTCGAGTGAAATTGAAAAGACTGACCGCGCTAACACCGCTTTATAATCGTAACATTCAAATATACGTACATCTGAAATGAATATATTGAATTGTAACAATTACAATAATAAAAATCTTTTGGTCCGAAGTGGAAAATTTCATTAATTGGTTCACCCAATGCAATGTCAATGTCATTCCTGTGTTCTGTGCTTCCGAGCATGTCGCTGCTGCATAAGTACGCTGCCAAGCGGCCTTAAGATCGGTCGCGTAACGCGTAACGCGTGAAGTGAGAAAATGGCGTCAAAAGTGATAAAGTGTGATAAATGCAACATTGTTATAAGTGAACTACTGGCTTTTGTGCAAAATAAGCTAGATGTTATGGACGAGGACAGTGTTATCCGTATATGTATCTCGGCTTTTAAGCCGGATGAAATACGTATCGCGAAGAATCTCCTTTTTGATTCTGCATCGCAGCGCAAAAAAATGAGGAAAGGCGATGGAAAGACCGAAAGGGAGCTCGAGGACATAATAAGCCTTATCAAGGAGTGTGATCCGGAGGACTTGCCAATCTTCGTTGCGAAGGAGTTACACAAGCTACCCCCGCTAACGTTTGACCACGTAGATGTGACGAGGCTTTTGAAAGATATTGTGATTATACAGAATGAGCTGAAGTGTATACAAGAGCAATATATTAAGTCACCGAGCTATGCCACTGTGGATCAGTTTGAACAACTGAAAAGTGAGATCGAACAGCTCAAACATTCGAAAATAACTGAAGCAACTGATAACGGCAACATAAACTTCAGAAGGGGAGCTTGTTGTCTCCAGGACAGCTATGAGTGTAACAGTGGACCGATGGGGCTTCCCCATTTCGAAAACTCACCGCTTTGTAAATATCAATCAACAATAATATCGGAGTCATCATATCAAAAGCAAAATCGAACGGTTGTCTCTCCTGCTTGCTCATACGGCGAGACCCCTATCTGCGTCCCGCTCACATCCGGAGGTAATGCAGCGATGACTAATTTACAATGCGAGCCAGCTAACGGTCACTCAGATGCGCAAACAAATGGGCCGATACCTACGAAATCTGTCTCTTATGATTACAATGCGAGGGCGGAAGACTGTGGAAATAATGAAAACTCGGGTATCACCTCGACACATCTATCGTACGCTGAGGTAGTTAGCATTCCGGAAATCCCGAAAAATGAGGAAAATGACGGCTGGACTACTGTGCAGAGATATAGGCAAAAGCCGCGCACGCGTTTCACTGGAAAGGCAGGGAAAGCACCAGTTAGCCCGACAGCGAAATTTAAGGCAGCAGATAAACTGGTCCCATTGTTTATTTATAACGTCAGCAGGGAAACCGAAGCTGAAGACGTCGCAAAATATATTCGAGAAAAAACTAAGATACCCGTTTCACCGGTAAAAATAAGAACTAGAAATTCGAAAAATTATATCTCTTTTAAAATATATGTACCCAGTATAAAGCTCGAGATGTTCAAAGACGACAATCTATGGCCAAGTGGGATCTATTTCCGAGAGTACATTAATTTCAGAAACAACGAGACTCAAATAGACCCTGGTACAGTCACAAATAAATAGCTATGGAGGTTAAAAGTTCGATTACTTTAGCAAGTTTTAACTGTAAAAATGTAAAAAGATCTATTACATGTATACAGGAATTATGTCGTACTGCTGACATAATAGCATTGCAGGAGACCTGGCTTCTGCCACACGACTTGCCTTACCTTAGCAGTATCAGCATGGAATTCGGGTACACAGGAACTTCGGCTGTGGATACTTCAGCGGGTATGCTGCTTGGGCGCCCTCATGGAGGGACGGCATTGTTGTGGAGAAAGAGCGTATTTCCAGCTGTGTCCATCATTCAGTGCGATAATGCTCGTATAAGTGCAATTAGTGTAAAACTGCACAGTCGGCCAATTGTAGTGGTGTGCGTTTACATGCCTACGGATTGCGCGGATAACTTGCCGGTGTTCGTAGAGTGCGTGAGTACAATAAATGCATTAATAAGTGATATTGACCTCGAATCTGTGTATATATTGGGCGATTTCAATGCGCATCCGAAAACACTTTTTTACAGGGAGCTATTAGCGTTTTGTGAAGAGCAACTGTGGGTGTGTGCGGACATAGACATGTTAGGCATTGACTCTGAAACTTACACGTACATAAGTGAAGCGCATGGATGTAAACGTTGGTTGGATCATTGTGTAGTAACTGGCGCTGCTTTGCCGACGGTACAGAAGGTGTATGTGAACTATGATGTATTTTGGTCGGACCATTTTCCCTTGCTAATTCAATGCAATTTGAATGTATTAAGGCCTAAAATCGAGCACGTTATTGCAAGTGCAAATAAGGTGATTTGGGGTATGCGTAGTATTGAGGAGGTCGAATTATATACAAACAAATGTAATGACATGTTAAGAATGATAGATTTCCCAACAGAATTCAGTAAATGTGCAGACCGATGTTGTGGCGACATGAGTCACAGACCCTTTCTAGACAAGATGTATAATGATATTGTTTTTGCTTTACGCGAGGCCGCCATATTGAGTCGCAGTTCTATGTCCACCAAGAAACGTAAACCAATCATAGGTTGGAATAAACATGTTAGCGAGGCTCACAGAAATGCTAAGATTAAATTTCATATGTGGTTGTCTTACGGGAAGCCAGATGCGGGATATGTGTATGACGAGATGTATAGTAGTAGAAGGATTTTTAAATCTAGATTGAAATGGTGTCAACAAAATCAGGAGCACATTAAAATGAACATACTTGCTTCCCACCACTGCAAAAAAGATTTTAGAGGTTTTTGGAAGTCAACAAAGAAAATGAATAGTAGACCAGGTATGCCTGTAAGCGTAGATGGAGAGACAGAGCCTAGAAATATTGCAGAGCATTTTAAACAACATTTCACTGTGCAGTCACCTTTGGGACCGTCCAGCTCGCCCAGCAGTGTAGTGTCGTGTGCAGAACGTCAAACTACATTCCGAGGCAAAGACGTGGCACATGTCATTAAATGTGTCAAGCGGGGAAAGTCACCTGGCCACGACGGTCTCAGTATTGAGCACCTGCAATATGCAGGTTCACATCTACCGCGGGTGCTAGCCATGTTTTATACACTGTGTGTGTCGCACTCATACTTACCTACTCAGCTTATGAAGACTGTTGTAGTACCCATTGTCAAGAATAAGACAGGTGACTTATCGAGTAAATCTAATTATAGGCCTATTTCACTGGCGACGATAGTGGCAAAAGTGCTCGACGGTCTGCTTGATGCTCAACTGGGCAAGTTTATTAAACTACACGATGCGCAGTTTGGTTTTAGAGCCGGACTATCTACGGAGAGCGCAATAATGAGTCTAAAGCATACCGTTGCGTATTATGCAGATAGAAAAACGCCAATTTACGCCTGTTTTCTAGATTTATCTAAAGCCTTCGATCTTGTAAATTATGACGTACTATGGAGAAAATTAGAGGAGGCTAAATTACCACCGGAACTGGTTTATATTTTTAAGTTTTGGTATATGAACCAGACCAATGAGGTAAAATGGGCAAGTGCAGTGTCAGAGCCATATAAATTGGAGTGTGGAGTTAGGCAGGGTGGACTAAGTTCTCCTAAGCTGTTTAACTTGTATGTAGATGCCCTGATCGCCGGGCTCAGCAGCAAGCATGTAGGCTGTCGGATTGACAACGTTAGTGTCAATAATATAAGTTATGCTGACGACATGGTGCTGCTGGCCCCGACGGTCAGTGCATTGCGGGAGTTGTTAAAGACATGTGAGAGGTATGCCACTGAGCATGGGCTGAAGTACAATGAGACGAAGAGTGAATTCATGGTTTTTAAATCGGGAAACAAATTACCCTCATCTGTGCCACCAGTGGTGCTCAACGGGACACCTTTAAAACGAGTTACTTCTTTTAAGTATTTGGGGCACATTATCACCGAGGACTTAAGCGATGATGCAGATATGGAGCGGGAGCGGAGGGCGCTGGCGATCAGGGCCAATATGATCGCCCACAGGTTTGCTCGGTGTACAGAGGCCGTAAAAATCACCCTATTTAAAGCTTACTGTACATCCATGTATACTTGTAGCCTGTGGACGAAATATACGGCGCGGTCGTTTAGTGCACTCCGCATCCAGTATAATAACGCCTTTCGGGTGCTGTTGCGGCGGGCGCGCTTCTGCAGCGCGTCAGGCATGTTCGCGGCGGCGCGCACGGACTGCTTCTATGCCATCTTGCGCAAGCGCAGTGCCTCCGCGCTGAGCAGATTGCGCGCCAGCACCAACAGCATACTGAGAGTGATGGCTGATCGACATGATACACGCTTTTTAAAACAATGGTGTCGATCACATGTAAATATTTTTGTTAACAATCTAAAATAATTAATTAATTTTTGTCTTTACGCCTACTAACCAAACTGTGTGTATATTGCTTACTAATCAAATGGATCAATGTTATCTGAAATAAATAAATATTATTATTATTATTATTATTATTATAACTCAGGCATTGTTCAGGATTGAAGGGGTGGTGATGGTGGGGAGAACAGGGTGTCGTATACTATGACACTACTAAACATGACATATTCTCTCTTTCCTACTGTTTTTTTTTTTCGACTCACCTTCTAGATATATACATCGATGCTTCGTGCCAAATAACCTTCTATTTCATGAATCGAATCAATCAATATAAATCTATAAATATTATTTAAAAATATATATTCAATCATTTTAGAAATAACCTGCTTTTATCTATTATTTTAGGTCGCTTTGTTGAAGGCCGGCACTAACAGACTTCTAATTAATACGACAGTTGGAAGTAAGTTAAAACTAAATTCCGAGATTTATTTACATAGCCAGTAAGTAATACACAAGTAAAGCTAATGAAGGTGTGTCAAACTTACTTACTTCAATAGATTCCGTTGTTACGTACATTATGCTTTCCAGGCGCCTCAATACACTTGCTTGACAGGCCTGCACAGTTGACATTTGACAGGCAGGGGCTGACGTCACAAGACGGATGGCCCTAAGGCGAAGGGTCCTTACAGCGCCCTCGTTACTTCACGCACCGGTGTCGCCTGAGTGCGCCAGGAGGCAGGGACGCAGACACGCAGGTACCATCATATCATGCTCCACGCTCTGATGCACATCTCAAGTGCGAGGATTCGTAAGGAGCTAGTTATTTCCAACTGATTCAAAAAATGCTGTTCAATCGGTTGGAGTGGTAGACTACTATTTATTTTAAACAACGCTTTGTTTTTCTCAATGATTCTCGATGTCTTTTTTAGCCACAGCCATCCGACTGTGGAATGAATTGCCATTAACTATAGGATAGTCCCCCTCACCAGCGGTCCTTAAAAGCAGAGTAAAAGAATAATATCTCTCCATAGAATAGATAATACAAGCCTCCGTCTGAAATGAAACTCCTTACCAAATCGGTTAAACACTTATGTTTACTTTTTATCACACTGCAACTTTCTTTATAACAATTATTATTTTATCACTATTTGTCACTTGACGCTAGCACGGTTAACCACCGACTGCCCGAGGCACAACGGTTGCCCTCCTTTTGTACCTCCCCGCCATCATGCTGCCTTTTTTTAAAACTACCCACAAACTTTTTATAAATGACGTGATGGCGGTGAAGGTATATTTCAATATATTTACGATACGATATCAGTTCAAAAATAATACTACTCTTAAAAATCATAACACGTCTGTCTTCGTCTATGGTTGTCTAGAAGAAATTTATTTTAGTAATACGGCCGCCAATTGTACTTTGATTTAAAAGTTTCTGTAAATGTAATTGTTGTGTACAATAAAGAATATTTTATCTATCTATCTTAGCGCTTGAAATCGCTCAGACACTCGGATCTTGCCACGATGTTTTCCTTCATCTTAAAACTATGCCATTCTATGTTTTGAAAAGTAAAACAATAACGGTTAAAATGTCACTTAGAACAAAGAACGAAGTTAATTTCCTGAATGGAGACGCAGCGTTGTCAGCCGCCTGCAGTGCCAGGTAGCGAGATTTATGAGCACTCTTTATTATAAAAACATAACAAACAACGATATTATTTACTTTTTACACGACATGAATGCAATAACTTCACGTCAGAGTCTTAAAAGTTGTTTATTTTGTTTTATGCTAGCTTAATTCATTTTAAGGGAAATATTGAACATTTAAAAAAAAAATCAATTATATTTTTTTTGTTTTAAGGTTCCCCTTATCGTGTGGGCTTATTCCGAGGGGTAAAAAAACACGTGCATCCATTAAGAAAGTGCTTGACGAACAGTTTTTTCGGGCTAGCGAATAATTTATCAATGTTTTCGGTGACGGAACGGTGTCGTGGAAAAACAAACCGCTTGGAGTGAGCCGCCGACGCGTTATAAATAAACTTTCGATCCGACTGACCTGGAAATTAATCGAATATTCCGGGATTTTCACTCTGTGAATGTTACCTATGTAGGTTGCGTGCAGACGACGTTAGAAGCTTTGTCTGAGTGTCTAGGGTCAATGCGAGTGAAACCATCTCAATCGACTTGATAATGACGAAAGATAGATAGATAGATGGTTTTCTAGCATGAATGGGTAATATGATGGTACGAGTCAAATTATCATTAAATTGTTGTTGTAGGCTTATTTTTTGTGAAATAACATGTTTATTCAAATCATTGTTTTGTGAAAGCTCTCTGTTAATTTAATAAAGACAATAAAAATATTGTACAGTAATTTTATAATAGGTTTTCCTCACTGCTTCAAATATTTGTATTTTGGACTTAAATGCTAGTCAGCTAAGCCTAGAATTAATGTACTGGAAAGTCGACATTTAAAACGCGCGATTAGCGTCGACGTGCTTCCTATTATTCTTCGTTTCTCAGTTAGCCTTCATTCAGTCAAGCCAAGTATTTTATAATTACCGTCGAAAACACGTTTCATAGCTAAATGGTTCACCTTTTCAATGATCAAGTACAAGATTGGTAAATAATTTCACGGCTTCCAGCCACCTTATTGGTGGGAACAAAGCGCTCCAAAATTACCCGTTTCCCGTAAACGTCACCCAAGACCATCCACTTACTAATTAGGATCGCAAACTACAGGCAAGGATACAGGCTTGAATAAATTAATCTAGGCTCTAGGCCTGGAACTTTCGGGATCGGTTGAGGCATTACTAATAACTGGGAAATGTAATTAGTAAGTTAACGACCCACCATAGAAATAGCCGGATATCGCTTCAAGTTCCGGTGACCTCGACGTTCATGTTAATAGTTATTCGGGAAAGTTTTTCGGGAAGACTTTTTTGCAGCTAGTAAACCTATCAGTAACCTAAAGCTATGCGTTCATAGCTTAGTAGCTTACCTACAGGTAATAAAAGTTTGGTATTATTTTAAGCCTATATACGTCTTTATAGACTGCTTATGTTATTTATTAATGTTATAGAGTTTACGCATTCACATAACATATATCACCACGCTAACCGTGAAAGAAAATATCGTGACGAAACCTGAGGGTCTAAGGTGTTACTCAATCTGCATGCGTGGTGATTAAGCCCATACTCTCTCTCTCTCTCTCTCTCTCTCTGAGATAAGGCCTGTGGCCTGCAGTAGGACGCACTCGTATCCCTATACATAAAAAATAAAAAACACCACGCGCTTCCACCGCGGATTGGCGATTTCAAGCGCTGAAACATGAGATCATTTCAGTTGCTTGGATTTTCTCGTGATGTTTTCCTTCACAGTTAGCGGTTTATTAGAAAACAAAGTCATTGGTACATGCCGGAATTCAAACCAACGACTTCTCGAATGTGATGCCTGCATCCCATCAATACGCTATCACCGCTCTATAAACTAGAGCGTATGTTGTCTTTGATGTCTTGATATAATCTAGCGCATCATAGTGCACATTGATACTTGCTCATTGATTGATTGCAGCGCCTGCCTGTGTGCCGGCTATGTGATCGTGTCATGTAGTACAGAAAGGCCTTCTGTAGATAATGCTTGATCGTCAAAGCAGTTTGCAACTAGCACCTCTAAGCTTTCCTAATAGTAATGCATTGAAACACTTAGAAATATTAAGGAATATTATATTTGTTGACTTAAAATAATAGCTTATCTGTAAATTTATAGTATAATTCCTCAGGATTACATCGTGAGAAAACCTGAGTTTTTGGAAGTGTTCACATACCTCATCGCTTGAAATCGCCAATCCGCTGCTGGCACATCTAGTAGTTAAGTCCATACTCTCCCACCGTCTCTCTCTGAGACAAGGCTTGTGCATTGAAGTGGGACAGCATATAGCCTCCCCGTTATAAGATATTAGTATTATCTTAAAAATCCCAAATAAAATTGCTTTACTTTATTATTATAGGAAACTCCATTAGCGAAATAAGCCACAGGGCAATGACATACAATTACACTGACTGTGACACGTCTAAGAAACCGTCAAGCTCTGCGGTGTTAATAAATCTCCCGCCCTGGAACGCAGATTCCGCCCGCCCCCGTCCCCCGCCTCCGCCCGCGGCTTCCGCCCCGAGATCGCCCCGCTTCCGCTACCGCCCCGTACCATGATCACAAAATTACTCCGCTGTCATTACGACTAGGCTATTCGAAATTGTGGATGCATAAATAAATAACATCCACGAAAATCCTCTTATCCTGCTGCCGGGTGTATTCTTTCGATGTAAAGAACCCTGAATTGGCTAAAATGCTTGTTGCTATACATATTTTTATATTTCGAAGTCAAAATATCAAAAAATTGAACAAATCGCAATCCTAAAATCCAACCAGACTGAGGGTGAAATCAAATAGAAAACAAACTTTGCGTACTTGTGTATAGCCCGTATGTACAGTCTCTAATTGGGAACCTTATAAGACTGAAATTGAACGTATCCAATAAGCAATAATGTTTATTAAGAGGGACGTTGACTTATAAAACAAATTAATTGACAGAGGCACGTGTAGATATTCGCTGAGGCGATACAATAATTTCCCAAGGTAGCACGGATTGCACGGGTAATGCTAAACCAAACGTTTTCAAACAAGATTGATCGCCCTGCACTTGTAAAAATATTAGTTTGCTCTTAGTTGAGTTTTTTTAACTACAGTTACAGCAAACCCAGTTTTTCAGAATCTTAGTGACTTCAGATACTAAATTCATAACATAAACTCACGCTTGTATACCGGAGGAATAAACAGAAACTAGGGTGTGCTACTTGCAACAATCCTGAGAGATTTTATCTAGTTAGAACTAGTTTCGACAAAAAGCTACATAAACATAGTGATTAATTAGTAACATACTGATTAATTAATTAGGGTCCACTCGTAGCCCCGACTGCCTGAGTGATCTTAAACGATCACGAAGGTTAAGCAACACAGGGCGCGTTCAGTGCATGGATGGGTCGCCGTCTATGCCTAACGCTAGTGGCATTTTTCCGAGCAGTTCCGTGCTTCGCAAGGCACGTTAAGCTGTTGGTGCTGGCTGCCGTCAATAGATGGCAGTCGTTAAGCCAAGTCAAAGGCCTTAGGGCGGCTTGACAACTTCTGACAGTGGACGAGCCATTAGTCTACAAGCCTCCACCAATCCGGACTTGGCCCACGTGGTGGAGTATGGCCTATACCTTCCTCAGGGAAGAGACCCGTGCCCCTCGGTGGGGACATAATGGGTTGATGATGAATTAGTAAAAGTCTCAAATTGGGGTAAATTGTATTCTTTTTGTTTGTATTCGATAAATTATGGCTGAAATGTCGTCTCTATGTTTGCGCTCTAGATCAAGCAATAAAGGTTTGTCGCAAAAAGAGAAAACAAAGGAAAATCCTTTGCTTTCGACGAAAATCTCGACAAATTGAATTAACCTTTTTCTAACGTTCTTTGGTTTTCGTTTACTTTTTTCCTGACATCCTCTAACACAAGAGGTTTGGCGTTTATTCGCGGCTCGGTAATTATACGGCGTATGTTAAGTCAATGATAAAATTATCCTGTAAACATTCTATAATATACTTATTAATTTCTTGGCGAAAATATGTTTTTTGCATGCAGTTAAGACAAATTCTGTTCGCCCGGGAGCTCTTGTTTTTTTACACGAATATGAGTAAAACAAAACCGGCCAAGTACGCTTCAGACCACACGCAGTGTAGGGTTGCGTAGAAAGAGGGGGTTTAATCTGCTTTACAGAACTAACAACTTCGTTTTAGTAAATTTTAATAGATTTTGTACGAATTTTTCATTTTATAAGTGGTCGCCGATTACTCGTTAACTCGTAAAGCCTACTTAGGCATAATAGTTTTCCTCGTAAGTTCATTATCAGTGCTACCCTGAATTTTTTCACGTTTCTACAATCAACCGTTTAACCAGGAAAGAGCGGGGGGAGGGAGCGCCCTTCTTGGACAAAAATTTGCGCTTTAAAGCTAAAATTTTTCTTCCTACACCCACAACATTTTTAATGACCAATCCAACGATATTCCACACTATGGTGTAAGCGAGAAAAAAATGCATCACTAATACAGGTGCCCTAAGAAAAAAAATTTGTTAATAACTACTTTATTCTATTGTTTTGTCGGCGTGATTAATATGTATGTCTATGCCAAATTTCAGCTTTCTAGTACTAATCGTCTTTGAGCTAGGCCGCAGATAGATAGACAGATAGACAGACGGACGGACATGGTGAAACTATAAAAGTTCCTTGTCAACTACGGAACCACAAAAAGCCTTCCTAAGGTCCCTTAGTTTACATTTATGAGGAGGAATACCAACAAATATGCTTTTATTTTTTATAATGCAATAGTACAGCTGCGGCTATCCCAAAAATAAACACAGTAAGGGAGATTTTTTTTTTCAAAACTGAGAAATACCACTATTGGTTATTAGTTAGTTCCAGTAACCAAAAGTGGAAAGATCTTGGCTGTGTCTATTTTCAGGAGAGCCGAGTTATGCAGGATAATTACCTATATCATTTGGTTACCATTTTTCAGGCTTTGTCCGAATTTTTTGTCCTCCGTTTTTCGACTTTGTCTTGTTTTTGGGGTTCCGTGCCCGAGAGGTGCCATTGTCCGTCTATATATCTGTCAGTCACCAGGCTGTATCTCATTAACCGTGATGGCTAGGCCGCTATAATAACAAATACTAAAAACAGAATAAATTAAATAAAAAGGCAGCAAAAAAACGGCATAAATCACGTTTTTTGTATGGGATACAACAAACGTGGGATACTCGATCTTTGCGTCTAATGTTGTATAGATAATGGTACGGAACCCTTCGTGCGCGAGTCCGACTCGCACTTGGCCTTTTTTTATATACTTTCAGGATGAGATTGTGACATAAGTTTTTTGTCAGATTGGTATGTTCCGAAATATCGTACGCTCCATTAAATCAAAGTTCTATCAAGAATAATGTACATTCATAAACATATAAACCATATTATGGTTTAAAGCGTAATATGTAAATCAATCAGCGCTTCCACAAATCAAATAATAATCTCCACATCAAATTGGTAAAAAATTTAATATAGATTATTAGAGATAAAAGTATTTATTGCTATAAAAAGGTACATTTTTCAAATAAGCTGACCCTCACACTAGGCAGAGCCTGTCACGTTGGGTGTGACGGTCCGCACTGCCTTTACAATTCGACCGCCACTTATTCACAAATGTAGGGGAACAATAATCCTTTGCGTTGTACAATAATGAATAAAATTAAACAAATTTTGCTGAAATATTAGATATTCGCTAGATGGCGCCTTTTTGCAATAAATAATAATAAATATTTATTATTTCGGGCAATAATGTCCATTACTTTCACATTACAAAATAAAAAGATAAAGAAATAAAACGTTGGTTTCTCAACCAATAAACTATTTAATTTTTTTACAACAATTTAACAACGTTTGCTCAATTGGTTCTAAAACAAACAAAACCATGTTCATAAAAGTTGGCTGTATGCAAAGTTGTCTATGCCAATGTATCGGCAGGGAAAAAAGTAAAGAAGAAAGTCAGGTTAAGGGCAATCTGTAGATAGAACAAGGAGGGGCCCATAGGAGTCTGATAATGTTATCCATCAAAAACCTAATAATACAGTCAATTAATATTTTGGAAAGGTTTAATTTGGCAAAATTATTAAATATAGTTTCAGTAAAGAATTCAAAATGCTTATTTTACAGATAGAAAATATTTAAAATTTTGTAAAATATTCCTGAAAGGGTTTCATTGAAAAGACAAGGGAATCCAAGAGGGGTGGATGGCAAAGGGGTGTGGGGGCGAGGGGAAAGGAAGTGACGCGCACTGGGACTGGGGATTTTGGCGGGAATCGGGCGGTGGTTTGGCTTGGGGAGTTTTTTCTTGGCGGGGCTGACCGGCCGGTCTAAATTAGGATTAGGGTAAAGTATTCTACAGTGTGTCGGTAATTTGGCTACAGCAGCAAATATTGTGTGGATCAGCTGTCAAAGTGTATAGCTTGAGAAATGCTTTGGTGAGATGGCTTGGGCAAATCATGGCTGAAGCAATGCAGGCCGTGGTACGATTCATACCAGTGGATTGGATCTGACTACATCGATTTGGTCAAGGTAGCTCCCTAGATCATTCTCAGGTTTCAGCAGTAAATGTGGTAAAGTCTGATTTGCATCTTGGAAAGTTGCTGTAGTCTACAGAGCCATACTGCGGTGTAGGCTTCACCTACATTCTTGTGTTTCAAGGTTGATTAGAATTTGTGTTTGCATTTGTTCTTGCTAAATCAACTTGCTTGCATCAATTTCAAACATTTAATCAATTAGTTGAAATAGGTCTATATCTGATCGAACGGTGACTTTCTTTGCCATGTTCTTTTCTCACTATGGGTCAGGTCTTGAACATGGCACGCACTATCGTTAGGAACTGGTGTTTGGCGTGGTAGAAAACCAGCAAACAGACAGTTTAGCAGTAGTATTTGCAAGCAGTTGAAGTCATTTACATAATAAAGTAAATTGTTAGGTAGAGTCTAAAACAACCAATTAAAAATCAATCCAAAATAAACCAAACTAATTAAAACTTGAATCTATCTAATAAAACAATAACCGGGCCCAGAGCCTAACCAAAATTGTGAGTGTAAAATCTACATAATATAATACTATGTGCAAAAATAAACTAAAATCATAATTGTTCCAAATATTTACTTAAAATAACTAAGATTAACAATTACTGTTAATATTCTAATTTGTGTTAAACTGTATTCACAAAAATCTGTTTTAAATCTCAAATATTAATATTTCTACAAATCTTGATAAATAAACAGATTATTTTTTAAATCTTTCTAGTTGTTTAATTGCTTTTGGAAATCTCGACTCCCTGAAAAGATCCTGGTTACTATTTCACAACAAAGGGTCCTATTTGTTAGGCTAGACGATCACATTTTGGCCAAAGATTTAAATTTTCTGTGATTTTAGGTACTCAAAAATTGTTCTTTTACATAGTACATATTTAACTTACACTGAGCTAAAATAGTAGGTAGGAAGTCTAGGTACTCATACTTTACTTGGTAATCTCCTGTGGAAAAACCATATCTTAAACATTCAACGGAGGTAAAGATGGAGTGCTACAGAGGACTCCAGAGGACTACTTCTTCGGGAACCAGCGGTCATCAGTGGCAGGAGCAAGTATTAAGGGACTTAGGGATCAGTGTAAGCAGTGTAAGTAAGTGGCAGAGAGCAGAGTAGAGTAGAGAGTGTTAGGGGTGGGCGTTACATGGGGATGATAAAATATTTACCCGATTACCTAAAAACACGGCGGTACAGTCGTCAAGCTAAACTTGAATTGTTAAATGAATTATTCTCAAAAATTAAAAACTTAAAGAGTATGAAAATACATCTTTAGAACATGCTAATCGAAGGAATTAAATTTTTAAACTACTTATTACCCGTAAAATATTATTATTATTATTATAAATCAGTCTATAAATCTATCAAGCCTCCTAGCACGTTTTCTCCCAGTAAAACGTGCTCTGCGCGACGATTTTTATTTTATTTTGTTACTGGTATTTACGGCTTTGTGGTCAAGGCTTTCTAAATTTCGAAATGGTAATTCTATTTATACTACACCTGCTTGGAAAGTACCTTGATACTTTATCAAATTTACGGTAGAAAGTACGTCATTGCATATCGAACAAATATGCGGGGAGAAAATGCATCTGAGCGGGAGAGAAAAGTGTATGAAAATCCATTTCTTACGTGGTTTTTCTTTTTTAATTTTGGGTAAGACTATGCGCCGGTAACCTAAATATCAAAAGCCAAAAAGTTTTTACAGTGAGTTTTTATCTCCAAATTCGCAAAATGACACTGGCCACTAGCTGTGTGTTGGATGGTGTCAGGCTGGCAGGGCGACCCTGCGGCGGCAGGATAAACAATTTTAAAAAAGAACATGTGAAAATTGCAGACGCCATTGGCGCCATTTCCAATTTGTGTGTTGTTTGAGGATTCAGTTTTCGTAGAAAGTAAATTAAAACTATCAAGCAGGTGTAGTATAAAGCACTATGTATCACTCGAGAGAAACTGCGATTCCCGATCTCGGGTGTTTTAAAGCCCTCGCCTACGGCTCGGGCTTCAAACGACACCCTCGACGGTAATCGGTCACTTTCTCCTCTCGGTGAACAATGTACTATTTCACTTCTCATGCTCTGAAAGTGCTTATTTGTGCAGGATATAGGCTGCACAAAATCGAATATTGTGCACAAGTGTATTAACGTATCTACGGTACGGTAAGTTATTTAACTAATTTAAGAAAATTATTATTGCAGTAAGCTGTATAAGTCTGCAACCCAGGCCTATTATCAATGTCGTAAGATTTAAAAAAAAATAAAGCGGCGGGAAACAGTTTTTGTTTTTTCGTGCGTTTATAAATTTCTTTAATTTGCTAAACTATACTACTGTTTTGTTTCCTCGCAATTGAAGTGGAAAGCTGAGTTTATAACTCATCCACAAAACCATTTTATCCTCGACATTACTATCAGCTAAAAGTCTCGGATAAAGATGGTTCGTTTTGTTCACTTGTTGAAAAATCTACTATTGCTAAATAGTTATCGATAAGATTGAGCCGATGCTAGTGGGCCAGCCTTCGATGGCCTTTACGTGTCCCCGGGGTGCTAGTAGGTCCGGCCCTTACCGACACCTGATAAGTAGTACCTACAGTACCTACAGGATTCGGCTGCTGAGTGGGAAGATGCTAAAGTTGCGATTGAGGGCATTAATCCTACTAATAATGACTAATAATTGACGACCTCGTGGCGCAGTGGTAGTGCATCTGCATACCATGCGAGAGGTCCCGGGTTCGAATCCCGGCTGGGAACAAAAAAAAAACCCCAGGTCTTGGATGTTTACATGTTTGTGATGTCGTTGTTTCTGGTTTCCACGACACAGGGTATCCTAGTGTGGGGCCAGAACAAATGTATGTGCCTGTATGTAAAAGTTTATGTTTTATGTTTAATAATAATACAGACGAAAGTTTGGATGTTTAGCATACCTTCAACGTCTGAAGAACGGATCTGAAAGCCACAATTTCACTTTCAATGTAGAATTTACGGTGCCTTAGAAGACATTACAAAATAGTAGTAAAAATAAATTACACTTTATATTTTTCAGCAAAGATTTTTGTGAAACTAAAACTAAAGTAAAAAAAAAAAGTTTAATGAATCTTGAGTAAAAGATGTCGAAATTACCTATTAAATATTTATATTCAACATTGAATTTGACATAATATGTTAACTTAGGGAGGGTTACCCTTACCTAAAATGTGTTTTTAAATGTAATTACTATCCAAGAGCAAAATAAAGACAAAAAAAGAGTAAAAATTTAATTAAGGAAATTCCGGAGTTATGTTAATAAAATCCAAGAGTTATATTAATAATAGACTGAGTATACGAAATTTGGTTTGAGAACTACTTAGATATTTAAGCAGTCGTTAAATATTTGAGAGACGATGTACTTATACATATACCTCTAGTTCAGCCGGCGATGCTGAAGTGCTATCGATCTCTCGCTCCTTTGATAGTGCAATAAACGTGCGAACCTCTTTGTGTCCAGAGATTTGTGAGTCAGCAAACTAAAATATCGCCTACTTCGGGTTATTTTACATTGTACTCAGAGCCAAAATTGACTTAGTCAAAGCAAACGCTTACCTTACAAACTGAAAGTTTATTTCTTGTTCACACAAGCCTCCTTTTGGCCTGTAAGCAAATCCAACCGTTGCCCGTCGTAAACTAAAAGGGTGGGCCGTATTTTAACCCGGCAAACCTAATTATGCGGGCCCGCAGGACCCGCGCTCAAATAATCATGAGGGACGCCAAATCATGGCGTTTAGCCGGCGAGCAAATACGAGCCTTGTGCCGTCTAAATTTGCATCTTGCGCTTTTAGACACTCGCTTTTGGATACGCTTCCAGTACGTTTCCGAAAATCTTAAACTACTTAATATACAAATAATATATGATATATAAAATATACAAACATTCATAAAGCCACGCCTATGCCGGAGCGGTTGGGTGAGACCAGAGTTTGCTACTTGACATAATCCTTACAGACCTCTTTCGCTTCATCAACAAACTAAGCTTAAACTTGAAAATTCTGTACAAGACTGTAGGCAAATACAGGCTCTGTAGTTGGCAGTGGCGTAGCATAGTGGGGGCGGGGGTATGGTCCACCCCGGGTGGCACTTTAAGGGGGCGGCAAAATTTCTCAATAAATAATTCAAAATAATTTAAAAACACTTTTTGAACCATTTCATGTTTTTGTCGCACTTACAAATTCGAACCGATCTAAATGAGGGGTATTCTGTACAATATGGGTATGCTCAATTGAAATTTGAAATTAATATCACAAACACCGCTATTGATATGCTGATCAATAAGAATAAAATTTGTATTCGTAGAGAAAGTAATTTAAATAGGTTTCACACTTTCATACTACGTATTTCCGACACAATTTAGATTTGATTCTGCAATAATTGTTAGAGTGCTTTTTAAATACAAGGATTCTCTCTATTACGTAAAAAAAATTGACAAAAAAATCCGAAAAAGGTTATGATTCTGAAACAAACAGGAGGGGTGCAAGAGGCGCCATAAAAAAAAATCACGCCAAAACCTGTAGTTAACTTATGTCAGGTTATCTCGCGAACTCACGTAGCGGAGTTAGCGAAGCGAGCGGAGCAACATATTATTTACTTTTATATACTTCTGTCGGAATCATTTTGGTCAGAGGTAGGTTACTTACACTAAAATAGTAAAAATTATTGAAACAGTAAACTCTGTACCCTTCAGCACATAAATAAAAACAACAATATTCAAACTCTATATAACTAAACCTCATTGCTCTGTTGCTTTTCGGTAGAGAAAAACCTCTTTGTTGTGTTCTGTAATGGAAAATGGAAGTACGAGATTGTGAAACTTTTATTTATTTTATCTATGACTACAGGGTGACTCTGAGTTCGTTTGCCGTATTTTATAGGGACATTCTAACCGTCTTCAAATCACAAAAACGGTGTTTACGGGCAATATGCCACTTACGCCTAAAAGATAATTGCAAAAACTTTTTTGAAACTAAATTTCCATGCCTGCACATTTATGAAGTGGCAGTATTCATCAAGAGTAACTCTGGACTGTTCCAGTGAGAAATAAGCAGACGAAATCAAAACAACATAAAAGTAGGTCTTTTATGTAAACCTGGGTATATGGTTTTAATTTCAACTCGATACTTCCACGCATTCTAGAGATAAAGGGTATTGACAGACAGACGGACGGACGGACGGGCAACAAAGTGATCCTATAAGAGTTCCGTTTTTTCTTTTCAGGTGCGGAATCCTAAAAATATCAATTACCTTTTTGTAACAGAATTTTATGATCATCAAGCTCTCTTGGATCCATTTTTCCGTTAGCTTTCGCCTTTTAAGAGATGTACGCAAAAAACGAAAAGTTTTGACTTTTGACCTTGGATGAAAAGCAATGCACATGCGTGATCAATGGGGTATTTTGACATAGCATTTGTATGGCCGTATGACCTTCACAAAAATTCAGCTTGTTGGGAATTCATGCAAACTGCAAATTTTTCTTCCGCCCCACGCTACGCCACTGGTAGTAGGATATCTATTTGAAAATTTGCCTCCAGGGTATAACTATGATAAATTATGCTAAAAGTGGGCCTTGAAGGCCATACTTGGGTTCATTGCTCACCCTAAGTAAACATAGTAACGTTTGACTACGTCCAAGAATATTGACGAGACAAGGCTATAGTTTCACACTCTATGCGGCTGTACGCTTTACCCTATTGCTGCTTCTTGCGAAATGGTTTCACTGCGACTGGTTTTAGTCTAATTCATTGGTTCTATACCCTCGTTCAGCCTACCCCTACCCCTTGTGACTCTAGCTCGTGTCTTCTTGGCTGAATACCAAAAGCCAACGATAGCTAAAGCTTTAAGAAGAGATGTCATCAAAACTCTACCACCAGATCTTTGCTTAGGGACAGGGACATTTTACTCGTTTTTTTAACCACAATGTTAGATAATTTTCATAGCTTTTAGTGGTAACCTATGTGCTAGATTATATAAGCGCCCCTCTAAATGCACTGACATAAAAAACATTCCTATTTTTTGGAAAAATAAGATAAATACCCGTATCCTTTATTGCGAATCAAAACCCGGCCAAATACGAGTCGAACTAGCGCACTGAGGGTTCCGTACTTGCGCTTGGCTGTGATTTCTTATTTTATAATTTGTAGGTAATCCGCTATAATAACACATTTTCTGTGAAAATTTCAACTGGATACCTATTACGGTTCCAAAGATAGAACCGTTCAAACGTCAGACGGATGGACGGTCAGACAGACAGACAGACAGACAGACAGACAGACAGACGGACAGGAAGACAGACAGACAAACAGCGGAGGTAGAGTAACAGAGTCCTGTTTGGCACTCTTCAGGTACGAAACCCTAAAAAACAATTGCAGGGCAGCAGTTACAAAATATATTTCTGGTTTTATTTACTTACTTTAGTTTTAGCTGTCTTAGTATTATATTTAGTTTTGGTTTTTATTTTGTGTAAATAAAAATATGTGTTTTCTTATAAAATCATGACTTCTCCGAAATTGGAAACTATAATAAAGTTATACAATAATTAATGCTTCCGGCTATACGATATTGATACAAAGCTAGTCATCTTCATCCATTTACAGACTAACCTGTCTTAATCTCAATCTGTGCATCCAATAATATTATAGTGTTGCCACCTAACCGACCACTACTTTACGAATCGAATGAATCGATACAGGGAAAAAAAATATAGCATATTATGACTTTCGTTATTTCCTTTCATTCCTTTATTAGCATACTTATTTCTTTATCCACCTGTATTATTGGTGGTTTACATTATATATAAGTTACTAAAACTAGATAACAGTTTCAACATGAATCGCTCGGATACCGATCTTTAAATCAACCTGTAAACAAGCTAGAGAAGCGGTGATTATATATAATATTAGGTATTTATAGTGATTTCCATTGCATTTAAAGGTCGCTTTTAGTAAAATCACTTATCCTAATAAAGTCGACATCACATCAGTACGTGCACTCTGATCAGTATGTTAAGGGCGACTTTGGCACAAAAATGTAAATGGCTGACCTGCCGTTGATTTTGCATTAGCTAAGCTATTTATTTGTTGTTGGTTTGTTTTGTAATGGAAGAATGAATAGAGCGCGATTAATTTAGGTAAAACATATTTATTTTAAAAAATGTGATTGGCAAGGCGAGCTCAGCGGTTTGGGAGGTGAATCTGCAGATGCTGTCGATAGCCATCCTCAAGAGTTTTATCGTATTTCGTTTAGAAGTACTGTCATGTCAAACGATTCGCCATATTCCATAGTATAGGATTCGTCGTTTGTTTCCTACGCGTAATATTAGCACTCTCATTGTCTATACAGATGGGCGTATCGGTATATTGGTGTTGTTGCCCTTTGGAAGTTTGCATTTGCACTCCGAGCAGATGTTTTGGTTCCGAGGTTACTACTGTCGAGTCATATAATTGCAGTGCAATGAAGACGGTTGGTGCAATTAGTAAAGTCGTAGTATTGGTACTGTTTTTCCAAGATGTTTTCGCAGCATTCCGCACAGTGCATTGAAGGTCCCATTTGAATGTTTTTACTTGAAGCCATTTTAATCGATTAATTTAATTACAATCGAATTAGATCGATTTCATTCGGGCTATTATTTTTTCTGAATGCTACCTTAACTCAACGACAATAGATCTCTACTTAGTCTGTGATAACAGCTGTTATGTGTAAGAAGATAACGAGCGCCACTTGGTAATTCAAGAAATGCCAACCGGTAGAGATGTTTTCACACGTGATAATTATCTGCGCTCATTGGCCAAGGTATGGGCTATTTTTTTTTATATAAAGCCATTAGTATTGATGGAAGACCTTTTGGTGAAGCTATTTCAGCCACAGAATGGTTGTAGTGAGTGGTTTGTGTCTTGCCGGCTACTTACATCATTTTCCAGGTGTGTTAGGTCACTATTTAAAATTAAGTTCTATTTAGCTAGTGGAGCGAGTGTGCACACGGCATGTATGAATGTCATGTCATAGCACGTTATAGTATACCACAAGAAATATGCTATAGATAGTATTTGTGACCTAATTACATCCTCGTCCGGAGAATTACTTTAATACTAACAATTGTATTTTAGAGTTCTAAGCCAGTACTTCAAATTAAGCTATGGCACAACTTTGTTCATAAAAATTCTACGTGGCATAATCACTTGGGCATTCACTTTTCAAATGAATTGAATTGAATCTTATTTAATAATATTTATAAAATTATCTATTTAGTGAAGTCACAAAACAAATAATAATAAACTAAGAATTCAAATTAATATTCTCTTTTTATGACAAGATTCATCTTCAAAATGCTTTCCTAAAAAGTTGCACTTTTCCAGCTACGATGTTTTTTGTTGGAGCTGTCGCCATTCGATACGATTCCATTAGCCAATGGTTTCCACAAGCAATCTAATCTCAGCCAGTCTCTGCCCGGCGGGCGACAGCCATCGCTCTCCTAAAAGACAGTGAATCTCGAACTAAAACATTCTTAAGCACTACGCATTGTTAGCTACACATTATTAGCCAGAGACAACAATGCCATGCCAAAACTGTAAATAATATGCAATTCTCATTTTTAGATTCACTGCATGCATTGTATAATTAAATAAGCTTAAGATATTTGTATGCCCTGTGGGTAAGACATAGAGTCCAATGTAATTCTGCCTAACATCTGTTAGCAATATCTATGTTTGTGACAAATAAAATATTTGATTTGATTTGACGAGCGACCGACGACGCGAGCTCCATCTCTACTCACCATGATTATGCTCTGCGAATCAGAGCGAAACCTGACCGAACTCTTCCGACAAATAACCAAGTAAGTGAATCCGGTAATTCGGTAGCTAATAGTTACAGTGATTGTTCGATACATTTCAGGATTATTATTCCAATTAAGTAGTCGAGTACGTTAGAAATATTGTTGAAGAGAGTCGCTTTTGTTTTTTGACAACGTTGACAATCAACCCTCTCATTTCTATCACTATCTTATATATGGGTTATTTATAAATGCACAATTTTCGTAACATGTTGATTATATACTCATCTAAAATGACTTTTATTTTACAACCTTTGAACATTTAAAAAATATATATAACAAAAACGCCTAGAAGGTGTGATAAGTGTGGGTGTAAATTCAAAGCAACAATAAAATAAAGTTAACGCGTTCCTACAGTTATCATTGTACTACAATGCATTAACAGAATCTGGGTTCAGTATGAGTGATTGTGTTGTAATTATTATTTATGCATATTTCAGCACGTTATGCACCAAATCCTGTCAGAATCATGACGTTTGCGATAACAATTAGTATGGAATTTGATAGTTAGACGATTGTAATCTGTCAGAATTTGGTGCGCATAATATATGCGCTGGTTTGTTAATCATCATCATCAGCCATTTGACGTCCACTACAGGACACAGGCCTCCCTCATGGTTTTCTAACCATGAAAGGGTTTGCCATAATCGCCAAGCTTGGCAGGCGGGTTGGCGATCGCAGTATGCGGTTGGAATCTCAGGAAGACGCTGCTGGCCGTTTCCTGGTAATTGATTTCCTTAGTCGCCTTCTACGACATCCACGGAAGGAAATGGAGTGACGCTCCAGTGCCACACGGAAAACGGTTTGTTAATCAAAGAGTGGAAATTATATGAAATCAGGCGTTACTTTGCGGAAAGGCATCCTCAGGCTTCGATGGTCGACTGACAACAAGACACTCGACCATCGAAGCCTGAGGATGCCTCGTGTTAGAGGCGAAACGCGTCGCTACGTATTTTTTCACACAAGTATTGGTGTCAGTGGTGGTGTGTTTGTTTCTTGCTTCTGCTTGAAAAAGTGGGAGGGAGCGCGGTGCATTAACTAACTGCATGGTGCTTGTGAGATTTTGGCGGAATTAAGCAAAGTAATTTTCACATTTTAATGCTAAAGAGTGGAAAACCATGATGAAGGCTATGGGGTTAGTTTTAGGAAAGTTTTTGCCACGCTTTGGTCTTTAGTGATTAGTCGCTGTCACCCTTCCTTAAGCCAGTACAGCCTCCGGCAATCAAAGTGAGTAATGGCCAGCCCCCGGTGGTGCGTGGCGGTGAGTTAAGTAATTTTTCTCCGCAATGTTTAGTTAGTCGCCTAATGACCGCGCGTGCCGTTGCCTAGCAATGCCGGTTTCGTGGAAAAAGCCGAAGAGGCTTTTATTATGGCGTTTGTTTTTTTCCGAGAATACTTAGCTGCGTTATTTACACAAAAAACTGTTCGAAATAAATTCGTGACCTTTTTTAAAAGAGCGTTGTTATTTGTCGATCCGATAAGGATATTACTCTGTATTGTTGACACGATCATAAATCAGAAGTCACAAAGAGTTTACATTCTGTTTGTTGTATCTCAAGATACAATGTTAGCCGCTGGCAGCGAAAAATACTCCACTCTGATCATCTTTTCTCAAACCATATTAAATCTAATACATAAGTTTGTACGAGTACCTACCTAAAAAGATCCCATGAGTGCAATCAACAACTGGCACTGCTAAAGCATTAGTTAGTATTCTGACATAAGTAGGAGAACACGAATGCTCCGGCCAGATAGATCGACCTTTAGACATTCATTGCACATAGAAAAATTACCCTTAATGTTACAGAGTACATTAACCTCCTCAGTTGCACCAGATACAATAATTATTTTTCTTCATCGATCCATATCATATTTCGAAGAATTCCTTGTCAAGGAACATGACGCACAATTTCTGTATACATCTTTTCTATGTAAGATACATTAATTACCTACGGATTCTAGGAAACTATTTATTCAACGTAATAATATAAATACTGTTTCTGGCTGTCGCGGTGCAGTAAAGTGCAGGGGAACTGCTCGTAATTGAAACTCAAATATTTAGCAGAACCGCTTTGATCTTGTGTTACTCTTAAGTGCATTAAGTTCTTTTTTTTACGAAAAAAGTAGAACATAATATTGTGATAAAAACCTATTTCGAGGCTAAAAATTCCACCCATGCTGGGACTTGAACCCGCGACCTCTGGCTAACCGTGCCAGCGCTCTCCCAACTGAGCTAATGGGCAAGTGCAGGCATCGGCGAAATTTTGAGCCTCTTTACAAACTTCTCTGTATTACGTATGGGCAGTGACATCTGGCAAAAATTCGCCGATGCCTGCACTTGCCCATTAGCTCTGTTGGGAGAGCGCTGGCACGGTTAGCCAGAGGTCGCGGGTTCAAGTCCCGGCATGGGTGGATTTTTTAGCCTCTAAATAGGTTTTTAAAATTGCCCTCAGCACGGGTTAGTGTAACAAAAAGAATGTAAACTAAGAAAAGTCTTCAGAAAGTGAGCAGTTATCTCATGCGACCTCTGGCTAACCGTACCAGCGTGGGTATGGTATGGGTGGAATTTTTAGCCTCAAAATAGGTTTTTAAAATTGTCCTCAGCACGGGTTAGTGCAACAAAAAGAATATAATATATTGTGGTGTCCAGTAAGGGCGCTTATACACGGACGGCACATGTGCCAACTGCACCCGTCATCGTCACTCGTCGACGGTTGCAATAGGCACACGTGCCGCCCGTGTATAAGCGCCCTAAGAGTAGCTTCCGATTTGTGCGTCAGCTTTTTATATTTTCTAGCAGAACTTCATTGATATCGTGTTATTCTTAAGTGTATTACGAGTAAGTCTTTTTTATGAAAAATTAAAGAGTAGCGGTGGGAGCCTAGTGGGTAGAACATTGGACTCGGAAGCGGGAGACCCAGGTTCGATTCCCAGTGCGGGCGTGTACCTATGACTTTGTTTTCTAAGTTATGTACATTTGTGAAGTTATAGTAGTAATACCACTCGCTAACGGTGAAGGTATTCATATAGCTCAGCGCTTGAAATCGCCAATCCGCGGTGGGCACGCGTGGTGATTAAGCCCATACTCTCTCCCTGAGAGAAGGCCTGTGCCCTACAGTGGGACATATATAGACTGCTTACGTAAAAGTATTGTGGTAAGTAAGTATAGCTTTTGGGCCCGGTGTCAATTTTTTAAGACCCTATTGTGCATTATTTCCTAGAAATCTGATCGCTTTTGTACATGATTTCTACCGTATCTCGCCATATACTGTCCATTATTTCTCGGCACCTTCATGTATGTTTCTCTTTGACTCGCTGTGATATTCTCTGCACACGCCGCAGCACTTGATATTCAAACGCGGCAAAGCGTTTGTCACGTGGCTGTTGGCTTTCAGCGCTCGAATCACGCCGTGTTTCTTTTGAGGAAATGCTCAAATAAAGTCGCGACTTGTAATATTTTGTTAACAGCGCGCCCGGAGCGAAATTTTCGCAATCTCTGCCTGCCAAAAACAGAAAGTCCTCTTTGTCAGCCTTAGTTTAAAGCTACGATGGTGGTTTAAACAAATTGTCCGCTCCATATTTTCCTTTACTAGAAGAGTCATCCGATTATAGATGTACATACAATAACGGAGTACCTGGATAACCGACTTTGCTCGGTATTTTTTGTTTATCGTGTTTTTTTTTTTAATTATATTTAGATATGATGAAAAAAAGGAGAAAAAATAAAAGACAATAATCATACTGAAGACAGGCTCGAACCGGGATCTTCCATTTTCGAGACCGCCCAATTCATCTTTATTTCCCACCTGAGCTATTACAACCTTGTAGTTGGTGGCGAAATTTACCTTCCTATTCTAATGATATTTTAGCAGATTTTCATTGCCTAAGACATTGATAAAACGACTTTTTCTAAAAATAAAACCTAGCTAGATCGATTTATCGCCCTCGAAACCTATTGCATACTAAATTTTATTAAAATCGTTGGAGCCGTTTCCGAAATTCAGATTATATATAAATATGTGAAAAATATATACGAGAATGGCACGTTTAAAGGTATTAGATAGATATATATTCTATCTATCTCTAGATAGAACGCAAAGTAAAAATAAGCTATTTGCAAGAATCGATCAAAATATTGCAGTTTTTCTTCTCCGCGCCAAAAGTTTGAACGTTTGAATTAAATCAAGAGCTCAGAATACCTTGATTGAATAATCAAAAACGTGTTTTTCATCAGTGAAAATTCGCGTCTAAACATTTTGCGCCGAAGGCTGTAATCCCAGCTCGAGAACCGTTGATCCATATTCCCTCAAGTCGATCATTATTTCACTTTTGTGAATTCTTCGCTGTTACGCACAAAGTGTTTGATAAGTAGACGGGCTCAATCAGCCTCGGTCCCGTTACAAAGGTGTAGCTGCTAACTAGTGGACAACAAAGCGCAAACTTTTTCTTGCTTACAGCTAACCAGTCTTGTTGCGCTTCCGGCAAAGTATACTCCGTAGTACCTAATTTACTTTCAAGTTGCTTAAGTGGAGATTTCAAAATATGACTCCTGTAGGTTTTTTTTCAACTTTTCATTTGACGTCAATGTTGCTTTGAAAAATATCACCA
The DNA here is from genome assembly GCA_963969515.1 of Yponomeuta evonymella. Taxonomy (NCBI): domain Eukaryota; kingdom Metazoa; phylum Arthropoda; class Insecta; order Lepidoptera; family Yponomeutidae; genus Yponomeuta; species Yponomeuta evonymella. The sequence goes on along the minus strand of OZ018343.1, from coordinate 22,738,767 downwards.
ATAACATATTTTTTGATTCAAAAATCTATTTAGAGGCTAAAAATCCCACCCATGCCGGGTCTTAAACCCTAAGGTTGGCTGTATTAAGATTTTAGAAGAAAGGTTTTTTAGGATTGCAGCAAGATCCATGCCTGTCATTATTGCATCATTTGACAGATCTTTAAGCCCTTCACTGCCTGGAGCAATATCTCATTCTCTTATATAGTTTGCACAGGTTTGAGTTAAGTTAATCTATTTCGACATTATGTATACAAGAATATAAACAATCAATTTTCTTATCCACATTTATTGCTAAAATTAACTTATATGAATTTATATAATTATGTAATTTATAACAATATTGGGTACCGGCCTGAAACTAGCGTACTTAATTAATACCTTTTTTCTACCAGTTTGCCAGCCTCGGAGTTTACTTATAAACTTTCGGCACATGCTGAGTCGGAACCCATTTGCATTTTCCACACACACGTGTTCATGTTTTTATTCTAACCTCACCAATCTTTTTTTCTTTTTAATCCGTGCCAATAGGTACTTACCGCACCGTGTACTATATCAAGTTTTTCTGTTTCCATCATTTATGTATGCATCTATCTTGTCTATATTTACTCTGTGCCGTTACTTTGTGACTTGATATGTAATTTTTTGTATACGTGTGTGTGTCTTGTGGAAATAAGTAAGTTATATCTATCATGCATGAGCTTCATGATAACACGGAGAGTTGTTAATAGAGGTAAAAGCGTGTTACATTGTGATTGCAAAAGATAAATAATGAGGGTGTAATATGCTAAATGTTCTTTAATGTTCCACCAAAAATGTAACACGCTTTTGTTTATAAAAAAATGTGTGTGCGATAAAAACGCAAAAATTTTATACAAGGTGTAAGGTTCAGGGTTTAATAAAAATATATAAAATATATGGTTCGGTATGTACGATATGGGATTATTGTGACACAGACGAAAAAGGTTAATTATCTTTAAAGGTGCAATGTACGACTATAACCTATACGACTATAATAGTATTTTTCTTATCAGGTTTAAATTATTTTTAACTATTCAGGTCTTTTTTCATCATCAACCCATTATGTCGCCACCGAGGGGCACGGGTCTCTTCCCTGAGGAAGGTATAGGCCATACTCCACCACGGGGGCCAAGTCCGGATTGGTGGAGGCTTGTAGACTAGTGGCTCGTCTACTGTCAGAAGTTGTCAAGCCGCCCTAAGGCCTCTGACTTGGCTTAACGACTGCCATATATCGACGGCAGCCGGCGCCAACAGCTTAACGTGCCTTGCGAAGCACGGAACCGCTCGGAAAAATGCCACTAGCATTAGGCATAGACGGCGACCTATCCATGCACTGAACGCGCCCTGTGTTGCTTAACCTTCGTGATCGTTTAAGATCACTCAGGCAGCCGGGGCTACGAGCGATTACGGCGAGCTACGGCTTTTTTAATAACAAGTAATAAAAGCTTGATTTAAAAAAAAAATCTTGTAATTTTTCTTCTGCTCTTGTAATTGCCACTGCTTAATGTATTGTTTTATTGCTTGCTGTAACAAAGTAGGTAGAATAAACCCTATAAACGATAATAAAAATTCAGCAAGGACTTTGACCCCCTGCGATACAGGTCTGCCTAGTGCAAGGGTCAACGAACATCGAAATGTAACAGGACTCATACCTAGGTTGGCTTGATTTAGATTAAATTAATTAAGTCTAGTTAAGTTATTTCAGATAACCATGCGTGAGTGCAAATAATACACTCTTGAAATTCAGCGTAGATAGTAAAGATTTCTCTGTCAGCAATCAAATTTGGCTAAAGTACAGTCATTCGCGGTGCATTCACAAAAGGACGCGCGTTGGTCGGAAGATTGAGTAAAGTTTTTATTTTTATATCTTGTTAACCTAATGCTATCGATCAAGACGTTTATATTGTTTTAGGTCAACCGGTCTAAGAGTATGATGATTTTTTGTATACTCTACTACATACTAAACAAATTCTGCAAACCACTTGCTGCCGTCTGTATCTCGCAACAAAGACTAATATTCTTCGCAGATGAATGCTCTTTTGAGACGACGGGCTCAGGTCAATGGTTCGAAAAGCGTTGCCTGTTTGTTTCGTGCTAAAATTAATACGGAAGTATAATGTAATTTGCAAAAACAAAGCGTCGGAAATAGGTCCTTGATGGCGCGCCCTCAGAGGCGGAAGCGTGAAGTAGAACCTTCCAGAAAGTCTTATTTTATAGCTTTTATATAATGTTTGCCATAATCGCCACGCTTGGCCGGCGGGTTGGCTATCGCCGTATGCGATTGGAATCTCAGGAAGACGCGGCCGCCCGTCTCCTGGTAATTGATTTCCTAAAATTAAATTCCTGACAATGTTATGAAAACTACGAAGGAGGCCCATGTCCTGCAGTGGGCGTCAAATGGCTGATAATGATTATGATATAATGTTTACTTTCACCGAAAATAACCGAGGCAAGACAAATACAGGGTTATTACTAAAACGCCTAATACCTGAACCAGATTTCGATTAGAGCTTGTCATTTATAACAATGTAAGGGTGTGGTGGTAACGCGGTCAGAAGAACAGACGCCTCACATTCAAGAGGTCACGGCTTCGTACCTCGACACGTACCAATGACTTTGTTTTTTAAGTTATGTACATTCGTGAATTTGTAGTAGTAATACCACTCGCTCACCGTGATGGAAAACATTGTGAGGAAACCTGAGTGCCCGAGGTGTTCTCATGCCTCAGCGCTTGAAATATCCAATCCGTAGTGGTGTGTCCATACTGATTACGCCCATACTCTTTCTGAGAGAAGCCTTCAGAACTCTGTATAGGCAAAACAAATGTTGTATTAATAACTTTCACACAACACAATGACTTTTCCTGGTCTCAAACTAGGATACACTGTAAAGTAACTAGACAAGGTAATCACAAGCATGGAAAAACTAGCCAGACTGAAGCCACTGTTTGTTTCGATCTCGTGACGAGAACTCAAATTGTTCCACCTCTACACCTCCCACCGCCTCATACCTAGGGCCTTTGTTTCATATTACAAAACTTCAATAAACGAGCTTTAAAGCTTTTCATTGTTGCAGCTTTAATGGAATATTATTCACGTCGCTCTAAGCTGGATAGAATGGAACTCGAGATTGTTTTGAAACAGTATTTGTCGCAGGCATAGTGCAGGATGAAGTTAGATTTATACACACTGTTCTGCACATTGCACACACATAGATTTTTAGATAGAGAACATGCTACATTGTTTATCCAGAGTTTAGTGGAAACCTCTGACAAACACAAAAAATTAAAAAGCACAGAGGGATGGAAGAAAAAAAATATCAAGCAAATGTTGGTCGAAGATCAGGTAAATAACGTCCCAAGCGGAAATACTTTGAACAAATAGGGAACCGGCGCGCGCCCAAGCAGTGATTAATTAATGTTGTCGTATGGGAGCCCCCCTTAAATATTAATTTTATTCTGTTTTTTGTGGAAATTTAAATTTTCTAGCTATCACGGTTCATGACACAGACAGACGGACAGTGAAGTCTCAGTAATGGGGTCCCTTAAACTTTGGGTACGGAACCTTAAAAAGCATCGAGATGTTGTTTTTTCATTTCAAAATACTGTTTTAATTCAATAACATTACGTCTCAATCCTACGAAATGAAAGATTCTAGAATTTGCACTGCATCTAAGTGAATAGTTTCTTGCCAATACGCAACTTCTAAGCTATCTCTCTCTGCTCCACAAAAAGGGTAAACTTATATCCTCAGTGTGGAATGAAAGCGAGAAACTTGACCGCATCTTTTAGCACATTTTATTGGACAACTTCCCCACAGGAGCGTTCCGGGCGTTGTTTATGGTTTCCTCAGATATTTGTCGCTAAAGTTTTCACTTTCTTTCTACCATTTCGGCCCTGCTCGGCACGAATGTAGCTCGCACTTTCCCTTTTAGAATTCGTAAGCACCAGTATTTGAAAGCTTCAAAATTTTGGTGGAACTTTCAGGAAGTACATGAATACTTAAAAAGAAATCCCATCGAATCACAAATGTAAAAACTAGGCAACTTGTTTCAAAAAAGCACATAATATATGAGTACTTGCAAATTTCCCTTTCTTGTCTGTCTTGTCTGTCAATCGTTTAATTTGGTACGAATTTCTATACCTTAGATAAATGTTTAACTACACAGTTCTCTTCTCGACATATCAAAATATTCATGTAGAGACGCTGTTGAATAAATAATTTTCTGTCTACCTGTACGACGGTGTCTAAAATGAGAACGTTCATTGGAACGAACCCGCGATAACTAACGCTAAAAAGCGGCCAAGTGCGATTCAAACTCGCGCACGAAGGGTTCCGTAACATTATCTATACATATTAGAATATTTCAAGCGTCTATCTGTTGCCGTTATTAATATCGAGGAAAAAACGGCACAAAAATCATGTTTGTGGAATGGGAGCCCCCCTTAAATATTTATTTCTTCTGTTTTTTGTATTTATTGATATAGCGGCAACAGAAATACATCATCTGTGAAAATTTCAACTGTCTAGCTATCACGGTTAATGAGATACAGTCTGGTGACAGACAGACAGACAGAGAGACAGACGGACAGTGGAGTCTTAGTAATAGGGTATGAAACCCTAAAAATGACCCCACGTTTAATTGTGGGAAGGCAGGCGGGGTTGGTCAATTGTGTTACCAGTCGGAACGAGTTCAGTATTACCCGGCAAAATATCTATGCACCTGCCACCGGACCGGCATTTTGCGAGATACCGAGATATTTCGTCAGGCCATACCTACGTCATGAAGTCAATGTATAAAACCGATGATAAGTTACACTGACATTTATTATCGCCCAATCAACGTTCACGTCGTCACGCACTCTATAGCACATCTTGTGCTTATTTCATTGGTACAGACTAATCGAGAGGACAGGGTCCATTTTTGAGAATGAATTTTGTGGGAAGAAATACTTCTATGGCTTTTTAGGGTTCCGTAGTCCGACAGGGACCACTTATAGTTTCGCCATGTCTGTCTGTCTGTCTATCTGTCCGTCCGCGGCCTACTGCAAAGACCGGTGGTATTAGAAAGGTGCAATTTGGTATGTGTATACATATTTATCACGCCGACAAAGTCAAAGAATAAAATGTTGCAATTTTTTTTTCCTGTAGGGGCTCCCCCTCCGCCCTCCCCCCGCTAAGTAGGCTTTACTAGTTAACGGGTAATAGGCAACCAACTTATAAAAGTATTTAATTCGTACAAAAGTCTTTGAATTCATTTTTTTTTTCAACTTCGATGAAGTTGTTAGTTCTGTAAAGCAGATAAACAACCCGCTTTCTACAGAACCCTACATAGTACATACACGCACTTGGTCAGTTTTTTATGCGTAGGAACCAACGTCTACCTAGTTGGGCCTACTGGGACGCCTGATCAATCTTTTAATTTTTGTAATTTTGTCAGGCACAGATATCAAAAACATGGAAATACACTCATGCTGAGACCATTTGTACAAATCAAGTACGGCGTCCAGAAGGAATTGAACCCACGACCTCGGTTTTGGTAGTCAAGCGTGTTAGTCTCAGCTTTTAATTCTAATCCTTCTTTTTCGTAGCTGGTACCGCGAGACGGCGGGCGGCTCTCTACGCGAGGCGCGCACGAGCGAGGCCGGACGGTTCGCGCACGCGCGCGACGCGCTGCTGATCCGGCGCGCGGGCGCCGCCGATGCAGGCCGTTGGGCGTGCCGCGCCGCCAACGCGCACGGGTACCTCACCCTGCGCGTGCTGCTCCAACTCCACGCGCCACTCACTGTGCTGACGCAACCACAGCTTCAGGTATGTCAAGTGAAAAGTGTTAAACGTTTATTTATGTTTTAACACAAATGAACATAACATAAATAACCGGCCAAGTGCAAGTCGGACCCGCGCACGAAGGGTTCGTACCATTACCTATACAAAATTAGACTAAGATTGAGACAAGATAGATTCGGTACATTGAGAACAGCGCCATCTATAGAAACCAAAAAGAAGAGTTTCATCATCAGCCATTTTACGTCCACTGCAGGACATAGGCCTCCCTTATGGTTTTCCCTAACCATGAAGGGTTTTGCCATTATCGCCACGCTTGGCAGGCGGATTGGCGATCGTAGGATGTGGTTGGAATATCAGGAAGACGCTGCTGCCCGTCTACTGGTAATTTATTTCCTTAGTCGCCTTTCACGACATCCACGGAATGAAATGGAGTGACGCTATTCTTAATCCGGCACCACACGTTTGTTTTCAAGTGCAATAAAGGATATTAATAATAATAATAAGGAAAAACAAAAACAAAAATTATAGTACGTAATAAAATCGTGCGAATACAAATGCTACAAGAGAAAAATGCTGCAGCTCAGCAAAATTCTACTGCTGCTTAACAATTTACCAAAAGTAGGTATGTAGGCGGTGGTAGCCTAGTGGGTAGAACATTGGACTCGGAAGCGAGAAACCCAGGTTCGATTCCTAGTGCGGGCATGTACCTATGACTTTTTTTCCAAGTTATGTACATTTGTGAAGTTATAGTAGCAATACCACTCGCTGACTGCGAAGGAAAAAATCGTGAGGAATCCTGAGTGTCTGAGCTATTCATATACCTCAGCGCTGTTACTGAGTTGTTACTGACATATTTCATTTTGAAACACATACCGGGAGGGATTGTTTGAATTACTTTTGCATGCGGATCTGCTATGTGTTTTTTGGCGATGTCAAATCGAAATAACAATTCGGCGATGCATTATGAATGCACGGCGTAACGCTCATCAGAGTGGCGGCCGCACCACACAACATTTAACATTTTAACTCGCTTACCGCAATGCTTTTGCGTGATTACTATCAGATTGGGTTATGTTTTTCGCGCGAACGTATGTTATTCAACGACACTGAGATGTCAATTGAAAGGCATTGGTGACGTGTCTTATTGTTAGAAATGACAGAGAAAGTTACAAAAAGTATTCAAAAAACCTTTATTATAATAACCATTAGGTCTACAAGTCGAGGACCGAAAAAAAGACGCCGTACCGTTGCGGTGGCCTAAATCCAGCAGTAGACGATTATGGACTGGTGGATTGATATGGATGGGTCGTCTAAAAAATAATGTCAGATCTCGCCTGCTAAGGTTAAAATGCAACGGACTCATCTAGGCCTATCTTATGTCCTTTTACCAATCCGGTTAGTTGTTTTTATTAAAAGTTTTTATCGAACGTTTGCAGTTGGTTTTCGACCAAGTGACCTACATGCAGCGTCGGAGGTCGCCGGCCATTCAGCGCGGTGTCCCGCACCCGACATAATGGGATGTATCTTTTATGCTACTGCTCTGATGGGCATAGATATGGGCTTCAATTTGGGTGCCGTGCAATATTAAAATTTCACTCGAATTGAATTTAGAATTGATCATGGGTGGAAAAATATCCGGATGGGATGTGGGTTTCCCAGATGGATTGGTAGAAACAAGGGTTTGCCATAAAAATTGGGTTACATTTATTTTTGGTTATTATTGCAAAATAACCGATTTGAAATAAGAGACAAAGTGATGAGGAAAAAGGCTATCTCTGTTTCTGATTCGACAATCTCATAAAGAAAATACTTATGTATGGCTATTTCTATAATGCTTTCTCATAAATCTGTTATAGTTTTGTTACTAACGGCCGTCAAAAATTAATGGACGAGATTAGCAGGGACCGAAAGGTTAGGCGAAAGGCCTTATGCCCAGTGGTGGGCTCTATTCATGGGCTGGATAGTTATATAAATTGAGTATAATTGCCCCAAAAAAACTCAAATAATAAACCGTTATGAAATAATTCAGTAGCTGATAATCACATCAGTTCTAGTTCTAATTAGACCTGAAATTTCCGCATTTAGCCTCATAGTTGGGCCTTTGTACGTAGCAAGCACAAATACCTCAGACGCTAGGGTTTCCTCACGATATTTTCCTTCACAGTTAGCATGTGGTATTGCTATTACAACTTCACAAATGTGCGTAACTTAAAAACAAAGTCATTGGTACATGCCAGAATTCGAACCCACGACCTCCCGAATGAAAAGCCGGCGCTCCACCGTTCCGCTACCACCGCTCAATCCCATCCGTTATGTCCCAAGTTTAGGGCACTGGGTTTTTTGCATCAACACTAGGTAGTTTTACAAGCGGTAGATAGCTGCTACTTAAGTCTAGTCTCAATGGCTAACCAGTAAATGAAAGACCGTACAAATTATCCTAGGTAATTTAAAAACTAAATGAAAATTACACCTAGATTTTAGTTAGCATCGAACCTTGGAGCAAGTCCCTTGATTGCGCAGCGGATGCACCTGAATATTGTATGGACCAGTAAACGCACCAAATATAAAAGTAAAGAATGGTTAGAGGTGGAGACACACCAAAGTCCTAGTCAGAGTAGACACACCAAAAATTATACAGAGTGAAAAAAATCCCCAAACACCTACAGAGTGTACTCGTCAAAACAAACAACTTTTGCTCGGCGATCCTATTTGCGTTTTGCTCACACGAAATTCCTACCAAGCCTTTCTATGATCCGAGGATCTAATATCGAAATTTCTGACTAATTACAGTTAACCATAAATCCATCAATTAATAAACAGGTTCTCGTCTACCGCTGAACACAGACTTTGTCCAACAGTAGAGGACTGTCGTCGGCCATCATCATCCAGCCGCTATTACCAGTAATCTACCTCGGATAATCGGTCCAATGAGCTGGTTGGAGTCCTACACTGCATATAATCATCATCATCATCAGCCATTTGACGCCCACTGCAGGACATAGGCCTCCTTCATGGTTTTCATAAGCATGAGGGGTTTCGCCATAGTCGCCACGCTTGGCAAGCGGGTTGGCGATCGCTGTATGCAGTTGGAATCTCAGGAAGACGCTGCTGCCCGTCTCCTGGTAATTGATTTCCTTAGTCGCCTTCTACGACATCCACGTAAGGAAATGGAGTGACGCTATTCTTAATCCGGCGCCGCATTCATTCTCGAATTCATCTCTGTCTAGCCATCTGAATGTTGTCTATGTTGTTATCAAGCCCTCGGTAAGCAGCCAAGCGAGTCTGCCTTAGCTTATAGATTAAAAATTCACGACCGCCACGGAGCAGCCGGCTAATCCGGATAACGTCGTGTCAATCGACCGTGTTACTCCGACGGACGAAATATTAGCCAAGGGATGAAATAATGGAGCAGAAGTGGATTATGCTTTGGGCGAGAGGCTCGCAGCTCGTCGGAACAAAATAACAACAAAATGAAGAGCGCAAATAAAACGAATGATAAAATTGCTCAACGCTGTCTGAAATTTACAAAACAATTTTAAATGGTACTAGTCTGGAGACCTGGAGTTGAACTCAGAAATGAGTTGGTTGCTAACTAGATGGTCTAACGACGGCCTACCTATTCTGTAACCGACTGTTTGATGTGGCAAGAAAAGACTGAATGCGAAGGTATTCAAAATATGTTACTATTCGTGTTAACATAACGACCTAAAACAACGAAAACAATAAAGATAAAGACATTGGTACGCGAATGGTTCAGATAAGCAGAGCATGTGGTTAGGCGACAGAGCGGCCGGTAGGCTAAGACGGTCATAGAGTGATGGCCAATGTTGGATAAATGATCGGTAGGTAGACCAGGTGAGTCAGTAATATTAATAAAGCGATGGCATAGAGGGAAGATTTAATTTTGTTGAAACAAAAATTGTAAGAGTCGGCAAAATCCGCCGGTTTTCAATTGAGATTTTTACGTTAAGTATTATATCTAATACTGGTTTCGGAATGTTCATTTCATAAAGAAGATCACCAAGTCGACATTTAAATATCAGCTTTTTGTGGTTTTTTTGTAGAAAGGAACGGACAGAAAAATTGTCAATTCAGAAACTGAAAGGACTCAATTTGTAAGCGCTTAAATTTTAACTTTTTAATGAAGCGTGAAGTGGTGTGCATAGCTATGTATTACCACACAGTATTACTGAGTCCTGTACCTCTTTCCGCATCACGAGCAATAACCAAGAAGCTCCTCACGCTGATTGGTGAATCCTTTCACAAATGGCAAACCTCGTTTGTCTTCGATACGCTAAAAATAAAGACCGACCTCAAAAGACTAACATTAGATTTTAAAGTTTATATTCGTTTTAATAATTTCTGTGTTTTTAGTTTTGTAGTGTGTTGAAATCGGTTTTATTTTTGATTTTAAAATTTCCTTTTTTGCCAATATCACTACGACTCTGACAACGCACGAGTCACTATAAAAAACACCCAAATCGGTTCAAGTGTACTTTTAAAATTTGAGGAGTTCCTTCGATTTCTCTAGGATCTCACCATCAGATCCTGACTTAATGACATTGGGACCACTTGTAAAGTATACCCTTTAAAAAAATCCAAATCGGTTCGCGCGTCTTCGAGTAATCGGGGAACATACATAAAAAATAAAGTTAAAAAAAAAAGATTCTGATGAATTGAGAACCTCCTCTTTTTGGAAGTCAACTGACTACTTCAGAAAAAGAAAAATCAATCGTACTTCACTCGGTACTCTACTGTACTCGTTGAAAGGTGCAAAAGAACTGCAGGAAATCCTTTTCCATTTGATCGAGTGTATGTTTGAAGGGCGACAGGCAGTAAAAGGATTTTAGAGGGACCCTCCGTGATTGTTTCGGATGGGCTGGCGACGCAAACATTTGTCCGAGATGCCCTATCTCGTTAGTGAGACCTTTTCGCGAGCAAAGAATTGCAAATAGGATTGTTTCAAGCGTCCGCCGATGATTTCGGATAACGCGATTTGCATAACCAGAATATTCGAAAGAGAACCGTGTGCTATTCTTTTTGTATTATTGTTATCGTTAGCTGAAAAAATATTATATGAGATTATCCTTTGTTGCTCGTGCATAATTCCTATCTACGATATGAGATTTTATTATTTCAACGGAAATCTGAATTTCCTATGAAGCGAGCGCTCTCATTAGTAAATCTTTTTGTTGCAGAGTTTCGTATTAAAAGTTTTAAATCCGACACGTGGGCAGGTGCATTAAATATTCAACTGCGTGATGCGCCACTGCTCCGCACCGCACTGTTTTGTAGAACTGGCTACATCTCCATCTTGTGCTTCATAAATACTATAGACCACCTTTTTTTCTTGACATATTTCTAAACACCTGGCGTCACGTGCGTACCGTGGACATTTAAAAAACCATAGATTGAATCAAAAAGAGGAAATACATTGCACAGGGTATAACAAACATCCCCATTTATTTATATCCGAAAAAAAATATTTTACCTGTCAACACGAACAAATTTTACTATAGAAAAAAACTTCAAAGATGCATGCTAAAGTTACCAGCTACGACATAAAAATACATCATAGAACAGCTGTTTTTTTTTTGTATTAAAAGTCGCTTGTGTTGACGAGATAAAACTCCGTTTGCAATATTTTGCTAAGTTAATACTTTTTAACCCTAAAGCAACTACCGTGAACAGTCTATATACTCTATGGTGAATAGTGACAGCTGTTATAGAATGCAAGCTGATCTTAGATAGGTACTTACCAATTTTATGGTCCTACTTAACTGAGTCCAATCATTGCGCTTCTGGTCAATAAAAACAGTTTTGTTTACCTACTGTGATCATCATCATCATCATCAGTCATTTGACGCCCACTGCGGTACATAGGCCTCCCTCATGGTTTTCCAAGGTTCCCGGTGTTGTACCATCTTAGTCGCATCCAGCGACTCCCCGCCACCGTAACCAGGTCGTCAGACCATCTGCCTACCTACTGTGATAGATAAGTATTTTTATTAATTAAAGACGATAAATTTACACAAAAGAAGTTGAGAGTTACATTAATGTACAACGTAAAAAACCGGACCAGGGGTGAGTCGGACGACCACCGAGGATTACGTCCAATTTTTTGTAGGTACTTACATATTAGAAATAGTTCAGAAATCGAGTCTCGCAGTTTTTTCCGAGCTTTTCCGAAACTTCAAAGACATTTTTTTTTTTATTATTTAATTACAAATTTATAGTTTTCATATTTTTCCCACTAGTTTCATAATTCTTGGTCAACGGAAAGTACCCTATAAATTTTGATTCCCTTGAATATCGAAATTTACGTTTTTTGCGGCATAAGCGGCCGTATCTTTTTTTAGCTTCAAGTTGCTGTAGACCTGAGTATCTGGTTTTAATTTCAACTCATGTTCCCGAGATAAAGGCTCCTGACAGACAGACGGACGGACGGACGGACAAGAAAGTGTTCCTATAAGGGTACCGTTTTTTCCTTTTGAGGTACGGAACCGGAGGTACAATTCAAATTTTCTATCAACTTTCTGTATTTTTACCCGACTGTGGCGGAACCCAAATGGAGGGTAATGAGTTTGGCTCGTATGTATGTAAGTATGTCCGATTCTTACATACATACGAGCTTAACGCCTTAACCAATGGTCAGATTTTTACAAATGAGATCTCAATCGATTTATCGTATTTGCGCAAGTGTCATAGGCTATATAAATGAAATAAGCATAAATGAAAAGAAAAATATAAAAAAATCACTAAAAATATAAAAATAAAAAACAACCCGACCGCTGTGCATTAACTACTAAGCAAGCGGGACCCAAATTCAATCTGAGGTACCTGGGTTGGTCCCGCCTGCTTCGCTCCGAAGTAGTCGGGTTGTTGGTTTTTTTTTTATTTCAGATTTTTTTATGAATAAATGTAGTAAAATATACGATATTATATAAAAGATTGTTATTGTTTTGATTAGTATATGTAAATGTGTATGTTTGGTTTTGTATGAGATGGTATGTGTGTGAGGTGTTTTACATAAAAACCATTAATTAAACCAACAAAATCGTATTCATTGAAATTCGTTCCATGTTTCATTTGTAGGTATTTAGCAGTCGCAATCACAACGTCCAGTCGAGAGCAGTTTACGTAGCATTTAATTAACATACTTATCAAACTGTAGTTATGTTAAACAACAGGACTACCAGCACTGAGCGTACAAATAATTTACATCAGACAGTACAGTAAAGATATTATCTTTTAATTTATAAAAATATTATAAACCGGGCCTACTAGAGTAATATATATTCTTACCAGTTCCTATATCATTATGGTGGTGCTAATACTTTAAAACTTTAAAATAACCGGCCAAGTGCGTCTCGGGCCACTTACAGTGCAGGGTTCCGCAGAAGGAGGGGTTTTTATCTGCTCAACAGAACGTACAACTTCATCAAAGTGATTTTTAATGGAATTTGTACGAAATTTTCGATTTAAAGGTTGGTCGCCTATGACTCGTTAACTTGTAAAGCCTACTAAGCTGTGATAAATAAAAAAAAATACACCCCCAATTTAACTGTGGGGGACGTAACACAAAAAATTTTTTTAAAGATTTTTCCCTACCGTTTTTTAGCGTGATTAACATGTATATCTATGCCAATTTTCAGCTCTCTAGTACTTGTCGTCTCTGTGCAACAATCATGTGAACGAAACAGTGAATGAATAAGCGTGATACTTCGTATGGGAAGAACTACCGAAAGAACTCGAACGAAGGCACTCGCCGTATGGCACCGCACACCACTGAAGCAGCTGAAGGCGACCGAAGCCCCTGGCTACACAAAAGTGACGTGGGGCAGAGGCGCGGAAAAGACGCGACGCGTTTTGAGAAATCGCGCCCTCGGCCCGTCTCTTCTGTGTGGGCTTCGTCCCGTCGCTTCAGTACATTTTGCATGAAACTGAATTGTATTAACGACGCGTCGTTTGCGAGCGCTTGACTCACAAATAATTATATGAAGCACGTTTATTTTCACCATAACGTCTGCACCGATAGTTCTCTTTGATTCGGTTGGGCTCGACCCTGTAAGTGCATTTAAGTGCAAGATACACGGCCAGGTCACGTGACGTATTTTGTCATATTATTGTCAAAGCTATAGAAGGTTTGATTCGTGAACGCACGTAGACTTAAATCAACAATAAAATTAAATCGCTGCGTTCATGCAGTTGTCATTGTGCTACACTACAGTGACAGAATGTAGGTCCAGGGTAGCCAGCTAGTCATTGTCAAAACCAAATCCGCCTTCCTTCCATTTTCCCATATCCCGGTACCATTTAGAGATTTCATTTGTTACATAGTAAATTTTTACTCCGTATGTGGAAAAGAAACATTTATTCGAGCCCACTCCCCGCCTATAACGTCTCACGTAATAAATGAATACCCCTCACTTCATACAACCTTTCTCACTGTAGGGTTTCGACTGTATCTATTTGCTCCCACATTGTGTGGTTGGGACGGGGGAAGTGATGCGGCGCTATTCGGCCCGGCTAATGAGGAAATACACTCCAGCCAGTATTGTACCGTAGTCAATGCTCGGCCCAGTGCGTGATTCGAAATCCAACTGGAATTTATCTATACCCTGCTGTGGGGTTTCGTGACTGACCCTAGCTAGGGACTAGTGAGAATGAAGTTCTTTACTCTTGTTATCAATGTATTGATGATTTTGAAACGGACACCTAGTTTTTCTTGTAACGTTCAATAAGTCACAGTTTCTGTGTTACTTTGAATATTTTTTTTTTTACTTTGACATTGACTATTCTATTGTGCTGAGACTCAGGCCGACATTTCTGGGCAGGGTAAAGTTATTTTTAGTATGTATAATTTTATTGTACATAAGGGAGCTAATTTAAGATTTTTTTACTCGTAATCTTTAGGCGAATTCATTGCCTGCATAGGAGTGTCCGTAATAGACAAACATGATGTTGGGAATTATGACCCACTGCAGGTTATTCACTCGAAGACAGAGAAATCAAAATTCTACAAACAAAAACACTACAAAAACAAAATGTTTACTTAATGAACGTCAAAGCTGTTAGTTTAACAATTAATAGATTCGATTAATGGATAAGTACGTATATATCATTAGACTTAGTGAACTGTCAAATGGGCAAACTAAAATATTTCATAGGTACTTTTGATCGTTATCTAAACTTACCCGGAACTAATTCTTAAATCTATTATAATACAAACAAGCTTATAACTTACATAGAATAGAATCATGTTTATTTGTTACAACATTTTAAAGCATAAATCTTCAAAAAAAAACACAAAACGAACGCTTCACATTATAGAGCATAGTAAAAAAAATATACACAATGTACCAAAAAGGTCTCCATGTTTTTTTTTCTTCAGACCACAAAAGCCCTTAAGTTTCTGCCAGCAGCTGCTTAATTAGCGTGAACCAGTGCTCAGCGGAGCAGCGAATATGCGCGCGCGGCCACGCGCGAAATGGCAGGACGAATGTTAGAGCATGTCTGGGTGAGCTCCACACATTGAGATGAAGAAGACATGGAAGGTCTACCTCTTTTTTGTGCGTTTCCCGAGAATATTTTTTTTTTGAATTTTGTATTTTTAATGACTGCCGATGCTCATACAAATAGTTATATTATATTAAAGAAGCCTAATCGCGATTGCTTATCAAGTAAAATTTACGTCGTTTAAGCGTCGGAAATCCAAGGTAATTAAATTTTACCTAATAAATAATCGCAATTAGACCCGTTTGACATTAACTGCTACTTGATATTATATATTTTGACCGTAATAAAACTTATCAAAGTACACTGACGGGACGGCGTCCAATCAAAGTGAACTTGGATGACGCTCAACTTTTCAAAACAACATGACGTCAAGTTCAAAAAAGCTATGAAATCTCGCTATAAAATATATAAAAAGTGATAAATATGGACACTGTCAACCGGTACAAGTAGGTACCTATCTATCTAAGTAAAAACTGACCAAAGCTTTTTCGTTAAATTGTCTTCGTAAAATTTGACTGTCCGCTGGTTTCTGAAATAAGAATTTCACTATGAAATATCACGTAGAAAGAAAAGTTTCGAACCGAAGCAGCATTAACGCCTCTAGAATACTGTCCCAATGCATGTACTAAAGTTTCACATTAATGTATTTATTGCATTTTATTGTTCTATTTACAAATTCGCAGATATACGTAACTTTGAAAATAATCAAAGTCACAGGTACAGGCCCGCACAGGGAATCGGACCCGGGTCTCTTGCTTTTGAGTCCATTAAAGTCCACGCTAACGTTGAATGCTTGATTGTCTCCGCACGTATTTACTTGTCTTTCTTTCTTTCACGTATTTACTCGTATTTACTTGTCTTTCCTGACAGGCCGACTAAGCTGTCAGGATGCTCAGCACCTGCTGGACAGGCCAACTCCATCTAAAAAAAATGTCCCAGGCACTGCAGCGTCCGAGTGTTGAAAATCATTGTGCGATGTATTGAACTACCAAGGGAGATACGGTTGGCAGTACAATGCAACGATTTTCTGTCAACCTCGATATTGGTCTCCAATCTAGGGGCTGGTAGTTATTATACGCGGTTGAAATGGGGGCTTCAAGGGTTGTTGGCTTTTTCAGTGGTACCAGCTTTGAAACCGCGAAAATATATTTATTTATTTATCGGAGTATCTATTAGAATATTTAACTTTAGAAGAAATATTTATTGCGCTGAACATCTTAAGGTGGTAAAAACATTACATATGATAAAAAGTCCGTTTTCCATGCGCAAAACATTTCAATTACTAAGGTAAGCAAAATAAACTAAAGTTTTAAAAAAAAAATAACACGCTTGTGTCGATAATTATTGCTATTAAACTTTGAATAGAGCCCTCATTAGATGAAATAAAATATATAAAAATCTCGTTTTTGCTGTCGAACTTCTCCGAAACGGCTTCACCGATTTTTATGTTTTTTTTGTGTATATTTGGTAGGTCTGAAAATCGGTCGTAGGCTAATTAATATAGCGAAACAATGTTTACAAGGTCAGCTAGTCATTTTATAATTTTAGAATACTGGCACCACAACCAAACAAGCATGCAACATTTTAAAGTAATAAGATAAACAGGAACTCAGCATGCAAGAGTCTTACTAAACATACATGTGTAGTTATATAAAAGCGTATAACAATGTTTTGTGCATTGAAAAAGGAATTGTCCTGTGTGATGTTTGATGAAACACACTCTCTGACTCTGTTTTACCAACCGAAGTATGCGTCAGACTTTTTTGCTATATGGACCAAAACTTCTCCCTACTGTGTGCTTCAACGGCTAATGTACAGTACCTACAAGACGTCGCTCACGTCAGTGCCAGAAGTCTGAACAAAGTGTACTGAAACAACTCATTTACTTCGCTTGTTGTTTGTTGTTGTAACAGGATTCAACATAATGTGGACATAGTTCACTTTAAATAGCTATTCTAATATTCATGAGAACCTGCATGATACTCTACTTAAAGCTACACAAACTAGATACCTGTCTATTTGACTTTAATTACTCGTTTCAAGTATAATTTTGTGGCTCCACAGTAGTGTTTGGTGAGTAGTTCGCTTACAATGACAAACATTTTGCGTGCGCGTATAGGTAAGAGAACATACTCCTTTATACAGTTATGCTTTAGAAATGACTACAATTCTACTATTTGCTTAATTGTATAATTATATTAAGGTTATGATATCGTCTAAACTCTTTCCATTTTTTTTTTTTCATTATTTCATTAATTATTCGTAAGATCTCGTTTCCCAGTACTGAGCGCACTAGCCGACTTTTTGTTTTATGCCTAACAAATATGCCGATAATCCAATCCTGTCAGTCGGTCCCTCACAGCTTTCGATCGTGGCTGCCATGACTGGAATGGATGTAGAGTGCTCTCCATCGTGTTCCGTAGCTCGCTGCATGAACACTTTGGGTGTACGCTTACCCGAATGATGGTATAATATTACTTTCATTCCTTAGTTGACTCGACATCAGAGCCGGATTTTGAGGTCTGGAGGCCCTAGGGCAACGAAGGAGCGGAGGCCCCTAATTATTCCCAAATAAAAAATACGAAACAAAAACTACAATGAATACGACGAATTGATAGTACATATTAGCTTTTTGTGGGGGCCCTTTCCTTGTGGAGGCCCCAGGGCAGTAGCCCCGCCTGCCCTCCCCTAAATCCGGCCCTGCTCGACATGCTCAAAATTACCGTAATTTTTTATAACACGGGCAGTTTTTACGAACAATCGCCCACACGTATTGCCGTCCATGCATGTTGTATGAGCGAGAGGCTAGTTGCTTAGTCAATTTCTTCAATTGACTGTATTATACAATACGGGAGATAAAATGGAATTATGTAATCTAATTGTATGTGTAGACGTTTAATTTTTCTTTTATTCTGGAAATACGAAATAATATGTCAAACTAAACGACCAAACATTATTGGATCTGTTAACTTACGAATTAATTTACTCCCCTTTAATTCTGTGTTTAGATGATTACTTCTGAGTGACATAATGCGGAATGAAAGGCAGAAATTAATGAAAAGTGAATTATCCGATTTTGCCTTGTGTACATCACTAGATACAAATGTCCAATAAAACATCATGGGCATTCTTAGAAAGGCAGTACATTAGTTTATAACCCGTGTAACCTCGCTGTAACGCCCAAACCTATGAGGCTAAGTACTGGTATAAGTCGTGTATTTGATTCCCACTCGAGGTCGACGTACTTGATTAGGCCTCAGTCTGGGTGTATTAATGTATTTACGTGTATACCCTTGCCTGGTTACCATAGCACAGGGTATCCCAGCTTAGATCAAGGAGAAGTAGGTATTTGTATGAAGTATGTGGAAATGGAAGGACGTTATAAGTCTGAGTCTTCCTCAGGTGGTGAACAGCGGCGGCACTGCCACAGTCAACTGCACGTGGGGCGGCTGGCCGGCCCCGCGGTTAGAATGGCTCCACAACGGAGTGCCCCTGGCCGCCGGGGCCGCTTCCGGCCGCGTGAGGGTCCGCCCGTCTTCAGCTGGCGAGCAATTAGTCATACACTCAGTCGCGAGGGCCGATAGGGGGCTGTATCAGTGCATGGCCCGGAACGAGAGAGATTCGGCGCAGGCCACTGCTGAGTTGAGGCTCGGGGGTGAGAGTTAAGACACATATTATTTTTAATGACTATTTTGCCATGCTCACACAGAGGTCTGTATTAAATGGATCTATATCTTTTTAATTCCCCCTAACCTAATCTGACACGAAAAGAGTTGTTACGTTAATAAGTTTGAATTGGAGCACGTTAACAAAGAATGCCTAGACGTTTGAACTCTTATGATACCACTCTACATTGGGTCTGTATAAGTGCTTTCTAGTTCAAATAACCTTCAAAGCAACTTCAGGCCATGTAGTAAAGCACTAACTTCTTGTTTTCATTTTATTTTTTCTAGTGATTTCCTAACCTTTCCTTCCTAGTATTTAACAATCCTCCTTTCATCAGATTCAGCACCAGAACTGCAGTACACGTTCATCGAGCAAGTCCTGAGGCCGGGACAGGTTGTGACGCTCAAGTGTTCAGCCTCGGGAGCGCCCACGCCGCACTTCACCTGGCTACTGGATCACCAGCCGCTCAACACCATGGCTAGAGGGCACAGGTGACGAGAGATATTCATTTATTCTGCTGAGATTGATAATGACGTTATGATTTTAGCCACCGACGTATCAAAGACGGCAGTTCATTGTCAAAGTCAAAAAATTTTATTCACTATAAAAACAAAATGTTTACCTACTTAATGAACGTCAAAGCTGTTAGTTTCACAATTAATAGATTATGCGGAGAAGAAGCTAACAAAGAAACTCCACATTTATTTGGTCATCTGTAACTTTTCATGTCACATATCACACTGGCGTAACACTCTGTCCTGCTCAAATTATCGATACCCTGGATTCACAGTCCATTCCTCCACAGATACAGTGTCGAGCAGTTTGCCACAAATGACAACGAGGTGGTAGGCTACCTCAACATCTCGGCCGTGCGGTCGGAGGACGGGGGCCTGTACACTTGCCGGGCCGCCAACTCGCTCGGGGACGTGTCGCACACCTCACGGCTCAACATCTATGGTATGGGTGTTTCCTTATTCGTTTGAGGTCAGTGGAAAAGATTTAAAAAGGACCCGAGGAGTTGGCGTTGCAAAATGCCGGTGCCTAGAAGTATTGGCTACATTTATGGATTTAATAGACATAAGTATAGATATAGGCTAGCCATTCGCCGTACTTTGATTGCCACAAACTTTTGTGTAAAAATCTTTCCAGTTTATTGTTTGCAATAAAGTGTCCGGGTCTTTTTTCCACAAACATTACGGATGTTTTTTTCATGTTTGAGATATCCTTGCCTGGTCAACATAACAAAAGATATTCTAGATCCGTATTAATAAAATACTTTTACTGTTAAAACATGACTATTTTGCGGTATTGGGTCTCGTTAACGCAATCAATCATAATTGCATTTTTCCTATATTTCTTCTTTACCCTAAAAGTACCAAAATTTCTCCGTTTTGACATGCCTAATTTCTGAGATAGGGCTCATGAATAAGATGTGACCAAAAAAATCTTCCTTGGCAGGCCCACCATACGTCCGATCCATCGGACCAGTCAGAGCGGTAGCTGGCAGAGAGCTCGTTCTCTACTGCCCTTACTCTGGCTACCCTATCAGGTAAGGACCCTTTTTCCTTTTTGATTTCTTGTTTGTTATGTTCTTTAGTTTAGATTCTCAATGCGGCCGCAGTCTACAGTCTAAAGCATTAAAGCATCCTATTTTCACGCTTACGTCACACGAATGTAAAAAGAACTTAGTTTTAAAATCTCTTTCTTACGAACAAACCAAAAATATTCTAACATCGTCTAACCCGTTCTCTAGCTGATTAGTCAATAGTATCCCTCAATAAATGACTCCACACCACAGCTACATACCCACACACACACACACGCGCGCACGCGCACACGCACACACACACACACACACACACGCACACACACACACACACACGACAGCATGTTATTCGGTAGCAAACTATTTAGTTTTAATTTAATTTTGTTTATCATCCTATTTAGCTTACCAAAATTATTTGCATTAGCTTTAACTTTTATACCTCCATTGTAATATCCAAAGCATGACACCACAAAAATCTATGTCTCAGCATGCACCTCGCCAGAGGCACGAGCTTGCTCGCCATAAACACAGGCTACATGTAAGCCTAGCTATGGCAGCAGACATTTACCCAAGTACATTTTATGTTATGTTTTTTCTATTGAATAACTTAATGTAAGTAGATGTATGACTATGTAACCATAACTTTTTTCAATAAAAAATTTATTATTATTATTATTAAATGGTCAAAATATCGTCATCATCATCATCATCATCATGGGCTGACTTCTATAATAATAGCAGCTGGACTTCTGCATGTCAAAACCATTTCGCTTAATTATTTTTCTTCTTCGTGTTAAAATCGTTAACTTAAGGATGTTCTTACGTTCGCACAATTTAACCTTTTTTTAGTTATTGTAATATTTGATGATTGATGTCATCTGTCCATCTTGTGGCTGGTCGTCCCACGCTGCGCTTGCCGATATGTGGTCTCCATTCGAGAACTTTTCGGCCCGACTAACTGACCCGACATTATACCGAAGACATCCCGGACATCAGCCTGTACGAGATTAGGATGGCCCTGAAACAGCTCAAGAATAACAAGGCACCAGGAGAGGACGGAATCACATCAGAGCTCTTGAAAGCGGGTGGAACACCAGTACTTAAAGTCCTTCAGAAGCTCTTCAATTCCGTCGTGCTCGAAGGAAAAACGCCAGAAGCATGGAACAGAAGCGTGGTGACGCTGTTCTTCAAGAAAGGGGATAACTCTCTATTGAAGAACTACCGACCCATCTCGCTTCTGAGCCATGTTTATAAGCTGTTTTCGAGGGTCCTCACGAATCGTCTCGAACGCAGGTTTGATGACTTCCAGCCTCCCGAACAAGCCGGTTTCCGAAAGGGATTTAGTACCATAGACCACATCCACACGCTGCGGCAAATTATACAGAAGACTGAGGAGTATAATTTGCCATTCTGCTTAGCGTTTGTGGACTATGAGAAAGCCTTCGATTCGATCGAGACATGGGCAGTGCTCGAGTCTCTCCAGCGTTGCCGTATTGACTATCGGTATATCGAGGTGCTGAAGTGCTTGTACAACAGCGCCACCATGTCGGTCCGAGTACAGGAGCAGAATTCGGAGGCAATTCCATTGAGAAGAGGCGTGAGACAGGGAGACGTTATCTCTCCGAAACTGTTCACGAACGCACTGGAAGATGCCTTCAAGCTTCTGGAATGGCAGGGACGCGGCATCAATATCAATGGCGAGTACATCACGCACCTTCGATTTGCCGACGATATAGTAGTCATGGCAGAAACGATGGAAGACCTCGGCATAATGCTCGACGACCTCAGTCGAGTTTCCCAACGTGTGGGCCTTAAAATGAACATGGAAAAAACGAAGGTCATGTCGAACGCTCGTGTTGTGCCCACCCCAATAACATTGGGGAACACGACTCTCGAAGTTGTAGACGAATACGTCTACTTAGGACAAACAGTCCAACTAGGCCGGTCCAACTTCGTGAAAGAGGTCAATCGTCGAATCCAACTCCGCTGGGCAGCTTTCGGGAAACTTAGAAAAGTCTTTTCGTCTAATATACCTCAATCGCTCAAGACAAAATTATACAACCAGTGTGTGTTACCAGTGATGACTTATGGCACTGAAACGTGGTCTCTCACTATGGGCCTCATAAGAAGGCTCAAGGTCACGCAACGAGCTATGGAAAGGGCTATGCTCGGAATTTCTCTACGAGATCGAATCAGAAATGATGAGATCCGTAGACGAACGAAAGTCGTCGACATAGCCCAGCGGATTAGTAAGTTGAAGTGGCAGTGGGCGGGGCACATAGCACGCAGAACTGAAGTTTTTGATTGAGAAAATTTAATTCGAAAATTAATAATTTTGAAAACTACTTTTCTTTATTGAAAACTGCGTATATAGCCTGGTGACAGAAACACGGACAGACAGACAGAGAGATAGATAGATAAACAGACGGACAGACAGACAGACAGACAGACGGACAGTGAAGTCTTAATAATAGAGTCCCGTTTGGCACCCTTCGCACCCCTAAAAAATATACTTAAAATTTACGTACTTAATTTAATTACGCATCAAAGCCTCAAACCACATTTATCAAAAGTTTGCTCATTTTATTACAATAATGAAAAATGTTAAGTTGTGCGAGCGAGAGAGTACGCTTCACGTAAGAGCAGCCTTAAGACATCGTGCTTCTAGAGGTGCTAAAGCACTACCGCTTGACTTTATGAATACGGTCAAAAGTTGTAAACTCGTTGGATAGCTGAATGTTTCTTCACCCCATCCAGTTCAGTAAAGTGGGAGCGAGACGGCAGTCCGGTAGAGTGGGACGGGGTCGGCGAGGGAGCCCTGCGTCTGTCCCGAGTGGAGGCCTCACACGGAGGCTCCTACTCCTGCGCGGTGACGGGACCCCACGGGGAGATTGCCAGGAGAGATCTGCAGCTTGTTGTTAGCAGTGAGTTTAATGTTTCATAGTAATCGTTGCCATTATCTACCAAATCAATCACGAATCCATTTAGGAGAGGTAGTCAAAGACAAAGATTTGCAATTTTCCACAAAACTGAAAAATCTCTTGCGCTTCTTCAACATTTTATCAGTTGCTACATACACGTTCTCCGATCACGGTGCTTTATATACGAATAAATAAACAAAGAAGTCTTGCTACTTACAAAGTTACACTCAGAAACGGCAACCATTTGTGACAGACCTTAGGATTAGTCTTTACCAATGAAATTACCTCACGTGCGACAGAGCAAATCTCCCCTGTGATTGGTTCATTCTGTGTGTGAGAAGATGAGCGCGGTCGAAAGCCTCAAACGGTGCAAATACGGTTCAATAGGATACAATTACATATTTGCGCCGTTTGGGGTCAAAACCATAGGCACTCGGGGCCCAGAAGCACGCCTGCTGTTCAAAGACCTAGCGGTGCGCCTAATCGACGCATCGGGAGACCAGAGGGCTGGCGCGTACCTCGGCCAGAGGATAAGCCTGGCCATCCAAAGAGGTATCGTCGCCAGCGTCCTGGGCTCATTACCGCGGGACAGTGACCTGGGGCAGGTGTTTTATTTGTAAATATAGAATTTATGTAATTTATATATTTTTATCATTTATATATTAGTTCAGTCCAGTTTCTTATTTCAATTAGTTTTCTTTTTGTTGTGTTATGAATAAAGTTTTAGTATTCGATAAAAAAAAATACCGTAAAAACTACAACAGACGTAAGAAATGATAATTCTGGTTTACTAATGTATTGCCAAAAATCGTTTCCCAAAGTATTACTTCCCAAACTATTTTCCGCAAATTATCACTTGGCAAAAAAACATTTCTCAAAACAACTTAAAGCAAATAAACAGTTAGCAAAAGTTATTATGGCAAGTTATTGTTTACCAAATAAATACTTGGTCAAAATTAATTTTACCAAGCATTATTCAGTCAAAAGTATCGTTTGGCAAAAAGTACCTTTCCCAAAATATTGAATGGCATACCATTTTGCCATATCATAATGTAGGGTACCTATGACTTTTCCATGCACCAACCTGTGGCGAGCACATGTCAACTCTGCGCGCGCACTATAAACTCCAATATTCCTGCATCGCGCAAGCAAAATGTTTCACATGACATACCATAAATATAACGTCCGACGAACATCAGTCGGACCGGCCGTCCCCAGGCATACGATCTGCCTGGCGGGTAATTTTATTTAAGTTTGACTCAAAACTAAGTTTTTTAGTGAAATATTTTTTTTCGCTTTTATATAAAAAAGAGAACTAACACCCGAAGTTTCAGGATGGAGCGTCGCTGCGCTCCGCTCCATCCAGGAACTTCGAACCTATTTTTGCTTATGTGTACTGACCTAACAACCAACCCAAAATTTGAACAAAATGCGAAATATAAATTTAATCAAACAATTATTTGCTATATAACACTTGCCAAAATAAAACGTTAGCATAATAAACGTTTGTCTTAATAAAACTTGACGCAGTAAAATTATGCGAAATGATAATTTGACCAAATGAATAAAATGCGAAATGAAAACTTACTAAAGTTTCATTTGGGAAATGAAACTGATGCCATAAGTTTATTGGGAAGTAAAATTTGGCGAAAAATACTTTGGCTAAACGGCGGTATCCCGATAAGTCTAAACATAAAAAAAAACTTACTAGATTTAGTTTGTCCATTGAAAGGTAATACCTAAAGATGAAGACACATAAAACATTATTTTAGAAGATGAGTGATTTAATCCCAATAGATCCTCCCGAGATCGAGCCGTTCTCGTTCTCCGCCAACCTTCAGGAGGGCAAGCGCGCGCAAGCCAGCTGCAGCGTGACGTCAGGCGACATGCCCGTGCACTTCGCCTGGCTCAAGGACGGCGCGCCCATCCCCACCAGCTTGCAGGTGAGCTGGCATTACATCATCAGATACCTTCATCATAACAACTGGCAATATTGTCGATGAAGAAACTTCACTTAGAACTAATAATTTAAAATTACTATTAGTGTCTAGGCAGGTGAGCCGGCATTGCTTCACCTCTTATTTTTGATTTTTCACTGTTGATTTTCTACCCTCATGTACTTGATCTTGATGACGAGAAATAAGATAGATGGATAAAGAAACTTCACTTAATTTCAATACTACTTGCTAACTGTGAAGGAAGACATCGTGAGTGCCAGAGATCTTTATATAACTCAACACTTGAAATCATCAATCCGGCACGCCATATTATTCTATCTTTGTGAATATCGTAAAGTTTGTTGTGATGGCACTTGCACCACTTCTTAAATGTCGCTTACGTCGCCAGTTAAACCCACTTTTGTGTGAAGAATTTTACTTAAATGCTGTTTAAGCCACATTTAAGAAAGTGGTGCATTTCGGCCTTAATGATTGTGAATTAATTGAAATAACTAAGAAAGTGTTTAGGGAAATTTCCTGTGAATCTTTCCAAGCGCAAAATGTTATCCAAAATGGAAATAAACCAAACCAATAACGGTGCCTTCTATAAATATCTGTTCCTTAACACAAATTTTATATTTATTTTATTAAATATCTATTTGTTAACGTTCTAACATTCCATTTTCAATCCCAAATCACGACGCCTATGTCGATGTGAAACAAGCGCCCTGTCTCAATAATGTGAGATAGCTTATCTACACAAGAGTCTTCCCTGATGCGCAAATTGTCAAATCTGGAAGACTAAAAGCACGACTTGGTTGCGTAGGTCGAAGAGCGCGCCGCGGAATTTTTCAGCAACCTTGTGTTCAAAGAGGTGTCGGCCCACCACAGTGGACTGTACACTTGCGTGGCGTCCAACTCCGCCGCTAAGGTTAACTATACGGCGGAGCTCGTGGTCAAAGGTAACAAGTGGATGTGTCAGCACCCAGCACTGAGCACCGCACCGCCTGCACTAGTCATGCTTGTCATGAGCACTGGATTTTGCTTGTGATATTATTGCGCTGCCAAACACCTTTTTCATTTTATGGGAAAAAGTAAACGAAGACTAGGAATTAATTTTGCGTAATGTTTTTCTGTCCCGTGAAATTTTCAGTTATATGTTTGGTGGTGACTAAGCCCATACTCTCTCTCTCTCTCTGAGAGAAGGCCTGTGACCTGCAGTGGGACGAATATAGGCTACATAAAAAAATGTTTCGTCTATTTTAATAGACTAAACCGTGCTACCACCGTTCTACCTCCTTAAATTGATTCAGTAACTTTTGAGCAATACGGAGTCACAGTAATAATGGTTTGAGTGCCCACTTAAAGGGCATTCCTAATCACTTCGAATAATATCACAAGCCATTCTTGTAAATACACACATGGAAGCTCCCAATAATATTGTCTAATACCTAGCTTAAGCACAGCACTGAACTAGCACCAGCACTGAAGTATAGCACTTTTTCCTTCGATTCATATTGCTATCCATTTTCCTCCTCAAAATCGTCGCTTTTAAATATCAAAAGAATCACTTGTGTTTTCGTTTTTGTTTTGGTCAGCGTTGGATTACAGATGGCTAATGGAACGGGTAACTTTTTTCATTAAAATTCTCAAAGCTAAATAATAATGGTAATTTTACGATGAAAGAAAGTTTAGAGTCTTTAATTCTCGGTTTCTGCTATGGATTTTTATACACAATCAACCAAGACTATTATTAAGGAGTTTATGGGCACAGCGTCGTTAACTACATCACTTACCATATTGATAGGTACTTTCCTACACTTGACTAAGTACATTTACGGTTAAGATTTTTTTTAACTGCAGCTCTGGATCAGGTAACCTAGAAACTTAAGCAATAGGTACTCTTTGTGATTACTGTTCGTCGCGGTTTCGCCTAATTATATTGTTTTTGTTGCACTATCCCGGGCCGATCACAATTTTTAAAAACCTATTTAAGAATATAATCATGTAGGTACAGCCATATCATTCCGATGTAAAAACCTAACTGTAAAATGGGTTACTCGGGGCTGCAAGTGATGTAAAATTGCTTCGGCCAGATGTCGGTTCCTGTACGTAATAGAGAGAAGTTTGTAAAGAGGCTCGAAATTTCGCCGATGCCTGCACTTGCCCATTAGCTCAGTTGGGAGAGCGCTGGCACAGTTAGTCAGAGGTCGCGGATTCAAGTCCCGGCATGGGTGGAATTTTTAGCCTCTAAATATTTTTTAAGAGGTTTCTCCTAGTAAAAATATGAGCTATCTAAGTATCACCAGGCTTAATGTCAATTACTTAGTTAATGTCAATACACGACAGTACAAAAAACTTTATTGGTTTTAGAAATATAAAACTAGAGAGGGATAAAGACTCTTAAGTTACAGTCAGACACAGATAGTTACGTACACAACGCCCCGCCACGCCACGTCTACTCCGCCATGGGTGACAACGTAAATTTGCTTTCGACTAAAGCAATTAAGCCGATAACGTGCGGGCACCACGACATCAGTCTAAAATAATCCTTGAACCTATTAGGCTAGAGACTACCCGGTGAAGCACTGTGGCAACTGACGGCCCGGCCGTGAGGGGATCACGCCTTTTGCCGGTCGTTTGTAGCATAGTAGTTTAGCCTGTATCGTTGCGCTTGCACATTCACATACCTCAGCGCTTTAAATCGCAAATCCGCGGTGGGCACGCGTGGTGATTAAGCCCATAATCTCTCTCTGAGAGAAGGCCTGTGCCCTACAGTGGGCCGTATATAGGCTGCTTGTTATGATTAACTGACGCCAAAAGTATTTATGGATTATTTTAGTTCATATCATAGTGCCCACAGGTTGCCAGCCCATTTTAGTGTAGATATTCCTTAAAACTTCATTTGCTACATGTGAAACGTACTGGTGTGGCGGGTTTGGATTCAACGTGCCGCACACTGCGCGATGTAATATTATATTAATTCTGTGACTGGTTGCAACTTTAGATATCATATTGCAAATATCCAAAAAGTTGTTACTAACGCCAGACTTTTTCCACGCACGCTGCAGTATCCCCCAAGTGGGTAGTGGAGCCGAAAGACGAATCGGTTTTGGCTGGAGAGCCGCTGGCGCTACACTGTCAGACCACTGGGTCACCGCTGCCACAAGTCACGTGGCTCAAGCAAAGAGGTTGGCAATTGGCAATTCTTAGGTATATATTAGAATCTTCAGCCATGTTCAGCATTGAAAGGACTTAAAATAAATTGTTTTTCCTTAATTAGCCGATTTTGCGTCCCACTGCTAGGCAAAGGCCTGCCTTTTAGCTCTCCATAATACCTCAAATGACGAAATAATAATTGCACCACAAAGTGAAAAGGTCGATAGAGCCCTGACACTAACTTTTCTTGTATTGTAGAACAAAGTTACATAATTATGTTTTGGATCTTCAAATATCGTTTAATGATAATCTACTTAAATCCGTTAATGATATGGTGATGAATTAGGTAAAGTCAACAAATGATCAACCGTCAAATTTGCATTGAAATTTTGCCCAAAACTGAGTAGAGTACGCGCATTAAGGTCAAAGTGAGTAAAAATATCAATGTTTCAAGCTTACCTCTGACAAAGGTCTATCCATTCATCTCTTTTCCTCTTAGGAGGCGCGGGCAGCGACTTCGTCCCACTGGTAAACTTGGGCGCGCGCTTCCAGTTGCTAGGCAACGGCTCGCTGTGGATGGAGTCAGCGCTGCCGTACGACGAAGGGCACTACATGTGTCGCGCCGAAAACGGCGTGGGGGCCCCGCTCAGCAGAACCATCTTTGTGGCTGTCAATGGTAAGAAATACGAGTACGTTGAACCAGGTCAGAGCGAAAAGGCGGACAGACGTTTGTTATAATCAAAAGTGGAGGCCACAGGGCAAAATTATTGAATATTCTCAAGGTCGAAGACCGAGTCCTGTGGAGAGCGAAGCTCAGAGCGGGCCAACCTGCTTCAAGACAAAATGCCGAGCGTTTTCTGAGATATTTCACACACGAAAAGTCCTAATTGTAAGTGTTTTTGACAAAGGCAAAGCTTGGTGGAGCCCCGGCATTGGCGCGTAATCTGATATCCGTCCAGAGTACCCTCACAACAAAGATTCCAATTATTTTTCGTGGAACTATTTATTTATTTGTGTTAGGGCAGATTTGAGGAAAATCTGAGGCTGTAATTTTAATAGTTTATGGTAAATGCAGTTTTATTTGAACTTTGGTAAAAGAAAAGACTATCACAGACTATTAAATTTAAGCTGCATTTGAGGACGGTTTTTATAAACAAGACCGTACGACTGTAGAGCTTGCACCCCCGCAGAGCCAGCGCGCTTCGAGCTGACGTCGCACAACACGACGGCGCGGCGCGACGCGGCCGCCACGCTGCAGTGCGACGTGCGCGGCGACGCGCCCATCCGCGTGCAGTGGCTGCACAACTCCGACCAGCTCGATCTCAACACTTATAGGTAACGTGGGCCTAGCTGACAGCCCTGTACTATCATCATCATCAGCCATTTTTACGCCAACTGCAGGACATAGGCCTCCCTCATAATCGCCACGCTTGGCAGGCGGGTCGGCAATCGAAGTGTGCGGTTGGAATCTGAGGAAGACGCTGCTACCCATCTCCTGGTAGTTGATTTCCTTAGTCGACTTCTGCGACATCAATACTCAATACTCACGCCTGTATCCCAGAGGGGTAGGCAGAGACCAGGAACTGCCACTTGCCACGATCCTAACAGATCACTTTCGCTTCCTCAACATTCATTAGTCGTTGGATGCACGCACGTGTTAAGGTAGACCAACCCCTCCAAATGTCATTCATCGGCACTTCTTCAAAGTAGGCCATGACGTCAATAGAATAATGCTGATGTTCCAATACTTTTATTATAAATAGCCTTAGCACCCTAGAATAAGCAATATTGTAATAGTATTAACCCTAGCGGTAACTCTGTCCGATAAATAAATTATTTTTAAACAACTTCTCGGTCTTCAAATCTTAATTGGCGCAGCCGGTAGGATCCCCGCAGTCGGATCATCGTTAGCTTGCGCATCACGAAACGCGTGTCCGTCGTCCGTATCAACGGTTAAGCTGGGATCCCCGAACCAACAAATTCATTAAGAGGAAGCCGAGCCGAAGCAGCTGAGCAGCCAAGCAGCATCACTACCAGGACTGGAACAGAGACTAGCAATATTCCGGAACGTCATGCGAGCTACGGGACTGTGAGTACACCTTTTCACCATTCCTTTGCTCTACTTCCGTAACCCTATAATATTTATACGTGTAGTAGGGATTAGAAAACGCCTTAATTACATAGTGTAGATAGTACGTTATTTGAGAATCCAACTTTTCTTGAATATCGTTGAGTAGTCAGTAGGTATTTTACTTTAAATTTGGCATTTTTTTTTTCACCATGGAAGGTCTTGTGCGAGTTCCCATGGAAATGGTCAAAATAATACCAGTTTTCGATGGAGACTCCAGATTATTGCCACTCTTTATTAAGAAATGCGAATATATCCTTCAATCTTTCCAAGGGGGCAACGTCCAAAACGAATATTTGTTTCACGTCATAACTAGTAGACTTTCTGGGGAAGCCGCTAATTTAGTCGGGGAGCGGGAGCTTATATCAACATGGGATGAGCTGAAACATCTCCTTAGCCAACACTTCGGTGATCCAAGGTCCGAAGAATGTTTGGCATTAGAACTTGAATCAATAAAACGCAATAGATATGAAAGCTATTCGAATTTCTGCCATAGGATTCAACATCTACGAAGCATTTTATTTTCAAAAGTGAGCGAAACCATCAATGATGCGAATGTGCGAACGGCTAAACATCACATCTATGACAACACGGCACTGAATGTTTTTCTCTTTAACTTGCCGACCCATTTAGTCAGGTTAGTGCGGTTGCGCAATGTCACCACCTTGGAGGACGCTTTAAAAACCGTGTTGGAAGAGCAAAACTTCCAAACGGTGTACGAAAACAAAAACCCGCGGTTCAATACAAACAGAAACTGGGCAAATAATTCATTTAGCGGCCCAAATCAAAATCAATTTTTCCCTCCAAGGCGAGACAATACGCAAAGGCTACCAAGTGCACTTGCACCAAATAACGCTAGGCTCCCTGCAGAATTAGGGACACCGAGCGGTTCATTTCAATCACGTTTCAATAACAATAATAGAGCGAACAATAATGCGATAAATCACGGAAACCAACCGGGCAATAGCCAGTGGCAACAGGGCTTTAGGTCAAATCAACAGCATAGTCATCATTTCGCGGGCAATGCACCTCGCATGACGCAACCTAGCTCGCCACGTGTGACACCGTCGTCGGGTTCCAACACTGACGTCACGATGCGCACAGCCAGCTCTAGGCGAGTAAATTACACCGATAACATACAGGAGCCGACAGGCTATAGTAATTCTAGTAATTATTGCGAGGAAATGGGACCATCAATGGCGGAGCAAAATGTTGAAAATTTTTGCCTGACCGTCTCCCCAATGTGGAAAGGCTAACTTTAAACTTTAATAAAAGATTAAATCTACCCCATATTTACGTGCCAGAATTACAGGGTGTGTTTATGATAGATACGGGCAGTACAAGGTCATCCATTAGCCCACGTCTAGCGGAGAAATTTTATAAAGAATACAAACGGCATGAACCTTTCGAAGTCATTAGCACTCATGCTTCGAGTAGGCACAATGAAGTCGCGACAATTCCCTTACCGAGCATTTTTCGCTCACCAGAACACTACAAATTCTATGTTTACAGCGTAGACGAAAGGTACGACGGACTTATAGGGTTTGATCTAATACAGCTTTTAGGAGCCAGAATTGACGCGAGAACAATGTCTCTGATCACTAGGGATACACGAATTCCTATCATATATAAACCCCCCATGAGAGAAATATACCATTTGCCTCCCCGCAGTGAGTTACGGGTAAAACTTCCGGTGAACTTATTAGACGGAGAAGCAATCTTAGATTATAAGCAGTTTGGAGAGGGGATTCGAATGCCTGCCGCGATAGTGCGATGTGTGAAAGGGTATGCGAGCACTGTCATTCAGAATTGTACTGAAAATCATGGCACATTAATGGTTACATCCCCATTCCAGGTAGAACCCTATTATGATTTAGAACACGTAAACGTGAATTATAGTGATGATAGAGTAGGAACAGATAGCCTACTTACGGAAAATTTATCCAAGTTAAGATTGGATCACATGAATGAGGAAGAGAGAAGAATGATTGAAGATGTTTGCAAGGAGTACAAGGATATTTTTTATTGTGAGGACATTCCATTAAGCTTTACGAATCAAGTGAAACATACTATCAGGTCCAAGAATGAAGACCCCATAAATATTAAAGCCCATAGGTTACCCCCCTCACAAACAGCCGAAATTAAAAGACAAGTAGATACAATGTTAAAAGACGACGTGATAACAGAATCACATTCTCCTTGGAGTGCTCCAGTACACTTAGTGCCAAAGAAGATGGATGCTTCAGGTCAGAAAAAATGGAGAATGGTCGTGGATTATAGAAGACTGAATGAGATAACAGTAGACGACAAATACCCCTTACCTAATATTAATGATTTATTCGACATGCTAGGGAAAAGCGTGTATTTCACCACACTTGATTTGGCCAGTGGGTACCACCAAATCGAAGTCTCAGAAGAAGATAGGGCCAAAACAGCATTTAGTACTCCATCTGGGCATAACGAATTCAATAGAATGCCATTTGGACTGAAAACGGCGCCTGCAACTTTCCAAAGAGCAATGGACAATGTGCTCCGAGGGTTGCAAGGAATACATTGTCTCGTATACCTTGATGACGTCATAATTTTTTCAAAAAGTCTCCCAGAACATGTCAAAAAATTAAAGGCCGTCTTCGATAGATTTCGTGAAACAAATTTGAAAATTCAGTTAGATAAATCCCATTTTCTGAGAAAAGAAGTTTTGTACTTAGGTCACACAATCACCAGTGAGGGCCTTAAGCCCAATAATGACAAGATAGATGCAGTTCTAAAGTACCCAGTACCTAAGACAGCGACCGAAATTAAGAGCTTTCTAGGACTGATAGGATACTACAGGAAATTTATTAAAGATTTTGCGAAAATTACCAGACCTTTGACAGCATGTCTGAAAAAAGGGAAGAAGATCATATTAGACGAAGAGTACATAAATAGTTTTGAAACTTGCAAAAAACTGCTGACAAATGCACCCCTCCTTCAGTTTCCAGACTTTGAAAAAGAGTTTATTTTAACTACAGACGCGTCAAATTTTGCAATCGGCGGCGTCTTGTCTCAGGGTCCAATAGGTTCAGACAAACCTATAGCTTATGCCAGCAGAACCCTTAGTGACACAGAAAGTAGATACAGCACAATCGAAAAAGAGCTTTTGGCCGTGATATGGGCTGTAAAACATTTTAGGCCTTACCTTTACGGTAAAAAGTTTGTTATTTACACAGACCACAGACCTCTAGCGTGGCTGTACTCATTGAAAGAACCGAACAGCAAACTCACTCGTTGGCGTTTGAGGTTAGAAGAGTACGATTTCGAAATTAAATACAAGAAAGGACAGCAAAATACCAATGCTGATGCTCTTTCTCGCATTAGGATTAATGCCGTAGATGATGATGATTTAGACTCTATTCTAGCTAATGTAGACGAGACTGAGGATCGCTTCCTTGAGGTTAGGAAGGAGTTAGAAGCACTAAACCGAGAATTAAAACAAAAACCAAAATCACCACCGGAAGCGATGGAAATTTCGGATTCCGAAGGTGAACAGTCAACTGAAGTGATAGAAATTTCAGACTCCCAAGGTGAACAGTCAACTGAAGCGATAGAAATTTCAGATTCAGATGACGGTGCCACAGCTAACTCAATATCTAACAGGGAACACGAAGGGATCCCCATATTAAATGAAGCGATAGACTCGAAACCCAAACAGATTTTAGTTCAAACTTGGTACAAAGATAAACTTTACGTTAACGACATCTCAAATAAAAAACAGCGAATTCTTGAAGTATTCCTACCAATTTACAATGAAAAGCTAGCGAAAGATTTCCTTAAGGAGTACATTGACACAAAACACAAATATTACATTTATTTCGAACATAAAGCTTTTAGGAAAACTTTTGTCAAAGTCATAACTAAGTTGTTCAAAAAGGGAGCCCTGAACCTGACTGAATGTACGGACCGCACCGTGAATCTCACTGAGTCAGAAGAAGATCAACGCGATATAGTGCTAAAGTATCACGATGGCAAAACGTGTCATAGGGGAATAAACGAAACCCTTATGAAAATTAAACGCCACTATTGGTGGCCAAGTATGAAAGAAACAGTTACGGCTATAATCAACTCATGTGAACAGTCTAAAAAGATGAAGTATGAAAGGAAACCTATTAAACCCCAAATACAGCTAACTCAAAATCAAACTTCACCATTTCAGGAAATTTTCATGGACTTGCTCTTCATCGAAAGTAAATATTACCTAACGATAGTCGATGCCTTCAGCAAGTTAGGGCAAGCTATTAACATTCCAAACCGTAGTACACCGGAGGTACGACCTAATAAAATATTTCAGCATGTACGGACTACCCAAGAAAATCAACTGTGATTCTGGAACAGAATTTAACAACGAATTAATTAGAGAACTTTTACGTTTGTACAAAATAGAACTACACATTGGCACCCCAAATAACCCGAGTTCCATGGCAATAGTAGAACGTTTCCACTCTACGATTATAGAGATTTATAGATTAGCCAAATACGAGAAGAACGAAATGGATGCTGCCTCCGTAATGACTTACGCTATAATGGCATACAACAATTCCATCCATACCGCTACCGGGTTCACACCTTTTGAAATAGTTTTTGGCAATAGTGATGCCAGTAACGTATTTGATATCGATAGAGAGCGAAACCTTCTGCAAAAATTACTGCAAGACCATAAAAAACGCTTAAAAGTCCTGTACGAATATGTCGCGGATAAACTGAGAGAAGATAAAGTCAAAGTTAGGGAAAAACGAGGCGGAGAAAAACCCCCTGAAATTAAAGAAGGTGACGACATCTTTATGAAAAACACTAGGACTAGAAAAGCAAAAGAATTACCCCGTTTTGAAAAAGCAAAAGTTATAGGCAAACCTAGTAGGAATATTATTCCAGTAGAGTTAAAGAAAAGAAAGACTAGGGTAGCCATTAAGAATATTAAACGTCCACAGGTCGAGCCTGGCCCTTCTGGTGCTAATAGGCCCAATGAGCTGCCTGGAACTTCAAAACCTGAAAGGGAATCCGGGCATAGCTCCGATCAAACTTGGTACGGTAGCGATGAAGACTAATTCATGGACTATTTTTAAAACACTAGACTTAGATTCATTATTAGACCAAGTAGATAGTAATTTTAATCAGTTCAGTAAACTTAAAGTAATTATTTTTAACGATAGTGAGTATAAGAAAGAACTAGAAGGTTTATGTAAGCAAATCGAGTCACTCGAAGTTCAGGTTAAGAACAGAATTTTCCAAATTTTGCCTTCTTCTAGAGTTAAGAGAGCTATATTTGCCCCACTAGGCTCATTAGTAAAGATTATTTCTGGAAATCTGGATGAAGAAGACGCAATTCGTTATAACTTCGAAATCAACCAACTTAACAATGAAGAACACTCAGTAGAACGAAAAGTATCATTAATGGTTAACGCTTTGGACAAATTTGCTAACGTATCAGAAAGCATGAACTCAAATATTAAATTTCTTGGCAATAAAACAGAAGAAATCGAATCCTTTTTAGCTAAAGAGTCTAAACGAGATAATACCCTATCTCTTATGAATAGTCTCTACCAAATCTCGAATAACTTTCATACTATTTACGATTTTATTCAGGAAACAGAAACGGCAATTGCTTTCAGCAAACTTCACGCCTTACATCAATCCATAATTAACCCCACAGAACTATTGCAGATCTTCGTAGAAATCGAGAAACATGCACATTTAATATATCCAGTAAATAAGACGAATATAGTAAGATTAGAAAGTAACATTATTATAAAATCCTATATCCATAGGGATAGATTAGTTTTTGTTTTAGATATTCCACTAATAGAACCAAACACGTATTCATATTATAAAATCATTCCAATCCCTGTGTTTAATCCCGAAACCCAAAAAACCATTACCATTATCCCTGAATACCCTTACCTTATGGTGAATAGGTTGAAATACAGGCCCGTAGTAAACCTTTGCGACGAAATCGAAGACAACAAGTTCCTGTGTTCGAGAGATGACCTCGCACAATATCCAACGGAAACCTGCATCGAACAAATCATGACGCTGAAGGACAACTACACCAGGTGCCACCAACACCTCATACATCTAGAACAGGAGAAGATACAGAAGATCTCCGGAAACAACTGGCTGATTTACTCCGAGAACGGGTTAATCATAACCGAACACTGCGAAGAAGAAGTATACAAACACACCGTTCAAGGTACTTTCTTCATACGACCGAGTCCAAACTGCCAAACAGAACTAGGAGACATCTTCATAGCAACACCAACAAATGCTTCTGCAATCAGTCTGCAAGTACCGTTCGTGCAACTACCACAACTGCGTAACACCATCAAGCAGGATGCCAAACAACTGGATCTACAGAACGTGGACTTTAGTGATATCAAAGAAATTATTAATAGTGCTAAATATAGGAGCAGCGGAAGTGGTTCAGACATTGTTAATTATATTGTGAATAATATAAGTGTATGGACAATTTTCCTTTATATAATAATAGGTGTAACTGCAATTACCTTAATAATTACTAAATTTAAACCTTATACAAATTGTATAAATCGAAATTTTCCGAAACCCACTACGCAGCTTTCTGATAATTTCTCTCTTAGGGGGGGAGGTGTTAAGGTAGACCAACCCCTCCAAATGTCATTCATCGGCACTTCTTCAAAGTAGGCCATGACGTCAATAGAATAATGCTGATGTTCCAATACTTTTATTATAAATAGCCTTAGCACCCTAGAATAAGCAATATTGTAATAGTATTAACCCTAGCGGTAACTCTGTCCGATAAATAAATTATTTTTAAACAACTTCTGGGTCTTCAAATCTTAATTCACGCCGGTTTCGGGTACTTTTTATCTTGCCCTTTGGTTGATGTAGGTATGTCCGCCTGTGTCGTCCCTTACCGGTCCTTCCGCCTAATTTTATAAATAACAATACAATAATTCTTAAATCTTATTACTATGTTCATTATCAATAAATTTCAATTAAAATTAAGATTAAGTAATCTTCATCATTCAGAAGGCCTGCAGTGACATCGGAACACTGCTGCTTTTCTGGATATAGACAAGTGAAGGTTCTACAACTGAGACAATTGTCTATTTCAATTAGGATACCGACCTGCCTTCTTCCTTTTTTGCTACCTACTTAACTAAGCACTACTTCAAACCCCCTCTAAAGTCTCCGCGCAGGCATATTCCGTGATCAATTTACCTACAAATACGCCATGGACTTGCTGAAACTCCAATTTTCCCTAACCTTTGATTTGTCTCTCTTTCCTTCCAGATTAAGCATCTCCGAAGCAAAGACTGATAGTGGTTTAAGGTCCCAGTTATACATTAGTAGAGCCGACCGGCAGGACTCCGGCGTGTACAAGTGCCAAGCGGTCAACGCCTTCGGGCACAGCGACCACTACATCTACCTTTCCGTCCAAGGTTAGTGCATTGGTGTATAGCCTACGATGCTGAATCCCAATGTATGTATACAGTAACTCAACGTCATGGGATGGGCCTAGACTATTCTGGAGTAGACGGGAACACGATGTTTTCAACGATGCTTACACGTGATTGGACTGTGATTTAGAACTGTGACATTTTTCAAGAATTAAAGATTGCGTTTGTTTTACAAAAAAAACAAATAAGCACTTAAAAAACTATTTCATTAACGAACTTTAAAAAGGTGGAGGCATTTTGCTCCACAAAGTGAAAAGTTATGGGATAGAGCCTGATTTACTACTCCAAACATTCTTGTATTATGAAAAGTCTGTGCCTAATGGTATAAAGAGTAAACTTTACTATGTTTTCATCAATTTGATTCCAAGTTACTAATGAAATCCGTGTAGGTCGACTAAGTAGGTATAACAATTATTTTAGCACTTCTTTTTCCTTTCTCACAGAGAAGCCAGATACACCTCACTCGCTGGCCGTGACGGAGATCCAGTCGCGCGCCGTGCGCCTCTCCTGGAGCCAGGGCTTCGACGGCCACTCGCCCTTGTTGGGCTACCGGCTGCAGCGGGCTACACTGGGCGCTGGAGCGCTCAGGCCCGAGCGTTGGGCCCACGCAGTCACGATAAACATTTCTCTGCAGCATCATCAGAATCATCATGACGTCATGTGAGCGTTTGTTAAACCAATACAGGATCCGTAGAATGACTTTTATAGAAACCAGGCTAAAGATTCTTGGAGCCAGGGTTTGTTGGGCTGTGGGAAACAGCGGGCGAGGCTAGGTGAACGAGCAATTCATTCTGAACCTTAGATAGATAGATAACCTCTATTGCACACCAGTAATTTGCAGCGATAAGGTTAGGGGAACGCTAGTACCAGTGAAATTTCGGTACAGCATCATCAGCATAATATTATATGTGTTTGATGACCACTACAGGTTCTGTAGAAGGGACTGTAGCCAGTGTTTCTGACAGCCGCTCACCCTTGTTGAGTTACAGGCTGCAGCAGGTGAGACTGGATATTGATCAGCCTGAGGGTTGGATACTCGCTGTCATCACCAACGTGCCACTGCAGTATTCATTTCCTTTAAAATGCTCCAGTAATCAAAAATACTAATCTGGTTCCCCCAGGCTGACAAAGAAGGGCTCTCAGCACTACGAAGCGCTGGTGGGCGGGCTGCAGCCGCACACGGCGTACATGCTGCGCCTGGCCGCGCTCAACCAGATCGACGCCAGCGGCTACACCGAGCCCGTCGTCGTCAAGACGCAGGAAGAAGGTTGGCCTTGGCTCATCTACTTGTGATGTTACAGTTTGCATGTCGCTGGAGCTCTATACGAAGTCAAAATCTGTATTACATGTACCTTACTTAAGCTTTACGAATAATGTACTGTACAGCTTTGATTTGATGTCTCCATGACGTAACTATTGACGGCTACACTAGAGTGCGCGTGTGCTTCTTGAACTTGGTTAGGGAGTTTCAAACTCTGTCACAGTATTCCTGCAATGAACGTAGAGACCAATCAATCAATCAGCCCGTACACGTCCACTGCTGGACATAGGCCTCCCCCAAGGTACAGCACTTACTTCTGACCTCAGCCATCCTCACCCAGCTACTGCCAGCATCTGCCTCAGATCGTAGGGCCAGCGAGCTGGTGGGCGTCCCATGCTTCGTTTGCCAGATGGTGTTCTCCACTCCAGAACCTTTGCACCCCATCGATCATTGGTTCTTCAGCATATGTGACCAGCCCACTGCTTCTTTAGCTTGCTAATCGTATATGCGATGTCAGTCACATTAGTTATTTGGCGGCACGCAGAGATAATGCTGTTATATACTTAATTTTCGAACGAATACCCACAGCCCCTTCGGAGCCACCCAGCGGCGTGCAGGTATCGGCTGGCGCTGCGGGGGAGCTGCTCGTATCGTGGCGCCCGCCGCCACGCGAGGCCTGGCACGGCGAGCTGCTGGGCTACACCGTCACGTGTGTGGAGCTCAGCCACGGCGGGGCGCCGCTGCCCAATACCACCAGGTCAGCGTCTAGAGCTGTATGCACCGCGCGACGCTAGCACGGCGAGCTGCTGGGCTATGCCGTAACCTGTATGAATGTCGATGTATTTCGCAAACGGGACCCTAAATCAAAAAATTATCTTCCTGAACCCACAATATTTTTAAACTACCAATCCAACGATACCTCACGCTGTGGTGTAGGCGAAAAAAAAATAGCATCGCTAATTTAGCTGTAGGGGGTACCTTATAAATTTTAAAGATTTAATTCTACCGTTTTATCGGCGTGTTTAATATGTAAGTACGTTTTTGCTACATTTGAGCTTCCTCGTACTACTCATCTCTGAGCTAGGCCGCGGACAAACAGACGGACAGACATGGCGAAACTATAAAGGTTCCTTGTCGACTACAGTTCCTTGCTGGAGGCCACAGACGCTGGAGTGCGCGTGGCCGAGTTCTGGGCTAGTAAAATCTAATTGGTTTTGTCACCGACAAGAAGATGAAGCCGACTATAGAACCCTAAAAATAGAAAACGGGTTGTAGTTTACCTACTAAAGAAACGTCCGATCAAATAGAGGTATGTTAGCGAAGGGAAAGATAAAAAACACGTGGCTTGGTTGGCTCCGCACATATTGACTTGTCTTTCCTGTGGGCTAAGCCGACTAAGCTGTCAGGATGGTATAGCTGCTTGGCAAGCCTACTCCATCTAAAAACCATGTCCCAGGTACTGCAGCGTTCAAGTGGTCCCTTCACCCATCGTGTGAGTGAAGGTGCTACTGGACGCTGCATAAATCAGCTCATTACGTAGATGCAACAGCCAAAGTTTAAGTTAATTAATGTTGATAACGCGAAAGAGGTTTGTCAGGATTATGCAAGTGGCAAACCCAGGTATCTGCCTACCTTTCTGAGATACAGTCGTGAGTATAAGTAATGTAATGTGGAAACGGTTTTCTAGTTTTGATTTATATCAATACCCCAATTTTAGGGTCATGAAAACACTTTCGGTTCCAACCGCTGCCCTCGGATTCCAGAACGCTGACGGTTAACGGGTGGTCGGCGACGGAGCTGAGCCTGTCAGCGCTGCGGCGCTTCACGCGGTACGAGGTGCGGGTTCGAGCCTTTAACGGGGTGGCCGCCGGGCCCGCCTGCCCGCCCGTCAGCGCCACCACGCTGGAAGGAGGTAACTCACAAGGCAAATGCGTGAATTTCCTGCTAATACGCCGCTGTCAGTTCAAGCAACTCACCGAGCATGGAACATTATTCAAACTTAGCTGGCTCACCAGATAAGTTCGCGGTGTTCACTAAATCCTTCATGAATAATGTTTCAAGTTTGTTGACAAGGCTTGAACTGATAACGTCATATTGGCGGGAAAGGCACGTTAAAAGGCTGGTAAAAGGAATTGAAAGCCTGATTCAGATATGTATATTCAGACTGTATGAAAAAGTCACCAGCCAGCCATCCAATAAGCCGTCTCGAATACGTACCGAAGTAGATCATCATCATCAGCCGTTTGACGCCCACTGCAGGACATAGGCCTCCCTCATGGTTTCCAT
The DNA here is from genome assembly GCA_963969515.1 of Yponomeuta evonymella. Classification (NCBI taxonomy): domain Eukaryota; kingdom Metazoa; phylum Arthropoda; class Insecta; order Lepidoptera; family Yponomeutidae; genus Yponomeuta; species Yponomeuta evonymella. Next base: position 22,697,068 of record OZ018343.1, on the reverse strand, counting down.
AATCATGAGGGGTTTTGCCATAATCGCCACGCATGGCAGGCGGATTGGCGATCGCAGTATGTGGTTGGAATCTCAGGAAGACGCTGCTGCCTATCTCCTGGTAATTTATTTCCTTAGTCGCCTTCTACGACATCTACGGGAGGAAATGGAGTAGATAATGGGTTGTAACCTGTAGGTTGCCATAGGTATGGATTGAGAAGAATAGGAATTTTAAAGTAATTAACCATGATCAATTTAAATCGCGTGTAAATCCAATATGCTAATGTAAGTTTTAAGATTGAAACCAAAATTTTTACTGACCTAAACCAAAGAAAAGCATTCAGAAAGTGAGCAGTTCTCTCATGTATTTAATTTATCAATACCAACATACCTATGTTTACAGTGCCAGAGTCACACCCAACCAGGGTCAGCTGCACCCCGCTCTCCTCCTCCAGCATCAAAGTGTCGTGGAGTCCGCCACCGCTCGGCCAGCACGGAGGTCTGATCCAAGGATACAAGGTCATCTACGCACCTATGACTTCTGAACATGGTGAGTAGGTACTTGATGTTCTTCTTTTAAGTATTACGCATCCGAGTGACAGAGCAGACCGTAGTTTTGTTCGGAGTTATCTTGTTTGCGACTATTATTAAATCCATACCCTTCGATACGTATAAGACATCCGATACCTTACGGTCGCTTCCGAGCTTCACTTTACTTCTGAGCTCGTAGGTTTGCTTTGCTTCCGCAACCAAATTGTATGAAACACCAATTCCAGCGGACGTGGCGGAGGTGAAGCGCGTGACGACGACGGACACGTACCTGCACACGCTGCACAAGTACACCAACTACTCGCTGCAGGTGCTGGCCTTCACCAACGCTGGCGACGGCAAGCGCAGCCCGCCTGTCTACTGTCTCACCCAGGAGGATGGTACGCCTGACTAACAAACTGCCTCATTTTCTATTAATGAATGCTTACATAAGTAATTGTAGAACAGAGAGGTGTGCGTTTGACAATGATTTTATCTCAGAGTAGGATATTTCTATTTGAAACAGTGCTGGTTTTTTAATAACACCCTTGCACCAAATAATGTGTAACGTATCATGCAGGTAGGGCTAGACCTACTAATTAAAAATAACTTAAAAGGTAAAATAACTTAAAACTACTAATAAAAAAATTACTTAATCTACACACTCCATTTTTTGGTCACTCACATGCTACCTACATTCATTTGCGAACAACCTGAACAGCTGGAAATTTGGCGAAATATTTTGTATATTCATTTGCGAATTTCGTCCTACATAATTATAATGGTTTTTCGTGTTTGTGTGCGAGTGACCGGCTGACCGGGGTTTTACTCATCGACCACCATGAATCACGAAAACTACCTTCAGATTGACGCTTCTTCTAGTTCTTATTCACGCATTGTTTTGGCCGGCGCGTTTACACAGCACGTCTATATTAAACGACGTAAAAGATTCACGAAGTGGACGATCAAAGTATACGTAGTATAGTGTATGGAATGATCTCTTAGACGTAGGTAAATAATTTGCTGCGGCGCAGATCGTCGCGCAACTTTCAGGTCTATTGTGAGGGGCAAAGAAGCTATTATAAAAACCTATTTATAGGCTAAAACTTCCACCCATGCCGGGACTTAAACCCGCGACCTCTGACTAACCGTGCCAGCGCTCTCCCAACTGAGCTAATGGGCAAGTGCAAGCATCAATGAAATTTCGAGCCTCTTTACAAACTTCTCTGTATTACGTACAGGCAGCGACATCTGGCCGAAGCAATTTACATCACTTGCAGCCCCGAGCAACCCACTTTGCAGCTAGGTTCTCACATCGGAATGACATCGCTGTACCTACATGATTACATTCTTTTTGTTGCACTAACCCGTGCTGAAGACAATTTTAAAAACCTATTTAGAGGCTAAAAATTCCACCCATGCCGGGTGTCTTCAGCACGGGTTAGTGAAAAAAAAATTATTCTTTTATTCTTTGCTATCACTAGATAATGAGTGAATCCATCTTAACTGTTTACCTTTCAGTGCCGTCAGCGCCGCAAAAGATCAAAGCTCTGGCCTTCTCCAGCGACTCGGTGCTGGTGAGCTGGCTGCCGCCGCTGCATCCTAACGGCGTCATCTCGCACTACACGGTCTACTATCGGGAAGCTGGCAGGTAGGTACTGTGCCCTGCTCAGGGTTTCATGTCTTACAGGCAGAGCTAAAAACGGCGTAACAAAACCCAAGTCTGGAAAATAATTGTATGCTGCAGTACATGATAACTCGGTGGAAACGCATCGGTAGTACGCTGGCCTCGCATTCAAGAGATCGTAGTTTGATACCGGCAGATAAATAAATAAATAAATCCCTCACAACAAAACCTTGACTAAAAACCTATCTGCCACCTACCAATTGTCCTAATAAAATTATGTGTAATTTATCCTTGAATGTCAAAGTCTTCCTCATTTTCTCAGATTGGGCAAGCATTCGAGCTACACAGTCTCAGCGGAGTCTCCGGCGGAGCTGGAGCTGATGTTTCAAGTCCGGAACTTGCTGGAGAAGCAGCTCTACGAGTTTTGGGTGTCCGCTACCACCGGATCGGGAGAGGGGGAGTCCACGTTGGTAGTGGGACAAGGGCCTAGTTCTAGAAGTGAGTATTTCTGTACTTTGGTGTATATTTTTTGTGTTTTCTTTAGTTTTCCAATGTCGCCATCAGGCCCGGATCCCTGACGCTGACTTGAATACACTCGGCTTAAGTCGGTCAGTGACTCTGAATCGTGTATGACTCTTGTCGTAACCTTAAATTTAGAAAATCGTATAAGTTTTCACTTCCATCGTATGGTCATAAGCACTCTCTCTCTCTTTTGTGTCTGATTTAATACAAAAGTAAAATATAAACGCCGCTACAACTATTTACAAGTCGCACGTCGCACTCTTGGTCTCGCCCGCCATCATCACAGTCAAGTGCGACGTGAGATATTTCTTTAAGGAGCCTTGATATTTTTCACAGATTGCGCCCTACCTACCTGACATTAAATCCTTTGAGAAATTTAACACTATCTGTAATTAAGCGGGGCTCATAAAAGCCTCAAATTAAGCGAACCACTCCTTATACCTGAGCGGATCTTTATCGTTTATGCTTATTCTGTCCGTTTCTCTAAGTGAACGATCGCGAACCTTTTGATCATCGTTCCCCAGTCCCGGCGCGCATAGCGTCGTTCGGCGGCACACTGCGGCGTGCGGCCGGCACGGCGCTGCTGCTGCGCTGCGCGTGCGCGGGCGCACCGCCGCCGCGCTCCCGCTGGGCGCACGCGCGCGCGCCCGTCACGCACCACCCGCACTACCAGGTCACGCCGCGCGGGGACCTGCACATACGGGGTAAGGGGCGAGCACCCGGCACTACCCGCACTCGCACTACCAGGTCACGCCGCGCGGGGACCTGCACAAAAAATGAAATAACTGCCGCTGGCGGTCACGCCGCAGGGGCTCCTGCACTACTACAGGGTAAACTGCCACTGAGATCACGCTACGCGGGAACCTATACGTACGAGGTAACTTGCCTAAAGCATGCAGATAGATTGATAGACAAAGATGAAAATGAAGAATGAAATATAAAATTAAACAAAAAAACAAAAATAGTATACTTTATGTTTACATAGGTATTTACTGGCTCCCAAACTGTTCCCTGTAGGTACTTAACAGAAGCCAGAACCCAAACAGTAGGTACCTACTTCACTACAGCGCTGAGTGTTCACTTTATCAATTATGTCTGCAATTGCTGCAATCACTGAAATGTATGGGTACGAGTCAATGCATCGACAACACGCAGCGTCTAGCGAAAATTCTAAAATTGTATTAAAATCTCGTATTTCCAGAAGTGAACGAGCAATCGTCGGGTAACTTCACGTGCACGGCCACCAACATTCTCGGGGAAGACGCCATCACCTACACAGTGCTAGCGTTGTTACCACCGTCAGCCCCCGCGCTGTCTTTGCAGTACACCACGGCCTCCAGCGTAAAGCTGCACTGGTTGCCACCCAGAGATGGCGGGTCACCAATATTGGGTAAGTCACAGCTAAGAACATACTCCACGAAGACGTCATAACATGCAAAGTCCCTGTGTTGTTTATTTTATTTTTATTTAATTCACAAAACCTACAACTCCTTACAGGAAACCCTATTGCGATAGCGAAGTACAATTTTTAAATAATACAATATTTTCCATCATCAGACCCCATTTTGCGTCAATTACTTACAGTTATAGCTACCGTTTCTGCCACCTGTCACCTGCCCGATAGGTCAACGATATTTATTAAGAAGTCGGAAGGAGGACAGACAACGAGACTGGCAGGGGACTGAGATTGTTTTCGTGATAGGAAAGAGCCTTATGCCCAATAGTGGGCCTCTTGCATGGGCTGGAAAGATAGACCGATACTGCCTCTTGACTAATGAGAAGTCTCAGTCTCCTCCTTCGCCTAGAAAGATGGAGTTCCTTGAAATTATACTCTTCGGCTACTTTGACGCTCCACAGCCCGGGAAGGGTGAAGAGGGGTCTGCCATCGGTTTAAAGGTTGTGGATTAAGCCACATGTATGTCTATAAGAGGCAAAGCCCTGGTTTACCCAAGAACCGCGATATGCAGCATATGACATAATAAGCTCAGCTATCATCAGCCCAACTCAATTCATTCCAAGCCAACATTCATCCTTTATGCTGTTTTCTATTGAGGTTCTGATTGCACCATTGCTGTTTCTTTTCCAGGTTACATTCTCCATTGGAAACTGGCTTCAGACACAGATTGGACCACCATAGAACTGTCACCGGACGCTACATCACACACAATGGACATGTTGAAGTGCGGCAGCGCCTACAGTGCCAACCTGCAGGCTCGGAACATGGTGGCGGCCGGGGCACCGAGCGATCTTCTCACTGCCAATACCAGGGGTGGAAGTAAGAATTTTGGACTTGTTTATTTTAATTTGTTCGGAGCCTTACATTTCATTGAACAATGACACAAGAGGAAATCTGGTAAAATGATCCAGTGCACGTTAGTCATCTGCGTAGATCAGCCGTTTCGACTATTGACAAGAGCTTAGCAAACTCAATGTAAAAAACAAAAATTTCGTATATATAATATGTACCTAATAGTCGTCCTTAATACCGTCTTATTGAATTCCAATTCTTTCCAATTTTACAGGACCAAAAGCACCCAAAGCCGAAGAGCACGTGTACATGAATGCGACAGCGATCAAGATTAACTTCTATGCATGGCGAGACGGCGGCTGTCCTATACTAGGGTTTAGAGTTTCCTACAGGAGAGCAGGCACTGAGCATTGGATCAAGGTAATTGGTATAACCAGTAATGTTTTACGCGAAACTGAAAAGCAGTTTGTAATGTATTATGCCAACCTCTTTTTGAACAGTCTCCATATTTTTTAGGGTTCCGTACCCGAAGGGTGCCAAACGGGACCCTATTACTAAAACTTCACGGTCTGTCTGTCTATCTGTCTGTCACCAGGCAGTATCTCATGAACCGTGATAGCTAGGCAGTTAAATTTTCACAGATGATGTATTTCTGTTGCCACTATAAGAACAAATAGAATAAAATTTATATTTGAGGGGGGCTCCCATACAACAAAAGTTGTCTAAAGACAGCGCTTGCCATCTAGCGGCCATCTATGTAACCTTCACAGCGCCAATTTCATGTCGTTAAATGTCAATGTTGAACGCTACTTGTTGGTTTCTATAGATGGCGTTGTTCTCAAATTCCATCTTTGTCTAATTTTGTATAGATAATGGTACGGAACTCTTTGTACGCGAGTCCGACTCGCACTTGGCCGGTGTTTACTAATTTCATAATGAATGTTAAGGTAAAACTTCTATGATTCTTCCATTTGCCTTAACTTACAATAAATTATTTTTTCAATGCAGTTGCTCGTAAAGTTTTCTTTTTTGTGTAACAAAATTATGCGGAAACCGACTCTTTATTTTACGCGTGAAATAAAACAGTCCTGAAATCCTTTATTTTAAGTTTTTGACTCTGTGGTGCATGGTGCAAGCATGGATGTAATTTAAAAAAATACAAAGATGCAAGGAGGTTTTGCTGTCCAAAAAAAAAACCATTATTTATAAGTATGCGTGCTCTAGCAATAATTGAATGATGATAAACACCATAACACATAAGATTCTTGATTATCTCATTTAAAAATACGTGTTTTTTTTCCGCAAACAAAAATATTTTTCACATTATTGGCTGTATGTATACTATACCTTTGCCTCAAGAAAAAAAAAGTGTATGAAACGCGCGCTCTGAAAAGAAAGCACGCCATTTTGTTGTAAATAGGGTTTGGTGAAATAAAATTACTTTATTATACTTATTTTCTTGTTGTATTTCCTCGCAAAATGCATTGAAAAATGTTGTAAGATACTTGAGCGTAAAAGGTTTTTATCCGAATGCGTGCCAATGAAAACACTCGCTGCGCTCGTGTTTTCAATTTGGCACTTGTTCGTATAAAACCTTACTTTCCGAACGTGTATCTTAAATAACTATTATTTGAAACAAAGTTTATCACGCCTGTATTACATCCTGAGCCTAGATTCTGTTAATGCATTGTAGTAACATGACAACTGCATGAACATGGCGATTTCATTTCATGGCTGCTTTAAGTCTACGCGGGCACACGTACCAAACCTTCAACGATATGAAAAAACACGTCACGTGACCCGACAGTGTACCTGTCATTATACCACAATGCACTAACAGAATCGAGGCCCTGGAGGGTTTGGGTCTACCACTTGCCACGATCCTGATATATTTCTCGATTTATTAGCATGCACGCACGGTGGAAAAAAGTTAAAAAAAAGAAAGAAAGAAGTTATTGAGAAAGGATGTTACGTTGGTTTGGAGATATGGAGAGGATGAAGGAAGAAAGATGAGGAAAGAAATATATCGAGCGAATGTGGGTCCCAGGCAGATATACTTCGACCAAATAGGGGATGTATTAACAAAAGGCAAGATAAAAAGTACCCGAAACCGGCATGAGTATATGCATGTTAATGAGTGTCAATGAAGCTTATTAAAACTTATTTTTACTGATAAATCAATACTTTGTTGCTTCTCCTTTTAAGCCTGAGTAGCGTAGTGGATAGTTTCATATTTATAACCCCGAGTTCGAAATCCGTCTTGTACCATTAACTTATATCTGCTGCTTTTTATAGGTGGGAGACAATCTGAACTCGGCCAGTCATGTGTTGGGAGATCTGAGTCCAGCGACTTGGTACGAGCTGTCCATTGAGGCGTACAACGACGCGGGAGCCGAGATCGTCACGCTGCTGGCTGACACGCACACATTGGCTGGAGGTGTGTATCAAATGCAATCCTGTGTCCTAGTTCTATTTAATAGACAGAACTGTGAACAGTTTATATCCTCTGAGTCTTCAGATTTTATGTCAATACCTGCCCTTACATATCACATAGGCTTTGATGTATAAGTTTAAGATGATTTGAGAAAATATGGTCAGAGTGGAGTTTTTTTTGCGCTGCCTTTTTCTCTACTACAAATACGGCCCGAAGGCAGCGGCTAACATAGTAACATAGTACATTGACATTCAGCAAACAGAATGTAAATTCTTTACGATGAAATAAATTATTGATTTCTGATTTGATACACTACGAACCTTTTTATAAGAGACTACCGTGGTCGACTTTTGTGTGAAAGCAATTTTTCTTTCTTAATAAACTTTACCTAGGTACCTAACGTTTGTCTACGTACATAAACAAACTTTAGGCAAGGACAGATAGATAGATAGAGAACACTTTATTGCACAGCCAGAAAACAAATAAGAAATCTGAAATCTAAGTAATTTTGTAAGTAACTAATGTCATAATTTGCTGCCTTATCGCTAATATTTATCAGATATAGATTAATTTTCTCAGTAGGCAATCATCTACAGAACCATCATGATCGTTATCTTTTGCCGATTAGGGTAAAAGTATGACTTACAATGAAAAACCTAGGTACATTTCAGTCAACCTGAGGCCATTCCTTCTAGGCCGGATCCCCCCAATGAAGCCGTCCTCCCCGCTATCGGGCGGCGAGCGCAAGACGTCCCTCCGGACGGTGATCCTGTCGTGCGTGGCCAGCGCCGTCGTCATCGTCGTCACGCTCGCCGCCATCGTCTGCGTCATACAGGGGAAGAGGAAGTTAGTGTAGACATAGATAACTGAAAAATTTACAATGGTGGACTGTGATCTACCAAGGCATTTGTAGGTAATTGTAGAACGTAAGAAAGTTATCATCATCACCATCATCATCTGCGTTTGTATTAAGTATGTCATCTATATAATTATCCAGCGCATTGACGGAGCCCACTGATGGGCATAGGCCACTTTCCTGTCATGCCAACCCCGTCCTTTGCTGATTACGAAATTGCTCAATGCATCTATCTATCTATCAACGTTTGACTCTAAGGGAACTTGGGCACTTTACTTACAGATTCTTCTGCATATCCAGCGACCACTACATGCGAGATGATCGCAAGCTCTCAGAGAGCAACGAAGCCGAGAGGGAGAAGCTGCGAGAGGGACATAAACTCTACTCGTCCTCTTCCATCAACGGGAATGAAAAGTCCAATGACGACTCTTCTGGTAAGTTTCTAATCTAGAAGGAAACATAGGTACAAGCCGACCTATAAATGAAGAGCTAAAATCTATCACTTTCTTATGATAAATGGGTGCATCAACAAGTGCATCTCGATCAATATAACAATTAATTTGTTATATTATGTTTCTACCAAAAAAAATTTTTGTTCGTAAAAGTTGTGAGTTTCATGCCCTCAAGTCTATTTAACCTAATAGAAGTAGGTTTTTGTGGCAAATTAAATTGGACTTATTCTGTCGTAAAGCTGTATAAGTATTGGCGAACCACCACAAACTCTAAGCAAGAATGTTCCTTGCCAGTAGGTATGTGGTTATTTTGGTGGTTTTTAGCCCAGCAATGGGCAGCGATAGTCTGATGGCGATTGTAGGACTTGCTGGAATTCCCCAGCGGAGCTGTACGAGATCAGCCCGTACGCGACGTTCGGGGTGACGGAGGGGGCGGCGGCGCACTCGCTGCACTTCCGCACGTTCGGGCGGCGCGAGGACGACGCCGCGCCGCCGCACCGGCACCGGCGGCGGCACAGGCACCAGTCGCACTCCGACCACTATCGCTATGGTAACAAGGCACATTGTCGCATTCGCTGCACTTCCAACTAAATTGCCGGGACTCCGTCCGCTTTAAGTTACCCCAATTTTAGTCGACGGGAGAATGACTCAGAGCCTCCGCATCGGCATCAACGTCAGGCCAACCCCTCAGTTTCTAAACTAGGCTCAGAAGTTTCCAAGACTCTGTTCTCAGCAGTTGTCCATTTATGAAGATAAACACCTGCACTAGAGTGGCACTATTTTTATGGTTATTTTCTAGTGTAAAAATTCTACTGATATTTCTGCCCCGAGTCGGTCAGATTAAGATGAAGCTGTTATAGGCATCGGAAGCACACCCATGCACTTCTTTTCCAGACGAGTCCAGCCTATCGAAGTCCTCCACAGTGGAGGCGCGGCACCGGCTGCGCGCGGCATGCGCGGGGGGCGGGGGCGGGGGCGGGGGCGGGGGCTGGCGGGAACCCCCGACAGACTCCGATGACAACAGCGATAGCCTTGCCAACACCACCACGAAAGGTACGCTGCTGCTAGCGCTGCTGTGTGCTGCTAGGGTGTTGGCTTAGCTGGTGCTGCGTTATTGCGTTTTTTTGATGAATTTAACTTCTTATCACCATCATTGCCGTGTCGGGTCGTCTAGTAATACCGGACCTGTTCGAATTCTCTTGCAACTTAACATACATTAAGTTGACAGCTTCGATTAATAAAGACTTGTTTAGGGGTCGAGTTCTCTAGCAATACTTTTTTTCACTCGATGTAATTTGTCAACATTTGAAATTACCAAAATTAACTAAGTACTGCTACTTGTGTAAACGCAATAGAGTCCGGTGTTAGTTCTGGTTAGAAAGGCTTAACTAAGATGTTCACCAACTTGTCGCAGCCTCGAGAAGCATTTCCCACACGAGTGTCCTTTTCCCAAGGCGCGCAAGGCAGCCTCGGTCAGAAATCGTAGGCGAAGCTGCCTCGCGCGTCAGATCCGGGCCATTTTGTTTACTCAATTAAGAGGCATGGATCAAAATACGTGTGCATCACACTCTGTACACTGGTCGCGTCAGCATTCAAGCGAGGCGCGCGTGCGTTTGCCTCGGGTGAAGCACCTCAACAAAAACCTAGTTTTTGGGTGCGGCGATTGCCTCGAGTGGCTGCTGGGCCTGTGTGTAACCGGCTATTTACGAGTATAAAGTAGATTGCCAAATCCTCACGGGCGTGGTTGCTCTAGGCTCGGGCTCCGGCGGCGGCAGCGCGGGCTCGGGGCCGCGGCGCGGCGCCAGCAGGTAGACTCAGGTACCCCCCGCCCCCCACACCGCTCTAGGGTATCTACACGTGTACGCTTCCTAGAAAAATTGCTTTCAAGTCCGTTCAGACCACCACTCCTAGTAACGTGACAGGCGTAGACCACGAAGTCTATTTCGAAGTGGGAACGTCAGTACTAAGGTACAGCAGGCTAGAAAATGTCACAAGACTGTAAGCGTAGATAAACGCAGAGTCTACGCCTGTCAGGTGGGCTAACATGGTTGTAGAGTTTGTCTACCTACCTACATCTACAAAAAAGACACTAAAGCATACTAAAGCTAAAGTTCCATAGAAACATACTATAAGTGTCGCCTAAAAGATAACTCTACGCCTGCCACAATACTCCTATAATGTTATTTAAATAACGCAAAACTTGTTAACTTTTCTTTAAATACATATAATTCATTAAAACTCTTTTTTTATAATAATAATTTCATACACGCTAAAATTAAAACATTTCACGAAAAAAATGAAATTTTAATTGTAATTTTATATTTTTATGTTACTGTAGAAATTCGTCTTCAGATTTTGCATTATTTCAATATTACGAAGTATAAAGGGCTCGTAACTAGCCGCGCGTCCAACCAGAAATCAATAATTTATTTCAACGTAAAGAATTTACATTTTGCTGAATGTCAATGTACTTTAGGCCCAGGCCGTATTTGCAGTGGAGAAAAGTTAGCGGGAACAAAAATCCACTCTGATCACCACGACCGATGAGTCCACAAATAATGTGGAGCAAATCTTTCATCCCTTCCGAAATTTCCATCGAAAATCTCCGTTCTTGGCCACCACTTCAGTGGCTATCTTTGTCCGCTCGGTTGGCAGGCCACCGGCCCGGTGGGCCGAGGACATTGTGAAAGCGGCTGGGAAACATTGGACGAGACTGACAAGGGTCAGGATGGGTTGGCGTGAAGGAGAAGAGGCCTATGCCCAACAGTGGGCTCTGTTTATGGGCTGATTAGTAGTAAATCTTTTGCGGCAAAAAGACACGAGCAGCGTCGCATCACTGGCGCTTCCAGAAATCCTTCGATATGCAAGAAATATTTTTTCCTATGTTTTCACTTGTCTCGACATCATATAGAGCGGGTTTGGGTGTTATGTTCTAAAGAACGAACATCGATACCAGTATGTTTATAAGAGACAAACTTAAAATTGCAATGATCCATTTCTTCTTTCGCGTCTTTAGTACGAGGCCCCAGGAAAGGAACGGTCTGAACGGTCTTAATGGAGTGTCCACGCTGTCCAGCATTCCACGACGCACAGTTCACAGCCTTTACATTTTACACTTTGAAGTGTTCTGTATTCGTCATAACTACAGTTAAGTACGTTTGTGAGTAGAAGCAATGTCATTCCCGAACAGTGAAGGAAAACATCGCGCGAAAATCGGCATGTCTGAGGTTTTCTCATACCTCGACGCTGGAAATCGCCAATCCACGGAGGGCAAACGTGGTGATTAAGCCCATACTCTCCTTCTGAAAGTAACCCTCTGCCCTGCAGTGGGACGTAAATTGCCTGGTGTAGGCTAACTAGTTGACTGCATCGTCGAGTCCGAATGATTGTCAGTGTAAGACTACGAATAAATAATAGTGTAAGGTCAAAGAGCTCTCGACTGTAAGCTTGTGCTCGTGAAATTCGTGTGTGGAAGCTCCATTAGGCTGAGAGGAGAGCATATCTTTAATGTCGTGGCTGTGATGGTGTTGCAATATTTGACGACAAAGATCCCTAGGTAAAGGAATCACCTGGAATCAGCATCTGCTGAGTATTTATCAAGAAGCTCCTGTAATTACTATGATAAAACTTTAGAATCAGTCATCAACTAATTGCAACACAGTGCCTCCTTTTAGCTCTGGCTCAATTAGCTCATTGCCATAGCATTTGTTTTGCTTCGCTTTTGCATTGTTGGTTCATTGTTTGCTTTCCGTTGCAATCTTTGTAGTGTGCACCGCCATTTTCCCTTCCGTGTTTTGTTTTTTCGACTCTACCACAGTAAGGTAAGATATTTATATCTAAATGTTTGAAAAACACTTCTGCATGCATACCGTGCTGTAAGTATACCCAGTTAATTGGTTTCAATTCTATGCTGTAATTACGAACTTAAATGTAAAGTTTGCGGGGGCGTCATGTTTTAAGTGATGTTTAGATACGATTCGACGCACACGCATGATGGCTCGACGCCCCACGCGTCCGATGTTCTGTGATGAGATGAAAAACCGACGTGGTATTATAGCCAGGATTAGATTAGATTATAAATTAAGCATATATATTTTTTTATGTACATTATGAAACGAAAACAGGCATGCGAGACTAATTAATGTCGATGAAGCTAAAACGTTTGGAAAGGTTTGGATCGTGGCAAGTAGCAAACCCCTTTTCTGCCTACCACTCTGGAATACAGGCGTGAGCTTTAAGTGAAAAACTGCAGGTATCCTTCCTGAATAAAAATAAGAAAGGCACTCGCAGCTAAGAAGTATTATATTTAGCTTTGGTAGCTCTATTGAACTACCCCAAAATATACGTCTGAAACGACATCATACGAGGAATAATCTGTAAAAAAACGTTGCTCTATCTAGGGTATGAAATAGCTAAGATCTTTTCACGATTTGTGAGTTTAACTACAGGACCATTAAACAGGACCATTCTGTACCACGTTGCAGTAGCTCGGGAGTCTATACACAGCTCATTTACAGCGAAACGGAAGTACGGCGCGTCGAGTAATCGTGTGTCTCAACGCAACTTTAAATCCGTACCTGTTAACTCAGCAAATAGGTTCCGAATTTCGATACATGACTCATATAAATAATATCGAGCCCATGAAATGTCCATGTGCCCCACAGCGTCACGACGAACGGGAGTGACGGTGTACCGGCCGGCCACTTCGCCCCCGTCCCCGCTGACATCTCTTCACTGATTGACAAGTAAGCATCCCATTCAAACCTTTAGTTAAATTAAATTTTGAAGATACCTAGATAACTTATTTAGGAATTAATTTAATCTAAATGAGTCCAGTTCAAGAATATTGGCTAAGCATTCTTAGTATAGTCGACAGCCGACCAATCTTTACATACACATCATGTCTCAAACACTTATTTTTCATACCATTCGTGGGAAAAACAGAACCCTTAGAACTTAAAAATATTTTAGTCACGTCATTAGATTCAAACACATAATTTTATGCAAAGCAAAGAGGTGGTAGGCTAGTGGGTAGAGCATTGAAGCGAGAGACCCAGGTTCGATTCCCAGTGCGGGCATGTACCTATGACTTTGTTTTCTAAGTTATGTACATTTGTGAATTTATAGTAGCAATACCACTCGCTAGCGGTGAAGGAAAACATCGTGAGAAAACCTGTGTGTCTGAGCTATTCACATACATCAGCGCTTAAAATCGCCAATCCACGGTGGGCACGCGTGGTGATTAAGCCCATACTCTCTCCCTGAGAGAAGGCCTGTGCCCTACAGTGGGACGTATATAGGCTGCTTATGACTATGATGACATAATTTTATTAGCAGCAGAACCTTTACAAATTAGTACCAGCTTATAAACAGTATGCTGCATACACAATTAACGGCAACTCCAACATTCAAAGTACCTAAATAACAAATATCCTAAATAATTAGGTGGAATCTTATTTCCTGTTATAGGAGCGACATCACTTTTTGGTCCGCAAATTATTTTTCTTAACAACGGGGTGAGCGATCAAATTGAAATTAAAATTCAGATTTAAATTATATCATACGTTTCGGTCGCACATTCTAACATTTATAATGATGTAAAAAAAATACTATACTATTGATAAATGTAGACTAGACCCTTCGTATGAGGATCTTGACACAGTACCACTAAGCAAGCGAGACACGTCTGTGAAATTAAGCAACACACTTTTCACTTTCTCTTGTTATAATTTACAAAGCGCGCTTAGATATAATATGTCTTTTTATTTTACAGTGACAGAATAGTAGTTTATGCAACTGTCATATAATGAAGGGTATTAAAACACGAGTGTGAGTTTATGAAACGAGCGCAGCGAGTTTCATAATAGTAACGAGTGTTTTAATACCCGTGTTATATGCAGTTGCATACACTACTTTATCTTCACTAATGCAATTAATCAAACAACAAATTTATTAAATTAAATTCACGCGTACGTGTATAATCACAGTGATTTTGGCGCCATTAAAATTTAACCAATGAGAGCGCAGCTGCGCGCTTCAATAAAACGCGACCAACCTGATTGGCCCTGCAATCAAGTTGGTCGCGTTTTATTGATGTTATAATGAGATTTTACGATATCAATGTAAATATTATACCATCATGTGAAATTGCTTAAATTGAGTGTTTTGTTGTCTGCGCTATAACAGTAGTAATTATAAGTCAAGTATTGAAAACATAAGTAGAATGTTACAACATTAGTGTAGATAAAATATTTTGTAGTCTGATGTATTTTTATTACGAGGTTTATTTTATTGCGGTGTAAAAAGTTTTCCACCGTTCAAAGTAGGATTTACTTATTTTTGATAGATTATTTTTAGGAGATTTTATATAGATACCTTTCTAATTGACAGCATCTGTTAACGGCACCTATATTAAGGGGCTGTTTATTTAGGTATTACGTAACGTATTTTTTACCACTTTCTGATCTTGTCCCCCTCTCTCCCGTAATTTGACATCGTATAAGAAAAAATAAGAATTATTCAGACCCCTGCGTAATAAATGAACAGCCCTGACCAGGTACACCGAAAGACTGGTCCTAAAAATATAATTGTACTAATCTTTCAGATACCAACAGAGAAAGGAACAAGAAAGGCGCGAATGTACCATACACGTCTAGAAATAATTACTTGGAAACAACCCCAGTTTAACCCCGATTCAGTTACACGGTTTCGTCTAGTTTGAAATTACAACTCTTTGAAGGCAAACTAATTTATAGCTCGACATTTTGTCTTCAAATAAATTATCAGACCTATGCCATTAATTGTTAAAATTTTGTAATTTATTCATTTATTTTGTAAGATTTAGTATAAGTAGTGTTATTGTAACTAGATGTAAGTAATCATTTTGTAAATACTTACACCTACCCTCTTAGTATAAGACAAGTTTGCTGTGAGTTTAAAATTTAAAGTGCCATTAAATGGGACTAAAGAATGAAAATATGTCAGTGTATGCTTTCAAAATTTATGAATGTTGAGCCTAGAGGTACCTGTGCCATGATATTAATAATTAACCCCAAAATGGTTAAATAAACGCATGTAGCTATGTACCTACTCAATAAAGGTACCAATTTAAGTAAATAAAATGATTTCTCTATTTATAAGATTTCCAGTAACTTAGGTAAATATTCTCACAGCAAACATTAACATTAATGAAAGTAAGTAATCTAAAACGGCTGTTACTAACTGCAAAAGATACATATCATTAAAATAGACTGCCAATATTCAAGTGTTTCATAATTATTTTTAATGTATTGTTGATTCTTAAAGTTATGTATTAAAATTAATGAATATACACTATTGTATAAAATCTTTCTATATACATGTTGTGTAATAATAAAAGTAATTACCTAGGGACGGAATGAGAATAAACCTGTGTGTTGTGGTGAAGGTGGCCTCTTAATTTACCCGCATTAGAAACAACACAACTTGTTTATGAAATAACGCAAAATCTTAAAACCGTTTCTTCAGTATCCATTTCCATACAGATGCATTCAGTGAGCGAAAATAAAAATAAAAATAATTATGTAAGTAGGTAGGTATGTATGTAAGTACTTACAACACAAATTATTTTTATTATGGTACAAATTGACTGTTCCATTTTTCAAGATTGCTTAAAATAGTAAAAATTGGTAATTTTAAACTCTTACTTTTATTGTTAGTATGACCAAGATACTAGGGAAAATAAAAATACTAGCAAATTATTATTATAATTATTATTATTATAATTATAAAATTATTATTATTATGAAACTACTATAAATTTGCGTCCATCTCACACAGTATGTACATACCTACTGTTTGGCTGTATTGTAAAAGCTAGAAGCAAAATAGTTGTCCAGACCCTTTCTTTGAATGGTAGTTGGCGGCTCTACACTATGGCCGCAAAGATCCGTGAACAGGCGTGAACGTGGATGTAGATGATTGTCGCGGAGGATCACACACGTGCTCGCCTGTTCCCCGATCGGAGTCTGTTCGCGCCTCGTTCGCGCAGCGTTCACGCGTACACACACGTCCACATTAACGGCGCCTTGCCAGCCAGTGCACCATAGAGTAACTTATATAATTTATGCAGTGCACTCCCGACTACAAGAGTGTGTACGGACGCGTCACAGACAGATGAGGACACTACGTCATACGTCATACGTGCAGAAAAGTGGGATCGCAGCAATGGGGCATTGAAAAAGAAGTCCTCTTATTAGAGCGTTATGAGCATTCTGAAAATGTACTGTGAGAGAAAAAATCCGCATTACAAGGACAAAAACAAAAATTATGACGTCTGACTGAAGGCGGATTAGTACACTTTATTACTTCTTCTTTTCCAACACTTTCTAGGTAATATTTTTCTTATTTTGGAGGTATAAAAAGTGGTACCTATGTTGCCACAGAAAACAAAGTTAGGTGCAGCAGCAGCTTCCACGTCCATTTCGCGGCAAGTTCAACGCACTAGTCACTAGATCCGTGAATGTAGGGTGCACGACTTGTGCCGTTAATTCACGGCGCGAATTCACGCCAGCATTATACATAATTATCTATGTACTTATTGGTAATGAACAGGGAAACAATTTTCAGGTTTTGCATTACCTACCTACATAATTCAATAGTTATTTTTAATACCTCCTAACCTATACCTCCACTCCTACTTACAGGATAATAATAACAGTAATTTTATTGCATAACAGTTTCCGAGCCACCGAGAAATTCAGATTAAGTATCTTCAGGAAGTATTTTATGTAGGTACTACCTACTTACGCGCCATTTTTGCGAATTTTGTAGTTCGCGCTAGAATCTGAAACGGAAACCAAACAAAACTTTTTGATATAATAATTAGTGTTGTGTGTTTCTCAACCTCCGATTCATAGACAATAATTTTAATTTTTTGCCGAAATTTCAGTGAAGCAGATCGTCCATTTTTGTATGGACTTTGGTCAAGTGGCGTCGAATGACAAGACTAAAAAGTTGCGACTTTCAATTAAGTAGGTAGGTGCCTACTAACATGAATTATTATTGTCATCTTCACGCCACAAAACACGCGACTTGCGGCGTCATCCTACCTATGCTTCATTTAATTTATAATTTAATAATGTAACATCTATAACTAGGTATATCAAATAATTATCTGCAAATAGGTAAATCGATATGCGTATCAATTACAAGGTAATCGTATCATCCATATTATTATGGTAACCTTCTGTCTCTTGTACACAAAAAATAAGTAAATCTATTATTAGGTGCTATCAGTTTGCCAAATTGCATACCACAATTAAACAACTGATAGCAGTTAAAAGTAGAGTAAGTAGATTGTGTATACGAGATACCGGAATATTCAATTAATAATTTAATTCAGTGGGACATGTTAGGCTACACAAAAAAAGAATAGAACTTTAGAAATCTTAAGACACAAAGTAAAATAAAATTAATAGTTAATACACAATTAAATATATTATGAAATTATTTGTCAAGCTCAATACTCTCGTTGGTTATCTACTAAAATTGTCGTTAAAACATGCATCAGGGTAGCGATGTCCTTGAATAATGATGAAATTCACTGTGTGAGTGAACAATATTGTGGCATGACATGACATGATATGACAAAACACGGGATAACATAACTTGACGTGACGTGTTCTGCTGGCAAGTGACATGATGCAATGAAGGTAAAGTGACAACATGACATGGTTAACAGTCCTACCCATCGGCGAATCGTGTTACAGGCAAAATGCTAAACAGCGAAAATTTTTCTAAGTTTTAAACAGTCGCTACTGTTCGATCGATTAGGCAAACTTTCAAACAAGTATTTTTGTGTTCGTTGAAAATAAAATCTCGTTTCATCAGCTACCGCCATTCAGACCACTTCCATCCGTTTTCCTTTACCTAATATAATATTATTGTCTTATGAAATGGTCTTAGCTTGTACAGTCGTTCGTGTTATAAAAAAAAAATATTCTTTAAAACACTTCTCAAATGCAGTTACCTACCTACTCATTGTACTCTAAGTTGATCTCGCTTGTTTAATGCTTAGTGCTCAGCAGTCGAGTTTTTGGTGTTATATTTTTGAATTTTTGTTTTATACCAGATAAACTTGACAGACTAACAAGGTGTAGTCCTTATATCCCAACACTATTCTTTGTTATTTAGTCTGTGAAAGTCAGTAGCAGTATTGCCAGATGAAGCGATTTCTCGCCCTTTGGGCTAACTCAGAAGGTGAATGGGCGATACAAAAGTGCAGTCTGCGACCGGTCACCAATTTGGGCTACTTATCTCAATATTTTTTCGGTGATTTTTAGGCTACTTATGAAATCTGAACAAATTATATGTATTTTTTGCGTAATCATCTTTATTTAATAGGTTTTTTAGATTTGTCTGTGGCGTTGTGAGGGTTCAATGAATATTGAAAGCGGCGATGGACCTGTTAATCTACTTAAAAAAGGTATTTTCACAAGTTTTTTATTGAGAGTATATATTAGAAAACAGCAGCGAAAAAAATTCTTTATATTTGTGGAGATTTTGGGCTACATCGCAAAAATTTCAGGCGATTTGGGCTACAACAAAATCAGGCGATTTTTGGGCGACTGTTTATCCAAGGCTTGGCGACTTTGGCGGGCCAGCATCTGGCAACACTGGTCAGTAAAAAAATAACATAGCTTAACTAGTCGACTGTGCAGTGAATTATTTCTGTTTTCATCCAAAAATATAAATTTAGACTAATTTCATGAATGGAAGTTGTGACGAATCAATCCTCTGCGTTTGCCTGTACTTTCAGCTGCGATAGAACCTATTCGGAGCACCAGAGAACGAGTTCCCGTGATTTGTTTTGGTGCCTATTCAACGTCTATTGATTAGTCGCGTAAGCTAGTGACCTGTTTCTCAGATTTGTAACGTGTAGGTAACTCGTAAATAATTGATTTACACATTCATGAAGTATCAAAAGCGGTGGTCAGAATGAAGATTGATTGCGTCGCTATCGCGTAGCCAGTTGCACGCAACACCAAACAGAGTAAAGAAAGGATCGCGAATGGTTTATAGTGACGACTCGTTGTTCTTTCGTTATGACCAGCTTGGGACCGGCAAAATGATGACGCCTTTAGAGGAAAAGAAAGATGAGAAGGTGAGTAATAAATACCTAGACACTTTAATCAAGTCCCCATTCCAGTCCTATTAGAATTTTACTGTGTATTTTGAGTTGATTTTATTGAATACAGTTATAATTCATACCAGCACCTATCTTTGCAATGATTAACCTACCAAAAAATCTAAAGATTCGGACCTCACCCCACCACCGCCCTCCTCCCACCTCCCATATGTTTGGGAAGCTGGACCCTCTATAATTTTACTCCATTCTTGACTCAGCAACTGAACATTAATATGTTACCATTATTACCACCTTTGAGCTCATCCCTTTACCCATTCTCCCAGATCCGCATGGGTATGGTACAGGTGTCGGACGGCAAGTCACGGCCGCGGCCGGCGCGGCTCGTGCTCACCATGGAGGCCATCACCATCCAGCAGGAGGTGGTTGTGCCTCCGCAGCCCCCGCGCGACAAGAGTGTCCCGCATGCTCGAGTAAGTTGTTGACTTGTTGTGTCAATATGTAATGGGAGTGAGGTATCTAAGTACCTGCTTTTTAACTCTCTTGGCTGAACATATTTATTTAACTCTAAGTTAGATGATTTACATGGCATCTAGTGGCAACTCAAGATAGGTACTCAACTCTATCTACACAAGATAGGTGCAGTGTCCACTCAGACTCTTCGGTGCTAGGGACATGATTTTTGATGGAGTATGCTTGCTCAATATAACTGGTCTCGCAACTCAGTTCTTCTACTGTAAAAAGTTGTGAGATCCATGTAATACCAAGTCGATTAATTTATTCAGTCCCTACTTAAGGGTCCTTCTGTCTTAAGTTATTACGTAATTAGCTAACCTAACAACATATAGTGACCATATCAATATTAAAAATCTTTTATGTTTTAATTTAATAGATTGACTTGGCAATCTTCAGGCTTCTAGTTTTATTCACAATAAAGAGAAAAGGTTGGTACAGCCGTGCCCCTTTTTTGCTGGACTTGGCAAGGGGCCCTGCCGTGCCCCCAGATTAAGCTCAGCACTATTGCCTATTGGCCCCAAATTCTTAATGTGTTTACTTTAAACTCTGTAAACAATGCTCAAACTTAATGTTAAACCCTGGAAATAGAGAAACAATTTTGGTGAAATAACAAACATTGAGGCAGACAAATGACTTCCTTTTTTAGACTTATCTAAACTATATTCTTTTTGTTGCACTAACCCGTGCTGAGGACAATTTAAAAAATATATCTCTAAACAATGAAAATAGCTGGAATTAATTCCCATATTGGACAGTTTAGTTCTATGCTAACAGTTAATATTTACATGGACATATATCGCCTTGTTGGGACAAATCTGTTTTAGATATTTGCTTGGTCATTTGAATAGTAAAATTGTGATTTCCCCTTGAAACCCTGTTTCAAAGAGACTCATTTCATAGGGGCCAGTCTGTCAGTTTGTGTGTTGTGTTCTTGGTAACGTACCAGTAAATAAATGAATTATCTATCTATTTATCTATCGGTCAGTTAGACCACCTTAATAAGCCACACAAGCCACATAAGCCAGAAGTAAAATGTTGATTAACGACACATATCTGCAAAGAAAACAATGTGAGACAACCGAAAAAGGTTTGGCAGGATCGTGGTATGCGGCAAACGTCTCTGCCTACTCCTTTGGATACAGACGTGAGTTTATTTTTGTGTGTATAACTTGAGTGTCTAAGCCAGCGGCCACATAGAAGGAACGCGGGGCGGGGGCGCGGAAAAGACGCGACGCGTTTTATAGAAATTGCGCCTTCGCTCCGTCTCTTCTGCGTGGGTTTCGTCCCGTCCTTTCAGTACATTTTGTATGAAAGTGAATTGGATTACGACGTGTGTTTTCTGCGCCCTGGCCCCACGTCCATTCTGTGTGGCCGCTGGCTAAGTGTTCACACAGCTCGAAACGCCAATACGCGTTGGTGCCGCTGTTAACCGCTTCTCGCTCTCTCTTTCTGACAGAAGGCTTATGCTCTGCAGTGGGATTACTTTGGTTAAATGCTAAGCTATGTAAACCCCTCGTTATGGCCATTACAAGTTAAACTAGGTGTCCGTTTCAAAATCTTGATCGTGTGGAGAAAAAAAACCGGCCTAGTGCGAGTCGGACTCGCGCACGAAGGGTTCCGTACCGTTATCTATACAACATTAGACACAAAGATTGAGAAAAAGGGCAAAAAATGTTGTTTGTTGTATGGGGGCCCCCCTTAAATATTTATTTTATTTTAATTATTTATTTTTGAAGCGAATACAAAATATTTTTCAAGTGCCTACCTGTTGCCGTTATTAATATCGAGTAAAAAACAAAAAAATAAATTACCTTTGTTGTAAAATATTTATTTTATTCTGTTTTTAGTATTTGTTGTTATAGCGGCAACAAAAATACATGATCTGTGAAAATTTCAACTGCCTAGCTATTAGTTTTTAAAAATTATTTCTAAATTAGCTATTGGTTTCTGTGCTAGTTTAAATAAAAACATTTGGATTTGATCTGTCCCAAGGAGCGCATGGTGCAGGTGACGCGGCAGAAGCTCGGCGGGCTGGGACTCAGCATCAAGGGCGGCGCCGAGCACAAACTGCCGATCCTCATCTCCAAGATATACAAGGACCAGGCGGCCGACCAGACCGGTCAGCTATTTGTCGGTGACGCTGTCATCAAAGGTTTGTATCTGCTACTATATTACGCGCACCAAATCCAGAACGATTCCGATCGTCTACTGTCAAATTCTATACTAATTGCTATGGCACACGTCAGGATTTCGACAGGATTTGGTGCGCATAATTAGACCTCGTTTCGATTTATCATTTCACACTCGACTTGGGCCTCTGTTTAAGTGTCAATTCCTGGATTAATATGCAGTAGTATTTGTCACTGAACTAAAGTCAGTTTGAATGAAGAAAATCTGATAAATTCGCCGGCCGGCGGATTGGATTCCGATTCGACTCGGAAGTGGTGTGGCGTCCGAAATTCTGAATTTGTTTCTGAATTCACAATCCTGAAATAGGTTTTGACCTTTGAGATTATTTCCCTAGGATGGCCATTGCTCTGCAATATTTAGTTAAACTATCAGCTCTTCGCCTCTTGCTAGACAGTTGCCAATGCGCTAATTCGGCGACACAATACTCGCAATTACGAGCGTCTAGTTTGCACAGCAAATGGCACGCCTGTCCGTCTGCCGGTTAATTGGTGCCAATTAGGCGCGTGACTGCTGGTTGCTTGACACCGTGTCTGCCTTGTTGCTGGTCTGCTATTTTAGCTGATGCTCTGAATGTCTGTCTGATTTTACTACCTACATTCTTGATTCCTAAGCTTAGTTTAAACATCTCCGCCTTGGTCGGCCACGTTTGCGGTTTTCGTCGCTTGGGACCCACTCAGTAGTATTTCTCGCTCATTTGCCTGGGCCCAGACGACTTTTGTAACCCGCCCAATTCCATTTTAAGATATTAAACTGTGTCTAAGATTTATTTTTCATGTCATAAAATTTATTTCTTTAGTCTAGTGTGCCAGTCCGCTGAGGAGCTACTTCTATCTTACATCTATCAGATCGGTTAGATAGACTTAGATTCTCATTCCACCCTTTGATTGTTTACACAGAGTGTCAACCCAAAGAACCAACATATAGAATGGCATATTTTGGGTGTTTGGGTTGACTGACTTCGACTTGGTATCTAATTAAAATGTGTTAAATGCCACTTTCCTTGAAAGGATGGAAGAACAACTCACCGAGTGGTAATTAATTATGTGTGTTATGCTATATAAATGTGAGTCTCGAAGTGCAAATAATCCAAATATCTATCCAAGTTTATTTTGTGCCAGTCGTAATTCTGATTCACAAATATGGAACTGAGAGTAGGGTCGGTGTTCGCAGTGAACGGCGAGTACATAACGGCGTGCAAGCATGACGACGCGGTGACCATACTGCGCAACGCAGGAGACATCGTCGTGCTCACCGTCAAACACTACCGCGCCGCCACGCCCTTCCTGCAGAAACAAGGTAACTTGCCCGTTGAAGTGTTGTAGAGGTTGGAAATTATGTGACCCGACTGCGGAAATAAGTTTACCTCCTGCGAAATTGTATACTGAATTGTCACCACCAGGGTTTTTCATTTCGTAGCCTCATGATTGAGTGGTTGGGTGAAAGTTACTGACATTGTAAGTTTATTACTAATTGCAGCTTTATACACAAACAAGGCCCAGTGCTGCGTCTCATAAAACTACAATTCCTAGTTTATTATGCCAATTCGATGTATATTGCGTAGCCGAATCTTCCTACTTCGGCTGTGCAATTTCCGTCGAATTGACATAGTAAGCCATGAATTGTAGTTTTGTAAACTTGCTGCTAAGATAAAGAAGCACTGCAGACTTAGAATTATTCTTTGGCAAGTCACCAACCTGCCAAATTCTTCCCGGAGTGGTCAGAGGTGGCAAATGACCGAGAATCTTTGCCCAAAAGAGGGGGGGCCTTTGCCCCGCTGTGGGACACCCATATTATAGAGGCTACATTAAAAAGGTGTCTAGCTTGCTGCAAGTCATCATCATCATCAGCCATTCGACGCCCACTGCAGGTCATAGGCCTCCATCGTGGTTTTTAACCATGAAGGGTGTTGCCATAATCGCCACGCTTGGCAGGCGGGTTGGCGATCGCAGTATGCGGTTGGAATCTCAGGAAGACGCTGCTGCCCGTCTCCTGGTAGTTTATTTCCTTAGTCGCCTTCTACGGCATCCACGGAAGGAAATGGAGTGACGCTATTCTTAATCCGGCGCCACACGGAAGAGTAAGTAGGTGCAATAGATTACTTCACTTCTGCGGAAAGTAAGAGTAGAAACTGGTTAACCAATACTGACATTACAATCTAAGCAACATGATACAGCTGATACATGTCGCTAACTTCATTGAAACGTGAACTAGGTGAATGCAAGCCTTAGTTATATATGTAAAATAAGTGTAGGATTTCGTATCCTTTGACTTGAATCTATTATCCGACCATCCAGATTGTACGAGTAAGTTGTCGCACATCCAGGGAACACATTCATCACTAGATGCGAAACGGCTGGATAATAGATTGAATATCTAATGGTTACGTCGTTTTGTTATCGGTAACAAGTCGGGTAATAAGGATTAAATCAGAAATAACTTTGTAGTTTTCACTCTAAAATCCTGTGTTCGTGTTGGAAATTCCACAATTTTTTTTCCAACTAACCCAGCAATAATATCGTTACTGACCCCTTTCTTAGTAACCTTGATATTAAAATCACGTTTGATTGTGTTGTGTGAAAGTTATTATTGTTATTATTAATCGCGCTTACAATTAACTGCGTTTATATACCTATTATAAAAAAACCGGATAAGTGCGAGTCGGACTCGCCCACCGAGGTCTTCGTATTTGTAGTCTCGCAGGTTTTCCGAGCTTTTCCCGAACTTCAAAGGCAATTTTTTTAATGATTTAATTACAAATGTATAGTGTTCAGATTTTCCCCTGTACTTGTAGTATACGACGGTATTAATTGCCAATTTCATAGTTTTAGGTCAACGGAAAATAGCCTTTAAATTTTGATGAGTGTTGAAAGCAACTTTTTTTTGCTTTAACTTAAAAGTTTGATTTTTCACAGCTTCAAGTGACTAGACCTGAGTATATGGTTTTAGTTTCAACTCGATACTTCCACGCGTTCCCGAGATAAAGGGTCTGGACAGATAGACGGACGGACTGACAACAAAGTGATCCTATAAAGGTTCCATTTTTCGTTTAAATTTTTTTAACGTACAAAATAATGCGAGCAATTTTTAACCGTCTTCAAAGAAGGAGGAGGTTCTCAATTCGACATTGTACAAAGTAGGATATGTTAGTGATGCAATATTTCCGAGTTTCAGGGGCGACCCGGAGTCGGAGTGCTAAAAACGGACGTTTTTTAACAATTTCTTAAAGTCTGACGGTGTTCTTTATAAAGATACGGTTGCTCTACAACATTCCTCAATTGCAGTATGAATAGTTTGTGGTTCTTACCACGAAAGACTTTGGTTACAGTTTTATTTATAAAATCACTATTCCTCACAACACTCTTCTAATGAATGCAGTTTAAATACTCTGTGGCAAAGAGAAAAACTATACCACAGACTAAACTCTATCCAGAAATTAAAGTCTTATTATGTAAACAAACCACTTACCGGAAGAAAAATACGCATTCCCTGTGTAATCACACACAATAGCTAGTAGATAATTATTGTAGCATCTGGGTAATCACATGCAATACCATTATTTTTGTAACAATAGGTCCATTTCATCGTAGAACTAAGATTTTTTTGCACTAAACTGAATTCGCTGTAACCTCAAACTTACAACTAACCTTTACCATTACTCTGTGCTGTCTTTGTTGGTTAGTGCTGGGCGTTCATCAATATCGATAAAAAATTGAGGTCAAGGATGAGTCTTAAACTCTTAATATTACTGGTCGAGGTACTGTGATTAACAACTATTATTAAGGCGAGTCCGGTGCGTCAACAACATTGTTTGTTAATAAAGCGTCTGCTGTGTTCGGGGTTGGATATTGTTTATCTATCGTAACTTTTGATTTAAAATCTCATTGAAAATACTTTGTGTTTCTTTGTAATCAAATTGCAAATACTTTTTTAAAGAAGTAGGGTCAAGATAGTATGGAGCCCCGGCTAAGGCAATGTGCACCTAATACAAATACAGTATTATTAATAAAAACACGATACTCTAAAACGGCCTTCAAACGCGCTATAACTTGGTCCTTCCAAGGTTAAAACGGCGTTAAAATGTACTTAAACAGCATTTTAAGGAATCGAGTTTTATTAATAAGATCGTTACGGTCTTATTAATAAAAACACAATTCCTTAAAACGTCATTGAAACCCACTTTAGGATGACAGCTCTGTATGGAACTGTCACTTGATAGCAGGCTTGTAACGGGATTTAACTAAAACGGTGTTTTATTATTAAGACCGATAGACTTTAAATATTGCTCAACAACTTTTTGGCAACAATTTCCTCGTACTTTCATTAGTTTCTATGTATAAAATGTTTTTATTATACATTAATTTCAATACTGACGAAATGGGGATGTATGAAAAGGCAGCACACCTGTCATAACAGAGAGTAAAAATGGTCAAAACACAGTAACTTCAAATACCGAAAAGTGCATTCGGAAATCGGATTTGAAACGCTCTGGACAAATAACAAAATATTGCAGTGTTTCCTATTTCTTTCTTTCATTAGCCATTTCTTTCTCTATACGGAATAATTCACTTTTGTAATATCGTCAACTTCCATGATCATTCAACACATCATCATAATCATATCATTCCACATACAAAAATCACGAAATTGCCATTTCAAGTTATCTCTATAATCTCATTCGGGAAAAAAACTGTTTCTGAATAATTTAGAATGGCTGCAACCTGCTAATGTTGCTAGTCTTTTAACGTTCAGTTTATGAAAAAACGTTTTGTACTAAAAAATTGCAGGAAAATAAATAAAATGGTAGTCAGATAATGTTGTATGGATTTTTCTCTACTTCCTAGTAATATGGTGCACATATTTTGACCGAAAATGAAACAACTCCTTTAAGAACGAATAATAACCTCATCCTTGCAAAAGTGGAGCCGGTGTCGGTTATAGTGATGGACAACGCGCCTTATCACTCCAGGCAATTGGAACGTTTGCCTAATATGGGTTGGAGGAAGGCAGAAATTCAAGAGTGGCTTCGTGGAAAGGAAATTTCCTTCAAAGAAGAAGAAACCAAAGCACATTTAATGGCAAAGATAGATAAATCTAAACACACAAAAAAGTATTTTGTTGATCAGTGCGCAGCCATTAAAAATATTACAGTTTTACGCCTTCCTCCGTATCACTGTGAATTAAACCCAATAGAATTGATATGGGCACAAATCAAATCAAACGTCGGCAGAAACAACAAAACATATAAAATGACCGAAGTGAAGCAGTTATTGCAAGAAAGTTTGACGAAAATTGATGCAACATCATGGAAAAACTGCATTGATCACGTGATCAAAGAAGAAAATAAAATGATGAGACTTGATGGACTGATAGACGAAGCAACTGACACCTTAGCACAACCATTTATTATTTCTGCGTCAGACGATTCATCTAGCGACGATGATGAAAACGAGAATTAGGATGGTTTGCCGAAATACGTTTCGTGGAGGGCTTCGACAGCATAGAAGTAATTTATATTGAGTAACTCAAAAGCAAGTTGTCGTTAGTCCAGATGAAAGTGTTCATATTTTATATCACTTTCTTCTTTAGTACTTTCGGGTATTACACACTTCCATTTCTTACTGATGATTTGTGCACACTTTTCGAATATTTTTATAAATTATATCTGTGCTGTCGAAGCCAAAAAATAATAATAGAAATAATCTGGTCAAGAAATTAAGGCTTATATTATTATTATTTAAGAAGTCATGATACTATAAATATTATTTTTATGCATATTTTTTTATGCATAATTATTATTTTTATTTATTAAAGAAATCTAATAACTCTACTTTGCTACGTGTTACATAAATAAATGCTGTTTGTAATAAACACATTTTATGTAGTTTAGCACCAGCAGAAATGCACCATAGTTTTACCGACATCGACATTCTATCTACATACATCACAGCACTATAGTGGTCTATGGTTACCCATTCCGCCATTATTGTTTACTTAATAAGACTTTAATTTCTGGATAGAGTGTATATACTACATATGAGGAATGTTTGAGAGGAGCAGTGTTTTTTTTTATAGATAAAATTTAACTGAACTAAAACTGCATTCGAAGAATATTTCAAACAATAGTGCTAACATGTAGTAACGTTTCCCTATCTATCCACCATCCACACTGCAGCGGCGGACGGCGCGTCTGACACGGACAGCAGCGCCGGCGACGACCACCCCTCGCTGCACGGGAAGCCCGTCGACGCCAACTGCAACAGCGACCACACCAATGGCGGCTGGCAGGTAACAAACTACTTTCGTTAGGTTGCTCTTACTGTTTTAGTAAAAAAAAACACGAATCCTGTAAAGCACTTCGAAAACGCAGTTAAAGTGGCTTTGTGTAAAGGGAAAAATCAAAGTAACTGCAGTTTTAAGTTGTGTTTTCATAACACTGTTAATGTTTCGAATATCTTTTAGTTTGTTCGTACGGAAGTATATTAAGTTAGCATAAGTCTTTAAATTTAAATTAAGAGAGCAACGTACCA
The DNA here is from genome assembly GCA_963969515.1 of Yponomeuta evonymella. NCBI lineage: Eukaryota > Metazoa > Arthropoda > Insecta > Lepidoptera > Yponomeutidae > Yponomeuta > Yponomeuta evonymella. The sequence continues at coordinate 22,668,064 of OZ018343.1, read as the reverse complement.
ACAAACTGTATTCACAATTTGGTACTATTAAATATAAAAAAAATGGTTTTTATAACGTGTGAATAAACAAACAAAAAAACAAGATATTGTTTGAAATGGGCACCTATGTTTAATTTGTAACATTCATAAGTTACGGTGTCTGCAATATAGGCTTATGTTTGTCCGTGGCGCAGACGGCGTGGGCGGAGGGCTCGGAGGCGAGCCGGCCCGGCAGCGGGGCGGGCTCGGCGCGCGGCTCGCGGCCCGCCTCCGCCGCCTCCGACCGGCTGCCGCCCGCCGCGCCGGCCGAGCGCCAGTGGCGCGACGCGCTCACAGGTACGCCGCCCGCCGCGCCGGCCGAGCGCCAGTGGCGCGACGCGCTCACAGGTACGCCGCCCGCCGCGCCGGCCGAGCGCCAGTGGCGCGACGCGCTCACAGGTACGCCGCCCGCCGCGCCGGCCGGCCTTCAAAAGCCCACTTGGATGTGAAAGGACCATGAGATAACAAAACACAATTACATGCACGTGAAACACAGACAAAACTGTAACATCTGGCAATGAAATAAGGTCAAAAACTGTGGTGTATGCCGAGCGTTATCCAATTGACTTAGTCCAAGAATTCCCGTCAACCCGGCTAAGTCCGTCGTTTTGTTTCAGTGCCTCTGATGATGGGCTACGTAACGCGTTACGTTTTAGGAACGGATAAACTACGGCCCGGCGCATTGGAGGTAAGTCCCCTTTAACGTTTTTAATGTACCATGTCAGGCCTGATAAACAAACTTCACATGGAAGGAAAAAACCCGCTTCGATCCGGAATTTTTCTATGAGTCTGTTTACAATACATAAACTCACGCCTGTATCCCGGAGGGATAAGCAGAGACCAGGGCTTACCACTTGCCACGATCCTAACAAACTTTTTCGCTTCATCACCATTCATCAAGTTTTCAAAGTAAAGTTTCTCCGGTATTCAGTTAATAATTCATCAAGTTAGTTTATTATCTTTACTTTGTTTACTGAACTTATTGTAGCTTTGTACGCGATATTCCCAGCCCTTTACCACCTGTTACCTCTTAAGCCTGGAGTTTAACAATGTAATCCCCGGGTCTTATTTGGTCCCTACTTTCTATATAAAACTTTAAACTATTTAAGAAGAGATGGCCTGTCATTGCTTTGTAGACATTTGCAATGGCTTTAAAGCACCCCTTTTGTTTAGACCGGAGTTTGATAAAATAATCTCGGGGTCTTATTAGGTCCACACTTAAATTAAGCTTAAAACTATTTGAGAAAAGTTGGTCAGAGTGGAGTTTCATTGCCACTTGCTTCTCCACCAGAAACCCGATACCGAAGGTGGCTTGCCTTGAATTTCAACAGAATGTAATTTTTACTTACATTTAAAAAAACCGCCCAAGTGCGTGTCAGGCCACGCGCAGTGTAGGGTTCGGTAGAAAGAGGGGTTTTTTATCTGCTACAGAACTAACAACTCAAAGTCATTTTCAATGGATTTTGTACAAAGTTTTCCTTTTAAGTGCCATAACAATCTAATTTAATATAATATGTATTACTTGTGGCAACTTTGACACACCACAGGATGCACTCTGACGCTCTGAATACAAGACAATTGTATTATGTTGTATTTATGTGACTTGTTTTTCATTTGTACTTGTTTGTGCTACTTGTTATGCCTTTTTTGCTTGTGATGTTTTAATTTGTCCCAATAAATGTCTTTCTTCTTCTTTTTCTTCTATCTAGAATGTATCTCTACATTGTGTTTTCATGCGATAATTAAGTCAATCTCTTTATTTAAAACATAAAAGATTTTTAATATTGATATGGTCACTATAAGATGTTGTTAGGTTAGCTAACTACGTAATAACTTAAGACACAGGACCCGTAAGTAGGGACTGAATAAATTTACCGACTTGCTATTACATGGCTCTCACAACTTTTTTACGGTACAAGAACTGAGTTGCGAGACTTGGTTTTTTACAAGCTATGTTTTTAATGGCCTACGGTTTTCTGTATCTACCTAGGTATTATTAATTTATAATTGTAGCATTATATTTATTTACTGACATTGTACATTTAAAATGAATGTCATTTGTAACTATTGTCAATATTTAGGACAATGTCCTTCTACATTTTGTTCAACAGTTGTGTAACCTCCCAGGTCCGCGGCGCGCGGCCGCACGAGACGTCCGGCATAATCCATGTGGAGGACCCGGCCGCGCTGTCGCAGTGGCTGAAGAGTATCTCCGACAACATCGTCGGACTCACCAATCTGCAGGTGGGTCGCTGTCGCAGTGGCTGAAGAGTATCTCCGACAACATCGTCGGACTCACCAATCTGCAGGTGGGTCGCTGTCGCAGTGGCTGAAGAGTATCTCCGACGACATCGTCGGACTCACCAATCTGCAGGTGGGTAGCTTTTACATGCTTTTGTACGGCACTTTTGCCATAATTCACCTGGAGAACTGGGCCGTTTTGTCGTATGGGTTTCAGATCGTCTTCGACAACGGTATAGATCTTAGCAATTTGGCCTACTCGGTCTGCTTTTTAGCTAAACTATAATGTCGAGTCAGTAAAACGTTTTCCGAATATTTATGAATAAGATATGTAGGTAGTTTTTGGCGCGGTAGTTTTGAGCGGTGGTAGCGGAGCGGTAGAACGCCGACCTCACAATCGGGAGGTCGCGGGTACGAACTCCGGCGCACGTACCGATGACTTCGTTTTCTAGCTCATGTAGATTTGTGAACTCGTAGTAGCGATACCACTCTTTACGGTGAAGGAAAACGCCGTGTTTACATACTTCGGCGTTCGAAATTGTCAATCCGCGGTGGGCACGCGTGATAATTAATCCCACGCTCACTCTCCGAGAGAAGGCCCGCGGCCTGCAGGGAGACGTATATAAGCCGCATAAAAAAGGCCAAATTGAAATTCTCATTAATTGCCGTTCCGTCCCGTGTCTGACAGATGAAGCTGCTAAACCGGCAGTGCGCGGGCGGCGGCGGCGGCGGCGGCGGCCGCATCGAGTACATGGGCTGGGTGCACGAGGGGCTGCTGGCGGCGGCCGGACAGCACTACCGCGCGCGCTTCCTCGTGCTGCGCGGGACGGACGTGCTGCTGTTCCACACGCCGCCCGTGAGTGACGGTACACGCGCGCCGGGAGGGCGGTACACGCGCGCCGGGAGGGGCGGTACACGCGCGCCGGGAGGGGCGGTACACGCGCGCCGGGAGGGGCGGTACACGCGCGCCGGGAGGGGCGGTACACGCGCGCCGGGAGGGGCGGTACACGCGCGCCGGGAGGGGCGGTACACGCGCGCCGGGCGGTGTCGATACACACCCCACCCGTAAATGCCAGTACACCCCCCGCTGGCCAGGAACGAGCTAGACCCTCTATTGTAACCCTGTAAACCGAAAAAATTCGATGTAACTAGTTAAATTTTTTTTTTGAAAATAAAAAAGTCAAGTATTCAAATAAAGGTACAAATATTCAAGTAAAAAGTACACTACTGAAACCGCAATGCCGATGGCTCGTTCCAGGGAAACGGGTGTGTCATTTTAACTTACATTTTGAACTAAAATTTCCATTATTTTCGAAAATATCTTTCGTGATCCATCACAATCGTCTGCCCGCAGATGAACGCGAGCGAGCTGGCCAAGTGCCCGGAGACGCTGAAGGTGTACCAGACCATGTTCCGCACGGTCAAAGAGAGCGAGACCGTCGACTGGCGGCAGCACTGCTTCCTCGTGCAGGCCAGCGCGCCCGGCCCGGGGGCGCAGCCCGGCGGGCCCAGGTACGGGGGGGGGCAGGCCGGCGCGCCCGGACCGGGGGCGCAGCCCGGCGGGCCCAGGTACGGGGGGGGGGGGCAGGCCGGCGCGCCCGGCCCGGGGGCGCAGCCCGGCGGGCCCAGGTACGAGGGGGGGGCAGGCCGGCGCGCCCGGCCCGGGGGCGCAGCCCGGCGGACCCAGGTACGGGGGGGGGCAGGCCGGCGCGCCCGGCCCGGGGGCGCAGCCCGGCGCGCCCGGCCCGGGGGCGCAGCCCGGCGGGCCCAGGTACGAGGGGGGGGCAGGCCGGCGCGCCCGGCCCGGGGGCGCAGCCCGGCGGACCCAGGTACGGGGGGGGGCAGGCCGGCGCGCCCGGCCCGGGGGCGCAGCCCGGCGGGCCCAGGTACGAGGGGGGGGCAGGCCGGCGCGCCCGGCCCGGGGGCGCAGCCCGGCGGGCCCAGGTACGAGGGGGGGGCAGGCCGGCGCGCCCGGCCCGGGGGCGCAGCCCGGCGGGCCCAGGTACGAGGGGGGGGCAGGCCGGCGCGCCCGGCCCGGGGGCGCAGCCCGGCGGGCCCAGGTACGGGGGGGGGGGGCAGGCCGGCGCGACCGGCCCGGGGGCGCAGCCCGGTGGGCCCAGGTACGGGGGGAACACCTCCAGGCCCGTTATATGAGGTGGAGGTGGGCGGTACCGGCGTGACCAGCGCGCCCGCAGCAATCCGATGGACCCAGCGGCCGGGCCGTCCCGCGAGAGGCAGCTGCTACGCAGGCGAAGCCAGTTTAGACTTGCAATTAATGCTAGCCAGCGCGGCAATACCTAGTGCTGTGGTTTTTTTTTATTTATATCGCTTCCGAGCCAGCAGTAATCGGCGCCGGTCACCAGTTTAATTATTATTGATGGCAATTAAAATCCAACATAATCTCGTCGTTACTAACACGACTATAAAAACTACTGGAAAAATATTTAGCGCTATTGAAGCTTGAAGTAAAGAGTACAGTGAGTGACCCGAATTTCCCTTTCCGCAGGTACTTCAGCGCAGAGACGCGGCAAGAGCTGCTGCGGCTGGAGGCGGCGTGGACCGCTAACATAGTCAACTCCGTGATCCGCCTCGGGGTGAGCTATACTTACTAATACTTGCTATTTTTAAATTAATTTGCAGTGTAATGGAAAATTATTATACATCTTTTATAGCTCTTAATATTCTATCAGTACTAGCTGACCGGCCAACGCTGTTTTGCCATATTAATTAGCCTACGACCTGTTCTCAGACCTACCAAATATACACAAAAAAATTCATAAAAATCGAAGCCGTTTCGGGGGAGTTCGATAACAAACACTGACACGAGATTTTTATATATTAGAAGATATTAATAGTCCTAAGTAGCGGTCACTACAAAAATCGCCATATGGAAAGGCTGTGAAGGCTTCGTTGTTGTCTCTAAATTTCTCGATAAATTTCTCCAAGTCCACACAAAATTGCAATAAAGTGTCAGGAAAGTTCGCTTAGTTTGTGGTTTACAGGTTACATTGTTTTGTGAAAAGTAAAAACGTTTTGAAACTGGTTTCTTCTATATTTATTGAAAAGACTATATTTGGGCTTACAATCGAAAATAAAAACTTCCTTGTATTAACATAAGTACTACTTCAGAATGTATAATTCAACTGAAACGTTCATATAATTGCTAACACTGTACATCCAATGTGAGGCTCGGTACAATAATTCACTATCTTACTCTTTCTTTACACTAAAAGCAATCTTCTGGTGAGCGAGAAGTTAATTGTTGGGCACGCGATAGAACAATCGTCTGTGCTTGCTACATCATGTTTTGGAAGGGTCCAGCAGTTGGATTGGAATGACAGAAATAAGGTAGGCCTCTTTCCAGACATCCCAACCCCCTCGGTCACCTGCCAATCTCATCCATTGCTGTCCGAAGGCTTTAGTAATATCACCGACCTTCGGGCCAATGGTCCAACTTAGTGTTTACTGAACTTAAACACTTGCTCTAAACAATAATCCATAAACCGAGAGACTAGTTTGATAAACTCTGTTCCATAAACTTAGTCATTAAAATATAATGACATTTGCGATGTGACCAGTTTTTAATAGAAAAATAATAGGGGTGTACACAATCGACATAAAATATCGACTTAGTTTTTTTTTCATAGTTATCTAGCAGGATCGCTATGAACTAATGTTAGATACTTTTACGCGAGTCCAATTCGCACTTGGCCGGTTTTTTTACTTAAAAAGTAAAATATATGGCTGAAATTTGGTGACACTTCAACGCTGGGTGGACTGTATAAAGCACACGAAAAAAGTTTAAAATAAAATGAGGAGATTAGACCAATTGATAGATGACGTAGTAGATAAATTTAATGTTAATGTATCTAACACTTAATGTAAACGATACAGACACTTAATTTTTTTCCATTCAATTTCATTTTAATATACTTAATAGTTGTTTTGCTATATCTTAAACCTTCCAAATATACACAACCTGATCCTTTTGTTTATATTTTTTCTATATCATTAACAGGCGTATAATTTTAAAATAAAATGAGGAGATTAGACCAATTGATAGATGACGTAGTAGATAAATTTAATGTTAATGTATCTAACACTTAATGTAAACGATACAGACACTTAATTTTTTTCCATTCAATTTCATTTTAATATACTTAATAGTTGTTTTGCTATATCTTAAACCTTCCAAATATACACAACCTGATCCTTTTGTTTATATTTTTTCTATATCATTAACAGGCGTATAATGTCTATTTCAGAATAAATTAAGAAAATATAATTTTCACAAACATGACAGTACATATTTTAAATGATTTAGGTTACTTCATGTTAATAAAATATACGTAAATATTTTCCATTCTTTAATTTAAGGCCACTAACAACAATAGTACGAAAAATAATTGATTATGTCGTTAAATCGATCGACTAATGAACATCCCTATTTTAGCTGGCATCCCTATACACTAACATGACAATTCTAATTGTCAAGTTACTGACTGAAATTACGGTACAAAGTTTAGTTTATTTGTACAAGTTTTGCTATAGTCAGGCTAGTGCTGTTATTATCGATATTTTGGAAATATGGCTTTTGTCGATGATCTAATCAAATTAATTTAAAAAGTGCCGTGTATGTACCATATTTCGAGGAGGCGTTTGGGTACTGCAGGTGACGCCTCTGGATTCTACAGACTAGAACTGGCGAAGGAGCAGGTGAGAAACTTAGATTGACGAAACTTGCGAGAGAAACGTTTATATGTTTTCTGAAGTCTAAAGTGGAAGTTAAGAAGCTCATAAAACTCATCTATTGTGAGGATTAATTTTATAAGTATATAGTTTAAGTACATAGTTTAGTCGATATTGATTATCGATATCGACTACGTCACTGTTTAATTTTGTCTAACCCTGGTAGACCTTTTTCTGTCACTTAGTTATCAAACTAGTCTCTCGGTTTATGGTTTTTAGTGTAGTCATTGTATGAAATAGTTTGTCACGATGTCACAGTCTAAAAAAATGGTTTGTACTCATGAGTATTGACCTCCCAAGCTGCATATTTTTTCAAAGACACGTTGTATTGTATATCGCTATAAGAAGATGAAGACGCTAACGTGAAGGAAAACATCGTAAGGAAACCCGTGGCTTAGTTTTCACCACACGTATTGACTTGTCTTTCCTGTGGGCTAGGCCGACTAAGCTGTCAGGATGATATAGGTGTTGGGCAAGCCTAATCCATCTAAAAAACAATGTTCCAGGCACTGCAGCGTCCGAGTGGTCCCTTCACCCATCTAGTGTGAGTGAAGGTGCCACTGGACGCTGTATAAATCATCTCATTACGTAGATGCAAAGGCCAAACTTTTATAAGAATATGGTCACGTCAGCGGCTAGGAGAGGCGGAGACGTCGGGCTGGGTCAGCAGGCTGCCCTCGAGATTATGTCGGACGTTGGGGTAGGGCTCCAAGCACATCTGGAACGGCTTGCTGCTCAGCCTGCCGACAAACTGACGGTTACTGAATGGTCGAAATTCGGGACACAGCATGTATAAGTGCGGAACGTTACAAGGGTCAAATGGCGTATAAATGCGGAATACGGCTTAGGCGAAACGATGCAAAAATGCGCGACATGGCATGGGAAAAATTGCGTAATAATACGCGACAGAGCATGGGCGAAATGGGGTCGAAATTCAGGAAACGGCATGGGTGAAATGACGTCAAAATACATGACATGAAATGTCATAGAAAACGGTGTAGCATAGACGAAATGACTAAGTTTAATGACAAACATGCGCTACACGATATGGTTGAAATTATGTACGATTAAAGGCTACGATCATTCGTATTTTTTCTTGAATGAGGCCATGCGCCTGGAATAAACAATACCGTATGTACTGAAAAAAAAATATACCGAATAAACCGAACTTACATTATTGGATCCGTTCTCTCATCAACGATCGATCCATGTAGAGTACAAATAGTGCAATGCTTGCGATAACGAAATTCATACGGACCTATGTACAGGGGTACATTGATCTAATCACTAATTGCAGCTTTATGAAACAGGGCCCTGGTGTTCTTGCCGACTTTTGACACTTATCCATAGTCGATGTAGGCCTATACCGCAGAATCAACCTAAAAACAATAATAATAATAATAACTTCCACACAATACAATCACTTGACGCACTTGTAAAGCTCAGCAATCTCGAGGGCAATGTACGTAGCGTCCCGCAGACTGCCGGGCTGCAGGAGCGCTTGCTGGCCGAAGTAGCCGCCGTCCTTGAGGTGAGTCAGCTAGAACAACGAATTTAGAATTAGCCCTGATAGCTGTGTTATTTTTTTTTCACATGAACTTTGGGCAACTGAAAGTTGTTTACAGTAGATTAACAGCTTTTTAGTGTATGAAAAATAGAGGGTTGGCATTGAAACGCTCGGCAAATACTCGAAACGGGGCACATAGCTCGAAGAACTGATGGCCGTTGGGGCGAAAAAGTTCTGACCTGGCGACCGCGGATTGGACGACGCTGTGTGGGAAGGCCCCCAGCCAGATGGTCTGAGTTACGGTGGCGGGGAGTCGCTGGATACGGGCGGCACATGACCGGGAAGCCTAGAAAACCATGAGGGAGGCCTATGTCCAGCAGTAGGCGTCAAATGGCTGATGATGATGATGACGATCATTGGAAACGCTGGAGGATCTGCAGAGTATATATGTGCAGGCTAGCACCGTACACCTTTCTAGGTCGCCGTGTTGGCGACTGTGCGCCACGCACAGGCGAGCTCACGTGTCTTGTTGCCTACGCCAGACAGTTGGCTTTTGCCTCTCATTAATAATTTGACTTCAAACATAATAACTGTGCACGGTATCTAATAAACACTATGACGACCTGAACATCAATGTCTACTTTCTTCATCCACCACCGCCCTACAACCTGCCACATCTGCTGTGCAACAGTTTCAGACGCTCTCCTCTGCTCGTGCAAGATAGTTTTACTGTTGGTTTCCTGTTTTCCGGAACATGTTATATTATTACATTGAAAGACATTGTTTCATTTAATGATCATCTTAAAGGTATGTTTCACTCGCTTCTTGAAAGGACGTGCTTTGAAATCTTGGAATAATAAAATGGAGATAGGCATTGTCTTACCTCTTTCCCATTAGCGCCGATGACAGTAACTATTCCAGACGAGATCAGGTATAGGGATTCACCCGGCTGGTTGTATTGCACGATTATCTGAAGCAACATTATTTTGTTAAAAAGAACTGGTTTTAAGAGAACCCATCAATCAATTTATAATTTCTGGTGACTGACCTCTCCAGGCATATACAGTTTGTGCACCAGACTGAAGATTATGGAGTTGAGCAGCGCCACTGGCATATTCCGAAAAAGTGCCACACCGTCTAAAAGCTTGCCGCAAGCGTGCATATTTATATCTTGCTTCAACGGCTCATTTATTGTATCCCTTATGGACTGCTCGTTGAAGTAATCCCCTCCAAACTTGTACTGAATAAAAAGCTTGATTTTCTGCCTCAAGATCATCGGCAGATTCTTACTTGCCATGTAATCCTCCAATTCCTTGAACCGACCGTTGTACACATACGTCGGATAATTCCTGTACATCTGCAGCCGGAGCAGCGTCATGAAGCCATAAGTCAGGAATAGAAGGCCCATTGTGGAAATGAAGGCGCTAAGCAGGAGTTCTTCAGTAATGTTCTCATTTATTGGGCGGTAGTAGCCTGCGCCGATGGAGAGACCGCAAACGGAGTCGAGAGATGAGACGTAACGCTGGAAGCTTGAGGTGTTGACGGTGATGAGTCGCCGTTGGAACCAGCGCTGGTAGGGCGCCGTCGCTTCGCCGAGCTTGTAGTGTGACGCAAGGCACGGTACCTGTGTCATTGTTACGGCAAAAGCAAATAAATAACTTCGACTTCTCCTGGGCCCAAAGTAGGATACCCTATGCTATGATAACCAGGCAAGGACATCACAAAAATGGAAAATCACATACATCGAATTTATGAAACTATGGAAATCAGTTAATATACCTCTTAAACATACCTACACTCACGCCTGTATCCCGGAGGTGTAGGCAGAAACCAGGGTTTGTATCGATCCTGAGAAACCTTTTCCGCTTCATCAACATTCATAAACTTCCAGAAACCCTTCACATAAAATAAAGAATATTGTTTATTGAGCACAAAGAAACTAAACAGACAATAGTAAACAAGGACAAATTGGCGGATACCTGGAATTTATCCTAATCCATATAAAAATATGGTACCTTTACCTATCTATATGTAGACAGCAATTACCACTAGACTGTCGAACTCATCTAGTATACCTACGTTTAGAAAGTTCTAAGTGTAAGTGGCCGCATACTTGGTAATAGACGTAGGTGGACCAATGAAAAAACAGCGTCATAATCGCTGCCACAGATATCAGCGACGTAGCCACGTAGCTCATGTCGAGCAGTTCACGAATATTCTTCCACTTGTCGACCAAGGAACTGAAGCGTAGCAACTTGGGTAGAAAGAAGACCGTGTGCGTGGGACACATGCAGTCTGAGTACAGTTGGATCAGCTGCAAAGGAAGAGCTCCAACCAGCTCGCAGACTAGGCCATGCTGCGCGTAGTGGATCGCGATGCGACGCCGCTCCAGCACCACCACCTTAGGAAAGGATATGTATTGTTATACTGCAATTTTACGAGCAGAGGAGAGCGGGCAGATGTTTATAGGACCGTGGTGGAAGAAGGAGATGCAGTTAGCTCGTCGTAGTGTTATACAGTTTTAGCAGGTATTAAGGTTATTTAATCTGCACATTTAAATTAGTACTAGCTTACCCGGCAAACGTTTTGCCTTATTAATTAGTCTGCGACTTAATCTCAGACCTACCAAATATACACGAAAAAATTCATACAAATCGGTCCAGCCGTTTTCGAGGAGTTCGATAGCAAACACTAGATTTTTATATATTAGATTAGGGGAAGCGGTTCAATTCGACTCTACTCGGAGCACCCTATGCTTAATCCAATATCTTACCTTCTGCCATTCATCGTTGTAGCCAGTAATCAGGTTGATGCCAATGTCTGCGAACGTGATCGCGTCACATAGCAGGATAAACGGGTCGTACGGGTTCGGACCTGAGAAACAGTCTTCTGGAGGATTCCTTGTTCCACATAAAGGTGTCAAACCGCATGGACATTTATAGTATAGTATCTTTTCTAGTCCAGATATTTCCTACTGCCTTGAAAACCCTAGTCACGTCATGAGGCAGTTGATTGACGTATACCTCGAGAAGTACCTACCGGTCTTTAGCTGTCTATTATTTTGGGAGATCCACTTCCAGCAACTTTTCAGATAACATGAAGTTTGCTATCTGAGTCATAGATCATAATCTATCCATATCTCTCTATCTAAATTTCATAAAGCGTATACTCACAATCGAAGAACGGCTGATACGGCATGTAGATGAACACCGCGTTCGTGAAGATGAAGAAGATGCAGTCCCAGTAGAACCGGAAAGGACTGTATGGGTGGACTAACAGGCAGTGGTTAGTACGCAGTTGCCTGGCTCTTTCCAGTCTCAGCGCGCGGCGGCTCTGCACCATAACAGCGCCTCTTGACCATTGGCCTGAAAAATTTCATACTGTCGATAGTTTGCATCGTCTCTCCTTTGCCAATAGATCTAACACTGCCCAAGTATATAATGTGGGATCCAGCCTGGATCCCACATTATATACTCGGGATCATCCAGGCAATCGTACATGTCTGAATAACGGGTGGCGAAATTAATAGCAACAACGGGAAGAGGAAAATGTTTCTTAAAATCACTGGATAATTGCGGTGGTGGAAGGATTGGGAGTTTCCTCGTAGGAAACGCGTGTTTTTGAGGTTACCACGTCAACGCGTAAAAGTTGATACTTCTGACTTCCCAGCATCCTGTAAGTGGTTTAGTGTTTCAGTTTCTTCCATCCCTAATTGTTCCGGGCCAGATCGTCGATGCTCGCCCATGTTGTGCTAAATGTCGGATTTCCTCTTGGACTTAAACTTCCCATATCCTCGGTCGACGTCAAGGCCTTTTGGCATTTATACAGTGCCGAGAGCTCGCGGTAGAGCACAAATGCGATGTGCCGACCGAGTTAAGTCCACTGTGTGCAGGCGCTGCAAGAATCTATCAGAAAAGCATCCGAGAGGAACGGCGAGACATCGTGAGGCACGCAACATCAGTATTCCAAAGGACCACGATCTGTCAAGTGTGTATAGACCGCGAAGAAGATATAGTGGTCACCGGCGAGCAGCCAGGAGCGCGCGCGGTGGGCGAGCCGGGGCAGCAGGCCGGCGGCGGCGGGCGCGTCGCCGGCGTCGCGCGCCGGCTGCAGCGCGCACACGTGACGGTTGTTGTACAAGGCGGGCCCCGATCCGTGGCTCATCCCACTGCTATCGCTACTTCGTAGCACGAACGGTCGGCTGAACCGATCTGATCGCGCAGATACCAACACGGATATTTAGTTGTTCTTTTGAGGCCGACACAGTGAATCGTTTGGCGTGTACATGACAGCCATGACAGAGGACTTTACACCTTCGCACTGACATCTCTACAAGGCACTTTAATATAGAGATATTTCTACTCTACTCTGTTACAGTAATAAACTTTTTAGCTACCATCAGGAATAAAACATTGTTTTATTTTTACTTTATTTTATTGTAGTAATTTTGTTGGTTACAAATAAATAAAAAAAGCTCTTTCCAGTATTTTTTCAAACAATTTAACCTTCTTGTACATATCAGTTGCGAGAGCGCCGGCACGGTTAGCCAGAAGTGGCAGGTTCAAGCCCCGGCATGGGTGGAATTTTTAGCCTCTAAATAGGTTTTAAAAAAAAAATAGAATATAAAAAAATTCGATGCTAAAAAGTCAAAAACTTTCGTCGGTTGTATTTTCATCGTCATCAGGCGGCTAACCTAAGTTCAACGCCCGGCATTCTCTTTCAAACCTTTCGGGACGTAAAAAATCTAATTTGTTTTTAGCAGATCACTGCGGTCAACCTACAAATAAAAGAAAAAAAACAATCTTTGTTCAACTCAGAATAAAGACTTTTTCCTGTGTATGTGATAGGCTACGGATTCTGTGATGTAACTTTATTCTACGCTAAAAAATAAATAAAAAAAACCCATACCTATTAAAGAAAAAAACCATCTTTGTTCAACTCAGATTAAAGATGTTTAATGTAGGTAAAAATATTTTTAATAGATTTAATTTCTGATTTTTGGATAAACGTTCTTATAATTGGCATTAAAATTATATATTCTTGCCTAACACGTGACACCGGCGAAATTGTACTGGAAAATCAGTGCAGTGAGTCCATAAAGCAGAATTGAATTGAATACGGTATTTGACACATCATCATCATCATCATTCAGCCACAAGAAGTCCACTGCTGGACATAGGCCTCCTCCATGGATTTCCAAAAAGACCGGTTGGAAGCGGCCTGCATCCAGCGTCTTCCTGCCACTTGAATGACGTCATCTGTCCATCTTGTGGCTGGTCGTCCCACGCTGCGCTTGCCGATATGTGGTCTCCATTCGAGAACTTTTCGGCCCCATCGGCCATCAGTTCTGCGTGCTATGTGCCCCGCCCACTGCCACTTCAACTTACTAATCCGCTGGGCTATGTCGACGACTTTCGTTCGTCTACGGATCTCATCATTTCTGATTCGATCTCGTAGAGAAATTCCGAGCATAGCCCTTTCCATAGCTCGTTGCGTGACCTTGAGCCTTCTTATGAGGCCCATAGTGAGAGACCACGTTTCAGTGCCATAAGTCATCACTGGTAACACACACTGGTTGTATAATTTTGTCTTGAGCGATTGAGGTATATTAGACGAAAAGACTTTTCTAAGTTTCCCGAAAGCTGCCCAGCCGAGTTGGATTCGACGATTGACCTCTTTCACGAAGTTGGACCGGCCTAGTTGGATTGTTTGTCCTAAGTAGACGTATTCGTCTACAACTTCGAGAGTCGTGTTCCCCAACGTTATTGGGGTGGGCACAACACGAGCGTTCGACATGACCTTCGTTTTGTCCATGTTCATTTTAAGGCCCACACGTTGGGAAACTCGACTGAGGTCGTCGAGCATTATGCCGAGGTCTTCCATCGTTTCTGCCATGACTACTATATCGTCGGCAAATCGAAGGTGCGTGATGTACTCGCCATTGATATTGATGCCGCGTCCCTGCCATTCCAGAAGCTTGAATTTGACACGATCAACAATAAATTATTTCATATGCTCGATTAAAACAAAATTACAAAATATCTCGGAAAATGTATCTTTTTTAATCAATTACTAGTTATTACAATTTTTAAATAGATTAAACATAAAAAGAGTGCTCTGAAATGTGACGTCATAAGCAAGTATTTTCATACAAAATTCCGTTTTAAAAGTAACTCATTTCATATTTTGTCAAATACCCAATTGATTAATGACTTGGACTTCGGACATTTTGTAAAAATGTTTTTAATAGATTTTAATTTATGATATTTAGGTTCTTATAATTGTAGGTTCTTATAATTGGCTATTTCTTGCTTGACACGTGACATCGGCGGAATTGTACTGGATAATCAGTGCACTTTAGTCCATAAAGCAGAATTGAATTGATTAAAAACATCTTCCAATGTATGTGATAGTCTACGGATTCTGTGATGTAACTGTATTCCACGCTAAAAAATATATAAATTCTGAATATGGTGATAGGTGAACGATTACTCCACACCGGTGTGTCCCTGTTGCAGAAGAAGACGTTCACAGTGGTGCACATGGGGCGGGCGGCCGGCCTCACGCTGGACTGGAGCAGCGGGTTCTCGCTCAGCGACGCCTCGCCCGGCGCCCCGCCCGTCTGGGCTTACAGGTCAATACGTGACTCGCGATGCTCATACATACTAATGTATTAAACGCGATTATTGTCCACCCATTAACAACGGTGGTAGCCTAGTGGTTAGAACATTGGACTCAGTAGCGAGAGACCCAGGTTCGATTCCCAGTGCGGGCATGTATTTATGACTTTGTTTTCTAAACAAAGCAAATAAACAAACCACCATAGTAAACTAATCAACAAACACCTTACAGTTATGTACATTTGTGAAGTTAAGTAGCGATACCACTCGCTAACTGTGAAGGAAAACATCGTGAGGAAACCTGAGTATTGAGCTATTTACATACCTCAGCGTTTGAAATCGCCAATCCGCAGTGGGTACGCGTGGTGATTAAGCCCATACTCTGTCCCTGAGAGAAGGCCTGTGCCCTAAAGTGGGACGTATATGCTGCTTATGTTAACCGTGATTATTTATTAGGTGAAATCTCGCGCCTTATCACCGGACTTATCCGCGTGTTGTGAGTCGGTCCTCTGCGAAAAACTAAAAGTGACTTGAGGTTAGACCACCTACCCTCACTACAATAATCGACTGTACTCGCCACTTCAGTCTACCCGTGACTACGGCAGCTGCGACGTTGAGGAAACGTCGGGAATCTATGATAATAAAATTTTAACTATAATAAATAATCGCGGTTTGACCCGTTTAATTAATATATTACTAGGTCTTTGCAATGCAGTGTTACTAAATCCCCATATTCATCCGAAAGTGAAGGGTTCTGCTGGCCAATATCTGACTACCTCGTTGGTCTAGCGGTATCACGCCGGAGGTCGTGGGTTCGATCCCCACTGGAGGCCGCCGTGCACTTGTGCAAATGGTGTAAGTCTGGGTGTGTGTTTGTGACGTCCTTGCCTGGTTATCATAGCACAGGGTATCCTAGTTTGGGACACGGACAAGTGATTGTGTGGCGTAAAAAAAAAATAGGAAAAAAATGAGAGTAAACAATTGTTACTATTAGGAGAACTTCAAAATCGCAAGAAAGTATCAGCTGTTCCACACATTCGGAATAAATATAATCTCCCATTTTTGAATGCACATGATTTGAATTACACTATTTATACAGGCTGTCACAAAAACTACACTCAAACAACGGTTTCGCTTTGTAGACAAAATTCCCTCTTGATTAAACGGCGTTACGATGATCTAAGTGATGAGCCGGCGCCGCTTTGTAGACTTATGCGCACTTACAATGAGTACTTT
Organism: Yponomeuta evonymella; assembly: GCA_963969515.1. Taxonomy (NCBI): domain Eukaryota; kingdom Metazoa; phylum Arthropoda; class Insecta; order Lepidoptera; family Yponomeutidae; genus Yponomeuta; species Yponomeuta evonymella. The sequence goes on along the minus strand of OZ018343.1, from coordinate 22,651,693 downwards.
CACCACATTGATCTATTTATGTTATCACCCGGCTTGTTCAAAAAGTCAGTGATCAGTGCTGTTTCTGACATTCTATGATTTTAGTTTTCTTGGTAAGTATTGTTCGATTGGTTGTCCTTGTTCCTTTGCTTTGTATTTTTGTATCTGTAGTGATGACTAGGTAATCTTCCTTTAACCTGTAAAATTGTTGGTTTCATCTAATGTTGGTTTTCAGTTGCCACTTAAACATTCAATGTCAGCGTCTGTGCTTATTCTGTTAAGTACGCTGTAGAAAACGCTGCTGGTTGTACAATTATATAGTGTTTATGTTATTAAGTTACATTAATGTGTTTGTACAACTGTTTGTTTTCTCTAATAAATAAAAATAAAAAATAAGTGTTTCGTTGATTGAGTAAGATTAATTTGGTTTCTTGTAATGACCTGTTAAATGTTTCCTGTGCAATAAAACTACTGACCGTTGGATTTTTTAAACTTTAGAATCTAAACAATCGACCAATCGCCATCGATCAAATTTTAACCAACCTATTGTCATTCGAGGAGAGATCCATGTAAAACTACTGCCATCAAACTGAACTGAATGAACCACAATTTCTTAACCTTCAATTGATTTTACAGATTCTCCCAACTAAGAGGGTCGAGCGATGACGGCAAATCGAAGCTCAAACTGCACTTCCAGGATCCCGAGACCAAAGTTATAGAGACTAAGGTAATCAGAGTTTGTAAGTCATTAAAGTACTTTACTATCATCCAGTGCGGTGGTAGCCTAGTGGGTAGAACATTGAACTCGGAAGCGAGAGACCCAGGTTCGTTTCCCAGTGCGGGCGTGTACCTATGACTTTGTTTTTTGAAGAACATTTGTGAAGTTATAGTAGCAATACCACTCACTAACGGTGAAGGAAAATCTTGAGGAAACCTGAGCGTCTGAGCTATTCACATACCTCAGCGCTTGAAATTGCTAATCCGCGGTGGGCACGCGTGGTGATTGAGCCTATACTCTCTCTCTCCCTGAGAGAAGGCCTGTGCCCTACATTGGGACGTAAATAAGCTGCTTATGACTTCCATCTTATGACTCATTCGTCGAATTTAAGCCTGGACCATGATTATCGTCATCATCATTAGTGTTATTTGCTTCTATTTTGTAGTCTACTAATCAATAGCAGTACGATGACATTCCAATAGTATAACCAGCGTAAATTAAATAGGCACCTCTCGCAAAGGAGATTCGAATCGCGCGAGGCGTCGAGTTAAGTTGTACGGGTTATACCATTGGAATGCGATTGGTAAGTAGACTACCAATAGTGTCAATGAAACAACCATCGCCGTACTATTATCACTCTATTGAACAACTGTGCACTTGGGCGAATCTACTCGAATTGTCGCTAATTCATAATTTTTCTCAACAAGCTCTCACAGTTCTCAGCGCAACAGAAATATAGCGCAACAGTTATGGTCGTCACAATATGTGAAAGTGTCAATCAAATCCAACTTATATACTCGTTACTATAGCACAGGGTATCCTAGTTTGGGACCAGGTCAAGTGATTGTGTTGTGTGGAAGTTATTATTATATAGAAAAAAAAAAAAATTTTTAACATCTGTTGCGCTGACAACGATGGATTGTGACAACTATGAGAATAGTGACGGCGACAATTTTGATTAGATTCACCCACTTAAGGCTGCTCTTACGAGGAGAATGCTCTCTCGCTCCTACAATTTAATAATTTTAATGATTGTAATAAAGTGAGTATACTTTTGATGTATGTGGTCTGAGGGTTTGACAGATAATAAAATTGGGAACATTCAAGGCATATGTTTCTTCTAAGTGTTTGATTGGGAAAACTTGATTCCAAAGTTAATAATTTTGGAAAAAAACTTACAACTACGTATAGGAAATAAAAAATATATTTATTTAAAGTGTCCGTAATTTAATTATACATCAAACCCTGAGACCACATTTATAAAAAGTTTTGTCGTATTAATTACAATATTAAAAAAAAAAAATAATTGTACAAGCGAGACAGCACGCTCTACGTAAGAGCGGCCTCGTAAGAGCCTCACCCCCTGGCACTATCACAAAGCAAATTGATCTCATATGTCGTCGTCCCGTATCGCAGGAGCTGGAATGCCAAATCCTGCAGAGCCTTCTCTTCTGCATGCACGCCTTCCTCACGGCCAAGGTGGCTTCAGTCGACCCTGCCTTCCTCGCCTCCATGCAGCATTCCACCTAGACGCCACTGGGTAAGGCCTACTTTCGCGTGGCGTTGCCAGTTACGTGAGTGTGATGTGACTATCGTGACTATCGTCAGAATATTGTAGATTCTCAGTTAATGCTCAATATTCCAGTAGGGAAGGCAACCGTGGCAGATGTACGGAGCCAATCAAAAAGAGATTTCGTTGGCCAATGAGGACGCTCCATTTTGTAAATGTTGATTACGGCGCCCCTCGTTTTAACTTTGCGTCGCGGCTCCACTGAAGCGTATCGGCCTGTTCTCAGAGCTTATCCCGATAAGCTTAAGGTCTAATTTTGAGTTAAGTCTTCGTTTCCTCGTACCTAAGGATCCTTTACGACTGGCTTTAATTAAAATGTTATCGTTGTTCCATTTCAATCTATTGTTCTTTGAAAAATCTTCTAAAGTTGTTGATAGTATTGTTAAAACTTTAATCTGATGATTTTGAGTATTGAAAATACGCCCTTGTTAAAATTTGATCGTTGAATTTTAATTCTGTAGCAAAAGTATCGAATGCTGACGCCTTATGATGATACATTCGCTTTTAACTTACTAATGTTTTTTAAAGCCTACACATTGAACTAAACAGCGAATGTCAAAGACTTACCTTTCTATATTAGCCCCTTTAAATCTCGACGTCAATATATTAAATCTCTTGAACATTTTACTATCGTCTGCCTTTATTATTTGAGATTACTTCTTGCAGATCACTCGTTTCTTCTTTACACTTTACAAACTCCTGCGAACGATGCATGACCATTTTATCAGTATTACTACTTTAAAATATGCGTCGGTAATATAATCGAAATTCTGTAAAGTTCGACACGTGGACGTCGTGTTGATTGACTAAGTACAGAGCTTGTGAAGTTTTTACCTTTGATGATCCAATATCTCTAGCTACCATCGTGATAAGTTCAAATCATTAAAGTAATTCTCGTGTAAGTGTAGGTTTTATATTTTTTAGTACATTCGACATTGTTTTTAAATTATTAAGGAGTTGAGATTAGCTTTAACATAGTTAAACGGGGCCGATTCTTAATATTCTGTCCCTAGTTGATGGCCAACCGGTAGATACATCCATGGTCTAAAGCTGTCAATTCGAGAATCGACCCGTTAGTTTTATTTACCCTAGATTAAATTATATTTACGCATCCATCACAGACTCTCTATGTAATTATGAATCTCATTATGCATTAAATCCAAACCAAAGATATTGCAACTGAAACGATACTCAGCGTACAACAGGTTATGCAGAAAACGGAGAGGCTATCTTACTGACTGATATAATAATGAAGGTACTGACTGTGGTTGTCGAGAAAACTGGATTTTTGTTTCTATTTCATTGAGTAGCCGATAATATTTGCTACTAATGCACTACTGTAGGTTGCAAATAAGGAACACAGTTTAGGTATTTAAATTAACAAATATATGTGATCCAAAATATTGTTGAATCTGGATAAGAGTCCAATTTTCTCATAACTGTGAGTTAAGTAGTTTATTGTTTAACTACTGTTACGTAGTTTCATTCATTATGCATTTATAAACATGCGTTTTTCATAATGTTATATACATGATAATAATGAAGATTTTTATTTAAATTTGGCATTCGAACTTATTAGTACAAGTATATTAGCCATATGGCTAGAATAAGCGAAGCGGAAACTCAGCACAATTATTGTGAAAAAATTATTCATTTAACGAATTAGATAATAATGTTTTGGAAGATATTACTGGACGAATTTGGTTTTTTTGTGTCCGTCGAGAACCTTACGTGCTTGCGTCATATCACTAATTTTAAGCAGAGATTCATTGAAATTATTTAACAAAGTATTATTATATTTCAACCGATTTGCGTGCGGTGATGCTACTCAAATATATTGTGTTACGAAGTGATATAGTATTAATTTGTTGGTGTAATTTTAATACTTTATCTTGATGATATCAAATGTGTGTGCCCGATACGTAATTGATAGATTACAATTCAAAAATATATATTGTTTGTTCACTCAAAATATATACATTGCGAGTACTTATTGAATATGAATGACGTAGAAAAATATATTGTTTACTAAAGTATCTATCTTATAAAGAAATGTTTCCTTGTGATGCTTCGAAAACTGTCGCAGATTAATGTATTTATTTATTTGATTATAGTGTATTCTATTGAAAGTTCCAGTAGGCCTTTGTAAGTCAATTGTAAGATATTTACATGCCTTTTTTCTAACAATATGTGTTGCTTTATACAACATCGATATGACACACAGACCATTTCGGTTTCTCGAGATTGTAAATATAATACATATGTAGTATGTTATTGATTACTTTGCACACTTATGTAGTTCATACATATACATCACGCTGTATAATCGTGTTATCGTATTGACTACGTAATTATGTTGTAGGAATTTTTTATATTTACTAGAAGAGAAGTCTACTACACCACAGAGGAATATTGTTATTGAAACAATTCATTGTTGTGTGGAAGTTATTATTATCGAAGTATGAACAAGACTTTTGAACTTTTGAGCAAGATTTTCTTACACGGCTAACTAATAAACCATCATCAATTTTACAAACACGGATTATAAAAAAAAAAACATAATTCTAAGATATGATTTTGGTGGTTAGGTTCGGGGTTTCGGACTTTATTTTAACCTTTAGAACTTAAATAATACTGTACTTACCGTCGGTTTCCGAATGGAGAATGTCTCGTTCTTAATTGAGATATTAGAAGAGACACAACGATCATCCACTGCCGGGTTAAATGCCACCTTTTTACGATTATGTCCCATACAAAACTACTCGAGCTACATCGTCGGACCATCAGGGCCGAGTCTCATAAAACTTCAATTCGTAGTTTGTTATGACAATTTGAGGTAATGTAGCAGAGTCTACTACAGTTAATCTGTCGGTCGATTAGACTTTGCAATTTACATCGAATTGTCATAGTAAACCATAAATTGTAGTTCTACGAAACAGGCCCCTGGTTGGTGGGCAGACCACTGATCGTTTCCTCTTAAGTAGGTATCTACTTAGTGAAGTTCTCAATTCAGAACCGGCTGTGAGATTACATCGAAACAACTACAGTTTGATTTTTTTCTAGTCACGAGAGAGCAGAGATGTAGTATATACTATACGATAATATGTCGTTGCTGATACTACGTCGTATACGTAACTGCGTCGCTGCTCTATAAGGGTGCTTACACACGGGCGGCACGTTGCGAATGACAGTGCCAACTGCAGCCGTCGACAGTTGCGGCCGTCGACAGCGAGAGCAGCCGTCGACGCGGATATTCGACGCTGACATGTCGGTGACTACCGTCGACGAGTGGCACTCGCAAAGTGCCGCCCTTGTATAAGCGCCCTTAGAAGAGTTAATATACTTGACTTCATTAGAAAATCATTCAAAATTGTATGCAATATAATAACCGTTTTCTGAGTTGAGAACTTCAATAATCGCTCTTATAGAGCAACAAATTAGCATATCTAAAAAACGTAGTATATACTCAGTATATATATTTACTATATATCTGTAGCAGATATTAATCGATCTAACCGCCGATTTCGGACTCAGTCTACAAATCAAAGTATCTTCACATTTCAACTGCGATTCCTTCAATAACAATGTTAGGCAGATGGTGGATGGTAGCATAACAGAACATGAATCAATCGATTAGTCAATTTAGCGAAAAATACTCAAGACTGAAATTGAATGTTGTGCGTTTTCAATTTCCTTTGCCCAACATCAGTTTTGTTAACGCATATGACCCGGTGCATGGAATACTCAAATCGCGTCTGTACATCTATTCAGTGGTAGAGAACGGTCTGATTATTGTCTGCATAATGTCATGTAATCAATATATACATAACGGCGCGAAGAGGCTTTGAAACTGTCGATTATTGTTAGGAATTTAAATGTTGTGAGGCATTCGCGAATATTGACGGCGTAACGAAAGAAAGTAAAAGCTTTATTAAACTTCTAAGATGTTTTTGTTTTTCTACATGAGTCTCATGCGGGGAAAGGCCTATGCCCAGCAGTGAGCCGCGGTGGGCTGATAATGATAAGTCTCCTGATGGAGACTCCTAACCATAGCACAGGGAATCCTAGTTTGGGAGCCAACAACCATTTTTTTTAACCCTTTTCTAAATCAAGTTTTTTCATTTTAATTTTTTCATGTTCATTAACTTTTCAAATTCTATTTGCTTTAAAATGAACGGTTGGGGAGCGAAACCGGATCCTCTGTATCAGGATCTTGACCAAATATCATCGAGTTATCAGGACTTTGTCATTGAGACTTCGGTGAAAGTAATCTATTTAGTTATTTAAAAAGTGAACTTATAGGTAACAACCAAATGTAGCAATGAATAGTTAATAACAAAAATAATAATTTAATCTGTAGAATTCTACATTATCCGATCGGATCACCATTACAATGGTTTTTAGGGTTCCGTACCCGAAGGGTGCCAAACGGGACCCTATTACTAAGTCTTCACTGTCCGTATGTCTGTCTATCTGTGTATCTGTCTGTCTGTCACCAGGCTGTATCTCATGAACGGTGACAGCTAGGCAGTTGAAATTTTCACAAATGGCGGCAACAGAAATACATCATCTGTGAAAATTTCAACTGCCTAGCTATCACGGTTCGGAAGAAACAGCCTGGTGACAGACAGCCAGACAGACAGACGGACAGTGAAGTCTTAGTAACAGGGTCCCGTTTGGCACCCATCGGGTACGGAACCCTAAAAAGGTTAGTCACTTGTTCCCCCGTTCCAAGGCCAGTCTAATTCGCGGGTGCCATGAAGAGGTAAATTAGTCGGGTATACCTGTTGTACATTATTAACGGAATAAATCGTATCGCGCGTGTCAGTATGACCAGCGGCCTACATAAGCGCAACGAATCCTGAGCGATTCCAATCGTCTAACTGTCAAATTCCATACTAATTTGACAGACTATTGGAATCGTTCTGAATCTGTTGCAGGGTTCCGCCGCGCGGAGCCATCGCGTGTGTATTGTTGAACATTATGTATGTACTTGTATCTATTAGACAAATAAAATATCGTATAAATAATGTTTCGCATATTTTCTTCTACCTACCCATCCCATGAATAGAGGTCACTGCCTGGACTACATTTTATACTACTACAATTCATGGTTTCCTTTGACAATTCGATGTACTTTGCTCAGCCGATTAACCCACAGAATAACAAGAAGGACAATTACTATACGAATCGGCTACGCAATATATCGAATTGTCTTAATAAGTAAATAATAAAATTAAAATGAACATTCTTTTCAACACACCTGCTCGTAAAGTAGGTCTTATTACAGCGTATTTACACTGATAATGCAGAATATTACCCATGCCGTGCCTTTTACATTACATTATCGGACTAGTGCCTTTTCATTACATATCTTTTTAAATATTAGCAAGAAGTATTAATGTTTCGAAAACAGCTAAGTAGTTATTTGCGTAAATATAAAATTAAATTCAAAATGTGATAAATAATTAAAGAATTTCATGAAACTGCTTGTTAGCTTGTTGGTATTTATATTTTGACGGTGTATTTTTACCTATAAATACCCAATTTCAAAATAAATATGTGGCTGATTAGCTAATTTGCCGGTGCCCTTATCTCAGACTTGCGCGCGCATGCAGCGCTGAGCGCGCGAAAAAATAAAATTACGGCCGCCATCTTTTAAATGGGTTTCTGTTTGTTAAGTTTATTCACAGTATTGCATTTCGTTAGTGTTGTTTTTTCATTTACTTTTCCTCGCAAGTGTGTTGAAAAACGTCGTATGAAACACGTGAGCATTGGTCATTACACTTCTCGTCTCCATTAAGCCTAAAAACCGACTCGAGTATAATGACCAACATACCACACTTGTATCATAATGTACATTCCACCCTATCCGCTATCATAGTCAGGATGCTGATGAGGATAATGAAGATGCTTATTAAGCAGCTTAATAAACTATGAATTGCAGGTAGTTTCAAGTTAGGCATCATCCGTTTCACTCCTGTCCGCTCAGTCCTCTTCAACTCTCCTCCTTTGTTATCGATTTTATTTTAATATTTCATTCATATTTTAATATAAGACTTTTCATACAAAAACTTTCACAAGGCTATTTTTTTTTTCGCGATTTTTTATTGGTAAAGTTTCATTGCGATCCGGCATGTCGTTTGTGAATTAAAACTAAACAACGTTTGTGTGGGAATCGCTTCGTGAGGCGCCCTCTTAAGGGTCCACCCGGAGCTAACTAGTGCCACCAATGGAAAAGATATCCTCTTTTATAATACGTTTGTTTTTAAATGGCGTTTTTGGCAAAAATATTAAAGTCCCAGGTTCGTGGCCTAATGTTCTAAAAATAACTTTAACCATTATAGAGATTTATGAATTTAACTTTTTGCAAAAACGTATTACTTAAAAGAAGATACAATTATTTTCCATTGTTTAGCACCGGGTTGCCTCTTAACTAAAACTTTATTGTTTGTACCAAGGTGCCACGTCATACATTTCTTGCATAATGACATTTTTTGACTGCGAGATTGCGTTACAAGTAATGATTTTATTATACTACATTTGACCTCTGTTTTTCCTCTGTGGTTGTACATGGACGTGATAATTTCCTAGTCAAACGGGATTCTTACCACGATTATTATTTTTTTGTGTTCTCGATATTTCAGCACTCGAATAAATCAAACATTAATAAGGCCTGGCTAGTATGAATTTTTTCATTGGTTTAGGCCATTTTTTCTATGTGATAACGTTAATTTTAAAGTGGTAACTATTATCCTATTGCCTTATTTAAGGTTAAGAGACCCCACAACCCCACACTAGCGTCTTTCGAGCGTCGTCGTCGTGCCAGCGTCCGCACAGCGTCGACGCAACGTCGACGCCGCGGCGACGCGACGCCAGCGGTGGGCGGCCGCCGAACGCCGGGCTTGCGCAGCGCTGGCGTCGCGGCACTGCGGCGCTTGTCGCGTACAGTCAGTGTGAATATGGATTCCAACGAAGAAACACTGCTGTTGACATTACTGATAAAACGAAAATTAAGTAAACGAAAAAAGAAACGTCATCGTCAATATTGGCACGATCCTCTGTGGAGTTGTTGTGTTCAGGAAAGCGATTATTACGTATTGTATTGTAAACATATAAAATAATAATAAAAAAACATTTTCACGTTTATCTACGAATGTCAAAGCAAACATTTGACGAACTTTTACAACTGATTCAAAACGATATAAAATATCAAGATACCCAAGAGTGCGTTGTGTTGTGTATTGTACTTGTTCGCCAAAAACGTTGTGCTGGCGCCGCGGCAACGCGACGCCAGCGCTGCGTAAGCCCGGCGTTCGACGGCCGCCCAGCGCTGGCGTCGCGTCGCCGCGGCGTCGACGTTGCGTCGACGCTGTGCGGACGCTGGCACGACGACGACGCTCGAAAGACGCTAGTGTGGGGGGTCTCTAACAATACCTAGTGGTAAAAATTCCATTCCTTTTACATTTATGTCTGCCTAGCGATTGCTACTACCCTTGGGCACCAGTCTCATCTCTGTATTTGTATTAGTATGTGTATTTGGTGGCAGGGAGTCGCTGGATGCAGGCGGCATGAGGAAGGCCTATGTCCTGCAGTGGGCGTCAAATGGCTGACGATGATGATGATTTGTATTTCTTGTTGCATAGGATGTTATAGAGATAAAATACTTTGACCATAAAGGTAAAATACTTTGACATTGATTTTTTTCTGTGTTCCACCAACCGTTTGAACTGATGTAGATGAATATTGTAAGAATCCTTTTGTCATCCGTGGTAACATAGGGTAGTCGGTTTTTTTTTCAAATTAGGTGTATTTCATAAATTATTTTCAGGAGTAGAGAGCTAGAAAAAAGAACACGTTTGTAGTTTTCTAGCTGTTATATTTATTTCAAGCATCAGGAACAAAGTAAAGCTACACAATAGAAACTAGAACAAGCGACATTGAACATGGAGCACTGATTGACACACACAAACTAATGCTCACTAAACGCACAAAAGAATTACAAAATTAAATGGTAGAAATAAAATGGAACTAACCAGAAGTGCATAGAATGTAAGCTTAGTTTATGTCGGACTTTCGAGATTTGACATTTGATTTTCACACATGCACTGAACTGAATTTGCCATAATGGCTAGTCAGTGTCAGCTGTTCTTTAGGAGTAACAAACAATTTTCTGAAATACTGTCTAAGCCTAGAAATTGATAATGGGGATTGATATTTGTTGAAAGAATTACTTAGGACAAACCGCTTAAGGCGACCCCTCGATGAGCAATTAAGCACGATCAAACCTCGATGTGTGTCCTCTAAACGTATTAGTAAAGTTTCCTTGCGATCCGTCCGGCATGTGGATAGATAAATGAAAAATTCCTTATGTCGTTTGTAAATAAAAACCAAACTACGTTTGCACGGGAATTGCTCCTTAAGAGGCAGCCTTTACAGAGTTTATTGTCTTCCATATACTAACGATTTCAGTGGACGGTTTGTATACGTCTAGGAAATACATAGGTATATAGGAAATAGCTGAATGTATAAACAATGTTCTGTTCTAGAGGGTGATTTGAAATCGTTAGCTATATTTTGAGAGAATGTTCTTTTCATGGTGAAAAACAGTATTATTAATGATTTATCAGGATTTTCGACCTTTTGCTTGAACTCAGACTCCAAATTCAAAGTCGTACGAAGTATCATGACGTTGTCTGTCCTCCGACATGCGTACACAATTGAGTCGGTCGGCTCCGACCACCGACTTGGTTTTATAACTTTTTGTACTGATATTGTTTGACTATGCTTGTGTGAAGTAATTTTGGGTGACTAAAAAAAAATTTCTTTTGACTCCCCATTTTTTTCCAAACTAGAGCCATATGTTTCTAAGTCATGGTTAGAATGTCCCCTTAAAATTACTCAATCGAATTCAAAGTCACCCTGTAGTTATTGTAGTTGTGTTATTACAGAGAAAAATAGTTTACATCTCAGAAAACAGAAAGTTTATGTTGTCCGAATATCAAATACTTCTGAGATCTGAAAATATTATGTGGTGCTACTGGTACTGGTGTCGTCTGGTACATGCGTATTAAACTGGTTTATGACATCTACGGAACAAATCCTTACTATCTTGATTTTAATCGGAAAAATCGTTACCATGTAGAACTTTCATGGATATATTTTACATCTTCGTTATGTTAAAAACCTATTTAGAGGCTAAAAATTCCACCCATGCCGGGACTTGAACCCGCGACCTCTGGCTAACCGTGCCAGCGCTCTCCCAACTGAGCTAATGGGCAAGTGCAGGCATCAGTGAAATTTCGAGCCTCTTCACAAACTTCTCTGTATTACGTACAGGCTGCGACCTATTTAGCCTCTAAATAGGTTTTTAAAATTGTCTTGAGCACGGGTTAGTGCAACGAAAAGAATATAATCTTCGTTATGTGCTCACAAGATGTAATGCAAGTCTGGTCAATAAAATGATAATTATGTTACTTATACGATAATTTACTTTGGAAACTTAAATATGCTACGGTTTGTTCATTATCGTGTTAAGTTCATAATAGTTTTGCCAATATATTACACACGCCATTATTCAGGGATACCTCTAAAAGTCTAAAGTGTGCAATTCCTGGAAAGTATGTCATTTACCGTCGCAGAACCACAACTGGTTCTAAGACTTTTGAATCATTTTTGTTGAATATTCCATATCCGTTTTACAGTATACAGCTTTTTAGTTGCGCTGACTGTTAGTTACTACATAATAGCCCATTTTGTATTCTTTTGTGTAGGTCAATAACTTACCGGAGTCTGTAGAGTTAATTTAACCTTAATAAGTATATTGAAAAATATAAATCTGAGAAAAAACCTCGAAACACAAACTTTTAACGACTTTAAAAACCTATTTACTTAGAGGCTAAAAAATCCACCCATGCCGGGACTTGAACCCGCGACCTCTGGCTAACCGTGCCAGCGCTCTCCCAACTGAGCTAATGGGCAAGGCAGGCATCGGCGAAATTTCAAACCTCTTTACAAAGTTCTCTGTATTACGTACAAACTAATAACTTTTAATGACTTGTTCCAGAAATTGCTGCTTTTTAAGTTAACTTCATATAAAAACAAAAAAAATATGCCGAACGTTACGGTGATATTCTTTTAATTTTTAAACACCTCCTAGTTGGTATTGACGCCTGTCAGAAAGCAATAGGTATTTAAGGATCTTTACGACATACAACATCAATAAATATATCTCATTTTATATAATGATTTGTAAACAAACGGAAGAGTCTAAAATAGTGGCTTTGCAGTACAGGGTACCTTGTGCGTATCTATTTCGTCCTCTACATAATAATAGTAATGAGCTATAATATTGTATATTTCTCTTAGTACAATAAACTACCAAGGATGTCGTTAAGCCTAGAGAATGACGTTGCAAAATACACAAATTTGGTAAAAATAACGTTTTTATAATAATATGATAGTGACATAATTTTGTAAGTTTATTGTCTTAGTAAATATTCATTATTGTCATATAATGTCCTCGATGGTATTAAATTAGCAGCCCTATCCACAAGATTCGTTGAAACAAAGCCTAATTGATATTTAATTGAAATTCCGACGAGTTTTGTAATAGACCGAACAAATTGACTGACCCGGGATAAAACACTTTGGATATTTTTTTTTCATACAAGTATCTTGAGCAAAATGTTATCAATTCGCACTGAATGATCTACTCGAAGAGCACAATACAGAGTGCAGATAATAGAGGTTCTGTTCTAATAGACATCCAACACTCAATAGGCAATTACAGACATCGCAGCGTTTGACTAGGACGACAGAGCATCGTCTAACACGAGATTAGTAAGAAATACACAACCTTCGGTAACCTGTTCAATATCCGCGGCCTAACACCCAAACACAAAACGATCGACAACACCAACTAAACGAGAAAGGCAACATTCACCCGATTCATTCACAAATTTTATCCTCTCATCGCACTTTGATAAAAATACAAAATATGTCAAAGTTATTTAGAATCACCGTTTCCTCCGTGAATATCAAAATACTTATTGTCACTATACATAGAGCTAGTTACATAAACGTACCTACATAAGTGCCTGAGGTCTACGCTAGTCAAGCCGGCTGACCAGGACCTGCCCTGAACACAAAACATCGTCTACGTTACAGAGAACAGCATCTTACCTACGTCCGGCGAATATACACGATACATAGCCGCCAGCTACATGCAGCCTACTCGAGTGTACGTTAAACATTAAGAGCTGAACATGTATAATAACTACACATGTTCTATAAAGCCAAATACCAATGCATCTTTATGTCATTATGTTTATTATCGTTAGGTCTCGTAAAGTAATTTGTTTAAGACTACAGTTCACACTGCCCTACGAACTAAACGATCTGAGAAACGAGATAGTATTCCAGCTAGGTACATAACACTCGTGTAGAATTGAACAAAGCAAGTAAATCACGCCAAGATTTTAGATAGAATTCACTTGAAATTTTTTCTTCTATCCCCCTCTCGATAACCCCGCAAAACCTTTTGTTTGGCGTTTTTCAAACTGAATATACCGCTATCCTAATAGGTACAGATTTACTTGCTGAAACTGAACTTAATAAATCGTGTGAAAGAAACAGCATATGGTAGAAGTAACAAAGGTGAGAAAGAGAGAGTTAGATCACAGAGGTCGCAGTTCCCGACCACTAAGCGAAGGTCCATAACGTCTTGCTACAACTAGATATAAATTATACCTACTGTTACTTTACGTAGTCTAGGTATTTCTTCGCTACTCTAACAACACAACACAACATAGAACAACACAGAATCCACTCTTTGGCGGAAAACATAATTAACGTTGCCCTTTTAATTATTACCAATATTTTGAAAAAGACTGTCAAACTGAGCGGTGACTCTGGGTCTTTGATAATTAATAACTGACTTTGAAACCTAAGTGTAGATAAGTGGATATTCTGTGCCTTCCTATTTTGCAAAAATATGCGGTCTAACCCTGGGCAGAGCCATAACAAGAATATTTGTTGCATAAATTGTTTGTCGCTGATATTCGGCATAAATTTTATTTTCCGCTTTGAATCCTAATCTTGTTTACGCAATTCCAATTCAATCCATTATGTAAATTGAAGGGCGCACTGGTACAAAAATACGTAAAGCTCTGTCCAAGATTCAACCAATGATTATTCAATGTTATCTAGACAAGTCACTATTTGCAGGAATTAAGAGATGAATTATTTATTGGATTAAATAATCTAGGTTTGAAAGAGGTTTTTACAACATAGCATTTCTACCCTTTTTGCCATAAGTTGTTTTGTTTTCGGAACTCGACAACAGAAAGGGTTTTGAGAAAATATGCTCTTCTTAAATTGGTAGATAATTATCAACTTATGTAAAGATTTACAATGATTTACTTAACAACACTTTCAAAAAGCTCGAGATTAGATAGAAGACTCATAAGAAGTCGACAACCATTCTTTCGTAGGTAATTATAATGTAGACATATTTTATGTCACGATATAATTAAGTAGGTAGGTATAGTTTTGAGCACGAATTGTCTAACTCCTAAAATATATCGGCTCCTCTACAAACGCAGCTGTGTTGACTAGTAACGTTACATAATCTTTATCGTAAAACCTAATTTAAGACATGACAAGTCTATCTATTCTGTGACTACGTTATTAAATACTTATATATCTATTATATTGTCTCTTACATTTATTAAAGCTATTTTGCTACTTTTCTCCACCTGACCTTCGATTTCGAAGAAAATATATTTCATTTAACTCTATCTAAACATATATCTAAAGAAGAATTCTTTTAATAAACCTTAACATCTGTATAAAATATGTATGTCTAAACTTTATAATATTGTCTTTAGTTTCTGAGATATATTGTCATCCACGTTATAAGTCGATATATACTTTATTGTCTTAGGGAAGAACGCTTAGTATTAAACATGTTTTATAAATATTGTATAACACCACCAATTTCATATATTAGACCCGTTCCTAAAGATGCGAAATTGTCTTAGTATATTTTACCTTCTATAATGTTATGTTAAACTATAAAAGCACTTCACACTACGCTACGAACATCAAACATCAAACAATTGTACACTTGACGACAACACGGAGCCTCTAAACGATATCTGACATCGCGGACTCAAATCAAAGTCAAGACATGAAGGGATTCCGTAAAAACTTTCCTAAAAGGGCTAAAGCTGAAACCTTAACACTATCACGAAGTATAAGAAACCTCTGCTTATAACCGAGGCGCCCCAATATTTCTTTAATAGAATGTCACAGTTAAGGAGCTTTACCATTACTCGTAAAAGTATATTTTTCCTTATTTCGTGTAAAACATCAGATAAGTAGGTATATCTAATACGAATAGAAAAACATTAAGAGACACAATATCAAAACGATAAAATGTAAGTAACGTTGACACACTACGGGTCAGATCTGATAATTTCATAATAAACGATTTCATTAGTATCACAGCTTCACATTTTTCACACGATAATCGAGTGATATGTTAAAATATTTAGCCATTTGTCGAGTTATTGTCGAGTTTCATTATTATTGTCGAATATAGTCCATGTAATTTACTCCATGACGACTTTCGTCATCTGAAATGTCGACGTCGACGTCAAAATTGTAAATATTCACGTCAGTGACAATCCTATACCATTGAAAATACGTATTATACGTAATTTCCTGGAGTGTACAAGCTTGGGGAGTCATGGTCGCTAAATCCTTACACGCCCTTACATCGACATTTTACTCAAATAATATGACCAATCCTAACGCTATCTCATTATAATTTAAATTTCCATTCAAGAATATCAACCAATCTCTATCGAGAGGTTCAGAACCTCGCCTCGCTAAACCCTGTGACCATCGGCGTACTTAAAAGCCCAAACACATAAAGGCATGGCACGGCCGCTCACTCCAGGCCGCCTAGGTCCGCCGGCGACTCCGGCGCTCACTCGAGGCCGTCGTAGGGCGCGGGCGCGCGCGCGTGGCCGGCGTCGAACTGGCGGATGACGGCGTGCACCCAGTGCGCGTAGTGCGGCACGTAGGCGTAGACGCCGGGCAGCCGCGGGTGCGCGCACTTGATGCCCCACGACACGATGCCGCCCACGTACCAGCGCGACGGGTCCGCCGGCTCGCGGCACAGCAGCGGCCCGCCCGAGTCGCCCTGAGGGACGGACGTCGTGAGAAACGCTCTTCGGCTTTACATTACACTAAGCTGAGGCCGTGCTCATTTTAGTGCTCGCGGTACGCCAAGAAAGCTGCATATGGTGTTAAAAAAAAGCAGATAAGACCCCTTTTTTACGGAACCCTACATTGCGCGTGGCCCGACACGCAGTTGGCCGGTTTTTTTTTGTGCTGCGGATCAAATTGATCGTATGGCCTAAAGATCAATCGTTGCAATTTTCATGCTTTTAACACAATTTGCAGTTTTACTGAAATTCGGGGTGCACTGCTAGGAAGGAAGTTTTTGGTAGGTACCTGTCTGTCTGATTAAGCAAAAAGAGTAAGCACGCCACCCAAATCAGGATAGTTATAATTTTTTATGAATTTGTGTTAGTAGGGTCAGTTAGTAGGTAACAGATAAAATACTTGAGTTAAAGTTTGACGTCAAGTAAAACTTCGTCAAACTTTAATTAAAGTCAAAAGGTATTTATAAAAATGTTATTTTTTTAGAACACTCCTCAAATGCGAAATAGCCTGTGGTAAACCGAAAGTATTTAGTTAAACCGAGGAGCCAGCGGCCACACAGAAGCGACGACGTGGGGCACGGAAACGACGCGTCGTTAATCCAATTAATATTCATAGGAAATGTACTGGGACGAGACGAAGCCCACACAGAAGGTACGGGGCGAGGGCGCGATTTCTCGCAACGCGTCGCGTCTTTTCCGCGCCCCCGCCCCACGTCCCTTCTGTGTGGCCACGCTGGCTTAGAGGAATCGTTGTCTCATAAACCGTACACTGCGCCGTATACGTTCGTATCATATAACCGTTCGTTCGTATCGCTGAAAAGCATCACATCCAAGTGCGTACGCGCCTCACCCACCTGGCAAGCGTCCTTCCCGCCCTCGGCGTACCCGGCGCAGATCATGCCCTCGGTGACGTTGAGGTCGCGGTGCTCCAGCCACTGCTGGCACAGCGCGCGCGCCAGCACCGGCACCTCAACCTCGTTCACCGCCGGCTCGTACTCCGACACTGCGCCCCACACACAACACAACGTTGTACTATAATGGGGTGCTTGCGTCAAACTTACATTGAAGTACCATAGACGAGACGATATAGAAAAATTCAAGAAAATATAAAAAAGAATGTCACAAGTTATTTCTCTCTGGGTTTTCAGGGCCCCAAAAATAGCGAAAAATAAAGTTACTCTAATAATAAAAAAAATCTTATTATATTTCCTCTTTTCATTGAATTCTAAACGTTTCCTAAAAACGGCGCAGATAGAAACTCAAATATTGATAAACGCTTCATGCATTATAAGGCTGCTTCTTAGTTAATTAAAGCTCTACGTCCCTCATAGGTCAAGACGAAATAATCCGGTATTCTGTCTGAACAATTTCTCAATAAGGTATAGACAAAATTAATATTTCTGAAGAGTCTTTAATAACTTTATTAAATTAACGAAGAGCATTGACATAGACTTAAGTGGCTATAGTCTGAAATCTAGACTTAATGCGATTTTTTTCCGGTGAGTAATATTTAAACCTATTATACATAGGTACACTTGAGGCTGTCAGCGCGAAAGTGGCCTAACTCACAATTTTTCATACCCTATTTTCACCCATGGATAACAGATGGCGTTGTAGACATTATTTTTTTGCCTACGAAGCAGACTATGTATTCAATTTAAATTCATGAAAATGTGTAGATCATTATTTCCATATACTAACTATGTTAAGCTTAGGCCACTTTTGCAAAGTGGCGGGTTCAATTATACATGTTAACAAAAAAAAGAAGTATATAGGAAATTCCTATCTAGGTACCTATTATATTAATTTATGTTGTGTCCGATGTTTGTGTTATATGTAATCTGTTGCTTATCATTATCCTTCTCTCTCTATAACGGACGGCATTTTAGTCACCTGACAAACTTTGAGGGATATTTCTACTCGTCAATATAAACAACTTTTACTATGGGGCCAAACAAATCAGAGCAAAAAATAAATCAGCTGTTTCATACATTTAGTGCAGTACTGGTTCTATCTTATGTATGGAACGGCTTATTTATTTTTTGCTCTGATTTGTTCGGCCCCATAGTAAAAGTTGTTTATATTTATGAGTAAAAAGCCCCTTTAAAGTTTGGCAGTTGACTAAAATGCCACCCGTATAGCTATATACCTACATATATCCATTTAATTTCAGATTACAAATCCATAGTTTTATTAGTAGGTACACACAACTTATATCTATTTTTAGTACTTAGAAACTACTAGATAGATAGATGACTCTTTATTGCACACCAGTAATGTACAGAGATAATGTACCTACTTAATATTTAGTTATTATAAGTATACAATCGGCTATACCGTATTTATAAGTAGATTGTAATAGGCTATTTTGACATAAGTAGCCTAGTAATAGGCTATTTTGACAGGTTTCTGAAAACCATCTCAGATTTTTGGTTGGTGTTCATTGAGTACCTACTCAGAAAGTGGTAATTTTTTACTTCTTTCGTGTATTTCTTCTAAACAAAGCAAATAAAAATTCACTTTTAAAATAAGCCGCCAAAACGCTATCTTGGGCAATATGGCGTCGCACAGGAATCAGTGACGTCAGTAAGGCAACAAACGTCAACTCTACAGAACAATACAAGGAAGAATGTCGGCTC
Organism: Yponomeuta evonymella; assembly: GCA_963969515.1. NCBI lineage: Eukaryota > Metazoa > Arthropoda > Insecta > Lepidoptera > Yponomeutidae > Yponomeuta > Yponomeuta evonymella. The sequence continues at coordinate 22,632,550 of OZ018343.1, read as the reverse complement.
CATAGAAAAAAAGAGGGATACTGATATTGACTATAACGCCATCTAGTGTGTGCCCCCAGAGCGAGAGCTTTTAAATACTAGGGCGCGGAAAAGCAAATTGGTGGACTACTATAGGTTCCTTGAAAAATCTGAGAATTTTGGGGATTCTACACGGATCATAGACACGTCATCATAAATTCGGCCAATCCAGACCGTTTTCGATAAAATGACTACGGATACAATATTATCAAGTTTCATCCTAGTTTTTTGAATAAATTATCCAATTTTTTTAGTGAAAATGATCGGTAACGAAATCAGTAGGTTTTAATACCCATAATTTTTACGAATACATATAATTAATACTTTTTTCCACACTGTTAAATAGCTTGGCCTTCAGTTTCCTACGTGGCTGTTATATTGTGCTGTTAGTCTTCCTTAAAATAAAATATACAACACAATGACTTTTCCTGCCCGCGATCTGCGATACCCCATGCCATAAGCAGACAAGGATATCACCAACATGGAAGTACACTTAGTCTGAGGCCATTTGTACAGATCAAGTACGACGTCCTCAAAGGGTAAAAACTCTGACATGAACAAGAGCTGCCGTTTATGCCAGTTGAGGTACCTACATCCGTTTTATGTTTGTTAGGCAGACGCATTTTCTGTTTCATTAGTACGCAGCAATTAAAGAGTGTGACATTAATTTGTAAAAAATCATATGAACAACCTAAGTAGGATCTTATTAACACTATTTTGGAAACAGGACAAGTGATTATATTGTGTAGAAGTTATATATTTATTCATTTATTTATTAGCAAAGTAAGTATCCATACACCAGCCACAGCTTGTACCGTGAGGTATGAGAAAGTCCCGTGGACGAATTTAAAAAATGCCACCGCTGCTTCTCCACACGCACAATAACTCAGCGCATGACTGAGGCATCTTCTATAAATTCCTGATTGTGGTATGTTATTCCTAGGAGTTGCAGGCTCGCGCTCAGAAGGCGGCAGGTACCCTTGTGAGTTTAATGTCCTGGATTCTCAAAGACACCGAGAGGGCTAGCGCGACAGGGACTCTTCCTTACCCTACACCCAGCAGTGGGCTCTATTATACACAGATTGGATAGATAGATACGCTAGTTAGCTACGCAGATAGAACGCTATCTGACCGCATTAAGAATACTGACTGTCTTTGTCGTCCCGCTTGCCCCAGCCGATGACGGTGCAGTGGGTGCCCGGCTTGATCTCGCGGTTGGCCGGCGGCAGGCACACCGGCGACAGGTGCTCGTGGTAGCGCACCCGCACCGACAGCTGCGGGCCCAGGGCACTCGCGTTAACCACTACCATAAATATAATACCGTAGACTTTTTTTTTTAGTAAAAATAAAATCGCAACGCATAATCAGACCAGTCACAAAAAACTTTGAAAAGACTAAGTTTGCAGTTTTTTTGTCCATTTTCTCTCCAAAATGATCTAGATTTTTAAATGGACATCTAGTTTGACTTGTAACGTTCATTAAGTCACTGTTTCTGTTTAGCTCTGAGATGCAATGTCTCGATCGAGACAAATGCCTATGACTGTCAGACTCCAATAGGATAAGGAGGCTCAAAAGTTGTAATTTTGAGGATATCCCGAGTTTTCCCCGCTTAAAAAATCTTGGCTTGTATAAAATGGTTCCTTCTAAGTCTATTAAATCTGGGCCTCGATTCTGTTAGTGCGTTTAAGAACAAGGCATCGATGCAATGAAAGAGTGTGTTACTAGACTCGAACTTGACGCAGCCTGGAAGACGACGAGGTCATACAATTGTCAATTGAATCAAGCCCCTGGTTTTATCGATTTAGAATTATTTCGCCAGATTTCATACGAGTACCGTGGCCGTGCCAAGATTTTTAAAGCAGGGAAAACTGAGGATGAACTCAAACTTACAACTACTGAAACTCGGGTTAAAGTAGGTAGCAATTACTGCTGCTGACCTGGAAGAGCGCAATGTCGTTGTCATGGGCGACACCGATGTTGTAGAGCGGGTGCGGCACCACGCGGCGCACCTTCACCTTTTGCCCGTAGTAGGCGTGCGAGCGCCGCCGCGTGATGCCCAGCTGGATCGTCCATCCGTTCACGTCTGAGTGGCTGCCGGACAAGCGTGGACGTGAGAATAACACAGATATACCTCAAGGTAAATCAATAAACAAAGACAGAGAAATAGCTGGCCACTTAAAAGCTATCGGAAATCGATATATTTTGAGAAAGATATCTTTTGAGCGTTGAAACAGTAGGAGGATTTGGCATAATGTAGAGGGATAGAGGACGCTTGTCGAGTAATGGACGCCCGGTTGGTTCGAAAATGAAAAGATTTCAATTAGTAGCATTGGACATAAAATCTACAGCTGCATAAAATATGTCTTAAATGTCTGTAATTTTATTGTATCGTACACCTACTTAAAGATTTTATTAATGAAACATGACAAAGGGTTGACAAAAGTTCTCAAACTACGCAGTAGTTTATCGGCAGTTATTTACATAAATATTCTCTAGTGCAAACCACATTAATTTGTCGAAAGTATCATCATCAGCCATTTGACGCCCACTGCAGGACATAGGCCTGCCTCATGGTTTTTCAAGTTTCCCGGTCTTGTACCACCCGCATCCAGCGACTCCCCGCCACCGTAACCAGAAATCAAACAAAAGTAGGTATACTAAATACACCGCACGGCACTGGGCTTCTAATGACAGGAACGGCCGATTCTTTTGGCTCGGATCTCCTTTAATCCTAGACCTTTGTCGTTTCGACGAATACGCGACAGAAAATGGTTGTATCTTTTGGTGCGTGTGCGGATAAACAACGTGTCTCTTGTCAATTCGGTGTTCGTCACGGTTTGGCGAGAAGCAACGAATTCTGGCAGACAAAAACGTTTTTTTTTTCGAAATTATACAAAAATACGTAAAACATCGCAATTTCTGGTGAACATAAAATTGATTTTTGTACTGAACGGACGTAAAAAAAAGTTAAATTTTCTTTTCCTAATGCCTACAGTTTAAGTTTGCCCTTAAAATGAACAACTTTTTAAAATTGCTGTTTGATCTGTAGAAATGCGTGCCATTTTAAACAGAAAGAAAAATCAATAAGAGTGTGATAAATAATAAATTATTTTAATAAAAAATATAATCTCTGAAATCTGAAATCTCAGTGCAATAAAGGTAACAATAAACAAAAAACTTTTATTTAAAACTTAACAGATTTAAAAAAATGGATGTCGAATTCCTTCGTTCACACTAGTACCATGATTTGTACCATATTTCAAGTTACATTCATAGTGTAAGTAGTGTTGATAAAAATTATCATTAGTTCCGTCATGGTACAAATATGGTAGTACTGTCAAAGAATGGCCTGTAGAGCAACGTACTTCCCGACGCAGTGCGAGGCCGTGAGCACCCACTGGTCGGCCACGAGCACCCCGGCGCAGTAGAACACCTCCTCGGGCCCGCCGAGGATGGCGGCCAAGAAGGGCCAGTCGCCGGGCGACGCCTCCACGCCGCCCACGATGCGCTTCTGTGCGCTGCCCGTCTGCCGTCGCTTGCCGCACTCTGGGGGCGAATGACTAGTCAGTCGGGAACATCTAGCTACACGGTGTCAAGCCGCGGTTTTACGAACTTAGTACACTCGGACCGCTTGACCTCTTTTAGCTGCTACGATACTGTTCGTATCTAGTATACCGGCGATCACAGTACACTGAAAACAGGCACTTTGTGTACTAAGATCGCCGGTTTACACGATACGAGCAGCTTCCGAGTGGTCAAATAGGTTCTGTCCGAGGGTAAGATCGAGAAAGAGACTCCCGCCACCCGAAAGCTGAACACCAAAACATACTACCCTACTTTTTTTGTTTATTGACGTATCCCCCGTATACGCCATCATAGAGGTTCATATCGATAGGAGGTTTCATTGTACATATTGACATTTTTTCGTAAGCAAAACCCGAAAAATGAACTCTTATTTAACTTAAACTAATAAACAGGAAATAATAATAATACTCTCTACTTACACACCATCTCTAAACGGCCTAACTAAGGGGGTATAAAACTTTAGAACTCAATGGACTCGTCACGTATCATAAACTCACGCCTGTATCCCAGAGGGGTAGGTAGAGACCAGGGACTCCACTTGCTACGATCCTGACAGATCAGTTTCGCTTCCTCAATATTCATTAGTTGTTGCATGCACTCACGCCGGTTTCGAGTACTTTTTATATTGCCCTTTGCTAATACATCCCCTATTTGGTTGAAATATGTCCGCCTGGGTCGTCCCTTACCAGCCCTCCCACCCACATTCGCTTGATAGATGTATTTGTTTCGTCAATCTTTCTTCCTTCATCCTCTCCACATGTCCAAACCAACGCAACATTCCTTTCTCAATTCTAGTCACTACATCCTCTTTCAGTCCACAATGTGCTTTAATCAAACTACGTAATCTAATCAAATCACGTAAAATGAGCAACAAAAGTGACTTAAATAATATGTACTTTAATCTGTAGAGTTCTATAGGATCCGATCGGCCACCATAACCATGGTTTTTAATTGTTTTTTTCAAGGTCATAATCTAACAGGTTAAAATTACCTAAATCCCGTACCGCTGTGGAGCCGTCCACTTCCTCATCATCATCATCATCACCCATTTGACGCCCACTGCAGGACATAGGCCTCCCTCATGGTTTTCTAAGTTTCCCGGTCCTGTGCCGCCCGCATCCAGCGACTTATTTATTTGAAATTCTTCATACTGAATTAAATTGCTGCAGTGATTTGATACCAACAAGAGTTAAATTCAAAACAAGCTTCGATGGGCACGATTAGCCGAGCTTCGTGGCTAATTGCGCCCTTTCAATGAGCTAATTGGTAGAACCAATCTATGTAATGACACCGATAAATTTCTGTTGATAACACTTTGCTGTTATAGAAACGTAGGCAATACCTATTAAAGTAGGTAATCAGAGCTGTTTAAAACAAAGCGAATCACGCTAGCAGCAGGTACCCACGAACGAATAAACTCTGAGGAGTCGGTAAACAAATTGTTGCTCGCGCCTACCTGTCTTGTCCGCCCTCTTGCAGACAAAAACAGTAATTAGAAAAGTTTGCAGCTGGGCGCCGCGTAAAACATCGGCTAACGATTCGAGTTTCCTAAGGTACTGCTATGTTTCTGGTGTTATCCAGCAACCTCTGCCCGCAATGAATCACGGTTTGTAGGATTACAGCTTTCGTAGGGAATTTGGACCATACAAAAGCCGGACAAGAACGTGTCGGGCCACGCACAATGTAGGGCTCCGTAGAAAGATGTTTTTTTAACTACAGTACCAGAACTAACAACTTCGTCGAAGTAATTTTCAATGGATTTTGTACGAAATTTTACTTTTATAACTTGGTTGCCTATTACTCGTTAACTAGACAAGCCTACTTATAGCCGTGATACTTTTCCTTTTAAGTTCATTATATGTGCTACTATCCTGAATTTTTTCACGTTTCTACAATCAGGTTTAGCCAGGAGAGGGGGGGGCGACAGACGGACATGGCGAAACTATAAGGGTTCCTTGTCGGACTAGGGAACTCTAAAAACGAGCGATTTGCCATGCCGGGTCGTGGGTTTCATTTCCACTGGGATCTGCGTACATTTCTACAGTTAACATTAGTCTGGGTGTATTTCCATGTTTGTGATGTCCTTGCCTGGTTACCATAGCACAGGGTTTCTTAGTTCGGGACCAGGTCAAGTGATTGTTTTGTGCGAAAGTTATTATTATTATTTTACATATCTCTTGCTCTGTAAGTAGTCACTTACTTCCCTGAATCCCGGGGTGTATGGATATAATTACAGCATAGGTTTCAAAACTACAGCATAGGTTTTGGAATTTGAAATAAGAACTGTCATACTCATACTTTTAGAATATTTTTTAAGTTTTCTCGTATCGATTATTTACTCGAATCGGAATCGAGACAATTTATATTAGAATGAGCAGTTTTCAGTACAAATTCACAAAGCAATTCATAGATGGCGCTTACAGGCGTGGCCATAGAAGAACCGGAATACGTCTGTCAAATTGAATCGTGTGATTTTAAAACGACATATGTCCTTTCATTACAACTTTGCTGGAAATAGAAAAAACTGTTTTATTCAAATACTAATATCTACAACAGCAATATTTTAGCATATTATATTGATTTCTGTATGAATAATCTACAATTTTTTTTTCTAATGTAAATCAATAGGTAGGTGTAAATAATTTAATAAAAAAAATGGGCAAGTGTTATTTTAAAAACACATGTGACTTGTGTTGTTTTAAAATCACACGATTCAATTTTGCTTAGAGCAGATTAATTTTGACAGCCGTATTCCGGTTCTTCTATGGCCACGCCTGTAAGCGCCATCTATGAATTGCTTTGTGAATTTGTACTGAAAACGGCTCATTTATGAAGATTTTATTTTAAATATCGAACTATTTGTTTCGCAGTCACATCGTATGTTAATTGAAATCGATTTAAAAATCAAACTGGCCAGAACGATTTGACGCGCTTGCGTGCCATAAAATCGTGAAGAGTAAAAAAGTCAGTCGACTAGCTAGGCGCGAAAGTAATTTTTTTTCGTGTTTTGGAATTCTTTCTCAAAAGTCCTGCTTTCTTGTTTTTTTTACTTACCTCACAATCGATATGTAAAGCAGAGTGTTTACCTCGGGTGTAAGCTTCAATTGCATACTCGGGCTAATTAGCGCCCTCGCTGCGCTCCGGCGCCAAAAACCTCGTATGCGATTGATGTCATACAGCCCTTGGTTAACAATCTACTATTAACAGACACAAAACTTGGGACAAAGACTATTTTGTACCTACCCAATCATACCCACCGGGTCACATTCATCCACTGCTAGACATAAGCCTCCCCTCTTCCCCAAGGCGTGCCAATTCTTGCTGTCCTCGGCCATAATTTTTATTGCACACAAGACATTAAGCAGGACATTACATAAGAAATTACATGTACAAAGGCGAGCTTATCTCTAAGATAAGATAAGCCTTCCTTATCCACTGAAAATCTGCTTCTAATCAACTGTCGAACGAGGTGAAAGTTTTCCGCAAATAAGACCAGCCAGTAAAGTAAACAGTGGGCAGCAAAGTAAGATGTAACACAGAAAATAAGGAACAGCCAAGAGCAATACAGTGGGCACTTACCCTAGTCTGCTGACAGGCATGATAATTTACCACGAAATTATTTTAATACCTGACCAATAACTTGAAACAGTGACTTTGACTTCGCTCATTGGCGGGTGACGCAGGATCATCATCAACCATTTGACGCCCACTGCAGGACATAGGCCTCCTTCGTGGTTTTCATAACCATGAACGGTTTTGCCATAATCGCCACGCTTGGCAGGTGGGTTGGCGATCGCAGTATGCGGTTGGATTCTCAGGAAGACGCTGATATTATTCTGGTGACGCAGGATGTTATTTAGAAATTCATAGGACTTTTATTTTACGTGTCCATCGCACGCTTATCCCAACTTCACGGATTTTTGGCCAACCTATCTGTCGGGCATTGTACTGAAAGTTGACAGCGCCTAGGTATTCATTACCGTTGCCCGACAAAGACACGGAAATTACTTTAATTTCCGCTGAAAAAATATTTCAGTCAGTGAATGGATTCATTTGTGCTCGCGGCTGTGCGTAAGAAGCAAATTATTTTTTATCACACCTGCTCTGAAAATACATACTAATTATACCAATTAGAGGGAAGAAATGCCTTTATCCCGCCCTTCAAATCCTTTCATCCCAAGGTATGGAAGTTTGTATGAAATCCTTCCGACCCAAGGGTGGGAAGTATGTATGAAATTCCATTACATACCCGGTTTTTTTTTTTTTTTTAATTTGTCAGCAGTCATACTGCAAAGAGACTTTAACTGTCTACTAATTAAATTTCAAGTAAATTGTTACTGGCCACATACAGTTTTTTTTTTACCAGTTACCAACCTCCTTGGTGCATACAGAAAATTAAAAACGAAATTATTTTTGTATATAAAACGCGCGGAATCACGGAAGAAGTGGCTGCATGACCTTATGATCTTAGCCTACTCCAGAAACGGGCGAATAAAAAAAGGAAAAGTCCGCGCATTTTCGCAAAAACTTCGATTGATTTAGCATTTATCTTTGTGTTTTTTGTAAACATTTCTATGCATTTATGTCTATAATTTTCCTCGTAGGTGTAATAAAAAGCACTATACATACCTCAGGATAAAGTACAGTTCCATACCTCAAATGGTTTGCGCCCCTCGCAAGCTCGTGGCGCAAATGCCATAATCTCGGTATGGAACTGTCACTTTCTTCCCTCTGAAGTAATGTACTATTTCACCAGCTTGTTTTTATTACCCAACTGTGAAAATAACGAAGAATTATGTTTTTCCCCCTTTGTGTGTTTGTTTCTTCATGATCATTAAAAAAATAGCGATCAAACAAATGAAAGATTGACGACGCAAGTGTCTCGATGATTGACTGTACCTCACGCTTGGCTACCGAAACAGAGGTCGTGGCTTCAATCCCAGTTGAAGACCGCCGTACTAGATTTGTATAAATGGCTCCAGTCTGGGTGTTTTTGATATCGTTGCTCGGTTACCATTGTCATCTTAGTTTGGGATTGATTGTATTGTGTGGAAGATATTTAATACATAAATTCACTATGAAGTCATCATAGACACAAGCAGTCATATTGTTAGTATAGTCACTAAAAAGCTTCAAATAGAAAAACTTATTTTTAAAAAAAATATCCCGACTGCTAAAGTTTAACATTGTTAACCTCTGCAATGTAATTTTTTATTTGTAACTTTTGTTTGAGAGGCGCGTTGCACCGGTTCATTTATACAAAATGCGGTGTTGTTTCCTTACACAACAGTGTATGCAACTGATTAATAACGGTTATTACGAATACAAGTCTCATAAATAGCACTGTCACCTGCCAAGCCATTGTGCCTGCAAAAGTTATTTAGGTACAGGTGCACACATTCGTTGCGCAGAAATAACTAAACAATTTGTTGTACAGGCACACGTCTTACGTATTGTACAAATCACTATGTAGATGCTACCTCTAATGCGTAGTATATAGTCAAGTAGGTACTTATTTATTGTGTGCTCGTGGCAGACGACGACGTGACTCTATTGTAAAACTCATGTAGAGTTAAAAAAAAATGGCTAAATCATATTGTAGTTACTTAGTCAGGCCGGAGATTCCCGCTCATAGGCTAGTTGAGCACTGTAAGTAGCAGAAACTAACGGCCTTATTTATAGAGACACGATTCCTCTAAAACCAATCTAAAGCTCTGATTATTTAATCTGTGGTTACATCTTTTCCTTGTGAAATCTCCACTGCAGACTATTTTAATCGGCTTTACAACACATTAAAACACGTCAAGTTTTAAGGAATCTAGTTTTTAGGGTTCCGTACCCGAAGGGTGCCAAAAGGGACCCTATTATTAAGACTTCACTGTCCGTCTGTCCGTCTGTCCGTCTGTCCGTCTGTCCGTCTGTCCGTCTGTCCGTCTGTCCGTCTGTCCGTCCGTCCGTCCGTCCGTCCGTCCGTCCGTCCGTCCGTCCGTCCGTCCGTCCGTCCGTCCGTCCGTCCGTCCGTCCGTCCGTCCGTCCGTCCGTCCGTCCGTCCGTCCGTCTGTCTGTCTGTCTGTCTGTCTGTCTGTCTGTCTGTATGAACCGTGATAGCTAGGCAGTTGAAATTTTCGCTGATGATGTAGGTACCTATTTCTATTGCCGATATAACAACAAATACTAAAAACAGAATAAAATAAATATTTAAGGGGGGCTCCCATAAAAGAAACGTAAGTATTTTGCCGTTTTTTGCTCGATATTAATAACGGCAACAGGTAGACGCTCGAAATATTCACAGAATATTTAGTTATATATTCGCTTGAAAAATAAATAATTAAATTACAATAAAATAAATACTACAAACGTGATGTTTTGGCGTTTTTTCTCGATCTTTGTGTCTAATGTTGTATAGATAATGGTGCGGAACCTTTCGTGTGCGAGTCCGACTCGCACTTGGCCGGTTTTTTTTTTATAAATAAGACCGTTAGTTTGCTCACGATGTTTTAATTCATTGTACGAGTATAAAGCCAGTGTTACCCCTTTTTGGTTTTTGTGTTTGAGTATATTTTCTTTAATTGTATGATTTCTCTGTCGGTTTTCGACTTGGGCTGACTTAGTGTCTACAGTATGTTTCATGCTTTGTTGTCATAGTTTGTGGGAGGCCTGGCATACTACGATACAGATCTCGGATCTAGTTTAGGACCCAATCTTTCCACAAACTACTGCCATTGTTCCATATTCAATCACCTCTGTAGTACCTGTAATTTGTGGATGGAGACATAGAGTTTATTTTCCCAAATTCTCTTAAGATTTTACTCATACATCCAATCTATAAAGGAGGTAATAGGGACGAGGTCGGAAACTATAGGCCAATCTCGGTTCTACCGGCCCTGTCCAAAATATTAGAAAAGCTTATCAACAGCAGACTAGTGGATTATCTTGAAAAAGAGAATCTGATATCTGAATCACAATTTGGTTTCAGGGCTGGTAGATCCACTGAAGACGCAGTTACTAGCCTCACAAATTACATAGTTGAGCAACTTGACAGGAACAAAAAGTGCATAGGCATCTTTATTGACCTGGCCAAGGCTTTCGACACCGTCTCTACTCCTATCCTACTATCCAAAATGGAGAACATTGGCATACGGGGTGTTGCTCTCAAACTTTTCAGTGACTACCTTTCCCAAAGAACACAAAAGGTAAAAATAGGGAGTCTGACTTCGTCGTAACTTCCTGTCACTTTCGGAGTACCCCAAGAAGCGTTCTAGACCCGAGCCTCTTCCTCATTTATTTGAATTCACTGTGTCTTCATTCTCCATCTCAAGGAAAAATTGTTTCTTTTGCTGATAACACGGCAATTTCAGGGAGACACCTGGTCAGATGTTCGAACTCAAGCAGAAATAGTGTTACATAAGGTTATGCTCTGGCTTCAGAATAATTTGCTTACTATAAACCTAACTAAAACGAAGTACATGACATTTAATATTCGCTCACAGAAAATTCCTCAAGAGACAATAAAAGCCCACTGTTGCAATTTCCCAATAGTCCAAACATGTGACTGCACTGAATTGTCCAAAGTAAGCTCAATTAAGTATCTCGGTGTCGTTTTGGATGATCGCCTGACATGGTCTCCCCACATTGATTACCTATTATTTTAATTAAATTGAATTTAAATTGAAATTAATATTTGTTTTTAAAAAACTACGACATGTTGCTTCTCCACAACTCTTACATTCGATTTACCTTGCTCTAGGTCAGTCCGTTCTCTCCTATTGTATATCAGCTTGGGGGGAGCATGTAAAACTATAGATATTATTGAGGCTTGAGCGCGCCCAGAGATCCTTACTAAAGGTTATGCATTATAAACCATATAGATACCCAACTGCGTCTTTTTATAGCGAAGTCAAGGTCTTATCTATACGACAATTATTTATACATAAAATCACTACAATACACCACACAAAAACATACTTTGACTCGCAATTTTTTCACATTAAAAGACGAAATGATATTGTCTGCACGGTTCCGAAAGTTAATAAGTCTTTGCTAGACGTCACTCCAAATTTCTCGCACCCTTTTTATACAACAAGCTAAACAGAGTCTTGATATTATATCCAAACAGAGTAACAGAGTCGTTCCTAGTTATAGTATCTATTTAGTTTCTATTTTAGTTATAGTTATAGGTCTATGCGCCACGGAAAACCCAACCCGACCCCACGCTCTTAATGTCTCGTCATTTTGAAATTATTATCACTGTGTGGTGTTGTGGTCGACGGCGCGTCGCCCTTTGCATGTGTGCACATTATTCAACAGCTGAGTAGCTGGAATGTGTGTGGGGGTTGGTGTGATGTCGGCCCTACGTTGGTATTTGCTATGGCGCATAAACCTTAAACTTTTTCCAAGTTCACAGTTTAATGGTAGCACTATAGTAGTGAATAGGTATGATAACAATTAATATTCTAGTTTGGACGCATGCAACCAAACAGTATTTGTTCTACCAGTGCTCTTAAAGGTATGCTGTGGGTGTGGTGATCTGATTCGGTCTGTATTGAACCAACCCTTACAAGTATAATCATAAACTTTATGTATGTTTCGAAACAACTAATTTTATCGACATACCCCCAACATTGCAATGTATCCAAGACCCGATAAGAGGCGTCGAAAGCCATGATACAGGCTCGCCTAGTATGGTTTTTGATGTGAAAACATAATAATACAATTACACGCCTACCTACTAAGTTCAATGTATACAAGACATGTATTATTTTTTGTTGTAGGTACAGACGTTCGTTACACAATAAATTTCTTAATTTCTTAATTTCTTCTTAATTTCTTAATTTGTATTTGTTATTATTAATTCAAATTCACAAATGAGTGTACCTTAGAAAACGTCTTTAGTTCGAATCCACGACCTCGCGCGTGTGAGACACGGCTTCTGCCGATGCGCTTACACAACTTCATATTTTCGTTCCATTGTAGTGCACAGGCCTTTTCTCAGAGTGGCTCTCTTAGGCCTATGTCGTGCAGAGCAAGATAAGATAAGATTCTGTGACAGTGAGCGATAAAGTTTTTTTTTCTCATGTAATGAAAAACGTAGACAAATTCCACGTGTAGCACAATGGAGCCCGACGCAAGGATGTGACCGCTTGTGGGGAACAATTCATTCTTGTCAGCCCATGAGTTCTATCTATCACGCAGGAATTTAATATTACCTCAACATTATCTTTAGTGCGCTCCGTGGTCCCTATCACCTGACGCTTACCTTTGAATTCGCTTACGAGCTCGAAAACTAAATATTACATAGTTTTTACATAGTTTACTAATTGTCTCGTTTTTCTAGCGGTATCACGTCTGACTACCATACCGGAGGTCGTGGGTTCGATTCTCACTGGGAGCCGCCGTACATTTTTGCAAATTGCATCAGTCTGGGTGTATTTCCATGTTTGTTATGTCCTTGCCTGGTTATAATATCACAGGGTATCCTAGTTTGGAACTAGGAAAAGTGTGTATGTGTAGAAGTTATTCATTTATAATATTTATCTATCTATCATTATAGGTGAGTACGAAAGTTATTTTTCCCGCGGTGTGAGTCAGGATGGCGGTACAGGTCTTCACATATTCATGCTGTATAAATTGAAGCCGTGTACTGCTTATTTACGGTACTGAGAGGTACCTACAATTTTGAGTAGAGTATCATTCTAAATAAAAAATTATTGAAAAAAGTTATTGAGCCGCAAACCTGACGTCAAGATGGTGAGTATATTTTTGAATCCGAACAATTACCCACCATCTACGGGTAATTGTGAAAGGTTCACTATAACAATGTACCTACATGCCCAGTACCACATGTGCCTCATGTACCACCGTTATGAGAGTAGACCGATTGCCTTACATGAGGTTTACACGCGAGTCCGGGTTTTACATGAGGTTTACACGTGAGTTCGCGTTATATGAAGGCGGAGCAAGTACCACTGATTTGAGTTTTCCAAATTATGTTATGCACATGAATAAGATTACAGTAGCATGTAGAATTTTTGAGGTGGTTGTCTCAGTCATGAAATTGCGAGTCCACAGGGGGATAGTTTCTTTTGCTCAGAGAGAAAGGCTGTGCCCTGCATTAGAAGCCTACACGTCTTTCTGGAGGGCACAGACATTGTCTCAGGGAGAGAAAGAGTATGGGCTTAAACACCTCGCGCGCCCACCTCAGATTGGCGATTTCAAACGCTCTCAAACCTACCTATGCAAACACCTTAGAAACTCGGGTCTCCTCACGATGTTTTCCTTCACAGATAGCGAGTGGTAGGTATTTCTACTACACATTCACAAGTTCGTAATTTAGAAAACAAATTTATTGGTTCATATCGGGATTCGCACCTACCACCTCTCGAATATGAGGCTGGAAGGAGGTAGCAGGCTGGAGGAAAATAAGCAAATTATAATTTGATATTGGAAGTATTAAATTTCAACGTGACGAGAGAGACTTCAATATTCAGCGCATCGACGGGATGTTTTTGAAAGAATTTTCAACGTATGACGAGAATGAACACATTCCTAGAACGTTGCTTCCGTTATTACATTACGGGAATATTGCGTTACACGTAACATGAACCTCAACTACCAAAAATACACAAAAAATTCATAAAAATCGGTGAAGCCGTTTCGGAAGAGTTCTATAACAAACACTGTGACACGAGATTTTATATATTAGGGGTTAAAGTATGAAATTGCCGTTTTATTGCAATAGGTTCTTTGAATTCACAAAGAATCTTCATTGTTTGAGGTTTTCGAATGAAACTTTTTTCAAATGGTTTCTATGATGTTCTTTTTTTAAAAAATGTGAAACATTTGAATATCGACTTTCAATTGTTTTTGTTATTCAATTTAGACAAGAAAGATGGATACTGCGAAAATTCGAGTGATTTTTTAATACGAGTTCCGACGCGGAACTAACGCGGCAGAAACAGCCCGCAATATCAATGGTGCGTTTGGAGAGGGGTCTACTAATGAACGCACCGTGCGATTTTGGTTTAAACGCTTTCGTGATGGAAATTTCGACTTAAAGAACGAGCCACGAGGAAGACCGCCCACACAGGTGAATAACGATGAATTAAGAGAGATAGTGGAAGCCGACCCTAGTCAAACTACCCAGGAATTAGCGGCATGGTTTAACGTTACCTTACCCACAATATTGACTCACTTGCGTCAAATCAATAAAATAAAAAAATACGAAAAATGGGTGCCTCATGATTTGACTGATCTGCAGAAAGAAACGCGTGTTGAAACTTGTGTTGCCTTGTTGAACCGGTACAGAAATGAAGGAATATTGGATCGAATTGTAACATGTGATGAAAAGTGGATTCTTTATGATAACCGGAAAAGAAAAATGCAATGGCTGACCCCAGGTCAAATGCCACAACAGTATTCAAAAATCACTCGAATTTTCGCAGTATCCATCTTTCTTGTCTAAATTGTATAACAAAAACAATTGAAAGTCGATATTCAAATGTTTCACATTTTTTAAAAAAAGAACATCATAGAAACCATTTGAAAAAAGTTTCATTCGAAAACCTCAAACCATGAAGATTCTATGTCAATTCAAAGAACCTATTGCAATAAAACGGCAATTTCATACTTTAACCCCTATTATTATTTTTCGCACAATTTCGTTTGTGTGGAGTTTGAAAATAGACTTAATAATTTACGGCGATGAAACCAATAGGTACCTCATTTTTAAATTCAGGTAATGTCTTCTTAATCCTTTAAGGGGTAAACATTGGAAAAACATTACAATGGTTATTTTATTTCCGTAATATGTAACTGGTTTTTAAAACAATCGGACTGAAACAATATTGATTATCAGGGCACAGGCCTTCTCTCCGAGAGAGAGAGACTTAATTACTATACGTGCCCACCGCGGATTGGCAAATTCAAGCGCTGAGGTATGTAAACGCCTCAGACACTCAAGGATTCCTCACGATGTTTTCCTTCAGGTTAGCGAGTGGTATTGCTACTGCTACAATGCGGTGGTAGCCTAGTGGGTAGAACATTGGACTCCGAAGCGGGAGACCCAGGTTCGATTCCCAGTGCGGGCATGTACCTATGACTTTGTTTTCTAAGTTATGTACATTTGTGAAGTTATAGTAGCAATACCACTCGCTAACGGTGAAGGAAAACATCGTGAGGAAACCTGAGTGTCTGAGCTATTCATATACCTCAGCGCTTGAAATCGCCAATCCGCGGTGGGCACGCGTGGTGATTAAGCCCATACTCTCTCCCTGAGAGAAGGCCTGTGCTCTACATTGGGACGTATATAGGCTGCTTATGTATATTGCTACTACAACTTCACAAATGTAGGTACCTAACTTCGAAAACAAAGTCATTGGTACATGCCTAGATTCGAATCCACCTCCCGAATGTGAGGCCAGCGTTCTACCGCTGCGCTACCAGCGCTCTGGTTGTTGATGTAGATTAATATATTCCGATTTTTAGTTTTGCATTGATTTAATTTATAACCTCGTGCTCGATGACGTAACCTTTTATCTGGTCGTTCTGTCTAATTTCACCCAAAAGCACCCCAGCTTCAGCTATAAGTAGGCACCTGCAGTCGCTTCTGTTGGTTTATCGCGCGCCCCCAGCCTCATAATATTTATAAGTAAATCATCTATTCGCATTGCATTTTTATTTGCTCTCGTAAAACAAGTCCACGGCGGCTGTAAGAACATGAGTGATGAGGTAATAGAATCAAATTGCGCAAAGTTATGGCCGGCCGACGCGCGTAACGAGCCCCCGCAGCTGGAACCAGATACTGTGGATCTTACCTCTTGAAAATAAAGTCTACTTTTGTATGTCGCTTACGCGGAACAGATTAACTTGGCGCGTTACTTTGGGTAGATTTTTAATTTGATAGGAGGAATTTCTTTTGCTGTTGATATATTGTTACTGGCGCATCACCTGCGTCTGGCGTGCGGTTTCAAAATACGAAATAAAAACGGTACTATGATGTTTTGAGACAAAAAACCGGCCAAATGCGTGTCGGGCCACGCACAATGTAGGATTCCGTAGAAATAGGGTTTTTTATCTGCTTTACAGAACTAACAACTTCATCGAAGTCATTTTCAATGGAGTTTGTACGAAATTTTACTTTTATAAGTTGATTGCCTATTACTCGTTAACTAGTAAACCCTACTTAGCCGTGATACTACGTGATGCTACTATCCTGAATTTTTATCACGTTTCTACAATCAACCGTTTAGTCAGGAGAGGGGGGGACGCCCTACTCGGACAAAAATTTGCGCTTAAAGCTTAGATAAGATAAGCTAAGAATATTCTTTATTGTATACCGGAAAAAAAATGTTACAGGAACAGCAATGACAAAAGAAAAGATACAATTGGCGGCCTTATTGCTAATAGCAATATAGCTTAATATTTCGCAAACGGAACCCTTAATAAGAAATGGTCTTACTATACCCACAATATTTTTTAACAACCAATCTAACAACGCCCCACATGATGGGGTAGACGCGAAAAAAATCATCCCCACTTTTCATGTTAGGTTTGAGGTACAGAAAAAAAAACAACATTTTATTCTTTAACTTTGTCGACGTGATAAATGTGTATACATATACATACCAAATTACAGCTTTCTAGTACCACCTGTCTTTGCGTTAGGCCGCGGACGGACAGACAGACGGACAGACAGACGGACATGACGAAACTATAAGTGCTCCTTGTCGGACTACGGAACCCTAAATAGGGCAGAGTATTAAATACCCCGGAATAAGATTGTCAAAGAAAAGATCTTTGAGTGCACTTAAAATCACCCGTCTGAGGTGGGTGTGTATTTTTGTTGGGTCGTATTAATTGGGATTAGACATGGACGCTAGATGGGAATGGATGGACGTTATAATTCGAGATGAGGCAGAAAAGGGATCAACTGCAGCCATTGGAAAACGCTCTCACGAGACCATATTAGACTTATGGAGCAATAATATCTAACGATAAATGGATTACTGATATAAAAATGGTAGTCACCGAGAAAATAGCATTTTTCTCAAATATATTTTTCCTTAAAGATTTTTTTATATAAGGATGAAGAGTTATTAGGGATAAAATAAATCCGCGAAACAAATTGCTAGAAGCGTAGACTGTTCTTCACTCAGAACATTCTTCACAACGCAAGTACTTTCATAGCGTATTGCATGTTGCCTCTCAAAGTTTAACGTTTACGTTATACTTCTGAAAGCATCATATAAAGGTGCATGTATTATAGTCCGGAATTGTTCTAAGTCATCTACTAATTATTTATGGATGTTTCATCTGAAATAAATAAATAAAAATAAATGTACTTAACGGCTAAAGTATGCAAGTTCTGCTTTTCTGTTAGTAGTCAAATTGCCCAGCCTGACCCAAACTTTAAGATATAAAATTAACCTTATTGAACCACTGAATTAGTGACAACTGCAAATAGGAAGACCGAGTGATAATGCAGTCAGCGTTGCAAAATTTTGAGTTTTGTACCTTCATAAAATATTTATTTATTTATTTAATACGGAGATATTACATAAAAACGCCACTTATTCTAACCTTAGATGATAAAAATATGTACTAGGCATGCATCCAAAAATATATCTCACTAAGTACTGTATTATGAGTAAGTTTAAGGTGAGGGCGTGTATTGAGTAATTCATGACGAGTACAATGAATTATTTTACAGCAATAATATGTGACACAACTTATAGAAACTAAATTACAGCCAAAGTCAAAGTCAAAAAATTTTATTCACTATAAAAACAAAATGTTTATTTAATGAACGTCAAAGCTGTTAGTTTCACAATTAATAGATTATGCGGAGAAGAAGCTAACAAAGAAACTCCACATTTATTCTTTTCAAAACAGGTTTGCTTAATTAACAGAGTTTTCAACTTAAAGTTACACTACACTAGATACAATCGTTCCTGTTAACATTATTTAAATACCAGACATCCTTGTCTTCCAAATAATCCTTAATGTTATAATAGGCTTTTTTGCACAGAGTAAGCTTAATACATTTTTTAAACCGCGTCGGTGGTAACTCTAATATATCTTGAGGAATCTTATTGTAGAACCGTACACAGTGCCCCATTAAGGATGTATTAACTTTTGCAAGTCTAAAACGTGGAAATGACAATTTATGATTATTCCTAGTAGGTATCAATATTGTGATGGGTACCAACATTTTCGAAATTGCTGATGTTTTTTCTAACATACATTATATTTTCATAAATTAAATTAAAACTTAATGAACGTTCATGTGGAGTCCTGGAGTGAGTGAGAGTACAATAACACAGGGACAGGCCCACCAGGGTATCTGCGTAGTGCTGCGAGCGAGGATACAAAACCGAAAAACAAAACTCGATTATTGCTCCCTTAATCGTTTACCTGCTACTAAAGTTTTACGTGTCATAAGCAGCCTATATATGTCCCACTGCAGGGCACAGGCATTCTCTCAGAGGGAGAGTATGGGCTTAATCACCACGCGTGCCCACCGCGGATTGGCGTTTTAATTAAAAAGAAAAACGTACTTGCGTACCTAACACGTGCGACCTAACCATAAGATGTGTTCAATAATAATAATAATAGCTTCCACACAAAACCAGACAAGGACGTCACAAAAATGGAAATACACCCAGACCGAGGCCATTTGCACATATCAGGTATGGCGTACTCCAGTGAGAATCGAACCTACAACCTCTGTTTTGGTTGTCAAGCGTGTTAACTGATAGATTAAAGAAGCAGTCAGTTGGTCAATCTATGTGCAAAATGTCATTCAAAACCATGCCATTCAGCCATTTATGCGCAACAGAGAGAGACAAGCATTCAGACTTAACTTTATAATATCAGTGACACAAGGTAAGGTGAAAACTTCTTTTTTACCTCGTGCTAGTTGGAGACTGTATCGCAGCACTAAGTGAGCTCAGACTTTCCTAAGCTCTTGCACTAAAGTTAGTTATTTGTTAGCCTACTAGTTAAGTCTGATTCAACTCGAAGTGAGCCTTGCGCTGCCATATGAGGTAATTAAATGAGTTTGTCGGTGGCTTTAAGACATTTTGCCAAATTGGGGCTCATAAAACATCAAATATTCATTATTCATTGAATATTGAATCTGAATAAAACTATAATTTAAAGAGCCCTTGGTAAGCGCATATGGCCTTATTTATTAAAGCACGATTCCCATAAAGCTCTCCTCAGAGGCAGTTTATTTATTTAATCTGTGGTCACGTCTTTTCCTAAAATCTCCACCACAGATTATTTTAATCGACGTTTATCGTGTTTTTGTAAATAAGGCCGTTATTCTTTATTATGTCATAATTTGTAGTAGTTATATCACTCGCTAAAGTGAAGTAAAACATCGTGAGAAAACCCGCCCCGCACATATTGATGGTATATCAAGTGTAGTGATGATGAGTTTATGATGATGATAACATTTTTATTAGGATTCCGTAGTCGAAAAGGAACCCTTATAGTTTCGCCATGCCCGTCCGTCTGTCTTTTTGTCTGTCTGTCCGCGGCCTAGCTCAGAGACAATTAGTACTAGAAAGCTAAAATTTGGCATAGACATACATACAAATTAGCCAGAGGTCGCGGGTTCAAGTCCCGGCATGGTTGGAATTTTTAGCCTCTAAATAGGTTTTTTATGGACTTTTTTTTTATACTCGTATGAATCACGCCGACACAACGGTAGAATAGAATCTTCAAAATTGTTTTAGGGTACTCGCCTATACCTTTCTTTTAGGTTAGGTTAGGTTAGATTGTCGTCAAAAAATATTATAATTAGACCATTAATACATTTAGAGATCCTTTTGCGAAATATTAAGCGTTAAAGCGCAAATTTTTGTAAGAGTATTAAAGGAAATCTATCACGGGTAAGTAGGCTTTACAAGTTAACAAGTAATGAGCGATCAACTTATAAAAGGAAAACATCATACACATCCCATTGAAAATTACTTCGATAAAATTGTTGGCACTGTAACGCTGGTTTCCTACTAAATGGCTAGCTTTATAAGTACAAGGAAAATAGTAGGAAGTAAAAAAGTCTTTGCGGAATCTTACGCTTTCATTTCCGTGTGGCGCCGGATTAAGAATAGCGTCACTCCATTTCCTTCCGTGGATGTCGTAGAAGGCGACTAAGGAAATCAATTACCAGAAGACGGGCAGCAGCGTCTTCCTGAGATTCCTACCGCATACTGCGATCGCCAATCCGCTTCCCAAGCGTGGCGATTATGGCAAAACCCCTCATGGTTAGGAAAACCATGAGAGAGGCCTATGTCCTGCAGTGGACCCTTTAATTTGTACTCTTTTTAAAGGCCTGAGTCCCAAAATATAATTTATAATATATATTATATCCCTGTGATTTAATCATCCGCCAACTTTTCAACTTTGCCATTCGGAAAGTTATAATGAATATTATTATACAGACGATTACATGTATGTATCCAGCAGGGGCCCCAGAGTTAGCAACATAGGAATGCTTAGCTGTCTCCACGTGCCTCACGGATTTCATCGATTTTCAGCGCCTACTTAAACACACAGAAAGTGTTGCCTAAAATTCGTGTCTATTCAGCGGGGTCCATTTAATCTTTCCATTAACAAATATAAGTAGCACATCTAAGGATTTCAGTCCATTAAAAACGTCTTTTTAGGGTTTCGTACCCGAGGGGTGCCAAATAGGGTCCTATGACTCTGCCTCCGCTGTCTGTCTGTCTGTCCGTCCGAGGTGAAATAATTCTTCAAATCGGATAATTACTTTCGGAGATTACTTTCAAACCTTTTCTCTTTATAATATTGCTATAGAATAGATATAGCAGAAAAATAAAATCAAATTGGGCAGCAGATAATTCCAAATGTATTACCCGAAAACTTCAAATTGATCAGCTTATATATTGGTTGTTAGGCAAATTGTTAAAAAGTTACATTTGTTTATTAGTTACGGTTATGGTAAGCTGTAAAACTAATTTTCATAGTAAATGGTGGTTTTGTTTGTGTATAACACAGATATTTTAATAATATTATGTTTAGAAAGAAAATACTGAGGTCCTCATTCTGTGTTGACCAAGCAATAGTTTTGCAGATCATCCGATCTTTATTTTGCTGACCAAGTAATTTATTATTATTACGCTGACTACAAATAATTTATTTGCTGACCATAGTTGGCTTACTTCCTGGCCACGTATTGACGCTCATTTATTTATTCTGGTGATCAGAAAAATTTGTTAGATCATAAATTATTTTTCTTCTGGTTTTTGTTGTTAGTAATATACTTATTTCGCTGATCATTCAGTGAGGTCCCAACGAATATTCACGACACGAGAGAGGATTCGAACCCCGCCCACGTCCCCCAGCGACACACCGGGAGCCCCGATAAGAGATGCCGTTGCCATGGCATCAGACAGTGTAAGCTCCTAGCCTTGTGTACGAGAAATAGGTAGGCAAAATAATTTCATCTTTAGGGTTCCATACCCCAATAACGCCAACGGGGCCCTATTATTATGTCTACGTTAACATTAGAAGAGTCTCTTAATCTAGTGTTAACAGCATTTGGCAAAAAAAAAAAGCGGAAAGAGCATTATTTTTGAGCGGCCAAATAAGTTATATAGTATGCTCATATCTGTCGTGTAATTTAATTAAAAATAACAATCGTTTACTCTGAGACATGGCAACCAAGGAGGTAACTTCTCAAAGGTTTTATGTAAATTTCGAAAGGGCTTACAAATAGAAAAAATATATATTGAGAAAAAAAAAACAAAACGACCACTTTAAGGCGGGAAACAATATTGTTGTAGGTACATTGTTCAAAATTGATTTTTAAAACCTAGGTACTGCCTAGGTACTAGGCACTTAGTTTTAATTTACGCGCATTATTTGAAAAAAGTACTATACAACGCGGTGCCACGCGGTGGTAGCCTAGTGGGTAGAACATTGGACTCTGAAGCGGGAGACCCAGGTTCGATTCCCAATGCGGGCATGTACCTATGACTTTCCTCTCTAAGTTATGTACATTTGTCAAGTTATAGTAGCAATACCACTCGCTAACTGTAAAGGAAAACATCGTGAGTAAACCTGGGTGTTTGAGCTATTCACATACCTCAGCGCTTGAAATCACCAATCCGCGGTGGGCACGCGTGGTGATTAAGCCCATACTCTCTCCGAGAGAAGGCCTGTGCCCTACAGTGGGACTTATATAGGCTGCTTATGACTATACAAGCCTTGGCCACAACTAGGCATTGATGGACTTACGTATGTATGCCTCTTTTGCTGGCCGCTGTAGTAATTTACTATAATGTTATTTTTTGATTTACCGTAAGAACGAAAATTGTACTATGTACCTCTGTAAATATTTTGTTTTATTTTTGTATAAAATAAAGACTTTACCTTGACAGTTAAGTAATCCAGAGGCTATTTCATAGGCTATTTCAGGCCAATCCAGAAGCTATTTAGACCAGATTTAACTAACGTATAATAATTCTTACATAATCACTAACGTGTGAGCGAGACGTCCCTCTCAGAAGACTTTCGAATGTTGTTGTAAATTAATGGTTATAATAAGCCCTTTCAAATATTACAGCATTGGGTTGCTTACGATTAGAGAGAGAGAGAGAGAGTCGTGATCGCTGGCAGTGCCACGGTTTACTTTCGTCCCCCACCGAGGAGAATCAAGTGTTAACGTACGTATATTCATTCCCTCGCATTCGAAGTTGATTTCACAAGAAATCGGCTGGAAACTCCGGTTCCAGGGTTTCGTACGTCCGTTGAAAAAAAGAGGAGGTTCTCAATTCGTCGGAATCTTTTCTTTTTTTCCCCCGATTACTCGAAGACGCCTGGACCGATTTGGAAAATTCTTATTTTGTCTTAAAAAATAGACCTCCCCGGTGGTTCCAAAGTCACCAAGTCGGGGTATCCTGTAGAAATCGAGGAAACTTAAAATTTTAACGGTAAATTTGAAGCAATTTGAGTATTTTCTAGTGACTCTCACTCACTCTCACAAGTCGTAGGAATATTCATAAGAACGCGTGAAATAAATATTTTCTTTTCAATAAAAATAAAAATCGACTTCACAACACTATAGCACTAAAAACATAGAAATAATTTAAACGAATATTACCTTCAAATCCTAAGTAGGTACATACATGTAGGTATTGTAGAAGTACAATTTGGAGTCGGTGCCCACAAAATGTATATGCTGGTCATGTAAGTTTTGAAAAAAAATTGCATGCTTATTCAGTTCTCATGCTTATTCAGTTCAAAATTTCTACAGAAAGTGGTCCAAATTTGATTACCAAGATTTGAACTAAACATATACATGAAATAAAATAAAAGCGGTTAAAAAATAGGATTAAGAAGAAGATACGACATTACTGAGCATTTTAAATTACGCTGGTATGATGGCATTTGGGAGAATACGCCATAAAGGCCATGACCACAGGCAGCGATGGGCTGATGATGATGATGTAGAACATACATATACTTTACAGAAATATTTAAACGAACAATTAGCTTACCTACTCTTTGGGCTAAGAAATATCTTTCTTTTTTTTAATGTACGGTAAAGTATTCTCTATATATCTATCTTACCTTAAATTTATAAAAACGCTTTCTCTAAAACACTCCTCAATACGTGTGAATGTCAAAATTGTCTTTTGGTAAAGGGGAGTACTATTATAACTGCATTTTGAGAGTATTTTAAAGTATCATGTTTTTCTAAATTTCATCATCATCATCATTCAGCCACAAGAAGTCCACTGCTGGACATAGGCCTCCTCCATGGATTTGCAAAAAGACCGGTTGGAAGCGGCCTGCATCCAGCGTCTTCCTGACACTTGGATGAGGTCATCTGTCCATCTTGTGGCTTTATAAATTTAATATAAAATAATCCCGTGTCACGGTGATTGTTATCGAACTCCTCCGAAACGGCTTACCGATTTTTATGATTTTTTTTGTTTATATTTGGTAGGTCTGAGAATAGGTCGAAGGCTAATTAATATGGCAAAACAACGTTTCCAGGGTCAGCTATTATTCTCATAATAATAACAATGAAGTAAGTCTTTAAATACTCATGGAAATGGAATAGTACGGAACTCTCTTCACGCGAGTCCGGACTCGTACTTACTAGTTATTTTGGGGGAATCTGGATGTTCACAACACTTTTACTGCTTCCGAGAAGTTTAACTTGGAGTGCCAAATAAAAGGCGCCTGGAGCACTAGTCAAAAAAGGCTTTTTTGTTTGTGTGATCAATTTCAGTCACCTAGGGCCTTATTCACGAGGCGTAAAGTGCTGAATTGGCAGGTTTCCTGTTTTCACTGTTTCGACTTATTGGTTGAGTTTATTAGAAGTAGCATCATTATACTATTTCGAATGTTCAGAAAAAAAAGGACAATTTCCAGATCTCAGTGGTGATGATTAGATTTGTGCATATTATTTTATTAATAGTCGAGTTTGGTTTTTTTTTACAAGTCTTGAACTGTTTTAAGACCTTTAGAAGAAATACACGAAACTTGACTATAGATAAAAATGCGTACAAATGGTAAGCATATGTTCAAATAAAATATGAATACGCTTTAAGTACTTTGAGTGAGTCTAACGATCATAATATATCTAATATGATCGTTAGACTCACTTATTATTATTAATCTAGACCTATTAAGTCTATGAACTCTAATCAACATACACCTACGAAATAAATAAAAATAGCAACCATTTAGCAACCAGCCCTGTTTACTCAAGTAAACAAACAGAGTGATACGATTCATCAATGTAATGAGATAGAACTTCTCTCCAGTCAGCCAACTATGGCCCTATTCTCGTAATAAAATCACTCGTGAGAACTTACATCGCGAGCTATTTGAGAACACAGTTCCCACAGCCCCATTAGTGCTACGTCGTGGTAATGATAAGGTAGCAACGAATAACGAAGAACGCGTAAAATAACGTAATACCATCCGTTGCTGTGGTGCAGTACTATCATAGCGATAGAGTAGCACTACAGTGGCGATATTATAGCATTGTACCCTGGCGATATCGTGGGGGACCTACCCGTACTATGTGACCCAGTTTTTTTTTTATTTTTTGTCCCCCCTCCACCTTTTAGTGACCACCCATAGTGTATGCCAAGACCCCCTCCTTCCCTCTAGTTTTCTTGTAATAATTTATTTATTTATTTGCTACTCCAACAGTATTTAATAGTAGATTGGGCCTGTATGACATCAATTGCATACGAGGTTTTTGGCGCCCGAGCGCAGCGAGGGCGCTAATTAGCCCGAGTATGCCATTGATGCTTACACCTGAGGTAAACACTCTGCTTTACATATCGATTGTGAGGTAAGTAAAAAAACAAGAAAGCAGGACTTTTGAGAAAGAACTCCAAAACACGAAAAAAAATTACTTTCGCGCCTAGCTAGTCGACTGACTTTTTTACTCTTCACGATTTTATGGCACGCAAGTGCGTCAAATCGTGCTGGCCAGTTTGATTTTAAATCGATTTCAATTAACATACGATGTGACTGCGAAACAAATAGTTCGATATTTAAAATAAAATCTTCATAAATTCTAATATAAATTGTCTCGATTCCGATTCGAGTAAATAATCGATACCGCGAAAAAAAATATTAACTTTTAAAAAATATTCTTCTTGCAGTAGGAGTATGACAGTTCTTTTTTCAAATTCCAAAACCTATGCTGTAATGTTAACATTACATGGTATGTTTTGAAACCTATGCTGTAATGATATCCATACACCCCGGCATTCAGGGAAGTAAGTGACTACTTACAGAGCAAGAGATATGTAAAAACACTATTTCATTTAAAAACTACTTGTTCTAATGTATAATTCATATGGTTATACGTTTTACGTTTATTAACTTATTAAGTTTTTAAAAACAGAAAGGTTAAAAAAATACTGCCAATTAAAAATTAACCAACGTCAAGGCACATGTATTGCCACTTGTAAAAACATCCGATGAATCGAGAACCTCCTTCTTTATAATATACTTTATTTCACACGAAACATTGAACAGGACATTCTTTTTTGAAGTCTGTTAAAAAACGCTAAACGCTGTGCGCCATAAGTTGAATATAGGTCGAAAAACCACAAGATCTCGAGAAGATCTAAGTACCTAGCTCCTTTAAAGCTTAAAATGACCAATCGTGGTGTTTTAAAGACCTCTCCCTCCTAAACGGGTCACTTAGTGTGGGTACGTTCCCTAGGACTTTTAAAAACCGCAGTGTTTTAGCAAAATATCGTAGTAATAGCGTAGCAAAAGCGTAGAGCTATAGTAGCAACTGCGTAGTATAATTATTATGATGTAGCAATATCACAAGCCTATGAACACCTTAAGTACCAATATTATAGTGATGGTGTAGCACTATTGTAGCGCTTTAATAGCACTATTGTGACAATGGAACGTAGCACAGAGGGAATGATTCCCTTGTAACACAATCATTGAAACGGCGTCACAAGCAACCAAAGAACATTCCATATTCCGGCTGTCACTGAGCATATTACTTAAACCTTTATCATCAGTTACAAGCGTGTTTATCGACCAGAATCGGAATCAAACAATATTAGCCCATTCCCGTCCCGTCAGTCCGGTGTGGGCGTGAAACGAGCGAAGCTGCGCCCCTCTTGACCCCTTCAGTCATAGTGGCCAGACATCACGACTCAATAAATTCGCTATAAGCTCAAGCCGGAGCTCAGTAGACAGACGCGATGCTTGACAAGCGTTAGGTCACTGATTCAAATCTTAGCACATAATTTGTTTTTTAATTTATGTACATTTGTGAATTTGTAGTAGAAGTACCACTCGCTAACTATAAAGATAAAAACCGGCCAAGTGCGAGTCGGACTCACGCACGAAGGGTTTCGTACCATTATCTATACAACATTAGACACAAAGATCGAGAAAAAACCACTTTTGTTTTATGGGAGCCCCCCTTACACATATATTTTATTCTAATTTAATTATTTATTTCTGAAGCGAATAAACAACTAAATATTCTGTGAACATTTCGAACGTCTACCTGTTGCCGTTATTAATATCGAGCAAAAAACGGCAAACAAACCACGTTTGTTGTATGGGAGCCCCCCTTAAATATTAATTTTATTCTGTTTTTAGTATTTTTTGTTCTAGCGGCACCGACTACCTTGACTATTCCACCCAAATCATTAACTAAAGGTTAAAGGTTTGCTTTCAGTTTTTCGTAAAGCTAACATCTTAACCATTGCTTTCGCTGCAACGTACATTAGCTACAACGTAAGTCACTGCAGAGAATATTCGCTGTAACGTACTTCGCAACTATGAACTTTCGCGGTAACGTACATCGCGGTACAGAACTTCGCGGCAACGTAGTGGAGTCGGCTCAGCCCGGTACAAAGTGGATAAAAATATGCCTTCAATAATGCAGATCACTATATTATTCAGAGAATAGATGCACAATTGTATATGATACAATGTCATATATTTGATATAGAAAATGGATATGCTAATTTCTGTGAAACAACCAACTCATTTTTGTAATTAATCCAACACAATCAACAACATAAACTAGACGAAAAATAATCGCTTGCAATTTGTCTAAGGACACTAATTGGCGGAGACAACTCGATATTTAACGAGAAAAGTCTTTGCCGCTTCGAATAAGATTGAAATAAAGTGATTCTGTTGTTTAATCGCAACCATCTTTATAGTCTGAACTTGGTTTTTTTAACTATTCCTCTGCATCTACTGTCTGTCTGTCCGTCCGTTCGATTTGCTCGAAGGACTCGATTTCGATCCCGAATTCCCTTCATACATTACACTCATACGTTTATTTCAATTCGGAATGATTCTCCGTTTTTATTGCGTTCAGTTCAGACCTTTTTTCAGCGAATATGGACGATGATTTTCTGATTGTTATTGCATTGGTGATGTATCTTTCTAAGAAGAAGAAAATGCGTCGCCGTTACTGGTTGCAGGCTACCGTGCCAAATTCCGCATTGGAGAACGTATTTCGAAGGGAAAACTACTGTATGTATGTGGTAAGTCCATAGGCTTGTATGGAATCACTGCGTTCTGAATCCCGAATAGATATTTCGAACCGAAATTCCGAAATGTGACCGCCTTTACTGAAAGTTATGATTTTGTTCATCTCCCAGAACATCAATATTTTGAAACTTCGCACCAAAACTTTCCATAGGCCGCACATCTGAAAATTTGGTTTTCGTGTATTGAATAATCTGAGTTTGCGGTCGCGGCGCGCTTTTGTGAATAACAATGGATTAATTTCGGCATGAGGGAGGCCTATGTCCTGCAGTGGGCGTCAAATGGCTGATGATGATGATGATGATGAATTTCGGCAACTTCAGTCACATTAATTCCTTTCACCGTTAATACATTTTCTTCTTACAACTGGTCGTGTTCCCTATTGTCCTCACAATTGCCCTCAAAAATCAATATATCTCCCATTAAGACTTTTAGACCCTGTTGAACCAACCGCCTTTTCAAATATTATTTCCTGTTGCTTATCTATGTTAATGAACAAGACCTCTGCTAAATTCCGTGCTTGCTACATCCACCGACTTAGCTGTGCATTGTCTATCAGTCAGTGTAAGTTTTATGAAGAAAAAGTATTTAATTTTTATATCTCAGTCTGGTGAAAGTTTCCAGGTAAATAATGCGGTGGCCGAGAAGACCATATCTCAAATAAAAGGGTTGCTTCTGCAGTTGTTATGACACCAGTTTGAACCAGTATCCCTTTAAGAATAAAAGCATTTTGAATGGATAAACGTTTTTAAAAACCCATTTAGAGGCTAAAAATTCCACCCATGCCGGGACTTGAATTCCGATGTAAAAACCTAACTGCAAAGTGAGTTGGTCGGGGCTGCAAGTGATGTAAATCACTTCGGCCAGATATCGCTGCCTGTACATAATACAGAGAAATTTGTAAAGAGGCTCGAAATTTCGCCGATGCCTGCACTTACCCATTAGCTCAGTTGGGAGAGCGCTGGCACGGTTAGCCAGAGGTCGCGGGTTCAAGTCCCGGCATGGGTGGAATTTTGAGCCTCTAAATAGGTTTTTAAAAATTGTCCTCAGCACGGGTTAGTGCAACAAAAAGAATATAGATAAAGGTTATTAATACATTCATTGCAATTCATTGAGGGATTGTTTAGTTGTATACAGATTCTATTCTATTATTTAACTTGGGTAGTGTACTGTATTTAACTACACATGTCTAAGCTACATACCTACTTGAATGTAGAAGAGCACTGATGCCTGAGATGCAGGTCTAGAACTTAGTTCAGACGCAGAAGAAAATTGTTCAAATATGCAGCTTCGCCTTTTGCCTAGGATATTGTAATACCTTCGAATAAATGACTGTAATAAACCTGTCTGTAAATGTTGAAGAAAATAAAGATTAAAAGAAAAAAAGAAAGATGAAATAGATACTATTGGAAACGAGAGCCCAATTTATGAATTGGAAATTTACTTCCAT
This sequence comes from Yponomeuta evonymella, assembly GCA_963969515.1. Taxonomy (NCBI): domain Eukaryota; kingdom Metazoa; phylum Arthropoda; class Insecta; order Lepidoptera; family Yponomeutidae; genus Yponomeuta; species Yponomeuta evonymella. The sequence goes on along the minus strand of OZ018343.1, from coordinate 22,602,453 downwards.
TTCAAAGATATATACGTCAGAAAGACTTGAAGAGATTAAAAAAAGAGATGAAAATATTTATTACGTTAGATAGTCAATACAATCGTCAGGAAATCTGTGACTTAGTTGACTGACGTGGGACGTTAAGTGGGAAAATCGATTCAGAGTTCGTGGATTCCACAGTAGGTGGTTTTTTCTAATAGACTCCGCATAACCTACGATATATTTGCAGGCCCCTGTGCTTAGCAAAGTATAAGCAAATTATACATGTTCTTTCAGAAATAGAGTATGATGTTTATCACCACGCATGTCCACCGCTAATTGATCATTTCAAGCGCTGAGGTGGGCGAATACTTCAGTCTCTGGTTCCCTTGCGATGTTTGCCTTTACCTACCTAAAAGGTAATTTTTCATGTTGTCAAGTTTAAAAATGTTTACTAACTTCCTTTTTTATCTCATATTTTAATTCATTTTTGTTTCGTTTTTATAGATGTCCAGAACACTGTAACTTACCTAGTTCATGGTTTTAGCCCTTATAACATAACTCCACACGATATCTCAGGGAGAAGGCGGTAGCTCGTGACAGATAGACAGACAGACGGACAGTGGAGTCTTAGCGTGCTTTTTTTGATCGGTGCGGAACCCTAAAAACCGATCAAAAAATTCAGGACAACGTTTGTCATTTGTTTATATAGTTAATGTCATTAATACTCACAAATGAAAATATCACCAAAATAGCTTTCAGTAATTGATTAAATATCAGGATCGTTAACAATGCCTTTCCGCAATAGAGACATAGCACGAACCGCATTACATCGTCGTTGTTTATCGTATACAAAATTTTGAGTTTTACAATTTACAATGCAGTTTTCATGTACCTGTGCGTAATTCTGGTCATTTAAACTGGTTATTTTCGAACAAAGTGTCAATAACCTAATACTTTAATCAATTTACCTCTTTACCAAAATGTGTTTTGAAATTCGATGTGATTTTTTTCAATTTGTGGCGCTCTTTAGCTCAGGATAGCCCTTTAATATCAAAATTACTCCATATATGCATAAGTTTCCATATATCTGTAATGGGATCTACCAATCAATCAATCAATCAGTACGTATTCGTCCATTACTGAACACAGGATATAAAAGTTAGAACATCGTGGACTATTATTTATTTAAGATACTTTTAAACCTAGATGTTTATTGATTTTAGTAGTTCCAAATTAGAACTTTCTGGAAACCAATAACTTAGCTGTCTATGCGAACATAAATATGCCACCCTGCAGCACCGTAACTACCAACTTTGAACCCGTAAGTGAGAGTTATGGCCCAAGACGTGCGGCTGAGAGAAGACACAAAAAAATAACTAGAATTCATAACTCAATTTGATGTTAGTTAATCTTTGGTAAGTCTAATTCTAAAGCCTCTTGTATGTTGCGCCAAATGAGAGTGATTGTACACAAATGCTTCTGTGTTCTGTGTGTGCAGCCGTTACACAAAGACGCAAACACGAATATCTGTGTTAAAGAAATCGGTTGACATGACAGTTGATTTCCTTCAACATATTCGAGAGTTCGCGTGCTCGAATCCCGGCATCTCACTTTATTGCGAATCGTGTGCAATCCTTACTAATATTATAAACGCGAAAGTTTGCATGTATGGATGGATGTTAGTTATACTCTTTCACGCATAAACGGCTGAGCGGATCCGGATGAAATTTTGCACAGAGATAGATTACAGTCTGGATTAGCACATAGGCAATTTTTTATCCCGGAAAAATACACATCAATATTACCACGCGAACGAAGTCGCGGGCAACAGCTAGTAAAGTATAATAGTAATGACAGTTGTATGTTATTGTATGGTTGTAAGTTAGTTAATAATTGCATTTATGAAACGTGGCCTAAGAGACGCAGCGCTACATTGAGAAGAACAAGAATGTATTTGCAGAAGCTAAGAACTCTCCATTAAACTTCATTACTACACTACAAACTTGGCAAGTTTTTTATTTCTCTTGAATTCTAGGTTTTGTTTGTCTACCTCCTTTTTTCATATCAATGGCGTACAATTGGCGCGTAAATAAATATTATTCTAGAAATATTTTAGATGAGTAATACACTTTATTTGCCGTATTTGAGCATACAGCTTGTTAGTGTAAACGGTGCCTCTGTTAGTTCCAAATTGGATGTCAGAACAGCACTTCATTAAAAGTTTTTTCTCGGAAACTCTTTGTGAGCCTACAAATTAAGATTAATATTCTTATTAAACGATAAAAATCTACGCAGCTGTCCATTTAATTTAGACACTTTAATCTCAAATTGGGCCTACCTATTCCAGGTAGGAAATAAATAAATTCCAATATAGGCAGTATAATTCATCATCATCATCAGCCATTTGATGATCGCCCACTGCGGGAGATAGTCTTCCCTCATGGTTTTCCAAGCTTCCCGATATGATAAATTTAACTAATTAATTATACTTTATTACACACGAAACAGACGAAACGAAACGAACGAACGAAACGTTACATAAAAAATAACATGTACAAAGGCGAGCTTATATCTATAATAGATTTCTTCCAGAAAACCTCAGAGAGAGAAAAAACGGGTCTATATAAGTGTACAAAATAAACTACAAAAATCCCGAACAATAATTACCTATTTTAAGCAGAAAATAAATACACAACACAGACTAAATATCTGTAAAATATATAAAACTCGCTGACCTGGCAAACGTTCATCATCATCATCATCAGCCATTTGACGCCCACTGCAGGACATAGGCCTCCTCCGTGGTTTTCATAACCATGAGGGGTTCTGCCGTAATCGCCACGCTTGGCAGGCGGGTTGGCGATCGCAGTATGCGGTTGGAATCTCAGGAAGACGCTGCTGCCCGTCTCCTGGTAATTGATTTCCTTAGTCGCCTTCTACGACATCCACGGAAGGAAATGGAGTGACGCTGTTCTCAATCCGGCGCCACGCGGAATACACGCGCAAACGTTGTTTTGCCATATTTATTAGCCTATGACCTATTCTCAGACCTACCAAATATACACAAGAAAATTAATAAAAATCGGTGAAGTCGTTTCGAAGGAGTTCGATAAGAATTACTGTGACACGAGATTCTTATATATGAGATATATAGTAACAATACATACGAGTAAATATATAGTTTAAAGTTATGATAGAGATTGATAGTGCTACTTTAATTCATGGGCGAGCAAAAGAAAGGGTTAGCAAGCGTTATCTACAACTGTCGTACATTTTTTGCAAAGTCAATCGACAGCATATTAGAACGGATCTGTTCATTTTACGACTTAAATAGATTTAGGAGTGGGTTTTAAATAAGTCTTAATTTTTAGGGCTCCTTACCCAAATGGTAAGGGTCCCTAGATTACTAAGACTCTGCTGTCCGTCCGTCCGTCCATCTGTCACCAGGCTGTGTCACATGAACTGTGATAGTTTGACAGTTGAAATTGTCACAGATAATGTATTTATGTTGCCGCTATAAGAACAAGTACTAAAAACAGAATAAAACAAATATTTAAGGGGTGCTCCCATACAAGAAACTTGATTTTTTTCCGTTTTTTGCTCGATATTAATAACGGCAACAGGTAGACGCTTGAAATATTCAAATGTTGTATAGATAACGGTACGAAACCCTTCGTGCTGTTATACCCTAAATATGTAAGTAGCAATGCTTGTTCCCCAAACCTAGACCTCAGTCAGCACTTTCAGGCTTCAGGCTCCCATGGGCACTCGACACAAGCCAGTCTCTAATCATCTTTCTTTCGCGCAGGTTGCGACCTCTCAATAATCTCAATAAATTCCATTTTCCATTTTACCTTAGTCTTTTTTTTAAAGACTTCTACAGAGTCTCCTGTAACAGTGCGCGAGTCCGACTCAGACTTGGCCAGTTTTTTATACACGGCGTGGAACGTAGGGCAATGACATACTCTTACGTATGGGAAGAAGGGGTGATAAAGAGGTCTAAATTATCTTACTTAATAAATGAACACTCCCTAGGTGAGCAGATTTTATACGAGGTAATGCTGATGTTCTGTTGACTAAAACATAACATAACATAAACTCATGGCTCAAAGGGCTTGTCACTTGCCACGATCCTGTTGACTGTACTACGGAAAGCATAATAATTCATAAATCTTGATCGGACAACAGTAAGCAAGCCATTTACAAAGTTCTTCCATCTAACATACCCACGAAACGGCAGCAAATCTTGCTTCGGACGGAAAACACATCGAGAACTAATTTATTGAGGGCTCCAGATTTAACTTTCCTCGACATAAGTCTCCACGAGGTACGTGAAACGTTTGTTTTGCTATCAAATGACGAGCATGACTGGATACAGTTACAATTCCGTGCATACCGCAGTTATATTAAAAAAAAACTAATTGTCTTACTTATAAAAAAACACGATAAGCCACCGATTAAAATAGTCTGCGGTAGAGATTTACAAGGAAAAGTCGTAACCACAGATTAAATAAGCTGCCTCCTCGAAGTGCTTTAGAGGAATCGTGTTTTTATTGATAAGGCCGTCTGTATTTATTCCTTACAGGTCTCCATAGAGTGGACCAGCACCACGAAGGGAAAAAAAAATCACATCTTTTTCAATTCAATTCAATTCAAGTCTTTATTTGTCAGCAAAAACGGTACATGTAGGTTTTATATAATACATAAATACGGACAAGCGTGTAGCACCATTATATGGTATACAAATATTATGATTTAAAATTAGAAGCTATATTATTTACAAAATTATTATACAATGTCAAGAATTTAAGATGTCATTATTGGATTTGAAATTCATTATGGTTTAAAGAAATCATTTATACTGTATATAAATTTTTGAACCAACCAGTTAGAAAGCGCTTTGTCGAATCTATTTTCTGGGAAAGAACTTATGTCTTTCGGCAGGGAATTACATATTTTTATTGCCATGTAATAACTATTTCGTCTAAAAAGCTCGAGTCTAACTTTAGGATAGGTTAACGTTTTATGCCTCACTGTTCTTTTATTTTCATTATTATGCATTTCAAATAGCTCCAGGTTTCTCTTGACAAATTTACAGACCTCAAGAATATAAATGCCGTAAAAAGTGAGAATTTTATATTTCTGAAAGATCGGTCGGCATGATTCTCTCCAAGACATGCCCCATATAGCCCTAAGACATATTTTTGTGCAACAAAAGCTCTGTGGCTTTCTGTAGAGTTTCCCCACAGAACTACACCATATCGCAAAGTAGCGCAGACATAGCTGTGATATGTTCTGAGGATGTGCTAGAAGCGCAGTTTCTACTGACATGATTTGTCTTGATTTCTTACAGATTGTAGTTGCGAAAAGTGTGAGTGCAATCTCTCAATCACGTTAATTGTGATTCTTAGGTACCTAAGGCAAGAAACTTAGGACCAGATAGCATGAGAGCCAAAAACAGCCGTTTTTGGAATAAATTATGTTTAGGATATTTGGGTTAACAGCGGTGATAGCCTAGTGGGTAGAACCTCGGACTCGGAAGTGGGAGACCCAGGTTCGATCCCCAGTGCGGGCATGTACCTGTGACTTGGTTTTCTAAGCTATGTACATTTGTGAAGTTATAGTAGCAATACCCCACGCTAACTGTGAAGGAAAACATCGTGAGGAAACCTGAGTGTCTGAGCTATTCACATACCTCAGCGCTTGAAATCGCCAATCCGCGGTGGGCACGTGTGGTGATTAAGCCCAAGGGAGAGAGCCCTGAGAGAAGGCCTGTGCCCTACAGTGGGACGTATATAGGCTGCTTATGTAGTAGGTATCAGGTCCGTGATCAACGTCATTGAGAGATTGTCTTGTCACTTTTCGCAAATACAGTCTGTAAAAAAGACATGATTTTTTCCCTTGGTAGCGCTAGTGTTATTCTGCGGAGCCCCTTAAGGGTATAATTATGCACACCAATTCATCATCATCATCATCATCATCAGCCGTTTCACGCCCACTGCAGGACATAGGCCTCCTTCGTGGTTTTCATGACCAAGAGGGGTTTTGCCACAATCGCCACGCTCGGCAGGCGGGTTGGCGATCGCAGTATGCGGTTGGAATCTCAGGAAGACGCTGCTGCCCGTCTCCTGGTAATCGATTTCCTTAGTCGCCTTCTACGACATCCACGGAAGGAAATGGGGTGACGCTATTCTTAATCCGGCGCCACACGGTACATATGACAATACGAAATTACATGTACAAAGGCGAGCTTACCTTACCGGTCGTGAGACGTTCAGACGAGTGGAATCGTTCAAGATTTGGTGCGCATAATATAGGAGTTGGTCATTTTCTATCAACTTTTTCACACTTATTTTGACACGCTAAAGTGAAGGAAACCCGCGGCCCGGTTGGCTCCGTACGTATTCACTTGTCTTTCCTAAGGGCTAGGTCTACTAAGCTAACAGGATGGTATAAGTGCTGGGCAAGCCTACTTCAACAAAAAAACCATGTCCCAGGCACTGCAGCGTCCGAGTGGCCCCTTCACCCATCTAGTGTGAGTGAAGGTGCCAAGGGACGCCGTATAAATCATTTCATTACGTAGATGTAAAAGTCAAAGTTTTTTTTTCATTGTCTATCAAATCGTGCTCCGGTCCACGATTAATAAAATAATAGTTTATTTCGACAATTCGTTGCACAATTCATAGTCGAACCTTCTGACTCGTAAATCTGTGCGTTAATCGACTATACAATTGAAATAAGTCCGCCCTTGCTCATAGTCTAAGACATTCATGTTTTTTGAGTGCAAAATTTGGTATTTTGTGCAATAAAGTGTAACAAACAAACAAACAATATACATCGAATTATCATAGTAAACTATGAATTGCAGTTCCTTGAAAAAGGGCCCTGGTTGTGCCTAGCATGCTGATGTTTTCAATAAAATGTATTTCAACATGAGTTCCATGTTAGGCCTGGTAAGCAAACTTCACATGAAAACAAAAATCCCAGAGCAAAGTCTATGAAGTTAGGTATTGCCAAGTAAGGCGCTCTAGCTCCACTTGTAATTTTATTACAAAAGTTAAGGCTCTGGGTTTGTTTGTTTGTTTGTTTGTTTGTTGAGTTTATCGCTGTATCGATGAAATAATCGTTTCCCGTGAACACTGGGACAATTGTATCCTAAAAATTTTATTCATAATAACGCGATGCCTTCATACTGTGTTTTTACATAATATGTTCCACCATAGCACCTAAAAGACTAATCAGAATTTGATGAATGAGGTGTTAATCGATTCGTTATTAAGTTTCAGGTGACTTAGACTACGTTAAACAGCTATATACCACAAAAAAAACAGCATTTGGGTGCCTGAAACACTGTTTAAAAATAACAAAAAGATTTATCCGCAAATCTTTAGCTCTCTAACAAATTACAATCTAAGATTTTGAAACAGTTTGTACAGGGTGGTAATTTGAATGGAGCAGCAAGAGAAAAGGGGAAGAGGCTAACTATCTAAATATCTATAAACTTTAAACCGTTTTTAGTAAATTACATCTAATTTTACAAACACTTACACGGCATTTTCAGATTTCCAAAAAAATTGCAGGCAGCAAGAAAAATGTCCAACTGCAAGGCACTGGCTTTCTTTCATAGTTAGAGTTTCATAGAGAGAGTGTATGAGATTAATCACCATACATACCCACTGCAGGTTTCAGACACCTCGGTATCCTTAAGATATTTCCTTTAACGTTAGCGAGTATTACTGTGACGATAAACTTATAAGCATTAAACATAATTAGAAAAGTCGGATTCGGACTCAAACCACACGAATGTACCTACCTAAAGCAACTAGTCTGTCCACTGCGCCACCATTGCTACATTGTCAACTAGCGGTATCACGTCTGATTACTATGCCAGAGGTCGTGGGTTCTATTCCCACTGAGGGCCGAGGTATATTTGTACACATGGCCTCAGTCTAGTTGTATTTCCATGTTTGTGATGTGTGTGATTGCCTGGTTACCAAAGCACAGGGTGTCCTCTTTTGGGACCAGGACAAGTAACTTTCTTATGTTTATTTATTTATTAAACTTGCATAAGCAGCCGCTATACGTCCCACTGCAGAGCATAGGCCATCTCTCAGGAAGAGAAATTACGAATTTTTCATGAAAAATCGGCCGATACGATGTATTGATACAATGTTTTTGTAACAAAAAGTCATAAATTATTCTGATATTTATTGTTACTGTACCCCGGATCGCAGGTGCAGGCTCTGCCACATAATCCCGTGACGTAATAACCGGTGAAACTGCCCGATGTTCAGTTTTTAATAAAATCACGCGTCCGGTCACGAAATATGATAATAATGGCGGATTCAACGGCCAATAATAAGAACATACGGAAAGTAGACAATAATATTACGTTTTGTTTATTTTTAGTATGTTGTAAAAACAGTAAGACATGCAAGCTACGCACTACTTCTTTTTCTTTATGTAGCCTATGTTATATGGTAAAGGCCTCGTGTTTCTCGTTTCCAGTCTCCTCTCCTTCCTTATCCTCTTCTGTCCTCTTATAATATTGAACTGTAGGCTGACTTCGGGGCAAATGAATGCTTTTTATTCTCTCTTCACAAAATCGTTTATTACGTGACAATAATCAAGATGCGAATGAATCAATACTTTTCAATACTTAAAAACTAAAAACTAGTACAGGTGGCAGGTGGAACCTTTTCTCTTAAACGGTAGGTTCGACGACGTTCCTTGATGATGATAGATGGCGCTAACATATACGTTTTACTGCAGGGCACAGGCCTTCTTTCAGAGAGAGAGAGAGAGTATGGGCTTACTTACCACGCGTTCTCATCGCGGATTAGCCACTTCCAGGCAACGCGGTTAGGAAAACGTTTTACTTTTTACTTCGTGAATATACGTCTGTTAATATTTTTCGCCAAGCTATGCGCTTGTGGTAAGGTCATACGAGGTATGCTGGAATGCTTTACGCGACCCGCAAAATGTGCTCCACATTATATGCACTGGTTTTTTGGGTAACCTCGGTTAGCCAACAGAAAAGCATTCTCAAACGCATTCTTACGTTACGGTATGTCCACTTACAAGTGTTGCCGCAAAGCAAGAATACCTTGTTTCGATCGGGTGTTTTACCTCTTTGAGCGTTGTAAGTTGGCAACACAAATAAAAAAAAAACTCAGGTCAGACATGCAGTATAACAGAGGTCACTTAGTTTAGGTACCTAACATTTAAATTCTTGCAATTTTACGTGTGAAATTGCTAAGCGGCAAAATGTAGATTCAAAACTGCTTAACATTTTAAACTGTAACAATTTCTGACAATACGTTGTACATAATAGACTTGTTCAGTCCACAAGTTCTCCGGTGAATTTAATTGCAATGCCGAATTTACCACATTCAATCTGACCAAAATCTAAATTAGCAGAATAATATACATACAGAAGCTTCATTTCAACATTTCTGTATTTGGGGTGAGTTTTCAGTAACTGTAGCCGATATCGACTCTAGATCCCCGTATAAGTTAAACGCAATCAAGCAGTAACGTTAGGATATCCTCAAATGGGGCACACCGTGCCACGAAAGGAGCCTTAAACTCCATTTATAGACGAGCCTAGTTTAGTTTTAACGTTGAAAAAGGTGATAATTATCTTGGTTTATTATTGGTTTAAATAGTACAGTGTATGTTAAGGTCCATTAACTAAGTAGCGTACCTAGCCATGGACAAATACAGCTTATGAAATAAACTTTTATACTGACGAAAGAAATATACCGAGCTAACTAACTAGCCACCCCAACTGGGGTGGAGGGGCCGGTAAGGGAAGTCTCAGGCGGTCATACTTCGACCGAATATCGGATGAATCAGCAACAAGATAAAAAAAATCCGAAACCGGCGTGCGTGCATGCAACGATTAATGAATGTTAATAAAGAGATAGAGGTCTGTCAGGATCGTGGCAAGTGTCAAACCCTGGTTTCTACCTCCCCGACAGGGATACAGGTATATCCGTGTAATGAAATAAATTTGTAACATTGTGGGAAGAAAAATCTCCACGGATTGGGTCTTCCGTTCCCTTCTACTTGACAGTCCGGGAACATAGCTGGTGCATAGCTGGTTCATAGATTGGCAGCTGGAGCATTACACGCTCCAACTCGCTAATGTTGCCGGGATGGCCGGATTGCCGACACGCCATTACAGCCGAGCATGTGCAATTTATTTGCGATTGAATCGCTTTCGCCGCCCCAATTGGCTTTATTTTAGAAATGGGCACGGTGCACACGTCACGTCATGAACTTCATTATCGTTGAGTTTTGGAATATGCAGAGCACGCTTAAAATAGACGTCGAAAATTTAAACGGAAGATAGTGAAAGTTTAATAATATTTTTATGTAAGTATTTTTGTAAAATATCCAATTATACATACATAATATTATTAAACATAACACTGCAGTGAGGATGAAGGAATACTAGAGGTTCGATAGTAGATAGAAGAACCTGCGGTAGACCTGGTTTACATGTCTAAAAAGTGAGTACTTTAGTTCAGCTAACACGACGAGCGCATGCTTTAACATCGTAACGCAGAAATAAAAGATTTATATTTTTTTACAGAGAATAGGCCACTAATTAGATTGATTAATAGATTGTTAGAAGCTGGCTCAGGGTGAAGTAAGTGGACTGTAGAATTGTAGATACAAAACGCGGCACTCCGAACCAGAGAATTGATTACCTCTAATTTAACACAACACACGCACCATGGATTCGGTCACACAGAGAGAGACATTTTTTGTATTACCAACTTAAAGAGCTAAACTAGGAAACATGAAATACTTGTGTTGCCATAAACAAAGATAACATTTAGAACTAATGTCTAAGACGAGTGTGTACACATTGCTCTCCTTATACTAAAACATAAGATACATTTCAAAAACACACCCGGAGGGGTAGCCAGAGACCAGGGATTGCCACTTGCCACAATCCTGACAAACCTCTTTCACTTCATCAACATCCACTAGTCCCAGCATGCACGCTCACTCTTTAGAGCCGTACGAACCGTATCCTCCTCCACTTCGGTGTAGCGCTTTACTTAGTAATTAGCGTATGGCGTGACTCACCGTAGTTTTGGCAGACGAGGTGCACTTGCGAGGAGTCCTCCCGGCACTCGCGCAGCTCGCGCAGCAGCCCGCCCTCCGAGCGCACGAACGCTCGGTAGGACTGTGCCGCGCCGCGCACCGCGCCCCGCGCGCCGCCCCCACTGCCGACCCTGGCCAGCGTCAGGCTCGCGTTCAGCCACCTGGAGACCAGAGCCACGGTGAACATCTACATACTGTTGGAAACCTGACGCGTACGATAGCAATTACTAGGGAATTTGACAGTTAGTCGATTGGAATCGTTCAAAATTTGGTGCACGTAATATAGAAGAAGATCAACAAGGAAACAAGAAATAAATTCCACCAGCTGTCCACGCAGCAAATTACAGGTCCAGATGGAGAGTACTACGTCCATCCCCGTCGTAGCGGCCATGATCCTCAGAATCGAGGAGCTGACTGATTGCAGATTAGATGCAGATGTAGGGGGAGGCTCCGAAGAAGACGAATGTCATGGTTAAGCAACATTAAGAAGCGTACCGGTGCTAAAACCGCGGAAGAGTTATACAGAATTTCACTGAAAAGAGAACGACGCAAAGAGTAGTCTGCCAACCTCCAGTGATGGATAAGCAATTTAAGGAGAAAAAAATTGTAGCTAATTAATAGAGCCCAATGTTAATCATAGCGTCTTACCTGTCACACTAACCCCCTTTCTCATACCAGTTGGTGGCGATTAAGGCTTCCACAACTGTACCTCTGAAGAGCCTATTTAGCGTGAAAGGAAGTCAGTGTCTAAGAACTATTTTTGCCACCCCAGCTCCTCTAGGAACAACAGCACCTTGTTTGCGTCTCTGCAGGCCTCCCGCAGTGTCACCGGGCTTCCGAAGAGAGCCATCCGCTGTCTGGTCGCTCCCGTGCATTCCATCAGCATGTGAGCGGCTGTCTCTTTTGCATCCAAGCATGCTCTGCACAGAGGACTGTCTGTAGCACCTATTTTAAAAGTATATCTTGTCCCAGTTTCGGCTATTGCTTTTCGAAGGCTTTAGTAATACCATCGACTCTCGGATTAGATCAGCAGATCTGATCATTTACCCATTTTTGGCCCCCGCTCTGTGACCACCTTTGACCACCTTAGACCACTAACAATCCTGTCGCCTGACTACATGCTCTGTACATCTTCACTCGACCTTTTACGAATTACGACGTTGCGTACACTAACAATGAGTAAAATGCCTGATCTCTTCATGGATCTCTGAAACTTCAATGTTGTCCAACACTGACATACATGGAGAAACCCAGGATCGTTTGCAGCTACTCCAGTACTTATAAATATCCCAGCATGAAACAGTGTTTCAATGCAGTCGGGGAACTTGGGTCGGTTGGGGTCTAGCAAAATTCAAAATTACTCAAGTACTTACGAATAACCCAGCATAGAGCACAGCTTAGTAGCCGTATTGTCGTCCAGCGTTGATATGCAGGCAGGGAACCAGGACTGGTTGGCGGCGTGGTACAGCTGTAACTCGCCTCGCCCCACGTCACCATTGGCCTCGCTTAGACGTACTGCGAGTAAAGGACAACGTCTTTGTTAGTCCAATTATACACACACATTGTTGGGGGTTGAAACAAGTAGCATACGATGATTTATCCCCAATCAATCAATCCTCCCATACTCGTCCACTGCTGAGCGTAGGCCTTTCCGAAGGCACTTCACTTTTTCTGCCCTCGGCCATCTTCATCCAGGCGCTGCCAGCAATCTGCCACATATCATTGGCTCAACTAGCTGGTGAGCATCGTACGCTGCGCTTGCCAGTTTGTGATATCCACTCGAGAACCTTTTTCAAGCGGGCAGATTAACCCTCAAGTAGCGTTAATACATTGTGGTGGGTCTATGCCGCGGCTAGTAATCAACAACCAGTTAAAGATACGTCGCCAAGCGCTTCGTTGTGTTTCGACGTGATGTTTGGTGATGCCTAACAGGCAAGCATTCGTCTTCATATTCCATCTGATGAGAAAGAGGTTGAGTGCGAGTCGACCGTACGTAAAAAATATGATACCCTTAACTAATATCCTACATAATTAATTGAACGCGGTTTGAAGTTTTCTTTCAAAGGATAACACTGGTGATAGGAACGGTATTAAATTCTTTGGTGATTGTACTAAGCAACGAACTGTGTTCCAGCCAAATCCTGTTTTTGTAACACACTGATGTGTCCGTGAAATAACTCATAGAACCAATAAGGATAACGCATCCAAACGACACACATAAAGGTCTATCAACATTTGACGTTGGGCACATGAGCGTATAATAACGTGTAATGCCGGTGATTGCCATTGCCCGTCCGGGCGCCGGCCGTACGGTAACCTTCCGACGCCCGAGTAAGCTCGTACGGGCGACACCCGACTCCGGCATGTCCCGGCGGACGGGCCCCGCTTTTATCCCCGGGCTTCAATTTGCTCTCGTATTCCAGTCTCTCATCATGTAAGTATCGAAGGATTACCTATTTCAGTTTCCATTGTTACGCCTGCGCGGCCCCGGCCCGGTTTAATGTGGATAAACCTAGATTGCTTCCGTCTTTTCTGACCACAATAGGATTGTGTTCGTTTAAATTGGGCTCTTATTAAAATCACAATAAGATCGTCTACACATAACAATGTAAGGACTCAAAACACTGAATCAACAATGTACCAGAATATCCGAGAGCGGGCGGGTATCCAACCAGTCATTGCCCGAAAACCTTAGATACGAGTCGTTCCCCGTATCCCTCAGAGACTAGGTGGCTCCTCCTTACTTTGAGTTGAGTTGCGTAGCGTAACACCCGTATTTGAAGACAAACCTCAAAGTTTTCCTCGCCTCCACTCCTCCTCTCCTGAGTAAAACGGTATTATAAAACGTCAAAGATTTCCTCCACTCGAGAAAATTTCTGACTCGAGTCGAGTAATCAACTGTCAAAGCTAAGGTACCTCAAGACCTACCTCAAAACCTCCTCGAGAAAAAAAATCGGTATTTGGCGAAGTTTTCCAAAAGTTTTTGTAAAACAAAGTGCTGATCTGATTTATGCATAATATTGACGATGTCTATGATGACGACAGATATATTTTATTTTAAGCTATAATGTTTTTTCATAGTGACGGAAATTATTTTGTGTGCATTGTATATTATTATTATCGGGTGTTTTCTAAAATAAAAAAGAATAATTGCCTCAGAACCACATTTATTCACTCGAGTCATTATATTAATAGTGATTTCTATTATTTTTAAAGAGCCTCTAATTAGGTCTATTTTACAATCACATCGATCAATCGAGTTACACAACTTTGATTGGTTGCAGTCACTCGGGTACACTCGAAATACTGACTGATAATACTAAAGGAAATAAGTCCACTCTCTCCTCGGCTCCACCTCCGTTGAGTATTGAATCGAGGAGACTTTGAGGAATGTCTTGGAATACAGGTGCAAGTCATCGTAGAATTGTTATTTACTATAATAACCGTATTACCTACAAAACACCTAAATCCACCACACGCTACATCTATGTTCCTGTTTTATTTATTCGTTTGGTCTGTTGTGTATATAGTATTCTTTCTGTTGTTGTGCATATTATGTTACTTATGTGCTTATTTTGTTTCTGTGATGTAGCTTGTTGGTATAATAAATGTCTTTCTTCTTCTTCTTCAATATAAGAATTTTCACCTTCAAAGCAAACTTCTGAGATTTCGTTTATAGACTATTCCACTTAACATAATTTACTTCGAAACTGTCACTTTTAATGGTCACAAACTACCCTGTGTTATGATAACTAAGCAAAAACATCACAAACATGGAAACGCAATTAATAATTTTACACAAAGCAGATATCTGCTAATAATTTTCTACGTAAGTAATCTAAACCCCGCAAAAAAATGCCAATCTCGACAACTATCGCGATCCAAAAACCTTTTCCGTCGCGTCTGCAAAACGCGCGGACAGCCGCCCGATACATCAATCTATCTCTATCCACCTATCTATCAATCCTCATAACGCGGAAATAAAGACACCATCCATCTTTCTCCGAACGGGAGGTCGGAGCAGACGAGATTATTCACGATCGCGATTTGGGATTATTGGCTTCGTGCATTGTGGTAATAGTCGTATTGGTTCATTGTAAGCGTGATTGCCTGAACACCCCATAGAAATACAGATGAAAGGGCTGTAGATGTGTTTGTGAAGACATCGGCGTGTACGAAATTAGCAATAAAATATTAGGTAACGACTTTCATGCAATTTTGTTCGTAAATAGATAAAGTTCCGAGTAGTAAAAGCATTTTTTTCAAGGTGACGTGAATTATTGTCAACCACAGATAGGTATCACAAAGTTTGTGTAGCATTTTCATATCAGTATTTCTATATAGTCATTTCATTAGCTTATTAGAATTGCGAGCTGGTTTTTGTTACAGTTTATTTACTAAGTCAATGTAGGTATGTAGTTAGTCAGCATAAGATAGGATGATTATTACTGATTACAGTTTCCTTAGTACTGTGTTGTCTCTGTAGAGAAAAAATTTGAAAACTATATAGGTACAGTTCTGCGTCGTTATCTAAGGAGCGAACCAGTGCTGACTAGCGCTACTAAGTGGGCAAATAAATTAAAGTATCATATTTTTTGTAAAACGATACTAGTTCCTTTTTAACACGTTTTGCAAAAAGTAAAAATCACAAATCTCGATAACCTTTATGGATATAGGCATTTTTAAGACCGAAAGTCTAGGACCTAACGTCAATAATCCAGGACTATAATCGATTTCCGCTAAGAAAGGTCGTTTTTGGCAGAAATATGTACTTTAAACTCCTAGCCTCCCGGCCGCAGGTTCTAAAAAAAGCTATCCCCATTATAGAGATGTTTACTTTTTGCAAAAATGAAGTTATTTTTCAGAAAATTAATCACTGAATTAATGAACTAATGTTGATAAAGCATAAGAGGTTTCAGGCTCGTTGCCCATGCACACGATGCGTTGCGGTGGCGGCGCGGCGCCTGAACGGTGTCGCTGCGGCGTATTACATAGAAATTTATTTATTTATTTTACTTTATTAGGAACAACAACAGCGTAATCTGATTATAATTACTTATTAACTAATTACTAAAAATAAGGCCAATAATAGTGCACTCTGGCACCGCGCCGCACTCCCACCGGACACTGCGATGCGGCTCTGCGACGCATCGCGTGCCTTAGGCCTGAGACACACAGAAAACACGTAGTGCAACGGCGCGGAAAAGACGCGTCGTCTTTCTAATTAATTTTCATACCAAATGTACTGAACGGGACGAAGCCTACGCCGAGGGCGCGAACTCTATACAACGCGTCGCGTCTTTTCCGCGCACTTGCCCCACGTCCCTTCTATGTAGCCAAGGCCTTAGAGCAGACTCACAGCAGTTGCGCTCGTCCTGCCCCCAGGGGCAGTCGGGCCGGCCGTCGCACATGTGCGCGTGGCTGATGCAGCGCTGGTTGCCGCAGTGCACGTCGCCCGTGCGCTTGCACACGCGGCAGTTGAGCTCGTCGGAGCGGTCCTGGCAGTCCACGTGCCCGTCGCAGCGCCAGTCCGTCGGTATGCAGCGGCGCACGTCGCATTGGAACCCGGACGGGCACACTGCCGGACAGGATGATGTGAGAACATTGCGGCCAGCTCATGCCGACTATACGCGCATCTAATCCTGTCGGAATCCTGACTTTTGCGATAGCAATTAGTATGGAATTTAAACAGTTAGACGATTGGAATCGTACAGGATTTGATACGCGTAATCATTGCGCGTAATATCGGAGCAGTATTTACTGTACGCTGAAATGTGAGTGGTTTGAAAGCCGCGTTGGAAATTAAAAATGGCATTAGTTTTTTGTAGTATATAGATACTTCTTTTCTTCATTTGAATAAAAAATGAGTTGAAAAATCAGTTTCGAGTTAAGAAGTCTTGTTTAAATAAATACGCGAATAATTAGTAACGCCTCTCCGTCTATCAGAACAACGACCAGCAGACCTGCGCTACGCACGCACCGCTCTGGCAAAAAACTAATGGTTGTTATAGATTCGAGTTTGTATCGAGATATTTTAAAAAGGCATGTATTTAACGCGGCGACAAATTGATACCATTCCGGATCTTAAAAAAACTGAAAATGGATCGTAAATAAACTACTTTGGCGACTAATTTGAGGTAGCATCTTAACTAGAAAGCGGCGGCTTTTTAATGAGTTTTGAGGTTCCTGGAACTTCGAACCTATTTTTGCTTATGTGTACTGACCTAACAACCAACCCAAAATTTAGATTGCCAGTAGTTGCCAGTGAAGAATGTTTGATATCCCCTCGGGATAATTAGTCGCCACATTAGGTTTTATAATACCTTAACCAGTTTTACACTGATCCCGCTTGATATATTTGACACCTTACAGTAGCAGCCGTTTTTTAGTTTTTTTTGATCCAAGCCTTTTGTTGCTTGTATAGTTTAATAGTTGCTAAGATATTTAATCACTGAAAAGTTAGTTTTTTTGTGACTTAATAGAAAGTCGCCTAAAAAGGATTTCAGTTGCCGTGTTAAATATTTGCCTTTTAAAAAGTGCCTGTTTTAAAAATAAACGCGTATTTGATTGGTATTGGTAAAGCACATTCTTTTTGCTATTGCTTTCAAACGACCCAAAGTTGATGATGTATAAATATTACGCACGACTTTCGATAGATTGATTGGATGGCCCCAGGTATGCCATGTACCAGGTGGAAATCTTACATAATAAAGTACATAAATTAAAAATTGTATTCCTCGGAAACGATCAAGAGTGCAGATTTACCCACATCAGTCCGAGCTGGGTTTTGGCTAAACGTATTCGTGATTCTTAGCAGGGGCTTTGGTTTGGGCTACATGTGACTATTCTTGATGCTTAGCTGGGCTTTACCAGGCTTGGTGGCCCGGTGGCGCGCCTCCTTGACCTCGCGGTTGCCCAGACACACGTCCGTGTCCGTGGACTCGGGGAAAATCTCGCACTGCAGGTAGTCCGGCATCGACAGCCCGAACACCTCCAGGAAGAAGCCGCAGCGACGCATCGTCTCTGCGGGGGAGAGAACGGTGACGTTGCATGGACGAACGCCGGTTTCGGTTACGTTTTATCTTGCCATTTTCGAATAAATTCTCCATTTGGTCGAAGTTTGTTCACCTGGGACATACACTGACATAAACATACGCTGCTCATTAATGTTTACACAAGGCCACCACAGCATAGGCTTGACCTAGCGTGGTGACCACAGCAAATAATTTTCTGCTTGTCACAGTTATTGTTAATGTAGAACTTTTTACTTTTGTATTTGTTTTTACTTTCGTATTGTTTATTTTAGTTACTGCCATAGTATTTTAGTATTACTGCTGTGGGCTCGGCAGCAGACATTGAGATCATCTTCATCCTGCAGAAGAGAGCGATCAAATTCGTATTTAAGCTAGGCAGTAGAGATTTGTTAAGAGATTTCTTTAAAGAAACTAACATCCTAACAGTTGCTAGTCAGTATATCTATGAAAATATTATGTACGTCAGGAAAAATCTCGGTAACTTTAAAACTGTAGCCAACACAATGTAAATACTAGAAATAGACATAAACTTTTGTGCCCAAAATTTAGGCTGGCAAAGGTTAATACATCTTTTATGTGGCATTGTATACGTTTCTACAATAAGATCCCTGAGAAAATAATAAGCTTGCCAGAAACGCGGTTCAAAAAATGTGTAAAGCACACTGTGCCAAAAAAGCTACTATAACATTAAAGATTATTTAGATGACAATGATGGCTGAAATTAAAGCCAGTTCAATGGATGAGTTCCAGGTTTTAGAATATTCATATAAAGTCTGTTAATTAATGACCTGAAAAGACTAAGTATGGAGTTTTTTTGTCCACTTTTTCTCCAAAATGATCTAGATTTTGAAATGGACACCTAGTTTAACTTTTAACGTTCATTAAGTCGCAGTTCCTGTGCTACTTTGAATAAAACAATTTTGATTTGTTTTGATTGATATTGATACTCTTCTCGGTCTATTTAAATAATGAAAAGCTTTGTGTTTGCTATAGCTTGGCCGATAAAAGTTTTAACTACAGCGATTCTTCAGAATTGTCCGGTCCGTGCCGATCTCTCGAAGATGAGATTCGGCGCTGTATTTAAATAAGTCTTGATCCCTTTAAATATGCTAATGCAGGCTCGAAATATGCCTACTGGGGCAACCTAGTTAAGTGTTCGCTATTTGTCTTGTCTTACTTTCTTTTGCTCCATCTGCCGAGGGACCGACCTTCAGTAGGTACATTTCAACACTGTTTGTCTTCTAAATGATAGAAAATAATACTACAATTAATAGAACTAAAATTTATGGTTTACGATGAAAATTCGATGTGCATTGCAAATTAACCCACAGATTAACAATAAGACACTGCTACGCAATGTACCTTGAATTATTATTGTCGTAATAAACTGTGAATTGTAGTTTTATGAAACTCGGCCTAGATATTTTCCTTGAATTATGTCGATATAGCTAAGAGTTTGTTTCAACACTTTTGACTTCTTAGTAATAGTTTAGCTCTTTTCTGTGGATTAAGTCGATAAGGCTAAGAGTTTGGTTTCAACAATCTTTGTCTTCTAAATTATAGAACAGCTCATTTCTGTAAATTTGGTCGATAAAGCTACTAGGTTGATTTCAACACTCTTTGTCTTCTAAATCAAATCATAGAACAGCTATTTTCTGTGAGTAAGGTCAATAAAGCCCTCTGTGATAAAGCTAAGACTTTGGTAAGTAACGCCTGGCAGAAAATTTGAACAAAAATCACAGTCGAGGTGATGTACACGTAAGAGCATTGTTTTTTAAATATTTGTTTATTTGACTAAATTAAAGCTAAAAGAATTGGCAATTCCAAGCGCTGAGGTATGTGAAAAACTCAGGCACTCAGGTTTCCTCACGATGTTTTACTTCACATTCAAAAAACGTAACGTAGCAAAGCATGCTGAGATTCGAACCTACGACCTCCCAATTGTGAGGCCGGCGGTCTACCGCTGCGCTACCAACGCTTTCTTTCCGTTAATATCTAACTACACCAAACCTGAAATCAGTTTACCATTTCCAATTACCAAAGTTTTTTATTCTCATTCAAATTGGCCGTCGAGTTTCGAGTTTTTACCCAACAAAATCAACGGTAAAGATTTTCCGGCTTCTCATTATTAATAACTACACTGTGTATTCGATCGTTTTACAACAAATCATGAGAAACTAAGAGGATGCCAAGTATACATTTAGCACAATTTTGCGGGGCAAACATACTCCATCTAAAATATGTCACAGCGTCCACTTTACATAGGTAATCTACATAGCTAGGAAAGGCGGGAGATGCCCAACGCAGCATAAGTCATCTAGCACAGATGTAAAAACTGAATTAAAAAATAACCAACTTCTCGACTGCTGAGCAGTAAGGCTGTTCTTACGTGGAGCATTCCCTCGCACAATTTAATATATTTTTGTTATTGTAATAAAATGATTACCTAGGTATACTTTTGACAAATGTGGTCTGAGGGTTTGACAGATAACAGAATTGCAAACATTCAAGGCATAATGTTTCTTATCAAAAACATATTTTGATTGAGTTGTGATTGAGAGAATATGATTCCAAATTAATAATTTCGGAAACAACTTTTCTTTATTAAAAAGTACTTGTACGTATAGGAAAAAAATATGGAACGTAGTGTTGGACATACATAGGTACATTACCCTCCTTTTGCGCTCCGCCGCAGTCGGGTAAAAAGATATAGCATTAAAATGTGAAAATTACTTTGCTAAATTCCTCCAAAATCCCACAAGCACCATGCGGTTAGTTAATGCACTGCCCTCGTCGACCACCGGAGCCTGAGAATACCTCGTGTTAGAGGCGAAACGCGTCCCAACGTATTTTTTTGACACAAGTCTGGTATCGGTGGTGGTGTGTTTGTTTCTTGCTTCTGCTTGAAAAAGTGGGAGGGAGCGCGGTGCATTAACTAACCGCATGGTACTTGTGGGATTTTGGCGGAATTTAGCAAAGTAATTTTCACATTTTAATGCTATTATGGATTTCCGCAAAGTAACGCCTAATTCCATACAATATCGAGCAAAAAGAGCTTGGTCTAAACGACTGTGTTCCAATTCCAATACCTTGGCAAAGACTCCGGCAGGGTCGCACCATGTGGCCCAGGGGCCCGCACTTGGGCACGAAGAGCGAGCAGAGAAACAGAGCGGTGAGCTCGTAGCACCGCACGTCCACCACGGCGTCGTAGATCTCCAGATCCTAGGGACAAGGCGCAGGTTGAGTTCTCTGGCAGAAATCAGAAATTAGAGCAATCTTTCAACGTAAAGAATTTACACTCTGTTAAATGTAAATGCACAATTTTGGCCGCTGCAAGCCGGATCTAATTTGCAGTGGAGATAAAGGTAGAGAAAATACTCGACTCTGACCATTTTTTCTAAAATCATATTTCAGTGTTACATAAATATGTAAACAAATTTACACAAGACATATATGTGTAACCTTTACCTTCATTTCTAAATGGAACTTTCTAAACGTGCTATTACGGTCAGGTAATACTGTAATTTCGAGACAACATTAGTACATTGTTACCCTAAGAGTGAAAGTAACCTCGTTACGCTCGGGCGCCAAACCTCGTCTCGGGACTAAATAAGTCTTTCCCCCGAGGTAAACACTGTGTTTTTTATTACAAATTAATATAAGAACAGTAAAAATAAAAACATGAATTAGCTAAAATATACATCTCTGCTATACGGTAGTACAAACAAAACTCTACAACTCGAAAAAACAAATCAAGATCGGATTGCCGCTTTCCCGCCTTTTTTTCTCGTCGTTGGCTAGCTGAAATTTGAAAAGTCGGAACATCGTTCAACAGATATTTGAAAATAGAACTAGTTTTTTTTTTAAATAATTTGACAGCTGTCAGTTGAAAACGATTCTCCCTAGGGCTGAAAACTAGTACTTTCAACCCGCTTCTCAGACAACTTCAGAGCTACTTTCCGACTATGAGTAATGAAATAGTTATTTGTTATACAAAAGTGCAAAGTTGCTTTTTAACTGCGTGCTCAATTTTGATGACCGAGCAAGCAAAGGATTCAACAATTAGAATTCTGAGCGTTAGCGAGGGAATGAAAAGAGCACAAGGTGAAAAATATTAGCACTCGATTGCAACACGTAACTTTTCATTCCACCTCAGCGAGGAAATGACTAAATACAAAAAAAAAACAGGAGGTTCCGAGTCTGAGTTTTTAACAAATTAAAAAAAGGTGTATGGTAATTCGGCTCCATGGAGGTAGAAGTAAATAGGTTTAATGATGTTTTGAATTTACAAACTTAGTGTACACGATGTTCTAAATTCAATTTACTTTATCTTCTAGCGGACAAAAACAGCTTTTGCACTCAAATACCGAAGAGCAAAAATACTCTTTCCGAGATGGGGGATGAAGAAGCTATTACTTAACTGTATTTATGGTTCATAATGCTAAAACTTTTGCAAGAACTTTTATTTCCCACTTATAGCGAGTTGCTTGAACAGTTGCTTTTTTGGTAAATCTTTTGATACTGAGTAATTTAGCTAGAAGCGGTAAAAGCAAAACTTCCTTGGCTATGGTTCCAGCACATATTTTATATACAAAATACATAATACAACATTGCCTATTTGTAAAAAAACTTATTTAAAAACAAAACACCAGACTGCAAAAAGTATTAAACACGGTCTAAATGAATTTTCGAAATAAGTTTTCTATTTTAAACTTTTAGTGGCTTTTACCAACAATGTGTCAGCTGACGTCCACCGTTTCGTTTTTTCCCGACTTCAGATAGCCAATAACATACTTGGTCATAAAGAAATATATACCTACAAACATACATACCCGCGAAAAACATTACCCTTCTTTGATTTCGCAGTCGCGTCAAAATATCCAATAATAATAATAACAGTATTAATAATAAACTTCCACACAAAACAATCACACAGTCACTTGATCTTCGGAAATCGGTTATCTATCTGACGCAATAAACAAACAAGGCCTACTTCATAGTTATATTACTAGCCACTCTTATACATCGAAGCGGTGGTAGCCTAGTGGATACAACATTGGACTTGGAAGCGGGAGACCCAGGTTCGATTCCCAGTGCGTTCAGCGTCCAGTGGCACCTTCACTTACACTTGTTTGGTAAAGGGATCGCTAGAATGCTGCAATGCCTGGGACATTGTTTTTTAGATGGTTCGAACCGCGTCAATTCCTACTTATTTTAGACAGTAATAAAATTATTCAGACGCAGTCACGTTGATGGGCATGAGCTTGCCAACACAATACCATTCTCTCAGTTCCTGTTAGTTCGGCTTTAGGATAGTTTCTTATGACGTTTCCTTCACAGTTGTATTACCACATACGTTCATTAAGACTCATTCTAATTAACAACTTAAGTTCATTTAATTTCATTCAGCTTTTATCCAGGTGTCATAAGCAGCCTATATACGTCCCACTGTAGGGCACAGGCCTTCTCTCAGAGAGAGAGTTGGGCTTAATCACCACGCGTGCCCACCGCGGATTGGCAATTTCAGGCGCTGAGGTATATGAATAGCTCAGACACTCAGGTTTCCTCACGATGTTTTCCTTCACAGTTAGCGAGCGGCATAACTTCACAAATGTAAATAACTTAGAACACAAAGTCATAGGTACATGCCCGCTTTGGGAATCGAACCTGGGTCTCCCGCTTACGAGTCCAATGTTCTACCCACTAGGCTACCATCGCTATCCAGGTGTAAACAAATAAAAATATATTTTTTGAGACACTAAGAAATTGATAATAGGGGTTTATATTTATTTAAATAATGACCAGCAAAGAATTTGACAGATTATTGATTATTAATTTCGCATTTTAACAATTTCGATCAACGTTCAAGCAAATGTAGACAAAGGGTTGGGTTGGGGTTGAATGAGCCGAAGGGATTGGAAAGACAGTAAACGCTCTTTAACTCTGAGGTACATTTTCTCAAACAAAACCAATAATATTTGGATTGCGATCAAAACCCACCTGCCTTGAAGCTGTAATAAATTCAATATCGCCCGAAACATCCACGATATTTCCCGCAATTTTCGTGTCCCGTAAGTTATATTGAATTCCTTTCGCAACTGGATTTACATTTTGTTCCGCATTCTGTAATGTCCGTATCTTAGGAACGCTAATATACCTTCACAGTACGAAAGGCGAACATTGTCTAAACTTGGCCCGAACTGAGTTCATGTGAATTATTGTAAGTATTCAGTGTGGCGCCGGATTAAGAACAGCGTCACTCCATTTCCTTCCGTGGATGTCGTAGAAGGCGACTAAGGAAATAAATTACCAGGAGACGGGCAGCAGCGTCTTCCTGACACTCCAACTGCATACTGCAATCGCCAACCCGCCTGCCAAGCGTGGCGATTATGGCAAAACCCCTCATGGTTATGAAAACCACGAGGGAGGGCTGTGCCCTGCAGTGGGCGTCAAGTGGCTGATGATGATGATGATGATTACAGTATTACAATTAACCTACAAAGCCTGTCAGGAAATGGAAAACATGGCACAGTCCCACGAAAAAGATTACAGATTTTGTTTCTCACATGACTATCGAGCACATTGTACGAGTAAATGAATGGAGTCATAAATGTCGTTCTGACTTTTTGATTTTTTTCTTAAAGGTTAGGCTACAGGGTCACCCCTTAACTTGATCGTCTTTGTTTTAGGCTCAAATGGTAGCTGACTAAATTGTCCAGAGGATTTTTTCTCAAATTTTCATATCATTCTTCGTTTCCAAAATATAGAGCGCCAAAAACTATTTTTAAAAAAAAATTTTTTTTTTACTATTTCAGCCATAACCTTTTTCATTTTTGGCTTTCTCGAATAATTCCTCTTGCAGCTCTCGTAAATACGAGTCTTTTAAGTCTGTTTTGAATATCATATCTTCACAACTCTCCGAGATCGCAATTTTTCGTGAAATCGGAGGCTACACTGGAGCGAACGGAAAGACATTTCCAATGTCAAAAATTTTAATGGGTAAAGTGAATGAAATCTGACAGAGAATGCATTTTTATTGTAAACGATGGAAGGTATACTAAGGTCTTAGAATAACTTGATCCTGTAGGCATCACTTTATTAGGGTATGTTTAACAACTTTATCAGGGTATGTTTAACAACTTTATCAGGGTATATTTTTTCCACGCATATTGGTTATTTTGAGAGAACGTTAGAAGGTCGAATGAAAGTTATATACTTATTCGCAAAAATACAAGAAATTAGTGAATATTAATAGTTTATGAGTCAAGCATTACATTTACTGAGCTTATACCTTTTAAATGCCGTGAACTTGAAATTATTGCCAGTATTTAGGAAATGTATACCCATTGTAAGCTATGTTAACTTATGTACATTTGTAAAGTTATAGTAGCAATTGCTAACGGTGAAGGAAAACATCGTGAGGAAACCTGAGTGTCTGAGCTATTCACATACCTCAGCGCTTGAATTCGCCAACCCGCGGTGGGCACGCGTGGTGATTAAGCCTATACACTCTCCCTGAGAGAAGGCCTATGCCCCACAGTGGGACGTATATAGGCTGCTTATGTATACCCATTGCGGATTAGACCCTAAGGCTCAGGACTAGATAGCATCATTACCTCGTGTAGACAGACAGAAAACACTTTATTATACATAAAATAGGAAATTTCACAGATAAGACATTACTCGTTACTGTATTAAATTTACTTATTAATATCATACACGGTTTATTTCTTTTCCTCACGATATCTATAAAAATTGTCTGCGCCAGAATACTCCGTAGGCTTTTTAGCAGAAACGCATTTGGGACGTAAATTGTGTTTCTTTCAGGGCCATGATCACCTCGCTCGGAGCTCGTTAGCTCCCGACGCCATATTTAACCGTTCGCTGGGAATTGTTCGCCGGACAATGATTGATTTCAACGCATTAAAGCTGCGCTAAAAGTTAAAGGATAGGGGGCTACAGTGGGCCCAATTAGGTGACCAAAACATAACATTAACTCACGCCTGTATCTCGAAGGGAGAGGCACAATTCATAGTTGTATAATGACAATGGAGTACTTGTACTAAAATAGTAGTTTATGTGACTGTCACATAATGAGGGTTATTAAAACACGAGTGAGATTTTAAAAAACGAGCCTTGGCAAGTTTTTTAATAGCATTGGCGAGTGTTTTAATACCAAGTTATGTGCAGTCTCATACACTACTTTATCTACACTCATGAAATTTTTTAAACAAAATGGTGCAATTTCGACAAAAAAATCTTGACATTCAATCGTCTGCACTCAGTTTTGCGCGCGCAATTTTAGGTATTTTTAGTTGCACTTTTGGTACCACGAAAATGAAATCAGGTTTTTTATAGAGTCAACTTTTGACATTAAAAAAAAAACTTAAGTTTTGTTCCGTGATCACAGCAACACTTTAAAAAAAATAACTGTAACATAAAGTGAAAAATCTGACCTTTAATGTAACTTTATATTACACTTTTTTTTTTTTAATTTTCTTTAAAGTTATGTATTGTTTAAAGCCTGTCAATATGTGTTTACCTTTGAATTCTTAATTTGAAGATTATGATATGAGTGTAGATAAAAAATGTTTTAATATAATCGGAGAGGTAATGTTAAAAGATAAATCTCAACATTGTTCTTGTTGAGAAATAAAATAAGAGCATCACCAAAGGGAAGCGGGAAGCTGTCTTCCATTTAAGAGGCTTGTGCTAGGCTTTACTCTAATGACATCAGGATTGCGTTTCATAGAACTACAATTCATTTTGGCAAATCGATACATCGATGCGTAGCCGATTAACTATCCGGAGTAGTCTCACAGCCCAACTTCGTACAATGACCCCGTGAAGCTAAGTGCAGAAATGTCAGTTTTGAGTTATTAGATAAAAACGTCAATCTAATGAACTTTGTGATGAGGAACCTCCTCTATGCAGTGGTCCTTCTTTATTTCTTCATTCGCAGTCACGCTGAATGGTGACGCCCTTCGTTATTGAAAATCACGCTACAATAATTGTAAACAAAACTTTGCACAATACGACTTCATTACAGTTTGCACTGCCAGACATTGGCCTGTTGAAAGGGATTTATGTTTCTGTTAATCTAAAATACCGATCAGCTTCCAATGGCCATTTATTACTGTTGTAATCTAACTTCAGTATTCGTTGGCCGTTGTCCTTTTGTCTCGTTATTTGAAAGTTACAAATTGTTATGTCTTTAATTTTCTCCTTTCAAACACAAACAAATAAGTTGTGACATAAACAATGAGCTTACCTGCCTTTACTGAGTCTTGCCTGTCAGAAATAGTAAAGCGTAAGGACCGAGCGTCCGCTGGAATTACAGGCACCTCTAAACCACGTAAATACAGACCAACTGTTATTCGGTATTCAACAGGACTACTTTTTTGTTGCGCAGAAAAATTTCACATTTTAAATTAGAAATAAAAACAGCCAAGTGCGAGTCGGACTCGCGCACGAAGGGCTCCGTACCATTATAACATTAGACACAAATATCGAGAAAAAACGGCAAAAAATCACGTTTGTTGTATGGCAGCCCCCCTTAAATATTTATTTTGTTTTAATTTAATTATTTATTTTTGAAGCGAATACAGAACTAAATATTTTGTGAATATTTCAAGTGTCTACCTGTTGCCGTTATTAATATCGAGAATTAGGTTTGTTGTATGGGAGCCCCGCTTAAATATTTATTTTATTCTGTTTTTAGAATTTGTTGTAATAGCGGCAACAGAAAAACATCAGCTGTGAAAATTTCAACTTCCTAGCTATTACGGTTCATGAGATACGAGCCTGATGACAGACATACAGACAGACGGACAGTGAACTCTTAGTAATAGGGTCAAGTTTTGCATCCTTCGGGTACGGAACTCTAAATAAGCTATGCACCATATAATATCCACCAAAAAACTTTGTCAAGAACGCAGAACAAATACAAACAAAATTTTGACATAGGTACGAAAGAAAAAAAATAGCCTAACCGAACATATTACTCCGGTAAAAATCTGCACCAAAGGACAGAGGACATTGCCACAATGCACCGCTAAAGAGATCCAAGAAAAGTGCAAAATGTACCTAACAGTTCTCATTCGATCACTTTCATAGACCGACCGTATACATCCGGAAGAACTCAGTGAAACTGAACATAATTACTCATATAGATTTTTGTTTGTAGTGGCAAGTCCTAGGTTCTTAATCCTAGGTTCTAGGCTGCAAGTTCTAAATTTAACTGGTACTATTATTGAGAATTCTATTTGTCAATTTATGCAAAAAATGGATCATAAAAGATACATTTTTTTATCTTAGTGTAAAAATGCCTTGCACCAAGACTTTTGCAGTGCTAGCCATAAATAGGTTGTATGACTGACAACCCTATCAATCAGCTATTTATTCGTTTATCCCTGGATAAGTATTAATCTAGTCACTTACTTATCCAGTTACTTGGCACAAGCCGCCCTAAGAGAGCTGCGAACATGAGCGGCCTTATTATTTATAAAAACACGATTCCTTAAAATACTCGATAAACGCCAATTAATATAGTCTGTGGTAGAGATTTTACAAGACACAAAAAGTAACCACAGATTAAATAAACTGCTTTAGAGAAATCGTGTTTTTATAAGGCCGTAAGTGTCTAGTAGGTGTAGTCCTAGAAGCGCGGGCGTTCTCGGATCATACGCTTTCGGGCCAATTAAGTTGTGTGCCCGACGCGCGGGTGCCGCTTAATTAATCCCTAGATACCGGAACGCAGCACGCCTATCTTTACCCTTACATACGGGGTGTTAAAAACTGAATGACCACCAATCTGATTTACATATTTGTAGCCAAAACTAACTGCTTTATCCATATATTTTTCTAAGATATCAATAACGTGTTATTGCGTTATTAAGGCATCAAAAATGTTAGGACCACAGATACACACATAACCTTCAGTGTTATTAAAGCATGGAATGTTAGGGTGCGTTTCCACTGACGCGGAGCTAGACGGAGTGGAGAGGAGCGGATTGTGAATTAGCCAATCACAGTGCTCGAAATCTCCACTCAGCATCAGTGGAAACATTGTAAATGCAGCGGAGCGGAGCTGAGTGGATTTTCAAATAAAATATGCGGGTAGTTAACACTTGTCATAAGCTTCACACGTATCGATCATTGTATGTGAATCTAATTGAAAGTTTAAAAAAACGGATGAAAAGCTAATTGAGAGTGTCAAAAAAATTCCGTGTTTATGGGATACACGACTGACAACATACAAGTGCAACGAAACCAAAGATGCTGCGTGGGAAATCAGCTCTGGGCCTAGATTCTGTTAATGCATTGTAGTAACATGACAACTGCATGAACATGGCGGTTTTCATTTCATGGCTGCTTTAAGTCTACGCGGGCACACCCATCAAACCTTCTAGGCGTCAATGGTACGAAAAAACACGTCACGTGACCCGACAGTGTACCTGTCATTATACTACAATGCACTAACAGAATCGAGGCCCTGGTCTGCTCAGCTCTGGTCTGCTCAGCTCTGGTCTGCTCAGCTCTGGTCTGCTCAGCTCTGGTCTGCTCAGCTCTGGTCTGCTCAGCTCTGATCTGCTCAGCTCTGGTCTGCTCAGCTCTGGTCTGCTCAGCTCTGGTCTGCTCAGCTCTGGTCTGCTCAGCTCTGGTCTGCTCAGCTCTGGTCTGCTCAGCTCTGGTCTGCTCAGCTGTGGTCTGCTCAGCTGTGGTCTGCTCAGCTCTGGTCTGCTCAGCTCTGGTCTGCTCAGCTCTGGTCTGCTCAGCTCTGGTCTGCTCAGCTCTGGTCTGCTCAGCTCTGGTCTGCTCAGCTCTGGTCTGCTCAGCTCTGGTCTGCTCAGCTCTGGTCTGCTCAGCTCTGGTCTACTCAGCTTGGTCTGCTCAGCTCTGGTCTGCTCAGCTCTGGTCTGCCCCACTCCACCTCGCTTCAATGGAAACACCTGCCACTTGTCACTGCTCTTCTCGCACACCCGAAGACAGTGCTTTCTTTGCTAGGCTTAATTCTTACTAGTTTCCTTAGAAACATATTTTTTGTATAAGTTACTAGCTCTACATGTATTTCTGAAAAAGTATAAACAAACAAACAAAGACAACGAGCCTTTGTCTATTTATTACGTGCAAGATAGGGGCTCATGCTACCCGGGCTAGGCTCAATAGAAGTTAAATAGATAGATAGATAATCATTGTATTTGTACTTTTTAACACAAAAACACACACACAAATTTTATCCGAAGAAATATACATAAGCAGCCTATACACGTCCTACTGTAGAGCACAGGCCTTCTCTCAGGGGGAGTTTGGGCTTAATCACCACGCGTGCCCACCGCGGAATGGCGATTTTAAGCGCTCAGGTATGTGACTAGCTCAGACACTCAGGTTTCCTCACGATGTTTTCATTCACGGTTAGCGAGTGGTATTGCTACTATAACTTCACAAATGTACATAATAACTTAGAAAACAAAGTCATAGGTATGTATATGCCCGCACTGGGAATTGAACCTGGGTCTCTCGCTTCCGAGTCCCATGTTCTACCCACTGGACTACCACCGAAGAAATATAATTCATACTAATTTGAAGATCGCGATATCTCCGGAGATGTTCAAATTTATATTAATTATTCTTTTTTTACATCCGTGATTATATAATATTATCTCAGTGGCGTGCAATTCGCCTATGTCTAGCAGTGGACAAGCATAGGCCGATGATGTTGATGATATGCCTAATACTAATTTGAAGATCTCCGGAGATCGCGATATCTCTATACCTCTCAATGGAACAAATCAACAGCGAGAAGCCACTTAATTGTTGACTTAAATAAGATCCAATCGGGATCCTGCCTTTTCGCAGAAAATTGTTACGCTGATTATCACTTGCCAACCAACATTTCACCTATTTTTCACTTTGACAACAAACGATTTACAAATTTTTGTATGGCAACGTTTCATTTGGTAGGATTGTTGTTAAGCTGATTATTACAATGAAACAAAACGTTTTGGGTATTTATTATTTTTCAAATCTTTTACTAGGCCAAACAACTATTAGATGAATAACGCTTCGTCTGTGAAACAGTTCCCTTTTCGTAAATAGATGGTTTTGCAAACCTATAGGTTAGGTTAGGTTAGAACTGTGACCAACACACGCACGAGCCGAGCGAGCGAAGCGAGCGTGCCGCGGCAGCGGCCGGCGAGTGCTAGGAAAATTCTATCCATTTTACTAGGTTTTCCTAACCTTTAGGTTATTAATAGCTCAAACCCACATAAGTTACTTAACGAAACTAAATGCAACATTTGGTATACAATAAACAACTGAATGAATATTACGCTAAGTAAAACATACGCTACTTAAAAGTTGGCATTTTGAAAAAATGTCATTATAAAAAGCAAACCAAACAAACAGTTGGCAACTGCGAGGTTGGGAAATAAAAAAAAATAATAAGAAAAGTTGGCAAATGATTATTCCGCAAAATAATATTCTTCGAAACGTTAGTTGCCAAATGAAAATCGGCCAAAAATGTTTCTGCAAAAAGGCAGAGAACCGATCCAATCCGACGCCCTTTGAGGCTTCTAATGGTTTTTGAACGATAAACGTTTCACAAGCAATTAGTAAAAGTAATAAAAACCTAAAGCCCGGAGTCTCAAAGTCATCAATTTTGTCTTCTAACGAGATTAGAGCTTCAATATTAATTCACGCTCAGGAGGGACGGCAACTAAAGAAACTTAAGGAGTCATAATAGGTACTTAGGTTATGTGAAGCGAAACACGAAGTTTTTTATTACCTAAGTTAGATTAGTTAGCAACTTGATTACCTTATGCAAACCTAGACTTGAGTCATCATCGGGATCCTGCCTTTTCGCAGAAAATTGTTACGCTGATTATCACTTGCCAACCAACATTTCACCTATTTTTCACTTTGACAACAAACGATTTACAAATTTTTGTATGGCAACGTTTCATTTGGTAGGATTGTTGTTAAGCTGATTATTATAATGAAACAAAACGTTTTGGGTATTTATTATTTTTCAAATCTTTTACTAGGCCAAACAACTATTAGATGAATAACGTTTCGTCTGTGAAACAGTTCCCTTTTCGTAAATAGATATAATATATAAAAAAAAACTTGAATACAGTTTTTTTTTTTTGCAAACCTATAGGTTAGGTTAGGTTAGAACTGTGACCAACACATGCACGAGCCGAGCGAGCGAAGCGAGCGTGCCGCGGCAGCGGCCGGCGAGTGCTAGGAAAATTCTATCCATTTTACTAGGTTTTCCTAACCTTTAGGTTAATCTATAGGTTTGCTTAACGAAACTTAATGCAACATTTGGTATACAATAAACAACTGAATGAATATTACGCTAAGTAAAACATACGCTACTTAAAAGTTGGCATTTTGAAAAAATGTCATTATAAAAAGCAAACCAAACAAACAGTTGGCAACTGCGAGGTTGGGAAATAAAAAAAAATAATAAGAAAAGTTGGCAAATGATTATTCCGCAAAATAATATTCTTCGAAACGTTAGTTGCCAAATGAAAATCGGCCAAAAATGTTTCTGCAAAAAGGCAGAGAACCGTCATCATCATTATCAGCCATTTAACGCCCAGTGCAGGACATAGGCGTCCCTCATGATTTTCATAACCATGAGGGGTTTTGCCATAATCACTACGCTTGGTAGGCGGGTTGGCGATCGCAGTAAGTGG
Source organism: Yponomeuta evonymella (assembly GCA_963969515.1). Lineage (NCBI taxonomy): Eukaryota > Metazoa > Arthropoda > Insecta > Lepidoptera > Yponomeutidae > Yponomeuta > Yponomeuta evonymella. Next base: position 22,569,629 of record OZ018343.1, on the reverse strand, counting down.
TTTGAATCTCAGGAAGATGCTGCTGCCCTTCTGATCCTGGTAATTTAATTCCTTAGTCGCTTTCTACGAAATCCACGGGAGGAAATGGAGTGTCACTGTTCTTAATCTGGCGCCACATAGAAAAGACTTGAGTATATGGTTTTAATGTCGATACCTCCACGCGTTCCCCAGATTAAGGTTCTTGACAGACAGACGGACTGACGGACGGACAACAAAGTGATCTTATAACGCGGAACCCTAAAAATCGTCCTTTTTGTGAAATGATACATTTACAAGATGAGTACTATTTTATTTTAGTATTATTGTTATTTAAAAGACGGTTTTGTGACGACTTATTTTTAATAACATTATTATAATGAAGAAATATGTGCAAAAAAGGCTATATAAAAAGGTTCCTATGCTATAAAATTATTAATCGCCAACAATTATATTAAAGTTATTTTAATGTGAGCCGGGTACATTTTGGATATTAACCTTCTCAGTCGTGACCTTCAAAACAACAATAGTTTTCAATTGATATTTTCACGGTCAGGACTGAGGTGGTTAAAAATAAACTGCGTTTCTATGGAATTCTGGCGCTACAGAACTAACAATAGGTTTTATGTAACATAAAGTTACAAAATCTTCGTAAATGTGTCAACTCGTCAAATTGCACTTACTCATAAGCAACATACCATGAAATTCAGAAGCTCTTTTGCAGAACGCGTCGGAAATACCTACCAACGGAATGTCAATATTTTATGCCAGCTCGCTGAAATGTTAGAACACTTTTTGTTGCCAATGAAATCCTATTTTTCACATAACGCCTCCTAGTTTCTGAACAAAACGGTAATTCTGAATATTTGAATTGCGTCACACCTTTACAGCGATAAACTGATGTTTATTCTGAATATTTGAATTGCGTCACACTTTTACAGCGATAAACTGATGTTTATTCTGAATATTTGAATTGCGTCACATCTTTACAGCGATAAACTGATGTTTATTCTGAATATTTGAATTGCGTCACACCTTTACAGCGATAAACTGATGTTTATTCTGAATATTTGAATTGCGTCACACCTTTACAGCGATAAACTGATGTTTATTCTGAATATTTGAATTGCGTCACACCTTTACAGCGATAAACTGATGTTTATTTTGAATATTTGAATTGCGCCACACCTTTACAGCGATAAGCTGATGTTTATTCAAAAGGCAGTGTGAATGGGAAACTTGCCTCAAACTTGGATTAAAGTCTCATTTTTTTTTATCCATAAAAGACGTAAAGAAACTAAGAAAAAACTAAAATAAAGCCATAAAAATATTTTTTTACTTTTTTCTGAGTTTTACCGGTATTAAATGCGAAAAACCAGCAATAAATAGCTTATAAGATTTAGTTTTTTTATTGAATTCTAAACGTTTTCTAATAATGGTGTAGACTCTAGTACGTCTAGTTTTGTAATAATATTAACTTACGTTTTAGAATTGCAAGTTGTTGATTGCACTCATGGGATCTTGTTAGGTAGCAAAACGTACCAACTTATGTATTACATACAAATACAAAAAACTTTATTGTCATAGAGGTGTACATAGATAGTGCAGATAGATTAAAGATAATTTGAGAAAAGGTGGTCAGAGTGAAGATTCTTCTTGTTGTCTTTATCTCCAATACAACTCTACCCGAAGACAGCGGATAATATTGTAAATTAACATTCAACAGACACAAAGTAAATTTCTGATTTCTAACTTGTAACAGCATTATTTGAGATAACTGAAATATTGATAAATATATAATTGAGCCGTTTTGCATGGAGCGTTTTTGTACCAAGCCAGTTTGTACTAGCATTACTTTTTGACAGGTTATATCATGAAAATACTTGTGGCAGAAAAAAAATACCTACCACTATTATTTATTTTAAACATGGCCTATCAAATGAGATTAAAACATTTTTTGTGCAAGTCCTCCACTCAACCACAGCGCGCTGCCCCATTCACTGACCTGCTGCGCGTCCCGCTGCCCGAAGTGTCCGATGTAGTTGGGGAAGACGGTGAAGTTGTAAGAGACGCGGTGCTGGTGGCAGAAGCTGACGATGACGGGCAGGCAGACGCCGGGCGCAGGGTTGCGGAAGCCCGGCGGCTCCGTCGGTGCCGGCCACGTCGCCAGGCTCGACCGGTTGCTGGACTGCGAGACGTACTGCCGGAGAGAAGGGTCAGGTCAGAGCTGGACATTGATTGATGAGATTAGATTAATACTCTATATTGCACATATCTATGTTACGTAGTATACAACTGGCGGTCTTATCGCTAAAAGCGATCTCTTCCAGACAACCTTAGGATGGATAGGATTGTAAGATGAAGAGAGTAGGTAGGTTGAGAGTAGAGGATGCTGGCCTTGCTTTGAGACTGTGGTATGTTGACTGAGTATGTGGGGTGCTGCGAGAGCGAAGGAAGGTTGACATTGTTCTGTCGAGGGTCACCACTATAGGGAAGAGCGGGAAGATTACTAACATTAATAAAAAAATAAGTTACTATAAAATAAAATAAATAATAAAATTTGCACACATAATGATTGATTGGACTAATTACACCTTTAGTGATAAGGACAGCCCTTTGTACTCTTAGGTTAAGAAATATCTGGGTAATTTCCGTTTTTGGGTGCAATAAAGTGTCCTCTATCTATCTACAGCTCAAGTGGTGCTTAACTTGACTAGTCGTTAAAATGCAATAATGCCTAGATATTTGTGACCCTGTTGTATTGTGTTGGCGTTTATGACGTAAACCAATTTAAGCTAAAACTCATGAAAAGTAGAAAAGCTATTTAGATTTGATATTTTGATTTGATTCGACGACCTTGTAGCGCAGCGGTAGTGCATCTGCATACCATGCGAGAGGTCCCGGATTCGAATCCCGGCTGGGTGCAAAAAAAACACCTGGCCTTGGATGTTTACATGTTTGTGATGTCGTTGTTTCTGGTTCCCACGACATAGGGTATCCTAGTGTGGGGCCAGAAGCAATTTATGTGCCTATATGTAAATGTTTATGTTTTACATTTATATATTGTTTTAAACAGAGTGGACCTCCGAGCCCAGTCATTCATGCAAAGGAGTACTTGAAACGAGGTAAAGACCGGCAGAGAAACATTAAAAGCACGAGTGTTGTTAAAAGCCGCTATCTGGCTATTTGGCACTTACAAGAACAGCTTTGTAATATTAGGGGTTAAAGTATGAAATTGCCGTTTTATTGCAATAGGTTCTTTGAATTGACATAGAATCTTCATGGTTTGAGGTTTTCGAATGAAACTTTTTTCAAATGGTTTCTTAGATGTTCTTTTTTTAAAAAATGTGAAACATTTGAATATCGACTTTCAATTGTTTTTGTTATTCAATTTAGACAAGAAAGATGGATACTGCGAAAATTCGAGTGATTATGAGGCACCCATTTTTCGTATTTTTTTATTTTATTGATTTGACGCAAGTGAGTCAATATTGTGGGTAAGGTAACGTTAAACCATGCCGCTAATTCCTGGGTAGTTTGACTAGGGTCGGCTTCCACTATCTCTCTTAATTCATCGTTATTCACCTGTGTGGGCGGTCTTCCTCGTGGCTCGTTCTTTAAGTCGAAATTTCCATCACGAAAGCGTTTAAACCAAAATCGCACGGTGCGTTCATTAGTAGACCCCTCTCCAAACGCAGCATTGATATTGCGGGCTGTTTCTGCCGCATTAGTTCCGCGTCGGAACTCGTATTAAAAAATCACTCGAATTTTCGCAGTATCCATCTTTCTTGTCTAAATTGAATAACAAAAACAATTGAAAGTCGATATTCAAATGTTTCACATTTTTTAAAAAAAGAACATCATAGAAACCATTTGAAAAAAGTTTCATTCGAAAACCTCAAACCATGAAGATTCTATGTCAATTCAAAAACCTATTGCAATAAAACGGCAATTTCATACTTTAACCCCTATTATAATAGGTGGGTACAGAAGTTTCAGCAAGGACCGTGAGAATAATTCAGCATTAAATTGAAATTGAAAAACGGTTTAACTAGTTTCACAAAAAATACAACAATAACTTCATATAAATTATATGAATTAACATCAGCGCCGTGCTGATTTCCATCACATGCTATTGGTAGCAATTTATTTTTAGGCTGGCTGGAAGAAATTTCTTTTGAAATAAGTCCGCCTTTGCACAATTGTTTTCTTATCACAAGCCTGTTTTTGAGTTTTATTTTGTTAAAGTTTTTTTATTGTGCAATAAAGTTTAACAAAGAAACAAACACGTTGGCAGTAAATAGCAGTTCTGCTGCAAGGTAGAAAGGAGCCTTCTGGCAAAGATTAGTCAGCAAGAAATTTCACAATCACCAAGCGGATTAACAATTTCAAGAGCTGAGGTATGATGATGATTCAGATGCCTTACTTCAACGTTAATTAGTGCTACTAGAAATTGACGATTAGGTACTGCACCAAAACAAAGTCATAGCTGTATGCCAGTATTCAAATCGAGGTGATGCTATACATAAGCAGCCTATATACGTCCCACTGTAGGGCACAGGCCTGCTCTCAGGGAGAGAGATGGGCTTAATCACCACGTGTGCCCACCACCTATTGACGATTTCAAGCACTGAGGTATGTAAATAGCTCAGACACTCAGGTTTCGTCATGATGTTTTCCTTCACCGTTAGCAAGTGGTATTGCTACTATAACTTCACAAATTTACATAACTTAGAAAGCAAAGTCAAAGGTACATGCCCGCACTGGGAATCGACCCTGGGTCTCTCGTTTCCGAATCCAATGTTCTACCTCCTAGGCTACCACTAATCGTTGATAGCCTAATGGGGATGCTATAGCAGCCAATAAAAATAATAATAAATCACAATAGGCTCCGTGTGACGCCGGATTAAGAATAGCGTTACTCCATTTCCTTCCGTGGATGTCGTAGGAGGCGACTAAAGAAATCAATTACCAGGAGACGGGCAGCAGCGTCTTCCTGAGATTCCAACAGCATACTGCGATCGCCAACCCGCCTGCCAATCGTGGCAATTATGGCAAAACTCCTCATGGTTATGAAAACTACGAAGGAGGTCTATGTCCTGCAGTGGGCGTCAAAAGGCTGATGATGACAATAGCTCTGTACAGTGTGTTACCATAAATGTATACAGCGATTAGTCCAATTCCAATAAGAATACGTTTACAATTCATAATTTTATAATGCAGCCTTTATATGTCCCACCCTATAAATAGAACCAAAAAGTTATCGGACCACACACTCAAACTCATGGAAGAGCGACTATAACTGAAGCTACAATCTTCGCGTAACGCATCAGAATATCGGCGGCTTAATGGACAGATCTCTGGATCGTTGAAGAGAGACTTGCGCCGCTACAATACGGACCGTATTGAAGAGGCTATTAAAAATAACAAGGGCTTCCAGACTTTCGTCTTTTCCAGAGATCTATCTGTCTATTGGCTAGAGCCGACTCTCGAAGTTGAAGACCAAAGATGGTAGCATCGTCTCGTCAGGTCCAGAAATTTTGAGGGAGGTCGAAAGATTTTATGGGCAGTTAAGTTAAGATATACGTCCTCACAAAAACCTGATATAGGTCTAGCCCAAGACCCTCGAGCTAGACTAACCCGGCACTACACCGAGGACATTCCGGACATCACCATGTACGAGATTGGAATAGCTCTCAAACAGCTTAAGAATAACAAGGCAGCGGGTGATGACGGAATTACAGCTGAGCCATTGAAAACTGGAGGAAATCCAGTTCTTAAGGTTCTCCAAAAGTTATTTAATTCCGTCATTCTCGAAGGCACAACGCCAGAGGCAGCGAACAGAAGTGTGGTGATACTGGTCTTTAAGAAAGGTGATAAAACCCTATTAAAGAATTATGGACCCATCTCACTTCTAAGCCATGTCTATAAGCTGTTCTCAAGAGTCATTACGAATCGTCTCGCACGCAAGCTCGATAACTTCCAGCCCCCCGAACAAGCCGGTTTCCGAAATCCACTGCGGCAGATTATACAGAAGACCAAGGAGTATAATCTACCACTATGATTAGCGTTTTTGGACTATGAAAAAACCTTCGATTCGATCGAGATATGGGCGGTACTTGAATCTCTCCAGCGGTGCTAAATCGACTATCGCTACATCGAAGTGCTGAAGTGTTTGTACAAAAACGCCACAATGTCAGTCCGACTACAGAACCATAATACGAATCCTATTCATTTGCAGCGCGGAGTGAGACAGGGAGATGTAATATCTCCGAAACTGTTTACAGCTGCACTTGAAGACGTATTCAAACTTCTAGACTGGGAAGGATCTGGCATCAACATAAATGGCGAGTACATCACTCACCTTCGATTCGACGATGATATAGTGATTATGGCTGAGACCCTGGAAGATTTGAGTTCTATGCTCAATGACCTGAACAGAGCTTCTACAAGAGTGGGTCTTAAAATGAACATAGACAAGACTAAGATAATGTCGAACTCCCATATAGCACCCACTCATATGCACGTTGGCGGCTCTGACCTCGAAGTTTTTAGGTAAGTCCAACTTCGAGAAAGAGGTCACTCCTTGATACAGGGGGCAGTGTTCGGGAAACTAAAACACATTTTCGCGTCCAAAATACCTGAGTGTCTCAAGACAAAGGTTTACAGCCAATGTGCGTTACCAGTGATGACTTATGGATGTGAGACCTGGTCGCTGACTATGGGCCTCATAAGAAGGCTCAGGGTCGCCCAACTAGCAATGGAGAGAGCTATGTTAGGGGTTTCACTGCGTGATCTAATCAGGAATGAGGAGATCCACAGAAGAACCCGAGTTACTGATATATCTTGAAGAATTGCTCAGTTGAAGTGGCAGTGGGCGGGGCACATAGTTCGGAGAACTGATGGCTGTTAGGGCAAAACAGTTGTGACCTGGCGACCGCGGACCGGACGACGTAGCATGGGAAGGCCCCCCACTAGATGGTCTGACGACCTGGTTACGGTGGCGGGGAGTCGCTGGATGCCGGAAGCTTGGAAAACCATGAGGGAGGCCTATGTCTCGCAGTGGGCGTCAAATGGCCGATGACCGTAGGGCACAGGCCTTCTTTCAGAGAGAGTATGGGCTTAAGGCTGGGTTCTCCGAGCGCGCGGACTTATTGCAATGCGCCAGCGAATTGTTGGAGGAAAAGTGGGTATTTTTGCAATTACAGAAATACAACTCGTATTAATTGAATGTTGACGACCGACGTCAATAACACATTCAATGATAGTCATTTTGGCATATTTTTTAGTATCCAAAACTCAGTACAGCTCAAATAAGACCATATCTAGTGATAATTTTGACTCGGCGCGACTTTTTTTTATACCATAAAGTTTTACAAAATCATTAAAATAATGACCGAAGACCCTAGATAGGACATTGACAAGTAATATATTATGTTGTTTTCAGAAAATAATAATACTAACCATTAGAGAGTAAAATGTATTTTAAGATACCAATTTGGTCATGTTGGAGAACTGTTATAATCACCTAGAGACTGTATGCATGGGAGAGTGCTGACGTGTCAGTAGCTGCAATCGACACGTGTAGCTTTTTCCCATGGCATGACGCAAGACCAGTCACTCCTTTTCTCAATTCAATATCCGGGCTCGTGAAAGACGGTCGTCTCTATTCTTCTATTTCCATTGTCCAATTTCATTATTTCAATAAATGTGTTAAGAAAAATATCTTTTTTAAAAAGACTCTCCTGACCCGCCCCGTAACAGAACCCAGCTTTAATCAACACTCGTGCCCAGCGCGGATTATCAATTTCTAACAAAACATAACATAAACTCATGCCTGTATCCCAGAGGGGTAGGCAGAGACCAGGGACTGCCACTTGCTACGATCCTGACAGATCACTTTCGCTTCCTCAACATTCATTAGTCGTTGCATACACGCACGCCGGTTTCGGGTACTTTTTATCTTGCTCTTTGTTAATACATCCTCTATTTGGTCGAAGTATGTCCGTCTGGGTCGTCCCTTACCGGCCCTTCCATCCACATTCGCTCGATATATTTATTTGTTTTGTCAATCTTTCTTCCTTCATCCTCTCCACATGTCCAAACCAACGCAATTTCTAGCGCTGAAGTATGTGAACTACTCATGTTTTCCTTTTCCGTTAGCAAGTGGTATTGCTACTATAACTTCACAAATGTAGAAAACTTAGAAAACAAAGTCATTGGTACATGCCGGGATTCGAAATCACTACCTCCCGAATGAGAAGCCGGCGTTCTATCACGCCGCTACCATCGTTCAAATTTTCCAACTCTTGTTAATTGGAAGCGGTTTAATTCATCGATACTGTTGAAACGTGTTGGTTTTGCTTGGTTTCCACTTTTATATCAAGAATAATAAAACCCCCATCCACTACGGACCGTAGGGGCCTTTTCTTTCACGCGAACTCTTTTGGCCTCCTGAGAGTCCATTGCTCGCCGAGTTCGCATTGAGTTCACCGAATCCTTTTGCGTAATTTTCACGCTATATTCGAATCGCTGTTCGAAGCGCCTTTTATCGCTACCTCGCGAAAACTTTCCGAGGGTTATTTACAGCCTCCGATGACGCTACACTTCCGTTGAAACCCTGAGAACCCATTTAAGTGTTAAGAAAAAAATGAGGCTTTAGTAAAATTGTAGCTTACATTCACCCAAGGACCTTTTAAACTCTCTATCTTGAAGCACATTATTACTACTGAATACAAGCATCGTATTGTGTAAGATTCATCATCATCATCATCATCATCAGCCCCTTGACGTCCACTGCAGGACACAGGCCTCTCTCATGATTTTCATAACCATGAGGGGTCTTGCCATAATCGGCACGCTTGGCAGGTGGGTTGGCGATCGCAGTATGCGGTTGGAATCTCAGGAAGACGCTGCTGCCCGTCTCCTGGTCATTTATTTCCTTAGTCGCCTTCTACGACATCCACGGGCGGAAATGGAGTGACGCTATTCTTCATCCGGCGCCGCACGGATTGTGTAAGATTGCATGCTGATATTTAAAAGTGTAGGCTAAAGTAATAGTCAATGTGGTGGTAGCCTAGTGGGTATTATTATTTCTTTGTATTATTTCTTTCTTATTTTACCATTTTGACTGACGAAACCTGCGGGTGGATTTTGTATCGATTATTATTATTTCTTTCTTCATAAGTCTTTGTATATGAGTTTTTTGTAAGTTTTAGTCAACAAAAAATTAAATTAAATAGTGGGTAGAACATTGGACTCGGAAGTGGAAGACCCAGGTTCGATTTCCAGTGCGGGCATGTACCTATGACTCATTGAGTCTTCTACTAAAACAATTCCAATAAAGCTTAACAATAATCTTAAAACTGAGGCACTGATTCGCGTTGAAGTAATCACGTTTTGGGAGTGGTTCCGTATTGGATAACGAAAGTGATTATCCCACCAAAACTTAAAAGTAAAACACTGGCCAATTTCTTGTCTCAAAAAATATGTGATAAATAAGAACGGAGCCAAGTTCCGCGTCTTTCCTTGGCACAGCGTATACTAGGTTCAGACCTGCACGCCGATCAAACGGTAAAATAAAATGTTTAAGTAATATCGTCGAATTGCTCGTTTTAAAATATTGTGTGTATAGGAAAAACATTTTTCGATTCATAGATCCGTTTGTCAAATATTAAGCTTAGCGCAAATTGTTATAGTGGGGTGTTCCGCAACGAGAGTGTTGATTTTAGAAACGTGAATAATTCAGGGCAGTAGCATATAATTATAACGAAGTTAAAAGGAAAACTATCACAGTTAAGTGAGCTTTATAGGTAACGAATAATAGTCGACATACTAAGTCGACGAGGGGTAGGCAGAAACCAGGGACTGCCACTTGCTACGATCCTGACAGATCACTTTCGCTTCCTCAACATTCATTAGTCGTTGCATACATGCACGATGGTTTCGGGTACTTTTTATCTTGCTTTTTGCTAATACATCCCCTATTTGTTCGAAGTATGTCCACCTGGGACGTCCCTTATTGGCCCTTCCACCCACATACGCTCGATATATTTCTTTCGTCAATCTTTCTTCCTTCATCTTCTCCACATGTCGAAACCAACGCAACATTCCTTTCTCAATTCTAGTCACTACGTCCTCTTTCAATCTTTCAACTATTGCGTATCCTGTCATTCAAAGTAACACCAGACATACTTCTCAAGGATCTCATTTCGATAAACTTCTTAAAAGAAAATATCGTATCGTATTAATTCTATTGTAAATTACTTTGATGAAGTAAACGTTATTAGTTCAAGTGTGAACTCATAAACATATTATTCATAATATCAATGAAACAAACCTTTCTTCTAAGTCCGCATTTTCACTCTGTGCGTCGCCCGAGTCGCACTTAGAAGGTTATAGAAACGCATCTAGAATCTTATATCGAACATTTCTTTACCATAACACGTAGGAAAAAGGAAAAAAAATAGCATTCAAGTTAAGTATGTGATAGCGTCTATCTTTTCATGCTTGGCATGGGTCAAAAATTAAAACGAAATAGGACGGTTTTAATTACGCAAATTCTTTTAAAAATACCCGCTTACAAAATGGTAATTCCTGGGTAAGGAATGTCAACTCATTGTGCGAAAAAGTTTAATTTGGGGGTGTGTTCTGGGAACAAGGATACCTTGTATTTATAAGGTTAATGTATACAGTAATTGTACGATAAAGTTTTCAGATTTTGCCACCTCAAGGTATATCTTCAAGGTAGGTTAATACTTAACATATGAAGAAAAATGTGCAAACTAAATAACAGAGATAATTAATACTTTATTCCCCGCCACCTCACCTCATGTCGGTTGGTCGTTACGAGCGAGTGTGGACGCGTTTGCGTTTTGTGTTTTTAATTGGTGGAGTGCGGTGGGATTTTGGCGGAATTTAGCAAATTCACATTTTAATACTAATTCTTATTTCTTAGGAACTTTCTCCGGCGGCAATGGTCTAGCTAGATAGATTGGCTGCTGCTGATGTCCAGTTTTTTAATATAAATATCAAGTTGTAAATAGAAATATAGTTCTCTTTAATTATTCTTAATTAGATAGTAATGTACTTAATGATCATTGTTTCACTTCTCAGAACACAAAAATAAGGAGAAGTGTTATAATGGCCCGTTTGCTAGAAAACCGATGTCGCCACTTACTCACACAGCTACATTGTCCTCATAATCTCTATTTGATTACAACATAAACAACCGGCTCACGATTCGCTGTTTACACAAATGAAACAGCCAATGAGAAGAGCAGCACAACATTAGTGATGGGGACGAAAAAGTACATTATCGATTATACTTAAAAAAAATCGTACATCGTACAAAAACTTTTTTGTACATTATGTCGATTTTTTTCTTGCCATCTATACCTAAATAGTAACTAATTATTTCTCTACGTCGCGTAGTCTGTAACTACTTTATTTCGTTGTAGTAATCCTTTGCAAAAGGCTGCCTAAGCTTTTATTTTTACAGGCTTTGCCTACCAATGTGTTAATTCCTAAATATGTCAGTTTTGTTATATCGTATAATTCGTGAATTCCGTTTCATCGTAAATTCTAATCATACAATTATTCTAAATGACAAAGTTTAGAGAACATTTGCTGAGTTACCTACAAAATATAGGTATGCAAAACCTGCATAGGCGACGAAACGACGGTGGCTGTGCCGCGCCGCTTGAATATAATTCAAAACATATCGCCTGCGTAATTTTTGTTTCAAGCGGCAAGATGCCTGCGCCTTGCCTTCACCTTATGCGCGTTTTTGTATAGCGCACACCTTAAAAAATCTAGAACTACTTATTTTAACTCGTGAATTAATGAGCAGTGACTGGTAGATGTTTCTGAGTTTGGATTAAAATTTTCATTGCATTGGTGGGTGACAACTGTGATGGGTACATAAAAAACATTCTCAATAATATCACATAAATAATATTTTTATTACATTAGGTAGTAAGAACTCAAAGGGCCGGTTTCTGAATTGAGAATTTCACTAAGTAAAAACATAAGTAACGTTCTGTCACGCTCTTTTGTGAAAAATTCGAAGAGACAGCACTACATTTAACCATTTACTTAGCAAAATTCTCAATTCAGAAACTGGCCAAAAGAAACTTGTGAAACATAAACTTAAAGAAACTTTCGAAACACATTTACATTAAAAAGATAACATCATCATCCGACTGAGATCCTGCAAAGAATATTTTACTGTTCCCTTAAAAGGTAAATATTTATTTAGAACTTGTCACTTGTTGACATTGTTCAATGTTTTGCGTGATTTCTTTTTTCGAGGTTTTTCTTCAATCGACATAAATCTACCAGTTTCTGGGCCTTTGGCAACTCGTTGCTGTATCTAAAATACAAAAAGTATGCATTTGTAAAAAATCTAATATTTATTTATTTATACAGGGACATTTTTAAGTTACCACAATTCCTGAAACACGTCTATTAAAGTAAGTCATTTACAACAACTTTGGTTTACGACTTTTGAAAACTCGATGTTATATTTTCAACTTTGTTCATATGATTTTTCGATTTTCTAGTCTGTGGCGGCGCTATATGACCGATAAATTATGTGTTCAATCAAATGGACATTCCTCTATGTCTGACAATTATTTACAGGGGTCTTTGACCTTCGCAGCATTTTTCGACAAAAAAATATCCGTTACTTCCAAGGGGATCTAAAATAGTAAATAGAAGAAGAAGAATAAGAATAACTTTATTTTATAGCCACATACAAAAGTTTTCAAATAAACATAAATTATGGAATTATTAAAAACATTACCTGGTCACCTGTTATTTCTTCAGGAAGGCATGTTTCAACAGTAACAATATCCGAAACTTTTTAATACGGATCTAAAATAGTAAATAAATTATTAAATTATTGAAAACACTTCATTTACTTTATTTTAAATTAATCGAATTTTAGGCTCATAAAAGAGTATAAGAATATTATTTAGTACCATAACCACATCACCTGACTTGTTTCTTTAGAAACACTTTCTTTTGCAGAGTTATGCGTCGTTGCGTCCATTGTCACCTCAAATAGAGAATCAGAATAAAGTAACAATCGAATATTCCACACCATGTAAAATATAATTATGCCGTGATTTTAGGTATATTGGTACCTCAACATTTATGGAACTCCTTATTACTGGTATTTTCAAAGCAGGACCTGCCCACGTTAATATTTTTTCCACTCTTTAGCATCTGGAAACATTTCTCCGTAAAATGGATGGAGCAACAGGTATTTGATTTGAGAGGAAGCCAGTTAAGCAATCTCCCTGTAGTTTCAATCCATTTATCCTTCCTATTAGGGTCTTTGGGAAACCTGAAATTAAATCTTTATTAAAAACTTTTTGAAATACGTGGTGAAAACTAAGCCTGTTTATATTACGACAAAATCTGCCACTAAAGTAGAAGCTTCCTTAGCAACTGAAGTCCACGCGGACGAAGTCGCGGACAATAGCTACCTACTCGTACAATATAATTGGTTCTAGTAATTTTGGAAGTCTGGACGGACGAGTGTAAATGCGACGAAGTATCGATACTTAATCAGTCTGGAAAGAAAGCAACTACCCCATCACTATGACTCCCGCTGACACCTACTGTGACTTTGACAGTTCACGGCAAATACATGCGGCCGTACCACGAAACATCGCAATTCATCGCGTGGAACAATAGGTAGTTTCGCGAGACGGTCCATTGCGGGCTTGCTTTTCCATGTTAGAAAACCTCCACGAAAATTCTACATAAAAACAGCAGTGGAGTAAACCCGACGATATAAATACGTCTCATTTATGTTCTTAGTACTGGAATGCATATTGCACAGGAAAATTATTATAATTATGATTTTTCGTAGTTTAAAGATGGATATAGTGAGTAAAATAGGCTTACCGGTGAAAACACACTGCACTGTTATTTGAATAGCATGTATCACTGCGATTTCTGTAGGTAATCAGGCATTTTTCACATATGTTACGGCGATAGCGGGCGCGAGGCGATTGACGGCCATATTTAAAAGTTTCGCCGAGGTTAGCCCAACCGGGCTAACGTTGAGCGACAGTGCCACGCCCATATGGCACTTCTCCTTCTTTTTGTGTTCTGAGTTTCACTTTATGCAATAAAAATTCTAGTTCAAACAATGTAGGAGCGTTGTCCATAGGAAGTAATTCCATCCACTGGAATGAGATAGCTATCAATGCATGATTGGTTTTTTGAACCCAACCGAGTCTCGAAGAGAGCACGCACTACAAACCGGGTCTGGCTGATAGCATGAGTCAGTAAATCATGAACAATGAATTTGTCCATCACTTGCCGTCACCGTTCATGGCCGCCGCTTCGCGTAGTCGCTACGAACGGACGTGACTTTACTCTGCTACGACGCGAGTGCTACGCCGCTACGAACTTAGCAGTGGATCGAGAATTTATTAACATCAACTCAACCTATACCGCCGCCTAGTACCAAAAACAAAATACTCACAGATAAATAAGCCTTTGCTAGGTTGGGACATATAGCCACGGTAAAAATATGGCGATGCGGAATAAACGACAGCGAATTAATAATGGGTCTCCAGTACATGGATACGAATTCAAGAACTTCAAAAGTAAACTTCTGGGAATGCTCACTACCTAGAAAACTGAGCAGGATCAATGACTCGCAACTTGGAAAATTGAACAAGACGCCACCTTGTCCAAGTGCGTGTCGGACCACGCGCAGTGTAGGGTTCCGTAGTTGGCCATCAAATTATGTGTACATAGGCGTAACTACATGTTTTACACAACTAACAACTTCGTCCAAGTATTTTTCAATGGAATTCGTACGAAGCTTTCGAAATATGGTAAACTACCGTATTTCAAACTAACTGTTAAATGTTAAACTAGCATTTAAAAACTCAAAGAGACAGCTCAGCTGTAGTTAAGGGGCTGTACTTGCAAAAACAATCTGTAAAAGAAGATATGATTTTTTTCATTGGAGGCGCTATTTTATCTAATCGATCCCCTTAAAGGCATGAATTTAAGGCTGGATTCTCTGTCAATATCCCTAAACCAGATGTTTTAAAATACATTTTATGTTAGTATTTAAAATCGAATAAATATATATCACTTTTCAGTGTCCAATCTAGGGCCGTCGATCATTATTTTTATGATTTTTGAAAGCTTATAAAAAAATCGTATACCTGAGTCTAAATTATCACTAAATATGGTTTTATCTGCGCTGCACTAAGCATTAAGTAGTTAAAATAATCACTGAATTCTTTTAATAGGATTTGTGTTTCTGTAATTTCAAAAATACCTATTTTGCCCCCAACTATTCGCTCGCGCAGAGCAATAAGTCCTATACAAATCCGTGCGCTTCGAGAACCCGGCCTTAAGCGTCGCCACTATTCAACTGACAATCGGTCGGTACTCACGGCGAGACAAATCTAATAAAACAATCACACGCCTACCTATAAGTTTGTACAGAAGTTCGTAACGAAATAAAGTTCTTAATCTTATTCCGACTCAAGATAATTGAGCAGTGCTGCGTAGCCTGCTTAATGCCTTTCGATCCAAAAATATTGCTTAAAAGTTTTGGAACTTCTGTTTGTGGTAGTATAACTTCTCGCACTCCGTTTGCTAGACGCCAGGTCTGTATCTCCAAGTATCTCTCTTTATGTAACAGAATTAACAAATTGTTAGCAATTTAAGCGCTCAGTCGCCGAAAAGTTAAAATTAAACCAAATTATAAACGAACATACAGACTAATTAAAGCAGACAAATTACTCTGAAACAGTTTATCGCAAAGTAATTATTAAATCTTAATTATGTTAAAACACTATTTACAATTATTTTTAGGGAATACTTTATACGCAGTTATACATTTGATTTAAAAGAAACCTATAATACCTAAGATACAGGCTAAAGGTCATAATTTCATCGTTAATCATGTAACTGTGTGTTAAGCAATATGTTTAAGACAAGTATGGAAAAGTATTTCTACCAAAAACTATCTGTCTATGCAGCCCATGAAAAATGCTCACTGAAAAATATACAGGCCTCTTCACCGTCACGCCTACCTCGCTGAACCCTATATAAAACTATGCATATGAATAATTCGTCTGAAATGTCCGTAATTTTATTTTACATAGATCCTTCTTTGACTTCATGTTTCAAACGTATACAAAATGTGAAAACCGGCTAAGTGCGTTGTAGAGTTCAGTAGAAAAAGGATTTTTTTGTCTGCTTTACAGAACTAACAACTTCATCAAGGTAATTTTCAATGGAATTTGTACGAAGTTTTCCTTTTAAGATAAGATAAGAATATTCTTTATTGTACACTAGAGCACATGACATAAAAATTAAAAAAATACACAGAACAATTGGCGGCCTTATTGTTGTTGGCCTTTTATAAGTTGGTCGCGTATTACTCTTAACTTGTAAAGCCTACCTAACCTTGATAGTGTTCCTTTTAAGTTCATTAAATGTGCCACTACCCTGAATTTTTTCACGTTTCTAAAATCAATCATTTAGCCAGGAGAGGGGGGGATGCCCTACCCTGACAAAAATTTGCCCTTTAAAGCTTAATATTTCGCAAACGGAACCTTATATCGAAAAATCTTCCCACACTCACAATATTTTTAAATGCCCAATTCAACGATACCCCACACTATGTTGTGGGCGAGAAAAAAGATTTGTTTCGAGATTTTATTCTACTGTTTTGTCGGCGTAATAAATATGTATATCTATGCCAAATTTCAGCTCTCTAGGACTTTTCGTCTCTGTGCTAAGCTGCGGACAGATAGACAAACAAACAGACAGACGAATGGACATGGTGAAATAATAAGGGTTCCTTGTTGACTACGGAACCCTAAAAATGTGCAAGTGAGAGGGATGGCAAGGTACAAACTCGTGTTTAAGAAACTAAGTAATATGTAGAAATTTTGCTGAGTTCTTGGTATAAATCAGAGCGCGATCAAGTGGGATGGAACCTTTTAGAAGTAAATTGAGTAAAAAGTCAATAATGTGAAACCAGATAATTCCCATCCAATTAAAACCGACAGTATTAAACGGGCAATAATCCGTGTATATGGGACATGACACGCATTGTCTCCCTAATTTAAATTTTCGCATACGGCTCGACAAGCTGCTAACCAGTTGTAACCCATTTTGTGATCGCGTGTATGTGGTAAGTGCGGAAAAATATTGCTAAAACTTTACTCCTCCATTGGAAATTTTTACAAAAAAATTCCCGAACGAATACCTATTTTTTTCATAATTCACAAGCTTGTAAATATGTATATATTTAATATCACGGAGGACATGTTGAAGTCAAAACCGATTAACGTATCCTCAACGTATTCTTTACAAAGGAAGACAGTTTTAAAAACGTTACAATATTTATCTAGAACTATGTCAAGTACTGTGCTTGTAAACACAGCACGATAATTTGTAAACACAGGACATTTATGTATTCAGACCACCAAGCAGATTTTCTGTCTCAAGTAGGTAATTTCCGGCATACGCTAGATTTCCTTTTTTCCTCTGTGGCTAGATGCGAGATGCAATTAAGAGCGGTCGTGCAGCGACTTAGTCTGATCCGATTATACTTACTTAGTTACCTCTGCCGTGTAGCCAAATAAATATTACAGGGGTAAAGCTCCGTGCACACTCACCCATTTCAAGCCGTTTGACAGATGATCTTGTTCTAAGTCGCTTAGAGAAGGCAATGTTTCTATGGTTTGTGATGATAATAAAACTGGAATAAAAAATTACCAAAAACACGACTGCTGAGGTAATGCTCAGTAGTTAATACTACAAAGTTACACGGTCAATCCACGGTCGGTGCAATGAGTTACACGGTCTGCTTAGTAGTTTATGCTCAGCTGTCGGGGCGTTGGTATTTTTTTATTCAAGGGTTTTTTATTTTTTAGATTTTTTTATTTGACGGACATTACGTAGTATTGTAAGTAAGCTGTATACTACTATATATATTGAAACTTACACTGTGTATTGTCAAATAAATTACTTACCATTCTGAATTCCTGACAGACCTATTTCGCTTATTCAACAATAATTAAGCCCTGCATGAACGCACCGGTTTTGGGTACTTTTATTCTTCAAATACAAATACAAATACGAATACGAATACGAATACGAATACGAATACGAATACGAATACGAATACGAATACGAATACGAATACGAATACGAATACGAATACGAATACGAATACGAATACGAATACGAATACGAATACGAATACGAATACGAATACGAATACGAATACGAATACGAATACGAATACGAATACGTATACGAATACGAATACGAATACGAATACGAATACGAATACGCACACGAATACGAATTCGAATACGAATACAAATACGAATACGAATACGAATACGAATCAGGAGTTTATGTGAGTTTATAAGTATCTATGTAAACTGGAAGTGAATACGTACTAGGTAGTCCTAGAGGGACACGTCCAGCTACGTTACGCAAGGTCTAATATTTCAGGCCTGTCTGAAACTATTTCTTCAGCCTCCCCGGTGACGCAATATTAAAACGTCATACCGTCTAAACTGTCCGACCCTCGTCATTGTTCTTGCATCGCGTTGTGTGACGCGTCTTTAGGAGGAGGGGCTCTTCATTTTATTTGCCTACAGTACCATGATATAAATAATCAAATCTAAACAAGAAGGGCGAAATATAGGCGAAAGAATTAGATCAGATTTGACGATTAAGTTAGTATTTTTATCTTTTTACGCATAAAATCTATTTCCAATCAATTGAAAAACCTAACGCCGGCTTCGATATTGATAATTTGATTTAGTATATATACAGTGAAATGAGGTGATTAGAAACAGAAGTGTGTACAGAAACAAAAAGTGGAGCATGGTTTTTTTGTCACCGATTTACTAATGAACTTACTTACGCGACGTCTTTTCACATCTAATCATAGCTGTCAACAGACGTCTTATAGTTGTAAGTTGTAAGTTCAATAGGAAATCAATGAAAAAAAACCATTTTCCTGTTTTTGTTTCTATTCGTATGCCAGTTTCTAATCACCCCGTTGTACGGTAGGTACCTAACAATAAGACCGTGTTTTTCCGTATTTTTGTATACTCACCATATATTTTATAAAACAAATTGTGGAGTTAGTTGCGAGGAAGGAAATTTATTTTGACTGCGAAGTTAAGTTTGGAGCTCTGAGGTCGCGTCGCCTTGTCTTGTATTTGTTTTTTCTAGGCATTTGTTTATTTTTGTCTGTAGGTTTTATGTTTCTGTTGAAGGTAAACTTCAAATAGTCCGGCTGTAAACACTCTCAGTTCTATTTTGCTATTCATACCTGTTTACTAGCACTTAGCGGAAAGTTCCTTAAACTTTCCATAGTATTTGTTTCTGTGACTTTTCATGGAGCTATTGAAACTCGTTATTGGAGAGGTTTCTCTCCTGAAAACAAAAACAAGGGGAAACTTGGGGTTTTTTTCTTTCATTCCACAAAGGCATGATGCCTGTACATGTACAATCGTTCCACCACATTGTTAGGTTGGCATTGTATTGTAAACACGTCATTCGGCTTTGAAATATTATGGTCATAACAACTTTTTTTTTCTATTAGTAGCCTGTATAAATAAACAGCCTATGTACGTCCCACTGTAGGGCACAGGCCTTCTCTCAGGTAGAGAGTACGGGCTTAATCACCACGCGAGCCCACCGCGATTGCAAGCGCTTAGGTTTTTGCATTGCTCCGGCACTCAGGTTTCGTCACAATGGTTTCCTTCACAATTAGCGAGTGGTATAGCTACTATAACTTCACAAAAATACATAAATTAGAAAACGGCCTCTCGATTCCGAGTCCAATGTTCTACCCACTAGGCTACCACCGCTCTCACCATAGCTCGTATATCGTCACGTAAAGCTTCTATACCTAAGTCAATTATTCGGAAGATTATCTCGGTGTTTTTACGACAGCTAAGAATAAAAAGGATTTGCTTTTTGCCGCGACCTCAGAACACAAAAAGAAGGTTCTGAGGCCGCGACCGTTTCCAAGAAGTCGTGAAAAAAAGTCATCTTAGTAAAATTTATGTACTTATACTTAAAAGAGCAAGGTATTTTTGTGTACCTCATAAGTTTCAAAAGGATTTACTTACAATAAACGGAGAAACAATAAAACGAGGTGTAGGCGAAATGTCGAAAACGTAGGCAACTTTATTTTCCATTTTTTTTAATTTTCATTTACAAATCAAAGGAGAATGATCAATTTAGTTAGTCTATTTTTGCGTCTTCTTGCGCATTGATGAAACCAACGTTAATCTATAATATGGATTATGCAGCAAAAATATTATGAATATATTAGATGGGAGTTTCGAGAAATCTTAATTTTGAGCCCATGTTTTGAGGTTATGGCAACTTTGGTGGTTTGGTGTTATTTTGGGTTGGCATTGGCACCTAGTCAGTTTGAATTATAAAGACACCTAGGTCATTATTAGGTAGGTATGGTTAGTTAGTGCTAAGTAATAATTCTGTATAAAATACAAAATATCCGTAGGTTTCATGCAATAAGTAATAGGGTTTGTCTGGTATTATGGCATATCTGTACGACAGTTTGCAATATTATATCTTTAAAAAAAGCCATAGGCATGTCTAAGAAGGAAAAAGGAAGCATAATTACGTACATGATCAGGTGCGATCCACGAACTCAACACATTAAGCATTGAGTTGGATAGTTCATCCAAAGAATGCACTGGCAGTCGCTGGGGAACCTCATAGGAGCAGTTGATGCAACGTCGGCCAGGACTAACTTGTGTTCCACCAGAACCAGATGCCATTGTAAACAAAACAAACTTGTTTTGAACATAACCTATCCAAAAATATCTAAGAGACCGATTCTCTCTTTCACAATCACAAGCTCAGTTCGTTCCTACGGAGGAAGTTTGTGCTTTATGCCACAGATTATTTATGCTTTTATCCAATGACATTTTAGGCGTTTACATACTGCGACTTTTTACAGATAGTGCGTGTGTAACGGTGGACGATTTGCGAGTGTATTCATGCACTAGCAAATCGTCTAAATCGCGACTATATCGCTGCAAAAAGTCGCAGTGTTTAAGGAGCCTAATGGGGGACAACGAGATAATTTCTGATAAATAAGCACAAACAGTCTTAGGTCCTGCGCATAATTGAGACAAGACTATCCTAAGCCCACAATAGCGGTTTATTTTAGTTATTTTTTTCACATATTGTTCATACATCATCATCATCATCATTTTAGCCATTGGACGTCCACTGCTGGACAAAAGCCTCCCCCAACGATTTCCAGAAGGGCTGGTTGGATTGTTCATACACATGGTCATTTTAACATTAAACTACACTAATTAAACAGTATAAAATCCACTGAAATCAATTTGCAAAAATAAAAGCGTAATAAAACCGCTCGTTTGAATTTCCGTCAAAAACTCCCCGTTTGCAGTTTGAACTGTCGCATTTTATGTATGTACACGATTTGCTATTTTTGCAATAATGTAATCTAATCTGTGTTTGTAATCTGTATTGACTGACTGAAGTTTTTTAGTTATACAATCAATACAGATATTTTTAATTATTACTTTTAAACCCCTGATTCTTTTAATTTATCAAATAGAACTATGAAATCATTTTTCAAAAGAAACATTTAGAGGTATAAATGCTTAAAGCGCAACATAGACTGTTTTCAATCATTCTCATTTACAAAGTAGATAAAAAATCTGTCTCTTTTCATGATATCATAACTAGTTTTAATAAACAGCAAAAAAGCGAGTCTTTTCGCCGGGCGACCAATAGACGAAAAGAAAAAAAATATGCTTTTCTATGTGCAGCTATAAAGTAAATCTATCGTTTAGGACCTCAGATTAAGGTCAAGTGAAAAATATTGCTTAACCACCGAGATGTCATTGCCGTCCGATCTCATAAAACGGCATAAGTCAGATTAAAGCATCTCCTAAAAGCAGATATTCCTACTATTATATTAGTTAATTTTTAAGTTTTTCTAGGAAATCGTAGCAAGTGGCACACCTTGGTCTCTGTGTAATATTCCGGGATACAGACGTGACTTTCGCATCTTTAAGCGTAGCCATACTTCTTTGGAATACAAACCTTACATTAAATAAACTCACGTCTGCATCTCGGATAGGCAGGGAGGGAGCTCCCTGCTCATGTTATGCTAAAATCTACCTACGAGGCCTGTCAATACATACCAAAGTGAGCTAACTGTTACAGTATGTTACTCGACCGAGATTTTTAAGATCGTACAAAATGCGACGCTGTCAAATACAATGCATGTCTTCTCTGTTAGTACTAAAATAGCTTTTGAGTTTTCAGGGCAGAGTCGATAATCCAATTTAAGTTCACTTTTTGTACTTTCAGAGGTTTTGACGGGCTATAACAGAGCAAAACTTTAGTACTATCAAGTACAATTTAACATAAAACGCTCTTGATAAGTTGGAGGAATAAAAAGCCTTGCAGATCGCGCGAAACCAGATCGGTTATATTTAACAAAAGAACGAGTATGTTAATTGTATGATGTTGTTTACAGTTCAGTAGCAGCAAATCTTCGGTTTTCAAACTCAAACTATAAAATTTTATTCAATAGAAAAACAAAATGATTACTTAGCGAACGTCGAGGCTGTTAGTTTCACAATTAATAAATTATGTGGAGAAGAACCAACAAAGAAACTCCACATTTATTCTTTTTAAAACAGGTTTTAAATGAATTAACAGAGTCTTCAACTTAAAATTACACTACACTTGACACAATCGTCCCTGTTAACATTATATAAATGCCAGACATCTTTGTCTTCCTAATAATGATAAGCTTTTTTGCTAAACACATTTTACAAACCGCGTCGGTGGTAACTTTTCTATATCTTGAGGAATCTTATAGTAGACCGGTATATTGTTTCAAAAATATTTTAAAAGGAACTCATGTCAAAAAAACTGTTTTATATGCCATTGTTTCAAAATAGCAGCTCAAGTGGAGAAGCCAAGGGGTGGCATTTAAAAAGTGGAAAAGAGTACATCTGAACGTATAAAAATACCAAAGCACCTTCTCTTCCGAGACAGCCAATTAATTTTATCTTTCTATCATGAAAAAGTCTCTATGTTAAACTCTCAAGCCGGGATACCGACGTGTTTACTAACCTACATACAAAGTCTAATCTAGACGGCTGACTAAATACGACTAACAAAACTCCTAATTACAAAAGAAGAATGTTCAGCTCTGGAACGAAAGGCACACAAGGACAGAATTCGTATTACCACGCACCAATGAAATATTCTGTAATTAGGATAACGACGCAGCGAGGAGTAAGAGGAAGGAGTGGACGGATGCTAATGCAGCCTCACTCACCTGGACAGCAGGATTAGCCCTGAAGTAGGCAAATAGGGCTCCGGTGATGGCCATCAGTGCCACCGCGTTTAAAGCCAACTGCATCAGCCGGAACTTGTGCGGGGAGCCCTCGCCGCCGCCGCCACCCCGCATGTCCCTCAGCATCTGGAGAAGAAGCACTTGGTTCAAGAATCAAACACTATGTAGATACCTCGCTTTTGACTATGTTAAGGAAGAGATCGATATAAATTTTCAAATATAAATTGTACAACCATAGGTAGCGGCTTGTGAAAAGAGCCTCCGTCGCCACTAATGGCGCTGGGAAGTTCTCTCAGGGAAATAATGGGCTATTTTGCCACTAGTTCCATCAATATAACTACTTGGAATAGTCCTTTTCTCGTATCATATTTTATTGTATTTTTTTTTTATTCTGCTCTACCGTTGACTGTTAATATTTGACTGGAACCAGAATTATTAAGCTGATACGCTGATTTTCTTGAAAAAATAGCCACTAGCCTTCGGCAAGTCAGCTGAATTGTTCTGGTTCCAATCAGATATTGACCGTCATCATAGCAATATAACTCAAAAGTTGTGAAAAGCAATTATGCAATACAACTATTCAATAAACATTTAGGGAGAAGTATAGTAAATAATAATAAGTAATTTTATTAAATACATTAAAGATGACAACTTCATTTCATCATTTAGTAGAAAGTAATTTCGATTTCGAACCTCTGCTTCCTAAAAGAGGGATGAGATCCGGTAGCTTTGGGTAAGCAGATTAAATAAATATATAGATGCATCGCCAACCCGCCTGCCAAGCGTGGCGATTATGGCAAAACCCCTCATGGTTATGAAAACCACGAAGGAGGCCTATGTCCTGCAGTGGGCGTCAAATCGCTGATGATGATGATAGATGCATGGGAGGAGACGAAAACATTTTGTAGGAAAACACCGTAAAGAAACCCTAGTGTCTGAGGTATTGTATTTACATACCTTACCGCTTGCTTCGTGCAATGGCCCAACTATGAAGCTAAGTGCAGAAATCTTGGGTCTAACTAACTAGTATTCGATGTTGTTAGTAGTTTGTCGCTGACAGATATACAGACTTAATAAGGGTTCCGTACCCGAAGGATGCCAAATGGACCCTATTACTAAGACTTCACTGTCCGTCTGTCTGTCTGTCTGTATGTCTGTCACCAGGCTGTATCTCATGAACCGTGACTGCAACTGCCTAGCTGGCAGATTGTATTGTGTGGAAGTTATTATTATTATTTTCACAGATGATGTATTCCTGTTGTCGCTGTAACAACAAATACTAAAAACAGAATAAAATTAATATTTAAGGGGACTCCCACACAGTAAACGAAATTTTTTGCCGTTTTTTGCTCGATATTAATAACGGCAACAGATAGACGCTTGAAATATTCACATAATATTAGGGGTTAAAGTATGAAATTGCCGTTTTATTGCAATAGGTTCTTTGAATTGACATAGAATCTTCATGGTTTGAGGTTTTTGAATGAAACTTTTTTCAAATGGTTTCTATGATGTTCTTTTTTTAAAAAATGTGAAACATTTGAATATCGACTTTCAATTGTTTTTGTTATTCAATTTAGACAAGAAAGATGGATACTGCGAAAATTCGAGTGATTTTTGAATACGAGTTCTGACGCGGAACTAACGCGGCAGAAACAGCCCGCAATATCAATGCTGCGTTTGGAGAGGGGTCTACTAATGAACGCACCGTGCGATTTTGGTTTAAACGCTTTCGTGATGGAAATTTCGACTTAAAGAACGAGCCACGAGGAAGACCGCCCACACAGGTGAATAACGATGAATTAAGAGAGATAGTGGAGGCCGACCCTATTCAAACTACCCAGGAATTAGCGGCATGGTTTAATGTTACCTTACCCACAATATTGATTCACTTGCGTCAAATCAATAAAATAAAAAAATACGAAAAATGGGTGCCTCATGATTTGACTGATCTGCAGAAAGAAACGCGTGTTGAAACTTGTGTTGCCTTGTTGAACCGGTACAGAAATGAAGGAATATTGGATCGAATTGTAACATGTGATGAAAAGTGGATTCTTTATGATAACCGGAAAAGAAAAATGCAATGGCTGACCCCAGGTCAAATGCCACAAAAGTATTCAAAAAATCACTCGAATTTTCGCAGTATCCATCTTTCTTGTCTAAATTGAATAACAAAAACAATTGAAAGTCGATATTCAAATGTTTCACATTTTTTAAAAAAAGAACATCATAGAAACCATTTGAAAAAAGTTTCATTCGAAAACCTCAAACCATGAAGATTCTATGTCAATTCAAAGAACCTATTGCAATAAAACGGCAATTTCATACTTTAACCCCTATTATTTAGTTTTATATTTGCTTCAAAAATAATTAAATTAAAATAAAATAAATATTAAAGGGGGGCTCCCGTACGACAAACGTGACTTTTTGCGGTTTTTTCTCGATCTTTGTACCTAATGTTGTATAAATAACGGCACGGAACCCTTCGTGCGCGAATCCGACTCGCACTTGGCCGGTTTTTTTTTTTTTTATTCACAAGGTCACGCCTTGCAGTAGTATTCTTGGAGAACGTTCTGCATGGTCCAACAACGGTCGCGGTCCTTAGTTACCTTAGTTATTTAGAAAAAATAGTGATCTATTTGATACATAATATTCCATCGAGTAATAATACATATTTTTATAACCGACTTCAGAAAAAGAGGAGGTTATCAATTCGACGCGTATATATATTTTTTGCTATGTTTTCGCATAACTCCGTCAAATCTTCGCCGATTTTAACAATTCTTTTTTTGTTGGAATATATACAGTAACGTTCCTTTGGCCTCATTTTAATTTGGTAAAGATCTGATGAAGACTTTCAGAGATGGAGAACGGAACTCTTCAATGGACAGCAGTAAATAAGGCCTAAAGGGGCTGATCCTTTAGTAATATCCGTTTGTTTCATAACATAGCGTAAAAGTAGTCCTAAGTCATTTTGGTGATGTTCTGGTGAAGACTTTCGGAGATGGAAATTGAGAACAACAAACTTTAAAGCAACGAATTAAGTAGGGTAAATTGTGGTTATAAGGGACTTGTTTATTTTTCTCCCGCTCCCCCACTAAAAATTGAAAAATAAAAATTTGCGCCCTTGGTGAACATTATATATATTTTTTATTTACATCCAGGCACATACATACATACATACGATCGTATTAAATATTGCTTAGACCCAAGGGCAGTCTACCTGATGCGGAGTATACAAGCTAGTTTTAGTGCCTGTACCACCAGAGCGTTAGCCTGCACGAAGCCTGCACCGATCAATCACTGAGGCCGCGGCAATGTGGTATCAATCGAGTGCTCTGAGCTGAGCTTTGGGTTGATTAGCGGTGGGCTACTAGTGTTTAGTGCTGCGCATTCCATCACACGCATTACAAGCAGGGTCTACAATCAATAATATTGATCAATATCAAGAATATTACTTATATGCTTATTATGTTTCTGTGATGTATCTTGTTGGTATAATAAATGTCTTTCTTCTTCTTCTTAAATTTAAAACATCGTTGCATGTTAGAACCAGCAATTAGATAGATAGATAGAGAACACTTTTTTGCGAAACCAAAAGAATATCAAAGCAGTGGTAAACAATTTGAATTCCCTTAAAAATATATACATTCAATGATTTCGAAATCTGAGTACGGACATCGCGAAAAATCTTCTGGATTATGGTCACTGTTGCAACTAGAAACCCATCAAATGAATGAAATACTTTCATTGTTATTTTCTACATTCGAAGAGAGCTCAAGAAGACCTGGATCTTACATAGTTTCCGTTACAACTATCAAAATCTTAAATCTAAAATAAAATACTAAGTTTTATTGTTATTTTCTACGTCAGAAGACTTGGTAGCTTGATGATGAACGATTGTGACGTTTGAGACCAATACGTATAAACGTTATTTTTTCCGTACAAAACCAACATTCAGCTATTTTTTACCTTTAAATGACCTGAACATTACTACATACAAAACATATGCCTAATAGGCAGACAGACAACATCCAAGCAATAACTTATCCTAGTGCCAAACCAGACAAAGATCATGAACTTGAAGGTATACACCCAGACTGACAGCCATTTGCACAAACAAGGAACGTAGCCGTGGGACGGAACCAACAACCCCTCTTTTGGCAATCATACGTGTTACCACTGTATCCTAGTGAACCAGACAAATGCAAATTTAATTTGGTTCAATCACCTTGAACTAGTCTTTTTGGAACTAAAACTTTCGTTATGAAGGAGAAACCTGGTCAGACTCTTCTAACAAAAATTCCAGCAAGTGATTCCAGAAATAAGTTAAGAACGACCCCGTCTATTGTCATAGCGCTCCCCGCGAAATAAACGCCACGATATTATTGTGTAAGTATTCCCTAATTTCCGCCGAAGAAATTAAAGGGGACGAATCGATGGCCTTGGCGGGGTTTTCGCTTTAGCAGCAGACTTATTGGCGGGAAGCCTTTCGAGAAGCCTCACAAGCTAAGTTGATTTTTACCCGACTGAGCGACTGAGTAAGAATAAATTTTAACGCAACTGCCCAAACAGGTTGATAACGAAATTGTAAACATATTAGACAGCCGACTTTATTTTAAGCTTTGGCTGTAAGAAATAAAGATATAATATTATTGTCTGTTGCACAGTACCTCAGTACTGTATATTATTTCCAGAGTTCTAGAAATTCATAAACATATGAATTTTCATCCCCCGATCTCGGAAAGAGTATTTTTGCTCTTCGATATCTGAGTGCAAAAGCCGTTTTCATCCGCTAGAGGATAAAGTAAATTGAATTTAGAACATCGAGTATACTAAGTTTGTATATTCAAAACATCATTAAACCTATTTACTTCTACCTCCATGGTGCCGAATTTATCACACTACTTTTTTTAATTTGTTATAAACTCAGACTCGGAACCTCCTTTGTGTGGTTTTGCATTTAGGTAGTAATTTCCTCGCTGAGGTGGGATGAAAAGTTACGTGTTGCACTCGAGTGCAAAGATTTTTCACCTCGTACTCTCTTGATTCCCTCGCTAAGGCTCAAGATTCTAATTTTTGAATCCTTCACTTGCTCGGTCATCAAAATTGAGCACGCGATTAAAAAGCAACTTTTCACTCTTGTATAACAAATAACTATTCCCTTTATACTCAAATCGTTTACCAATTCATGAGATAACACCACATCCAACTATTAATTTATCTATGAGAAATATGACTTTATGCCGGAAATATGTACTGAAATTGAGTATGAAATCATGGACTCTGGTAGCTGATACTCTATAAATTCTATGCTTTACAGAATTATCTCAGAAATAAATTACTTTTAAACTAATGAAAGTCACTTAGAAGAAGTGACTGTTTCGGTTTCAGGGCCCAAGGTATGCCATTTGTCTTTATATAATAAGCAGCCTATATACGTCCCACTGTGGGGCACAGGCCTTCTCTCAGAGAGAGAGTATGGGCTTAATCACCACGCGTGCCCACCGCGGATTGGTGATTTCAAGCGCTAAGTTATGTGAATTGCTCAGATACCCCGGTTTCCTCACGATGTTTTCCTTCACCGTTAGCGAGTGGTGTTGCTACTATAACTTCACAAATGTACATAACTTAGAAAGAAAAGTCATAGGTACATGCCCGCACTGGGAATCGAACCTGGTTCTCCCGCTTCAGAGTCCAATGTTCTACCCACTAGGCTACCACCGCGTGTTGTGTTGTCTTTATACACACATTCATATAATAATATTTTGGCATAGAACTATTGGTATATTTGGTGTGCGATTAAGTGTCCTACGCTATCAATCTTTACCTAACAGCACAAATCAGTTACACCTCGACAACTCCCTGAGCTTTCTACGGCAAATCTGTCTTGCGAACTGCAAACTAGAGACCACCGGCCCGGTGACCTCTATTTCCGTACAATTATTTGGAAAGACAGACGGCCAGACCCGAGTTTCCAGCGATGCGCCCAACTGAGGGTAGTTCGCAGGAAGTCAAACAAGACACGGGCGAGCGGTACACCGCAGGCCGTGTGCCGCCTAAAGAACTAAGACGATTTGTTCTAAATGCTTCGGACAGTGCGTTGGTAGCCTAGTGGGTAGAACATCAGACTCGGAAGCGAGAGATCCAGGTTCGACCCCAAGTGCGGGCATGTACCTATGACTTGGTTTCCTAAGTTATGTACATTGTGAAGTTATAGTAGCAATACCACACGCTTACGGTGAAGGAAAATATCGTGAGGAAACCTGAGTGTCTGAGCTACTCACATACCTCAGCGCTTGAAATCGCCAATCCGCGGTGGGCACGCGTGGTGATTAAGCCTATACTCTCTCCTTGAGAGAAGGCCTGTGCCCTACAGTGGGACGTATATAGGCTGATTATACTATGCCTCGGACACTACACTTGTTAAACCCCCGCAATAAGCCCTGCAATATATGTCTTTTTTATCTAGCCTATATACGTCCCACTGCAGGGCGCAGGCCTTCTCTCAGAGAGAAAGTATGGGCTTAATTACCACGCATGCCCACCGCGGATTGGAAATTTCAAGCGCGAAGGTATGTGAACACTTCTGACAGTCAGGTTTCCTCACGATATTTTCCTTCACCATTAGCGTCTGGTACTTCGCATTATTGTATGTAACTTAGAAAAAAGTCAGTGGTAAAAACCGGGATTCGAACCCACGACCTCCCGAATGAGAAACCGGCGTTCCACCGCTGCGCCACCACCGCTCCCTATAATAAACCCACTATAATAAAAATACATCTCACTACAAAATAACTTCCGTTGCTATAAAATAATAAACATCTCTAAGATAGATGGTTTTTAGAGCTTCAATGTCTAATCGCGCTCTGTACAAATCAAGTAGAGAAAGTGGCCTTAGATTGTGTTGCTTAATTTGATCATCAAGTCTCATAGTCTTGATAGCTCAGTGGTATTGTGTCAAAATCCTGTCAAAATCAAAAGTCAAAAATATTTTATTCAAAGTAACACAGAAACTGTGACTTATTGAACGTTACAAGAAAAACTAGGTTGGTATGGAGGATCCGAGTTCGGTCCCCAATCATAAATTTTAAAGTTAACACAAGATTTTTTGCGCCGTGTGGCTCCGGCCTAGAATGAGCCACCCCATTACTTCCCGTGGGTGTCGTAAGAGGCGACTAAAAAACGGAAACCAGGAAACGGGCAGCAGCGTTGACCTGTGATACCAGACCACCAAACACTGCGATCTCCAATCCGCCTGCCAAGTGTGGAGATTACGGCAAAACCTCCCATACAGGGAGAGACCCATGTCCTGCAGTGGACTGCTATGGGCTGATGATGATGATGACAAGATTTTTTAAAGTTATAGCTAACTAAAGATGATTTGTTTATTTACTATCCGGAAATATATAGAGCAATCTTTTGAGGTACCGCTCCTGCAGCTAAACTAGGTATGCATTTTTAGGGTTTCGTAGTCAACAAGGAACCTTTATACCTTTGTCCGCGGCTTAGTACAGAGACTATAAATACTAGAGAGCTGAAATTTGGCATTTTATATGTATGCTGACAAAACAAAACAATAAAATCTCGAAAAAGAAATTTTTTAAGCGTACTTAACCTAAATTAGGGAATAGAGATTTTTTTTTCTCGCGTACGCCGTAGTGTGGGGTATTGTTGGTTTGGTCGTTTAATATTGTGGGTGTAGGAAGACCATTTTTAGGGTTGCATAGTGGACAAGAACAATACCGTTATAGTTTCGTCATGTCCGTTCATCTGTTTGGGCTTGTCCCCATCACTACCGGCGCGGCGCCGCCACCGTGTTACGGCACGGCGCCGCCGCCGGGAGAAGTCACGGCGCCGCGCCGTAGCACGGCGGCCGGCGCCGCACCGTACACATGTGTCCACGCCCTTTGTCAGTCTGTCCGTCCGCGGCTTAGCACAGAGACGGTAAGTACTAGAGAGCTCGAATTTGGCTTAGATGTACATGTTTATAACACTCACAAAACGGTAGAATAAAAGTACGAACAATAGTACACTATGATACAAGTGCCTGAGCCGAAGGCGAAGGCTTAATGGAGACGAGAAGTGTAATGACCAATGCTCACGTGTTTCATACAACGTTTTTCAACACACTTGCGAGGAAAAGTAAATAAAAAAACAACACTAACGAAATGCAATACTGTGAATAAACTTAACAAACAGAAACCCATTTAAAAGATGGCGGCCGTAATTTTATTTTTTCGCGCGCTCAGCGCTGCATGCGCGCGCAAGTCTGAGATAAGGGCACCGGCAAAGTAGTTAATCAGCCACATATTTATAAATTTTTAAATTGGGTATTTATAGGTAAAAATACACCGTCAAAATATAAATACCAACAAGCTAACAAGCAGTTTCATGAAATTCTTTAATTATTTATCACATTTTGAATTTAATTTTATATTTACGCAAATAACTACTTAGCTGTTTTCGAAACATTAATACTTCTTGCTAATATTTAAAAAGATATGTAATGAAAAGGCACTAGTGCGATAATGTAATGTAAAAGGCACGGCATGGGTAATATTCTGCATTATCAGTGTAAATACGCTGTAATAAGACCTACTTTACGAGCAGGTGTGTTGAAAAAATTATTTTTATTGTATCCCCGTACACCTCAATTAGGGATGCAATTTTTTTTCCTCGCTTATACCATAGTGTAGGATATCGTAGGATTGGTCGTTTGAAGAATATTGTGGGTGTAGGAAGACTATTTTTTGATTTCGGGTTTCGTTTGCGGAAATATTTAGCTTTGAAGCGCAAATTGTTGTCCGAGTAGGGCATCCGGTTGGTCGTAGAAACGTGAAAAAATTCAAGGCAGGAGCTCATAGGCTAAGTAGGCTTTACATGATAACGAGTAATATTATACCATATAATTTATTTATTGCAAGTAACAAAGAACATGGGTTAGTACGCAGACAAAATACATTAAAACTACGTTAGTAAGTGCTTAGCTAATATTTAATATTTATTTATATTATTATTATAATGGCAAGTGCCAGTCCCTGGTCTCTGCCCACCCCTCTGGGATACAGGCGTGAGTTTATGTATGTATGTATATCCATTGTTCTACCCACTGGGCTACCACCGCTTCGGAAGCGGGAGACCCAGGTTCGATTCCCAGTGCGGGCATTTACCTATGACTTTATTGTCTAAGTTACGTATATCTGCGAATTTGTAGTAGCAATACCACACGCTAACTGTGAAGGAAAACATCGTGAGGAAACCCGCGACTTGGTTGGCTCCGCCCGTATTGACTTGTCTTTCCTGTGGGCTAGGGCGACTACGCTGTCAGGATGGTATAGGTGCTGGGCAAGCCTACTCCATCTAAAATACAATGTGCCAGGCACTGCAGCGTCCGAGTGGTCCCTTCACCCATCTAGTGTGAGTGAAGGTGCAACTGGACGCTGTATAAATCATCTCATTAAGTAGATGCAGAGGCCTAAGTTTTTTTTTATGTATGTATGTATTATTTTATAAGTGTAGGCTGGAATAATAGTAATAGGCGACCAATTTATGAAAGAAAACTTCGTACAAAATCCATTGAAAATTACTTTGACGAAGTTGTTAGTTCTGTCAAACAGACAAAAAACGCCTCTCTACGGAACCCTACCCGATACGCATTTGGGCGGTTTTTTTCTCGCCTGAACTGAACTGTGAAATTAAAGTAGAATAATCCGTAGCGACTTTACGGACGGCTTTCCACAGGCAAATATAAAGTTAGCCAGTTAGTCGACTGTGCATATCCAGCAGCAGGTGCGGCGCACCGCGGCCGGTATCCGCTACAGCGGTACTGTTATGCATGCAATGCACACTCGGGTTACAGCGGCAATAACACTTTATGCTTGCCTCGTTGTTTGCGTCGTAGCCTGCAAACGTACACAGTATAGCAATTGTAATCTAATATTAAAAAAAATTGTGTCACAGTGATTGTTATCGAACTCCGCCGAAACGGCGTCACCGACATTTGTGAATTTTTTGTGTATATTTGGTAGGTCTGAGAATAGGTCGTGGGCTAATTATTATGGCAAAACATGGCCGGGTCAGCTAGTATTAGAATATATTTTCTGAAACTCACGTATTCTCAGCACTGTGCACACTAATAAAGTCCCCAAGATACAGGCCCAGCCTAGTTTGGGGACTGCCGGTAAACGTAAATACATTTTATGTAATACCCTTCAATGACTATATTTATAAGTGACCTTAATTTGTTTATCTTTTTGGAAATAAATAATTTACTACTACTATCATTATGCTATTGATCTCCGGGTTAGGTACAGATGCTTTTAAATTAGATTTGGTAATCCATAAAATTACACAAGTGTCTCGGGACCACAGCTCAACTCATTACACGAGTGTCTTAGGTCACACAGCTCAGATCCTCTATTACGCGCACCAAATCATGAACGATTCCAATCGTCTAACTGCCAAATTCCATACTAATTGCTCTCGCGAACGTCAGGATTCCGACCGGATTCGGTACATAATCCCTGGGCTTGACATCGCCAATTCGCGTGGGTCGATTAAGGCCCATATTTTGTCTTTCAGAAAAGGCCCGTGGGGCATTAATAGGTTCCTCCTACTGACGGTAATATTTCGGAGCATAGTTTTACTACTTTATCCAAGTTGGCGAGCTCTCAGTGAAATTGTATGCCACAACATTACAAAACTTTTTCTTTTCTTTTAGCTACGTCTTTTTGCCAGCCAAGGCCGGTCCTAGCCGAGACAAAGGAATGACGAAGACTTTAGTTTTCACGCCTGCACCCGCCAAGAATAGAGGCCCAGAGCCATCTACGTAATTATGGAATTGCATTAGATATTGCTGTTAAATCTGGGGTGGAATTTTGAGGGTGTAAACGATAAAGCTACAAACACACTGAGCCCACGTACGCCACGCGCAGACTGCGTAGTGGGAGGGTCGGTAAACACTCTAGTCTACGTACGCAATGCGTATTGGCATCATAGGCTGTTTTGATTTCTCTTTCTGTGCAATCTCAGCAAAAACTAATGTTTGATTCTGTGACTGAGTTTGAGACTTAATATTAATAATAATCACTTCCACACAATACAAACACGTATCTCGATCACAAACTAGGACACCCTGTGCTGTGGTAATCAGGCAAGGACATCTTTGTCCTTGCATCTAGGTAGTGAGATGCAGAGACACAGCGTATAAATCACAGTTTAATCAGCCTAGCCCACAGGAAAGACAAGTCAATAGGACAAGGACATCACAAAGTGAAAGTGAAAGTGAACTACATTTATTGCCAAAAACATACTTTATACATAAATATAAACATAAGCAAAGATGAAAATACACCCAGACCGAGGCCGTTTCTACAAATGTACGGCGGCCCAAAGTGGGTACCGAACTCATGATCTCCGGCATGATAATCAGACGTGACACCGCTAGACTAACGAGGCAGTCGAGTTAGTTAGATCACCTGCGCTGTGTCAACCTGGACTAGATTTGGCGCAGCCCCATCACAGCGGAAGACAAATTAAGAGTCATATTATGTCCAACAGTGGACAAAGTATCTCACTATTCAGTCCATGAATAGATTCTACTGCTGGCACAAGCCCCATCCCTGTCACGCCAACCCTCTCAATCCCTTGCCAATCTCGTTCATTGCTTTTCGAGAAACAAATTTTGAGGAAGAAATAATACATGACGGTCTGGTATTAAATCCAGTCAAATGCAAGAGTTTTAGCCATCTAGGTATTACAATAATACTCTGTTAATTAAGGATCAAAAGACTTTGGAAAGACTTAGTTTGATTCAATTCAATTCAATTCAAATATTTTTATTCATTGTAAAAACAGAATGTTTACTTAATGAACGTCAAAGTTGTTAGTTTCACAATTAATGGATTATGTGGAGAAGAAGCTAACAAAGAAACTCCACATTTATTCTTTTCAAAACACGTTTTAACTTAATTAACAGAGTTTTCAACTTAAAATATTAGTCATGAATGTGTTGAACACTAGTCACAATCGTCCTTTAAATAATATTAATCTACTGTTTAATGCCAAACATCTTTGTCTTCTAAATAATCCTTGATGTTATAGTAAGCCTTTTTGCACAAAATGTGCTTAACACATTTTTTAAATCGCGTTCGAGGTAACTCTAATATATCTTGAGGAATTTTGGAGTTTTTTTGTCAATTTTTTTTTCCAAGATTATCTAGATCTTGAAATGGACACCTTGTATAACTTGTCACGTTCATTAAAGTCGCAGTTTCTGTGTTATTTTGAATAAAAATTTCGATGATATACGAATTGGTTGATTGGGGGAAATCTTTGACTAATAACATTTTGTATTACAATGTTACACCTGAACGACTATTGAACTTGGGGACCGCAATACAATATTAAGTATTGAGTAAAGGTATGATGAAAATCATAAACATTTCGTCTTGTTATAATAATTTGCTTCAACAGGTTGAAGTGGACACCTAGCTTAACTTGTAACGTTCATTAAGTCGCAGTTTCTGTGCTACTTTGAATTAAAAAAACAATCGATTTGATTTTATTTGATATAACAATTGAAATTGGTTCCATCCAATTTCCCTTTGTCGGAGGACCAAAAACTATCTGCAAATAAATTGAAATGAAATGCACTGGTAACTCATCGACAGCCGCTAGTCTGATATTTGAAAGGTCGTGCGTGCCAACGAATATGTTTTCTATGTTTTCGTTACGTATATTTGTGAATATAAGTACGTAACTTGGTAAACCACTCGATAACTCTTAGGGAAAACGTAGTGAAGCAACCTGAGTGAGAAAAAAGAATCATATTATAATAATATGTTACGCATTTTAATAATATCAATATTAACAAAACAATATTGTACAGAAAAAGAATGAAGAAAATAAAGAAAATCTCATTCTTGCTTGCAGAGACTATCCGTCTCTCTTTTCTTTCAGCAACTCTCATCTTCAGGTGCCTAGAAGAAATTGCTATTAGTAACAAGGCCACCAGTTTCACCGTATCTTTGTATTTAATTTTTTTGTTGGTGTACACGAAAAAATATTCTTATCTTATCTAATGCGGTCTCGAGAAATCAAGTTAAATATAAGTTTGTACTGTTTTACCACAAAACTAAAAGTTTCTTATGAAATTCTGCGATCTCGTTAACCTACCCGGTATACGTGTAGTTAACAACTTTTTACGTGCAGCAGCTCAGCTCAGCAATTTCAAAAGTTTTAAAATTACCTTACGTATTTTATTAATAACCTGGAGTGGAGTATCAAGCCGTTTTGAGGCTGGTAAAAGTTAATACATACGTTGGGGTATTCTATACGTTTCTATAATAAAATCTCTTAAGATGTAATAAGCTTGCCAGAAACGCGGTAAAAAAAATGTGCAAAGCACACTTTGTGCCGAAACATTAAAGATTATTTAGATGACAATGATGTCTGGAATTAAAGCCCGTTCAATGCATGAGTTCCAGGTTTTGGAATAATTATATAAACTCTGTTTATTCTGACTAAGTTTGGAGTTGTGTTGTCCATTTTTTCTCCATAATGATCTCGGTTACCTAGTTTCACTTGTAACGTTCATTAAGTCGTGCTATTTTGAATAAAACATTCTTGAATTTGAACGATTTTTTTGAGTTTTTGGTTATGAAATTGCAATTAACATAACATCCATCCCACTGCAGGGCCAACATTCTCTCTTCTCTTCTCGTGAGTGCCAACCTTGGATTAGCGATTTTAAGTGATAAGGTCACCACCGGATTCCGAGATTCGATAGTTCGGATTTTTTAGTGTCTGCGGTGTTCACATGCCTAATGGCTTGTTACGATGTACCTTGGTGTCCTTCTCAGTTAGCGAGTGGTATTCCTACTTCAAGTTCATAAATATATGTTAGAAACCTAAGTCTAACATATATCCTCGAATGTGTATTTAGCGTTACACCTTGCGCTACCACCTCATATCTTTTTTTAGGGTTCTGTTTTCAACAAGGCACCTTTAGAGTTTTGCCATGTCCGCCTGTTAGTCTGTCTGTCTGTCTCTAAGTCTGTCCGCGGCCTGTCTACGAGTGCGCGTGGCCTTTATTTGTAGTTGTAATCGTAAATACACATTTTTGTTATGTGCGTACCCGACGGAGCGGTCAGTAGCGAGCGAGCCGTACGTACGGTCACTCTACACCTACATTGACGCGTACAGATTGGTCACTCCCACAACTAAGGGCGCCGCGCGCTAGTAGATTGCAAGATCTTTACTAGATACCTGAAATTTGGCGAAGATATACATACTAATTACGCTGATAAAACGGTAGAATAACATCTTGAAAATACATATTTTTTAAGGTATCTATCGCCCCACTGATATATCTCAATACTATTCAAAGCTCTGAGATCGCCCCTTTACCTAAATTAGGGATGCATTATTTGTCAACTATACTTTTATGGGATATCGTTGGATTGGTCGTTTAAAAATATTGTCGATATAGGACAACAATTTTTCGATTTAGTCGATTTAGACTAGTAGAGCGTCCGAGCAGTTTAGTAGGATTTACATGCAAATGAGTAATAGGCGAGCAAGTTATTAAAGAAAAACTTCGCAAAAAAGTATTTTAATGACTTGCGATGCTCTTGCATAGTTATATTTTAAACGGGTCTAATTGCGACAATTTATTAGGTAAACTTTAATGGTACAACATCCATTGAAAATTACTTTGATGAAGTTGTTAGTTCCGTAAAGCAGATAAAAACCCCTCTTTCTACGAAACCCTACACTGCGCGTGGCCCCACACGCACTTGGCCGGTTTTATTATTATTACTTCGTTCGCGTGGTAATATTGATGTGTAGTTTTCCGGGATAAAAAATGGACTACTTGCTAATCCAGACTATAATCTATCTCTGTGCAAAATTTCATCCGGATCCGTTCAGTTGTTTTTGCGTGAAAGAGTAACAAACATCTATCCATATATACAAACTTTCGCATTTATAATATTAGTAAGGATCTTTAGTCATTTCCAGTTTTTAAGGTCGGCTCTTCTCATTCTTTTGCTCTGTCCTGGGTTATCTTTTAGTCCAATACTTGAGTTCGCACTAAGTACTTTGCTACCGTGGACCTCCAGGTAATTTATGGAGGTTATTTGCCTCCTCATGTTTGGAATGTGTTGCTTGTTTGACAACATAGTTGTCTTCTTACGTCATCACGTGTCCGAACCATCTTAAGCCGTGCCGAACAACATAAAAGAATCCTCTGCCGAAACTTAGGGAGTAAAGGTAATTTTAATTTTAATTAATAAATCGTGATTGGACCCATTAATAACGTAGAATAACGCAACGTGTAGAACTGGAAACTTGAAGCAATAAAGAAGTTGGAGGCGGCGCAAACACCCTCGCTAAGTTTATTACCGGAGCGTAGCATTGACCGCTCTCGGGATGGACGGCCACGTCCGAGGGGTCACGCGTCGATGCGCTAACCGAACTGTACAGAAGGTTTGTTTTAGGCCAGCAATGGAGGAAATTCTTCTACACTTAGTAGTTTTTAGGGTTCCGTACTCAAAGGATATGGGAGCTTATTACTAAGACTCCACTTTCCATCTGTCTGTCTGTCTGTCACCAGGCTGTATTTCATGAACCGTGATAGCTAGACAGTTGAAATTTTCACAGATGATTGCTGTTGCCGCTAGAACAGGAAATACTAAAAACAGAATACAATTGATATTTAAGGGGGGCTCTCATACAACAAACGTGATATTTTTTGCCGTATTTTGCTCGATATTAATAACAGGCAACAGGTAGACGCTTGAAATATTCAAATGTATAGATAATGGCACGGAACCACTCGTGCGCGAGTCCGACTCGCACTTGGCCGGTTTTTTACCAAACGCTAGACGCGACAAGATCAAGCAATAAGACGTTGGCTGTTATTTGACACAATTTTATAGTCTACTAAGAAACCGCATCGCAATGTCATTCAAAGGGTGTAACCCGTTAGAAAATTTGGCTCCTCGCGCGAAGGAATTCACATCGCGTGAAGTGCCCTGTTCAGTTTCACAGGTTATACCGTGCTGTAGTGGCTTTGAACAAACGAGTTTAATTGTAATACTATGTAGCGTGTACCTAGATCACTCAATGACGTTACGTTCAGGGTAAATGAGTACCTACAATGCACGCCTCGAGGAGGCCTGATCTACAAATAAGAATCATTCCATCCTGCGCTCATTACGTAGCATATGAGAGCGGGATGGCGCGAAGCTTTGTCCATTCTCGCCAGTCAGTAATAGGTGTGATTGAATGTTGGGAAGGCCTCCCACCAGATGGTCTGACGACCTGGTTACGGTGGCGGGGAGTCACTTGATGCGCGTGGCACTACACCGGGAAGCTTGGAAAACCAGGAGGGAGGCCTATGTCCTGCAGTGGGCATCAAATGGCTGATGATGATGAATGTTGCATTGTGGAACTAACCACCCATGGGATTAAAGTTGTAAGTATATAATATAGAGTGCTCAAGCCAGGCAACCATAATTTGCCGTTTAGACGGGCTGTTACTGGAATTATCGAGGAACCATACATACATAAACTCACGCCGGTGACTTGCCACGATCCTGAAAGAACACTTTCACTTCCTCAACATTCAAACATATTGAGAAAACGTAAGCATTTAATTATTGCTGGCGACTTTAATATAGATTTACTAAAAGAAAGCGCAGTTAAACTAGAGTTTGAATGTTTACTTTTGAACCTTAATTTTGAACTAACTAGAGTTAAGATAGTCAACAAGACTATGTGTAAAATCTAACCCAGATATTTTCCAACCGGTTTCGCTCGTTAGTACTCACTTACAACGAGACGAAAACGAAGTCTGTACTCGTAGAGCCAACACCGCACTTGTGCAAAAGAGTGTATTTTGTAGAGGGGCTACAATCTACAAGAAAATACCAAGATCATTACGAGAATTAGACATGGACAAAATTCAAATGTAAATTGAAGAAAATGCTGTTGGATAAATGTTATTATAACTAAATGGACTTCAAAATCTAACATAATCTCACGCCTGTATCCCAGAGGGGTAGGCAGAGACCAGGGACTGCCACTTGCTACGATCCTGACAGATCACTTTCGCTTCCTCAACATTCATTAGTCGTTGCATGCACGCACGCCGTTTTTGGGTACTTTTTATCTTGCCCTTTGCTAATACATCCCCTATTTGGTCGAAGTATGTCCGTCTGGGTCGTCCCTTGCCAGCCCTTTCAATCCACATTCGCTCGATATATTTGTTTTGTCAATCTTTCTTTCTTCATCCTCTCCACATGTCCAAACCAACGCGACATTAATGGACTTCCTTACTGAATAAATATAGTTGTGAACCCCGACATCAGCAATTACTATATTAGATATGTTTATGTTGATTGACCTTGCGCATAATAAATCATCTTGACTTTAAAATTGTTTTACTATAAGATAGGCACTTATTTTCTTCTGAGTGATCTTGTATTTACTAATGAATTAATATAATTATAATTATGATTGCTATTTAATTTTTTGCTATGACTGTAATGGAAGGTTTCTGATAATGATACATTTTAAAGACAATTGGTGTTTGTTCTCTCAAAGATTTTTTAAGTCCTGATTATCAAAAAATATACAGGACATATTTATTTTAATATAACAGCCTTTTAACTCATGTTTGACAAAGAAATTATCTTTATCGCCATTCTCACGGCATGCATGGTAGGTAATCTTTCAGGTTTCGCCCTGATTGGAATGTATATTAAGAGCACCAGATCCAAACTTCAGGATTCCGACGGGATTTGGTGCGCAGAATGAGGCCTCTGGGGGGCCTGGTCAGTTTTTTTCGACTAAATTACAAGTCGGGTCCGGCCAGAGCAGCACGTGTGCGACCCCCAGTGTTGATGAGAATTACTATTGATGAAATCATGTCACGTGGTGAATGATTGAATGTGTTGATAGATTGAACTCAAGCCGACTGATTTGATAATTACACTTGACGCGTAAGCTACATTACGTTGCTTAGACCTTAGAGCATTGTCAGTAATATAAAAGCCTACGTAGCTAGATCGTGCAAAAATGCATCCGGAATAACATTTACTTTTAGCTGCGTATTATTTCTGTTAATGTAATTTCTGTGTACATCAAAGAATATTCGATTTATGTATCTATTACGGTCCTTCTGTGGAAAGGAAGATCTGTGTCTTGCCATCGGACGCAAACTCTCAATGCCCCTTCAATTAATTAATATTCAAGGGGCATCTCCGGCGGCGACGCAAAAATTACGATCCACTTGCTGAAGTTTCTTGTGCTACTAGGTAGGGTCGCGGCGATTAGCAGGAGTAGCGACTTTTTCAATAAGGGGCATCTAGGGTGTATTTTGTACGGTCGCAGAATGTAGCTGAATATAATAAGTGAACACTAATTTATTTATTAACCTATTATTAATATCCTTTAACGCTAAGCCGTACTCCATATAGTTTTTTTTCTCTTTTTAGAATTCCGTAGTCAATAGGGAACCCTTATAGTTTCGCCATGTCCGTCCGTTTGTCTGTTTGTCTGAAAAAAAAATGTTTTAGCGTACCCAACCGACACCTAAATTAAGGATGAATTTTTTTTTCTAGCCTACATCCTAGTGTGGGGTATCGTTGGATTGATCGTTGGAAAATATTGTGGACAGACCATCTTGGCCGGTTTTTCAAATTCTAAATCTATCTTATCTTAACAA
Organism: Yponomeuta evonymella; assembly: GCA_963969515.1. Taxonomy (NCBI): domain Eukaryota; kingdom Metazoa; phylum Arthropoda; class Insecta; order Lepidoptera; family Yponomeutidae; genus Yponomeuta; species Yponomeuta evonymella. The sequence continues at coordinate 22,527,507 of OZ018343.1, read as the reverse complement.
CTACTGTAGTCCATCTTGTGTGAATTCTTACTAGTAACGATAATTTTAGAAATTATTTATTGGCCATGTGGTGCCGGATTAAGAATAGCGTTACTCCATTTCATTTCGTGGATGTCGTAGAAGGCGACTAAGGAAATAAATTAGTAGGAGACGGGCAGCAGCGTCTTCCTGAGATTCCAACCACATACTGCGATCGCCAACCCGCCTGCCAAGCGTGGCGATTATGGCAAAACCCTTTATGGTTAGGGAAAACCATGAGGGAGGCCTGTGTCCTGCAGTGGCCGTAAAAATTGCTGATGATGATGATTTATTGGCCCTAGGGTCTGGGGCCAATAATTGCATATATTTTGCTGTACCTTTACGTTCTAGATTTTTTTTTTACGAACGCGGACCTTACATGTAAGGTCACCTCATGAGGTTGTGATTTTTTTGAATGAAAAATAAATGTTGACATTAGCTCTGCCTTGTCACGGTTGTTAAGTCATGTGCAACTGCACACTGTTAAAGCTTAAAGTAGTCCACTACCCGTGTATCTTTTCCGGTTTAATTCGACGACTGTGGTCTTATTAGTTTGTCGCATCCCACGCACGAGTGACTACCTCATATGAAGGAACTTCGACGTGAGGACGTGTGGACATAGTTGAAACGTTGTAACGATCTACAGTAAATATACACTTAGACTAGTTTTTTCATAACAAATAATTTAACGTTTGTATAGGTTAATAAATTATAATCATAATAATGGTTGGATGGATGAGTGTTGGTTATTGAATCACATCAGTACGGCTGAAATATGACGCAGATATTGATTATGGAATTATGTGCATGGAATAGCACATAAGCTACCTTTCATCCCGAAAAAATACACAAAATTTTCCGAAGCCGTAGGCAACAGCTTGTTTATAACAATTACAGATTTAGATAAGTATATTTAGTATTTTTTTAATTATTTTGACTTTGGCAAAACCTGCGCGTGTATTTTTTATTGGATACATTTTTTGGCCTGTATTACATTTTGTTTTAACTTTGTTGTTTGTGAATAAAATAGAGATGAATTGAATTAAATGCGATGGAATTAACACATATGTCAAGAACAGCAGCTTAAGAATGATTTTGTGCACATTAGAGAATTACTTAAAATCCTCTGGTTTCTCATGAACTAATAATCTGTTAATTTATTGTTAACAGCTGTCAGCGGGCCAAAGTGTATGCAAAAATAACAACTGAAAGATGTTAACAGTAGGTTAAATCACTGTTAGTGTATGAGAAACCCGGGGGTATGTCAGTCTTGGTAGACTAATTTACATGTACACTTTTACACTAACATATATGTATTATAATAAAAAGAAGTAAAGTTTGTAAGTTTATATGTTTGTATGGAGGGGGTAATCTCCGAAGGTGCTAAATCGATTTGAAAAATTCTCTCACCAGTATTTAGAATGGACCTTCAGGGTGGACATAGGCTATGGACTAATCCCTTTACCACGCGAACGTAGTCGCAGGCACTGCAAGTTTAAGAATAATTTAGTAAAGAAAAGTTCGATGCCTGAACTCCCGGGCAAATGTATTGAATAGAGAAGTTAACATTTGCGTAAAGTACTCATACGTAATTAATTTTTTTCTAAGCTGTTGACTTTACGAGAATGTAAAAACTTTTCTAATAACTTCATTCGGATCAATACTGCCTGTACCTACGTTACACAAGCTTGAGTGTTTTGAGAGTGCACTTTTATCACATAACCTGCATTGGCTATGTCTAAGAGCTTCGGTAATTGGACTTCAATATGCATTAAATCGATCTTTAGCAGTAAACGCTCGAAATGGCGTATTGCCAATAGTGCCGATGGACTTATCTGGGAGTTCTGGGACTGAAGGTAGGGTTACCAGCCGTTGCACCTACATGTAAGGTGAGTAATGCGGATAATGCCAATTCACGACTCGAACGATCGGAACGATCCCAGAACGGATATTTAAAAATATTACGTATGTATTATAATTATATTTTAATATTTCTATAACTACCTACTTTAAAAATATAGGTAGTTATAGAAAAAAATCAGGTATGCTGATTCTATGCCACACTTCGTACCTATTCATATTCACGCTTATTCCGTTCGTACTCACTAGAAATAATGTCAAATAATGCCCAATAACTCAGAACAACACTTAATTTTGCAGTGTTACACTCTTGAGTTACTAGAATACACTATTTGACTCACGAAATTTATTACTAAAATGTTTATTACTATAGTAGTTATTAGCCTAACACCTGACAGTTTTTTCCACTTGGGGTTTTTTTTTGTAAATTTTTTCGCCAAACCGACGGTGATTTTTAAATGGACGGCTGGTTTAACTTGTAACGTTCATGAAGTCACAGTTTCTGTGCTAATTTGAATAAAAATGTTTTGAATCAAACAAACCTAAGTACGTACATCGATTTGAATACATAAAAGAAAGTGGCTGTAGAATTTCTATTTAAAATCTTGTATTGGTGTTAGAGTCGAAACACTAGAAACACAGTAGCCGTTAAGTCACTAAGTTAGTAAAAAAACAAAACGCCTTGGTTAAGCTCGCCAGTTTGTTTTGTTTTCAAACTAAGTATGTGACGTCGCGGCAAAGGTAATTATAAAACATCGTGACAGCGTTTCATCTGTTTTTTAAAGTTCAATTTAAAATTATGTTTTGTATTTTTAGAGTTCCGTACCTCAAAAGGAAAAAAATGGAATCCTTATAGGATCACTTTGTTGTCCGTCCGTCCGTTCGTCTGTCTGTCAAGACCCTTTGTCTCGAAAACGCGTAAACGTATCGAGTTGAAATTAAAACCATATGCTCAGGTCTACAAGTTCCTTGAAGCTGTTAAAAAATCAAACTTTTAAGTTCATCATAGTCAGCCGGTGTCAGTCCACTGCTGGACATAGGCCTCTCTCAAGACACGCCACTGAGCCCTCTTCTTTTCCAATCACTGTCCACCGCTTTGCGAATGTCATCGTTTCACCTGGTCACAGGGCGTCCTTCGCTACGATTGCCAATGCGCGGTCTCCACTCTAGAACCAGTCTACCCCAACGGTTATCGGTCCTACGGCAGATATGACCAGCCCACTTCCACTTCAGTTTGCTAATTCGTTCAGCTATGTCGATTACTTTAGTTCTCTGGCGTCGTTACTTCGTTTCGCAGCATTCAGGAAACTCCGTCGAGTCTTCTCGTCTATACCGCAGGCTCTAAAGATGAAAGTCTTTAATCAGTGCGTCCTACCCGTCCTGATATACGGAGCCGAGACGAGGACATTCACGGTTCGACTAGTCCACCAATTTAAAGTTGCTCAGCGAGCTATGGAGAGAGCAATGCTCGATGTTTCTCTGCGGGATCGAACTTCTAAGTTTATGCCGCAAAAAGCGTATATTTCGACACTCTTAAGGGAATCAAAATTTAAAGGATACTTTGCGTTGACCTACAATAATGATATTGATTATAGTTCTGTTTAAGTTTTAAAAAAATCGATCCTTCTTTTACGCTCTAATAACAAACAAAACTAACTTAACACTTATATACAAAAAGTCCAATAGCGTGCTAGCGCGAACATTTTACTCCATTCATTGGTCTAGCAGTATTATGTCTGATTACCAAGATCGACTCCCACTGGAGGCCGCCGTATTTGATTTGTACAAATGGCCTTAGTCTAGGTGTATTTCCATGTTTGTAATGTCTTTGCCTGGTTATCCGAGTCCGGGTTTTGTATTCGAGCCTGGTAAACCCTAGTTGAGGTTAAATATTGTCCCGTTTAATTAAACGCTATGAAGTCTGCGGTGCACTGGGAAATATATGGTGGGATTTTCACAGCTGACCTTTCAGCTGTTCCGATACATAATTCTTAATATGTTTATGAATATGCGTAATTAATTGAATCTAGTAATTATGAACTGCCTATTTGTGGATGTCTGTTATTGGCCTTGTGAACTGTTTCTTTATTATTGTAATCAAATTATTTGTTTTCGCTGTTGATATCCTTAATAAAAATAAAATAAAATAAAATAAAATAAAATAAAATAAAATAAAATAAAATAAAATAAAATAAAATAAAATAAAATAAAATAAAATAAAATAAAATAAAATAAAATAAAATAAAATAAAATAAAATAAAATAAAATAAAATAAAATAAAATAAAATAAAATAAAATAAAATAAAATAAAATAAAATAAAATAAAATAAAATAAAATAAAATAAAATAAAATAAAATAAAATAAAATAAAATAAAATAAAATAAAATAAAATAAAATAAAATAAAATAAAATAAAATAAAATAAAATAAAATAAAATAAAATAAAATAAAATAAAATAAAATAAAATAAAATAAAATAAAATAAAATAAAATAAAATAAAATAAAATAAAATAAAATAAAATAAAATAAAATAAAATAAAATAAAATAAAATAAAATAAAATAAAATAAAATAAAATAAAATAAAATAAAATAAAATAAAATAAAATAAAATAAAATAAAATAAAATAAAATAAAATAAAATAAAATAAAATAAAATAAAATAAAATAAAATAAAATAAAATAAAATAAAATAAAATAAAATAAAATAAAATAAAATAAAATAAAATAAAATAAAATAAAATAAAATAAAATAAAATAAAATAAAATAAAATAAAATAAAATAAAATAAAATAAAATAAAATAAAATAAAATAAAATAAAATAAAATAAAATAAAATAAAATAAAATAAAATAAAATAAAATAAAATAAAATAAAATAAAATAAAATAAAATAAAATAAAATAAAATAAAATAAAATAAAATAAAATAAAATAAAATAAAATAAAATAAAATAAAATAAAATAAAATAAAATAAAATAAAATAAAATAAAAAATAATAAAATTAAAATAAAATCCCTGGCTTTCCTTCATATAATCCAACAGGTTATGGGCCCAGGAAGCAGGAAAAGCATTAATAAAAGTATATTTCCAGTTTCTTAAAGTACGGTCACATAGCAACAAATTCGACGTGATTCGACTTTGAAAATAACCGAAAGAGAAAATGGCCGGCAGCTCGGCTTCGTCTTTTCCCATAGAAAAACTTAAGGGAATCCAAGATTACCATAATTGGAAATTTTCTATGCGCATGATACTGGTGCATGAAGATTTGTGGGAATATGTGGAATCTGAAGTGAAAGACGATAAGAAGAACTTGAAGGCTCTGGCAAAAATATGTTTGTCGGTGCATACCTCGGCGTATCCTCACGTGAGAAATGCAAAAACTGCATTTGAAGCCTGGAAAAATTTACAACAAGCTTTTGAGGATCAAGGTCTATGCAGACGGTTGAGTCTTTTGAGAAGTCTCTTCGGAATGAAGCTGAACGAGTGTGATAGCATGGAAACCTACTTATCCAGGATCACAGAAGCAACCCAACAGTTGAATGACATCGGATCACCTTTGGATGATGATTTTGTTGCGGTTATAATGTTGAGTGGACTGTCAACTGATTATGACCCCCTGATCATGACGCTTGAAAACAATAACCAGAAGTTGTCAAGTGAGACTGTTAAAGCAAAGCTACTGCAAGAACATCAGCGTCGTAATAGCAAGGATGAAGCAGTGACAGCCTTGATTGCTAAGAAAACCTTTAAATGTTTCAAATGTAAGAAAAGCGGACACGTGATGAAAAATTGCCCGCTGAGAAACAAGGTGAAAATAGAATCAAGGAAAGAGGCTTTGTTAGCAGCGCTTTCGGTCATGGTCAAAGGATACTTGGTGTATCGATTCTGGAGCAACAAATCACATGTGTAACAACAAGGATGCATTTGGCGAGTATGTTCCGATAAGTCCAATCAATGTGACCACAGCGAATGGTGAGAAGCTATCGGCGATTGGAATTGGAAGCGTTAAAGTGCAGTTGAAAGGCCCGATAAAGACAATAAATTGTGTATACCTAGTGCCCAATTTGGCGTCAAACTTATTGTCAGTCAGCGCTATGACAAAAAAAGGTTTTACGGTTTTATTCGACTCAAAAGGCTGTAAAATCAAAGACGGTAATGATGTCGTAGCAACAGCCACGCACACTAACAGTGTGTATCAACTAGACGTAGTAAAGTTGACATGTAATGCTGTGTCGGAGAAGGCCATACAGTCGCGTGCGGGTGTGGGTTCTTTATTGGTTTCACAGGTGACTGCGGACGTCACTGCCAGTGTGGCGGCGTGTTCGACTACGTCATCGAGCTCTGGAACAGGCCCGCTAGAAACTAAGGTTTCACAGGAAACCTGGCATCGAAGACTGGCACATCTTAATTCGCGCAGCATGTACCTTTTAAAAGCAGGTATGGTCGCAGGCATTACTTACGATGGTGATAACTATCAGTCATGTGAAGCATGTGTGGAAGGTAAACAGACTAGGCTACCCTTTCCTAAAGTATCTCAGAGTAGATCGGATGAGATCCTTGGTCTGGTTCATTCAGACTTGTGTGGTCCTATGCCACAAAGTTCTCTTGGTGGTGCAAAATACTTTTTGACATTCACCGACGATTACTCTCGCAAGACTTTTGTCTATTTCTTGAAAAATAAGAGTGAGGTTCTTAAATACTTAAAAATGTTTAAGGCATTCACAGAAAATCAGACAAGTAGAAAGATAAAAATTCTGAGAACTGACAATGGTGGTGAATACATTAATCATCGGTTTCAGGCATTCATGGAGGAGAATGGGATCCAACATCAGACTACGGTTCCCTATTCACCAGCTCAGAATGGAGTGAGCGAGAGAGTTAATCGAACGATTATGGAGAAAGTCCGATGTATGCTGCAAGATGCAGGGCTGGATAACCGCTTTTGGGCTGAAGCGGTGCAGACAGCGGTATATATAAAGAACAGGACGCCAACAAAAGCAGTTATGGGTTCAACGCCAGAAGAAAAATGGACCGGTAAAAAGGTAGACATCAGCCATTTTAGAATCTTCGGCTGCTTGGCCTATGCTTTGGTACACAATAGGAAGAAACTCGATCCTAAATGTAAGAAGTACATATTTGTTGGCTACTGCGAAGAAAGTAAAGGTTATAGATTGATTGACCCGGATTGTCCAACAACTTGCATAAAAGCCAGAGATGTATCTTTCTTTGAAAATAAATTCTTGGCAAAGAAAGAAAACAAGTGTATGTCAAATGAAACTGTGACACACACAATCTCCACAGATACTGAGAATGTAGTATCAGATCAACATTCTGACCATGATAGCCTAGTGTCAGAAACAATTAATGATAATATTGTTCGTAATGACAGAAGGCAGGAAATTATCATAATTGACACTGACGAAGAGTCATCTGGTCCTAGTACAGGCAATGGTTCTGATGAAACCTATATTCCGTCGTCATCGCTAGAAGTTACAGAATCGGATACTTTCATGAGCCCGGATGACATTTCAGAGTTTGCACTGAACTGCGAGCTTGATCCCATGACAGTTCAAGAAGCGATGAATGGAAAAGAAGCTGAATGTTGGCAAAAGGCAATGCAAGAGGAGTATGACTCATTTACCAAAAATAATTGTTGGACTTTAACAGATTTGGAACCAGGACAGAAACCCGTTAAGTCTAAATGGGTATTTAAAATCAAAAGAGGCCTTGATGGAAAGATCTTAAGATACAAGGCTCGTTTGGTTGCGAAGGGTTTTACCCAGAAGTATGGTATAGATTACCAGGAAACCTTTGCTCCAGTGGTTCGCTATTCTACGATTAGAATGTTGTTTGCTATAGCTGCGACAAAAGATCTTGATATTGACCAGCTAGATGTGAAAACGGCGTTCTTGAATGGCGATCTTCATGAGAATGTTGTACAATAATTTAATAATTTAATACAATAATAAAATAAAATATGGTGTACAAGTTAAACAAATCCATCTATGGCTTAAAACAAGCAGCCAGATGTTGGTATGATAAAATAACGCATGTTTTGACGAAGAAAATGCAATTTAAAAAGTCGTCAGTGGAACCATGTGTGTACTTTAGATACCAACAAGACAGGCTGGCTATGATTGCTTTGTATGTGGATGACATACTTGTGTTCACACGTTCCGATGAAGACAAAACGGAGATAAAGAGATGTTTGATGAAAGAATTTGACATGAAAGACTTGGGTCAAGTTCACGAATTTCTTGGAATGAGAGTTCGAAAAGAGAAAGGAAAAATTACACTCGATCAATCTCATTTCATATCCAGTGTTTTGAATAGATTCAAGATGGAGAATTGCAAGCCGATTGCTACACCAATGGAAGTGGGTCTCAAGCTTACCAAAGGTGACAAACAGCCGGAAAATTGTGAGTACAGAAGTCTTATTGGCTGTTTGATGTACATTGCGGTGTGCACCAGACCGGACATCGCACATGCGGTAAGTTGTTTGAGTCAATTTAACGAATGTTATTCTGATATCCATTGGAAAGCAGCTAAACGGATATTGAGATATCTTAAGGGTTCCTTAGATTATAGTCTTATTTACGAAAAGGCTAATCTTGATGTACATGGATACGTCGATGCTGATTGGGGCTCTTGCCTGATAGATCGCAAGTCCTACACAGGTTTTGTGTATAAGCTGGGTGATTCTGTAGTTAGCTGGGAATCTCGAAAGCAAAAAACCGTCGCTTTGTCCAGCACAGAAGCTGAGTATATGGCCCTTTCCGATGCATGCAAAGAAGGTTTATTCATTCGAACATTTATGAAAGAATGCATGAATCTGGATTGTGTTATAATCTTGTTTAATGACAACCAATCTGCACAAAAACTTTGTGAGAACTCGATGTACCATTCTCGAACGAAGCATATTGATATTAGACATCATTTTGTCAGGGATATTGTAGAGAAGAATTTTATAGATATAAAATATCTTTCTACTGATGAAATGATTGCTGATTTGCTCACAAAACCTTTAGTACGTGAAAAAATTTCCAAATTTTTGAGTCAGTATAACTTGAAGCATGTATAGCAGTGAGTTAGCTTACAGTAGTCGCTTAATTTATTTAAGGTGATATGTTTGTGTTTCAAGTGAGTTTTATATTTATAGGTAGCTATGTACTTATAATTGTAGCCTATACCCACGTTTTTGTTTAAGGGCAGGTGTTAGAGGATTTGTAAACTAAAAACTATTGGTATGTTAGGCTACGACCATCGTCTCGGCGCTCACATAGTGTAGACGCGTGTCAAATTTCTGTCCGCCAATGCGAACTTTCATCAATTGACTTTGGCTCTTAGACTAACCAACTCAGAGTTGACAATCGTACTGAAGTAGTTGCGATCGATAAAATCAACGCCCATAAATACCCGTGTGGTCAATCTCGTGTTATCAAGTTGAAGCACAGTATACGCAAGAAATACAGAATGTCACTTCAAAGATCTCCACCTACCGGTACCTTTTCATCTCAACCAAACTTGCTAACTTTAGATGATGGGAATGCGTTTGGCTCAAATGTCAACGTAGCCTCGAGGAAAAGAAAAAACCCGGAGACGGATAATTACGTAGATTTTTGTAAAGACATAAAAGAATTGCTGAGGGAACTCCAGGTGAAGCAAGACAAAAAGTTCGAGAAACTTAATAAAGCAATAGAAGCTAACACACTTCAAACTGCAAATCTTCTGGAAATTAATGCTGAAATACAGAAACTTTTGGTGGAATCTAAAAATGAATGTGCGGAGTTGAAGAATAAAGTCACCCACCTGGAAGCTCAGTGTGCCAACTCTCAGTCCAAGATTGACACTCTGGAGGAACAAATGGAGGAAATGCAACGCTTCCAGAAAAGAAACATGATAGAAATAAGAAATGTAGCCAGAGAAGACAACGAAAACCTGCACTCCATATTATCGGCTTTGCTGAAAACACTGGGTGTTGAGGAGAACAATACTACTATCAAACAGGTGTATCGCAAAGGCAAAGACAGCTCTCCCATTGTGGTAGAAGTTAACAGTCATGACAAGAAGTCTGAGATATTAAAGGCAGTTAAATCATACAGCAAGCAAAACAATGGAAACAAATTGACCTGCGAAAAACTCGGACTTCAGGAGAATATGGCGCAGTTTTACGTATCTGAGCTCCTGACTACGAAAGCTAAGGTGTTACTACACGCTGCCAAAGAAACCGCCAAACAAGAACACTTCAAATACTGCTGGGTCTCCAACGGATGGGTGATGTTGCGTAAAGACGACGGCCTCCAGGCAATCCGCATCACCTCTTTGAAACATCTTGAAGACCTCAAACGCGCTGTCCCAACAATTTGACTAGATCTTCTGGTACATCTCACAATATTTTTCTATCTTTTTTTATGCATGCACTTGTGTCAATATTATCAAACTACCCTATATATTTACTACATCATTATTTATGCATATAATATAACAATATATAATCTTATAAAGAGTTTGCTCAATTATACCATCTTGATCATTATACCACTGCTAACATATCTGCCTCATGTGAATGAAGCCCTCAGTCGCCTCATAAATGATTATTATACTGTTCCTCCACAAGTATGGCATCTTACGTAGAACAAGTTAGCTCTGACATTGAATCCAATGTCAGGGCTGGTGAGGCGTTTTTATTTGATGGGGCGGAGGAATGCAGTGGTATATTACAGCAGGCACCTAATGATCTCAGTATCATAGTCCAGAATATAAGGAGCATAGATCGTAATATTGAAGATTTTTCGGCTCACCTTGCCAGACTTAAATCTAAAATAGACCTAATAATCCTAACTGAATGCTGGTTACCCCACTTAGATAATACACTACCTACTTTGCTAAACTACAAAAGTCACGCTACTACACAACATATAAATCAAAATAGTGGAGTAGTAGTTTATGTCCATAACTCATTAAAGGTCAATATATATGAGCCTGGCATTCTGGATGCTGACAGTTTGGTTATACAAGTTGGACAACAGTGCGCGATTATTGCAATTTATAGAACCCCTGCTATAACTAATATTAGTCGATTTCTCGATTCCCTTGATGACGTATTGGCTAAACTAAAAAATGTAAAAGAAATTGCAATTGTTGGTGATATAAATATTGACATAAAAGATGGAAATATGGATACACGATCTGATGATTACCTTAACTGTTTGTCTACACATGGTCTACTTCCCAGTCATACATTCCCTACACGCGATTTAAACTGTATTGACCACAGCTTCCTCAAACCTAATCTCGAATCTAAAACAATTGTATGCAAATCTTCAATCACAGATCATTTTTCTATATTGCTGTCACTCAAAATTAAACCTACTCGAAACAAGAAACCCAAAACATTTACGCGAATCAATTATGCAAAAGCTTTGGATGACCTAGGTAAAATTGACTGGTCTGAAGTTTTACAGTGTGATGATGCTGATCTTGCTACATCCAAGTTTCTTTTTATCGTGTCGGACGTATTAACACAACATACTACTGAACACAAATTGCCAAACAGAAAACACAGTATCAAACCTTGGATTACTCCAGGACTGCTACGATGCATTAAATGGAGAGATAAACTTCATTCTAAACATAAAAGAGAACAAGACAATTTTGTTCTACATGTAACTTATAAACGCTATCGCAACCATTGCAACAGACTGCTTAATTCATTAAAGCTACAATATAAAAAATCTGAATTAAACAAACATCGAAATAACATTAAAAATACTTGGAAAAATATCAAGGATATATGTAACATTAACTCTAATAAAAATTCACCAGTAGAACTACTACATTTAAAAGAAACGCCAACGGATTCCACCTATCTTATAAACAATCATTTTGTTGGTGTTGGAAGCAACCTTGCGAAGAAGATTCTTTCTAAATCAGGAAAAACAGAATCTGAACTAGCCGCTACTATAAAACATGATAATAGTCCACTGAATTCCATGGTTTTATTACCTACAAATTGTCACGAAATATACAAATTAATAATGTCACTTAAATCTTCGTCTTCTTCTGGTTGGGATGGCATTTCTTCAGTTTTTATGAAGTTAGGCGCTAAAATATTGGCTCATCCTATATCTCACATATGTAATGTATCATTTTCTACAGGAATATTTCCTAATCTACTTAAGAGGTCTGTCATAGTCCCTGTGTTCAAGTCTGGGGATAGAGGCAGTGTCGACTGCTACAGGCCGATATCACTCTTACCAACGCTCGCAAAAATACTTGAAAAAGCCCTAAAAACGAGACTTGTGGATTATTTAGAATCAAACAACTTCTTTTCTGAAAATCAATATGGCTTCAGAGAAGGTATTTCTGCGACAGATGCCATAAATGATCTAGTTGTTCACGTTGCAAAAACGCTTGACATAAAAAAAAAATGCTTAGCCATTTTTTTGGATCTGGCAAAAGCCTTCGACACTGTCTCTGTCCCTATACTGACTCGTAAGCTTGAGTGTGCAGGTATACGTGGTACTCCACTACAACTGTTTCAGAGCTACCTCAGCGATAGATCACAGAGTGTTAAAGTTGACGGAGTGCAAAGTACAGACCTGAGTATAACCTACGGAGTGCCGCAAGGTTCCGTTATAGGCCCAATCTTATTTTTGGTCTACATAAATGACCTCTGTGACATAAAACTTAATAATGCTCGAATATTGACCTTCGCTGATGATACAGTGTTATTATTCGATGCATCTACTTGGCCACAGGTGAAACAGTTTGGTGAGAAGGGATTCCAAATCGTCCTAAATTGGTTAAATAATAATATACTTACACTAAATTTGTCAAAAACTAAATACATTACCTTCAGTATATACAATAACTCTCAGCCAAAAGATTTTGTTCTAGGGGCCCATTCTTGTGAATTTCCTTTTTCATCTGATAATTGCATCTGTGACTGCCCCGAACTCACACGAGTTGAACATATAAAATACCTCGGTGTAACCATTGACAAAAATTTAAATTGGAAGAAACATATTGATTTACTCAGTGCAAGAACAAGAAAACTAATTTGTATCTTTAAAAAACTGAGACATATTAATGATGCTGCTTTAATAAAAGCTGTATATTACTGTCTGTGTCAATCTATTCTTAATTATGGCATCACGGCTTGGGGCGGAGCATACGCCTCTAACCTCATGAAGATTGAAAGAGCCCAACGGGCTGTCATAAAAATAATAAATTTCAAAAGATTCCGGTATCCTACAGACAAATTATACAGTGAATACTCGGTACTGACTGTTCGGCAATTATACATATACTCACTTATTCTAATGCAGCGTCAAATCTTACCTCCACCTCAAATATCGAATAGACGCAAATTTGCAGTCTATCAGATACCTCAATGTCGAACGCAATTTGCACAGTGTTTCTCTTACTATTTGGGTCCGTACATGTTTAATAAAATATCTAAATCCACGACAAATCTACGTGAGCAGTCAAAATACAGCACAAAACAAACATTACGTAAACTTTTGATGCAACTAGACTATGTCTCAACTGAAAACTTGGTAAATCGAGCAACGTAAATAATATTTTTATCATAATTTTATCACCTAATCTATTACTTGAATATACTTATTACAATGTATATACATAAACATATTCACTTATTTATCCATGCATTATCACTAATTGTAATATGGGTAATATATTACTATATTATTAGTATTAAATCTCACAATTTATTTAATATTTCCCCTATTCACAGTATTTGTTATTAATACATCTGACACAAGTATTATCCCTAAGTACTACCTAGTAATTAAAACTTTATCAAATATTGTTTTATCGCAAAGCCACACGTGTACTATACACTTAAGTTAACACGAACCAAACTTGGTTGAACTATGTTACTCGCGTAATTACTACAAGGTATGGGTCAGAATATCTGGTTGCATCCGATGATGATTCCTACTCTGCCGCAACACAGTCTTTTGACTAGCGCGGAGGGTAGTTGTTGTTTTAGGCTGTTATCGTTTGCTGCATTCTCTAAATAAACACCTACCTTAACAACGAAACAACAATGTTTAGTATGTTTAAAAACGAAATATAATTATTGGTAATTAGGATGTAAGTAATAGTGTAACAGTGTGAACATTTTAACCTGGCACTAAACGATTTGATTTGATTTGATTTGATTTTGACTCTTTTATTAAAATGTCAATGTCTATTCACTATCTGTTCCCGTCGGTCTCTTGGTTATTAACTGAAAATATATTGCATCCTTACGGTTCTAATCGATCCCTGGCTTTCCTTCATATAATCCAACAAAAATAAAATAAAATAAAATAAAATAAAATAAAATAAAATAAAATAAAATAAAATAAAATAAAATAAAATAAAATAAAATAAAATAAAATAAAATAAAATAAAATAAAATAAAATAAAATAAAATAAAATAAAATAAAATAAAATAAAATAAAATAAAATAAAATAAAATAAAATAAAATAAAATAAAATAAAATAAAATAAAATAAAATAAAATAAAATAAAATAAAATAAAATAAAATAAAATAAAATAAAATAAAATAAAATAAAATAAAATAAAATAAAATAAAATAAAATAAAATAAAATAAAATAAAATAAAATAAAATAAAATAAAATAAAATAAAATAAAATAAAATAAAATAAAATAAAATAAAATAAAATAAAATAAAATAAAATAAAATAAAATAAAATAAAATAAAATAAAATAAAATAAAATAAAATAAAATAAAATAAAATAAAATAAAATAAAATAAAATAAAATAAAATAAAATAAAATAAAATAAAATAAAATAAAATAAAATAAAATAAAATAAAATAAAATAAAATAAAATAAAATAAAATAAAATAAAATAAAATAAAATAAAATAAAATAAAATAAAATAAAATAAAATAAAATAAAATAAAATAAAATAAAATAAAATAAAATAAAATAAAATAAAATAAAATAAAATAAAATAAAATAAAATAAAATAAAATAAAATAAAATAAAATAAAATAAAATAAAATAAAATAAAATAAAATAAAATAAAATAAAATAAAATAAAATAAAATAAAATAAAATAAAATAAAATAAAATAAAATAAAATAAAATAAAATAAAATAAAATAAAATAAAATAAAATAAAATAAAATAAAATAAAATAAAATAAAATAAAATAAAATAAAATAAAATAAAATAAAATAAAATAAAATAAAATAAAATAAAATAAAATAAAATAAAATAAAATAAAATAAAATAAAATAAAATAAAATAAAATAAAATAAAATAAAATAAAATAAAATAAAATAAAATAAAATAAAATAAAATAAAATAAAATAAAATAAAATAAAATAAAATAAAATAAAATAAAATAAAATAAAATAAAATAAAATAAAATAAAATAAAATAAAATAAAATAAAATAAAATAAAATAAAATAAAATAAAATAAAATAAAATAAAATAAAATAAAATAAAATAAAATAAAATAAAATAAAATAAAATAAAATAAAATAAAATAAAATAAAATAAAATAAAATAAAATAAAATAAAATAAAATAAAATAAAATAAAATAAAATAAAATAAAATAAAATAAAATAAAATAAAATAAAATAAAATAAAATAAAATAAAATAAAATAAAATAAAATAAAATAAAATAAAATAAAATAAAATAAAATAAAATAAAATAAAATAAAATAAAATAAAATAAAATAAAATAAAATAAATAGAAAATATTTATTTATGAATAGCTTTGTCCTCGTCTAAGCGATTCGTCGTGTTTCGGCGTGTTATCTGGTGACGGACAGGCATCTTAGGCCTCCTCTTGTTGAAAGTCCAAGTTTGAGATTGTCATCTACATAAGCGTACTTTCGGCATAGATTTTCTTTCGGAGTATGGGCTTAATTACTATCTGTGTACACCATGGATTAGCGATGGCAAGCCCTCAGCGCTTGAAAACCATCACCTAAAAAACTGATGTAATGTCAGACTAAGAGCTTCAGACGTTACAAAATCTGCCACATCATAAAAATCGAATAACCGTCACAGATTGCCCCAGAAACCCTTCCGCAGAAGGAAGTGAAGTATCGTTTTTTTTTTCAAAAAGTAATGTATCAATTGCCAACCAACATTAAACAAACAAGAGGTCACTGCCTGCCCCTACCGCATACAAACAAACACGAGTGTATGAATGTCTACAAATACTACGCACCACGAAGCAGATGTGGTAGCAAAGTCGTTAAGCCTCCGTTTAAAGTATAAAATATCTTGCAGCTACCAGCCGGGACAAGCCTTTGCCGCGTTGGAGAGAAAAAGAAGCTTGTAACGAGTGTTTTACGATTTTCCAGTGAGTTACCGAGCCTCGTGGCTTTGAAAATTGTTTCTCTCTAGTTTGTGATTTGTGTTAAGGTTGTTATACAAGGATTTGCGGCGGCGGTGTGGTACCGGATCAGTTTTTACATTGAAAACATCATAAATTCATGCCTGCCCGGAGGGGTAGGTAGTAACCAGTGTTTGCCTCTTGCCACGATCCTAATAAATCGTTTCACTTCGTCAACTTTCAGTCATCGCTGAATGCACGCACGCTGGATTCGGGTACTTTTACTATCTTCACATTACCACTGCTAGACATAAGCCTACCCCAACGCACGCTACTTCTTTCTGTCCTCAGCGATTATCATACAGACGCTATCAGCAATAAGCCTCAGACCGTTAGTCCAGTGACCGTGACCTGGTGGGCGTCCTGTGTGTGTGTGTGTGTGTGTGTGTGTGTGTGTGTGTGTGTGTATGTGTGTGTGTGTGTGTGTGTGTGTGTGTGTGTGTGTGTGTGTGTGTGTGTGTGTGTGTGTGTGTGTGTGTGTGTGTGTGTGTGTGTGTGTGTGTGTGTGTGTGTGTGTGTGTGTGTGTGTGAGAGAGAGAGAGAGTGTGTGTGCGTGCGTGCGTGAGTGCGTGCGACGTGCGAGCGTGTGTGTGTTGTTACAACATTTAGTTGCCTGACAGCTAAGACTACCCTCAAAAGTTCTTGTTTTGTGGTAACGCGTTGCTAAAATCGGTCATTGTGCCCTGAAACAGTTATGAAAGGTGTACCAGTTACGTTTATTTGGTTTTTTATTTCTATTTTACTACACTGTATACAAGGCCAGCCAAATGCAGCTGACGTCTGGAGTCCATTTTCAACAACCCGGCTTTATTAAGGTAAGGAGTGATGTGACTACGCGGGGGAATTCTATAATAGTATCTAATACAGGCATTCTGTTCACGCTGTATTATTTTTTTACCTGTAGACAAGGAGAACCAAGGACTCACATAGCAATAAACGTACTCTTTCACACACTAAATGACGTATCCGGGACAGTACCCTGAGACGATTGAAACAGAACTTGACAGCATTTAGGAATATGGTTTTCAAAGCGGAGCCTGAGATCCATAAGATTACATAGATTCATAGCTTCTTCTTCTTCTTCTTCTTGTTTAATATTAGCTCCAGCTATTATTACAGTCCATGAGAGAGGCTCGACTCAATATGAATTTTATTTCCCAAGACCTTAAATTTCGATTTACTAGGATTAAGAACTGGAGCATTCTGCATTGTCCAGCCGGCTATCCGATTCAGATCTGAGTTTAACCTATGTACAGAAGGTTGTACGTTTTTAGAATCTGCAGTAACGTAGACCTGGACATCATCGGCATAGAGATGACAATTGCAATCCTGAATCCGTTTCACCATGTCGGAGGTGTACAAAACAAATAAAAGAGGGCCAAGAATTTACTCAGTTCGTGACCTACATTCGATAATTTTTGTATCCAATCTCTATTCGTGGGCAGGTAAGACCATCTCACTGCCAATTCAACTTGCCAATTCAAATAGGCCATGTCAATCATATAATTGCTCAAATTAATTCGATGCCAATGTAGCACCAAGTTTTACTGATATTGGATCCAGTTAAAGAATTCATGCTAAGCTGTCTGTATGTTCCTACCTGTACATATAGTTGACGAATATTCCAATAAAGTTATTTTGAGGGCAAAGGTTCAATTAACCTCTGTTAACTTAAGCATTAATTACCTTTAGCAACCACCTTAATAAGGTAAATCGGTGTAACCTTTATGAACAAGTTTCAAATCACGTAACTCCAATAAAATTATCAACTAGGTCTATTGGTAAATAAGGTAATTGTTGGTTGGTTTGGTGGCACAACGGCGCGAGTTATCCGTTATTGGCACAAAAAATATTAATGTACTGGAAAGTTGTGACAAAATCGCAAGGAGCGTGACTCACGAATTTCTAATATTGAACAAGACTATCTAACACAACCTTTTACGTGAGTCTAACTCGCTCTTGGAAGAATATTTTCAGTTGAAAGTTTCCGCAACAGTAAATATTGACACGCACTGCGCTGCCCTGGGGCCGTCAGCAAACATTTTTTTATTAAATTGAATCATCTCGCGTCATGGACTTTTTGATCGAAACTTGCAAATATGGCCGCTGAAGTGTTTCGATGCAATCTATTTTCTATAAGCCGGGTTTGATGCGGCCATCAGTGACATTAAATGAAAGAGCTTTTTCCTTCTATACTTGCACGGCTTGATATATCTGAAGAAGTAGGGTTCACTCTTCAATACGAACCATTTTCGTTCAGGAGGGAAATTTATGAAATCACGATTTTTTGCTGTTTCATATATTATAATGGTTTTCAAAGCTTCCCAATCTTGTGCCATCCGCATCCAGTGACTCCCCGCCACAGTTCATCAGACCATCTGGTGGGCGGACCATAGTCAGGTCCGCGGTCGCCAGATCAGAACTTTGAGGGAGGCCTATGTGCAGGAGGAGTGGATGTCAAATGGCTGATAATAATTATGACATTATAATGCCGCAGCTCTTAGCTTTTTATGTGATTTCGATAGAACAAGGAGAACGCTTTATTTTCACTTTTAGGTGTAGTGGGATTTCGTTACAGCTGTTACAAACATTTTTTTGACTTCTATAAATTTACCGGATAGAGGACCTAGGTATGTTAAAAAAATCCAATCACTCAGAATCCAACCATCAAACAGCTCCTATAAATACCTAACGAAGCACACAATCGACTCAAAACAAACAATGCACTCACCCGATGATGCAGCGACATATTGCTTCCGTTCTGGAATCGCACGATCGTCTGCAGCGACGCCGGCGTCGACATACTCTTGGTGATTGATGAGTTGGCTGCCTCCTTCTCCTGTTGCTCTTTGAGGAGCAGCCCTCTCGCTATCTTCGCGTTGAGGCTTTTGTTCGCATTCTGGTGGGGAAGCAGTGGCGCTTCCATGGTCTTCGTCGTGTACGATGGCGAGGACGTTTGGCTGAACGAGTCAGATGATACGTTTGAGTCCTGTCTCACGCTGATGTTTGAGCCAGAGCTGGGTGATCGCTTAACAGGCTGGGTGGTCACTGTAGTGACCACTGGCGGTGTGTACGGGGTGTCTGGTAGTGATTTCTGGGGTAGTCTCCGTACGGGAATTGGTTGGGCTGGGTTCCTGCAAAGTAACATTTGGATGAGGGTCTGCAACCAAGCAGAGGGTCAAAACTCAAAAGACTATTTTGACCTCATGAAAAAAAGATAGCTTCTGTTCTGAACCCCGCCCTAAATAAGGATCTGCGGATTTCTTGTGAGCAACAAAGGGTGACCTTGTGGCTACTAAAGAACTAGTTATAAAGAACAGAGACTTAGGTATAGACAGAGACCAGGGTTTGCCACTTGCCACGATCTTTCGCTTCATCGACATTCATTAGTCGCTGCATGCTCGTTTCGGCTACTTTTGTCCTTTTTAGGGTTCCATAATCGATAAGGACCCTTTATAGTTCCGTGTATGTCCGTCTGTCTGTATATGTCTGTCTGTCCGCGGCCTAGCTCTGAGACGATACTAGAAAGCTGAAATTTGGCAAAGACATACATACCAATCACGCCGACAAAACGGTAGAATAAAATCATACAATTTTTTTTTAAGGGTACCACTCCTACAACTAAATGAGGGATACATTTTTTTTCTCACCTCTATAGGTGCTATCATAGTGTGAGGTAGCCTTGGATTGGTCGTCAAAAAATATTGTAAGTTTATTCGATGTAAGAATCCGTAAAAACCCCTCCTTTTACGAAACCTTAAACTGCGCGTGGCTAATCTTTGAGGTTGCTTAGGGTGGCACCTGACGCTTCCCGTTGGTGTCGGTCAGGGTGACCTGGTGGCTAGGAAAGAACTGACTGCAAGGAACATAGACTTGCCTATTACAGTCTAATCTTGGGGGCTGCGGCGGCGGCACCCGGCGGTTCCCGTTCGTGTCGGGTGGGGTGATGGCGGGACGCTGGGGCGCGGGCGGTGGGGCGCGGCGCGGCTGCGGGGAGGCGCGGCGCGGAGGCGGCGGCGGGGCCGGCAGCTGCGGGGGCACCGTGCGCTGGGGTACCGGCGGCGGTTGCGGGGGGGTGACAGTTGGCTGCGGTGGCGGCTGCAGCTGGGGAGGTGGACAAGTGACCAGTGACTCTTGACTCTTTCAGTCTTGACTTTGGATGGCTTGGAAGAGAAAGTGTGTCAATGGATATGATTAGGGCTGAGACGCAATTGCAGGCATTTTGCTAGCAACCTTGTGCGAGTTTAAGTGAGCGGGTTTTTATAAGTTTCGATGCACGAATCCCACAAGCAAGCTTGTTTTTCGTATTCTGTTGGTATTCTGCTTATCCCGTATCCACTTCACTTGCGATGCAATTTTTATTCGATACTTTTTTAAAAGCACAGATAACGATAAAAAAGATTTACTAAAAAAGCAACGTATTAAAAAATAGCAAATGTAAACCAGCCCTAAATTAAACTCACGCCGTCAATTAGTTACCTTAGGTATGGGCCTAGCGGGCGGCGGCGCCAGCCTTGAGGGTGGGCAGTAGGGCAGCGCGTCTGAGGGGCAGTAGACAAAACCAGTCGCGCGCGGGGGCTGCGCGGGCGCGCACGCGGCGGTGGAGTGCCGCCGCGGGGTCCCGCCCCCCGGCCGCAGCAGTTCTAGAAGCTTCTCGCCAGGGGTCGCCGCCAGGCTGCCGGCGCGCCCGCATCTGGAGGCAAAGATGAAGGTTGAAAGACTGTTTTTTTTGTCAGAATGCGGACGCAAACGCGGCTTTTTCGCGCGTTTTTATGCAACCACGCTGAAGCCAAAGTTCTGGTCAGATTTTGACAATTAAGACGTTAAGTGAGGTGTGCTTCGGAAACGGACTTTGAGGAAAAATAAATTTAATTCCGTGTAGGTGTTAGACAATTTATTTCTTTAACCTTTTAAATTCAAGTAATTGAAGAAACTTATTCACCTAAGATGAGCAAACCACTTGGTAGAAGTTATCGCTTCCAGTATTTTTAGAAACGGTTGGTTTACATGTAGAAAAAAATTGATTAATCTGTAGAATTCTAAATGACCCGATCGGACTACCATAACAATGGTTTTTAATTGTTCTTTTCAAGGTCATAATCTAACAGATAGAAATATTTAATATAATATTTTAATGTGTTTATTTTAGTTATCTATCTAGCTATTTAAAGTCACGACAAAAAAAAATGGCGGACGTCAGCTGTCATCTTATTATAAGAAAGCCACTTAAAAACTTAAAATAAAATCTTTGCAGTTGAGTTTATGTTTTGTAATAATGGCCTACCCGAATGACTATAAGAGAAGGTCTGTACCTTACAGTAGGATGTAGGTATAAAGGCTGCGCACATTTATGTTACTCACATGAGTCGGTAGAACCCTTGACAGAACCCCAAAAGTAAAGCCGTTATTGAACCCTCTATAAAAGCTGTTAGGTAGCCATTAGTTAGAAAGTCTTTCGTTATTCTGCCTGGAAACACCTACCAGGATGGAATATTATCTGGGTATTACTGAGTATTCTTCATTTGTCCCTCGCCTGCTAATATTACTTTAGTAAAGTATTTTCTGCACAGCAGGAAAGACGATGGTGTGCGTCAAAGCTGTGTAGCATCGAAGAGTAGTCGTTCTAAGGCACAGTCAAAGATTCTGTAATAAAAGACTACACTTTCTTTGTATCATCATCATCATCAGCCATTTGACGCCCACTGCAGGACATAGGCCTCCCTCATGCTTTTTCAAGCTTCCCGGCGTTGTGCCGCCCGCATCCAGCTACGCCCTGCCATGCCATCGTAACCAGGTGCTCAGTTCATCTGAGGGGGGCTTTTCTTTGTATAATTGTGTGTTATTTGTGCATAGCTTTAAAAAAAAAAATAACTTCCACACAACACAATTACTTGTCCTGGTCCCAAACTAGGATACCCTGTGCTATGGTAACCAGGCAAGGACATCATAAACATGGAAGTACACCCAGACTGAGGCCATTTCTACAGATGTACAGCGGCCCCCGGTGGGAATAGAACCTACGACCCAATCAGATACCGCTAGACCAACGAGGCAGTCAATAAAACGTTTCTTATTCTTAATTACTTACCACTTACAGTTAGGTGTGAAAATGGTGTCTCTGCCTATGTTTCCACGTACGTACTCTAGACGTACGTTCGTACGTTTCCTAGTAATAACTAGGAAATCTGTAAATGGACCTGTCAACAGCATGATAACTAGTCCTAACTGAGCACGAATGGCCGGACGTCGGTCCAGTTTGATGGTGCAATACGGAGAGATGAAGCTGCTAAGAGCTGTATCTAATGGTGACCTCTGCATTGCGTGCATTCAAGATGAAGCAGAGGCCATTCGATTGGAATAATCCTTGGACGATGTCAAACAAAGCTTTGAATTTTGGTCACAGTGATGCCGTGACATTGGTAGGTCAAGGCGTCTTCGTTGTCCGTATTTCAATAGATGTAGACTAGACGTAAACCAAAGTTGCACTTACTTTTTACCCGACTCCGCCAGAAGGAGCGTTAATTTTTTTCGTGCCAAAAAACGTTTTTTTCTATTTGACAGTGAAATCGAAGGTGTGACGATGGATATAAGATTAGCCTTTTTCTAGAAATATTTACTAATAAAATCTATATATATAAAAGAAAGTCGTGTTAGTTACACTATTTATAACTCAAGAACGGCTGAACCGATTTGGTTCAAAATTGGTAGGGAGGTAGCTAAGAACTGGGAGAAGGACATAGGATACTTTTTATGCCGTTCCCGTCGTTCCCATGTGACGTGACTTAAAACGTTGTATAACAAAACGCAACTGACATGGAATAACAAAACAACTCAGTCAAAATATAAGTCAGCGGTTCATTTGTTAAAAAAGGTATAACAAACGCAACTGACAGCTGAGCATATTTAAAAAAAAAGTTAAAGCAAAGAATATTAATACTCTCTGCCGGTTCAAAGTTTTTAATAAAAAGCTACAAAGCAAACTTCAAATTCAAAATTTCTAATATTGTATTGCTATGCCGTTATCATCAATAAAAATACCATGCCGTGACCAAGACGATCAAATCTTTCTCGACAAAGCCGTAATGCAAGAGCAAGAAATTGCACGTGAAGAGCGCCGCCTTAGTATGGCTCGACTTCGTGCTTCTCACTCACAAGAGCAAAGGGAGGCAGCCCGTGAAACGGCTCGGTTGGCACTGCGAAATCGTCGAGCAAACCTCAGAGATCAACAGCTAGGCAATTTACGAAGCAGAAAAAGAAATTCATCAAATAATGATTTGAATCAAGCAGCGTTTCTATACAATTGCAGCACTGATTAGTGCTTGCATACTAGCGTTCGCATTGGGCCAATGGACGTTGTTTGCGAGTATTGTGGCGCATTAAAGTTTTCCGCAGGATTGTGCTGCCTTAGTGGCAAAGTGAAATTACCATCATTGACTCCGCCACCTGAGCCATTAAATTCATTGCTTCGTGGCGAAACACCCGAATCCCGTCATTTTCTTGGAAACACCCAAAAATACAATAGTTGTTTCCAAATGACCTCATTTGGGGCAGACATTATTGAAGAACGAGGATTTAATCCGACATTCAAGGTATTTAAATTTATTTAAACCTTCATGATTATCATATTTATATCATACATGCGATTAAGTCCCCGTAATACTAAAATCAATATTCAAGGTATTTATTTGTTTTTGTACTTATACACAATACAGTAGGATAATAACATATTATATTTATTCCTGAAGTGTTTGTAAATCAGTAATAATGACTTTAAGCGAGAGCTCCTCCTGGTGTCTCTTCAACATATTGCACGCCAATAGTTTGGTCCAGGAAACTGTCTTTGGTTCTTTGTAATGTAAAGTATTCGGAATGTCTCTGTGGTATCACGGGGCTGTGGTTTGGTTCAACTAAGTTTCTTATTTTAATGCGACTTCTTGGAGCTCGTATGGTAGCAAATCCGTCATGGATCGGCGAGCCGTGAAATGTGGGTGAAGTTGTCACCGCCATGTCGGTTACGGTTTATTAGAACCACATCGTGAAGATCATGTTTTCACCTATCTTGGAGCAGATTTAGTCTATATTATCTTCATGTAATCACTAAAACTGTTGCACATAATCAAGTATTCGTCGTACATGTTCTAAAAGGATTGTGCTGCCTTAGTGGCAAAGTGAAATTACCATCAGTGACTCCGCCACCTGAGCCATTAAATTCATTGCTTCGTGGCGAAACACCTGAATCCCGTCATTTTCTTGGAAACACCCAAAAATACAATAGTTGTTTCCAAATGACCTCATTTGGGGCAGACATTATTGAAGAACCAGGATTTAATCCGACATTCAAGGTATTTATATTTATTTAAACCTTCATGATTATCATATTTATATCATACACGCGATTAAGTCCCCGTAATACTAAAATCAATATTCAAGGTATTTATTTGTTTTTGTACTTATACACAATACAGTAGGATAATAACATATTATATTTATTCCTGAAGTGTTTGTAAATCAGTAATAATGACTGCTTTTGATTCTGTAGATACAAGGACAGATTCACCATCGAATTGGATCATTTCAACCTCTCAATTATGGACAGCATAAATTTTTACAAATATACTTCATGGGCAACACAGAGGAACAACTTGATTGACGTCAAAAGATCAATACAGCAACGAAAAGAGCAATTCTTCACGATCTGCAGCAACTGCTTCATGAACATCATGCGTTGGTCAGGCTGTTCAAGAGTGCATTGGAGCGCATGCCAAATTATGACTACAAAGTCGTGATCAGAGCGGATAAACAACCATCTGGAACACACGAGCGCACACATTTAACGCTCCAACAATAAATGAAGTTGCCATTCTGATTGTTGGTAAAAATTTGGAATCACGAGATATTGGGCTTAAACGTCGCGATACTGGGAAACTGCAACAAATATCTGAAACACATCATTCATATGACACATTACAATACCCGCTGATGTTTTGGAAAGGAGAAGATGGAATAATAATATCAAAATGATAAATCCATTGAATTGTGAGTATAAATATCAGTTTTGATTTCAGCATGATGTTTTACAGTGTTTGGTTTTGGTTTCCAATATAAGGCACTGCTTACTATCATGGAATAGAAATCGTAAGAACAGAATTATGCATGGGTTGTTTGTTTAGAGAAAAACATTTTTCTTCATCGTTTTATAATAATTATGCTAAAAATATGTAAGTTTTACATACAAAATATTAATTCTACTATTTTAATTTCAGGTGAAGAAACTACCAAGAAGGTTAGCTTGATGAATAAATAAAGAATCATTGAATAATTATATTTTTTTTTTATTCACAACTATCCTAATTTATAAATTAAAAAATGTGATCATGTGATATTGCCTTTAAGGCGGAACAAAGTTCGCTGGGTCAGCTAGTAGAAAATAAACGGAAATACGATCATGACAAAAATATACATCAAACCGAGAAGGCATGAGCACAAATTACCTAAATTTTAATACGAACTTGTACAGGGTGTAACAAAATCACTATATACATTCGAAAATGTGTTTCTCCACTCATCAATACGAACAACTTTTGTGGAATCTTCGCAATCAGCTGCCCCCTGATAAACTTACCACTTGCGGCATTAACAATGAGTTTCAGGATGAGTTTCAATCATAGTAAACGTTGTTTGTATTGACGACTGGGACCCCTCATTTTTGTATGTACGTGGTAGTTTTGTTACACATTGTAAAGCCTGTGTAGTGCATAGAGCCGATTTACGCTGGGTGTCAAATATTGTATCCACCCTTGAACACAACAGAAAGTGAGCTGGAAACCATTCGACCGTTCGGAAAGCTACGTTTGAAAGCAAAGGTTTTCGTTGCTCCTTTTGTCAAATCCCGGCAAGAACAAGAATTTAGATTTGAGCCATTTACTAAGCTATAGAATAAATAAATAACTCCCAGAACTTCCACAGAACACAATCAATTGCACTTAATACACTCCGAGGTTCTGAGGTTATGGGACAGTTGATTTAAAGATGAAAACAGAGGGGAAGTTGTTACGAATTCTACAAATACGGGTAATAACTGAAAAAAAAGGGGAATTATTATGGAATGTGGGATGGAAATATAAATAAATTGCGACGACAAAAAATCTGATGCAAATAGGGTGAAAGGTATTTCAAATGTATAAAAAAACAAAAGAGAGGGAAATTAAAAGAACGCAAAAAAGAAAAAGCTTTTAAGACCAAAGAGGTTAGAACCATGTACGCCAGCAAATGTGTTTTTTTTGGGTTTGAATAAAGGGTTTAATTACTGTATTCGTAGGGTGGGTGTTTTTTCTATAAAACTGAATTTTTTATTTTAATCGACCCTGAAATATTCTACATTTACGTAACTCTTACACAAGACAGCAATGTCTTGTACAAGTCTGAAAGCCCTCGCAAATGACGTCGGAGTTTATTAAATTCGTTAGCGCGACTGATGATAGCGTCGTCGGCACAGTTAAAGCGAACAGGGCGATCTGATTAGAGCCTCCCTTAAAATAATTAAGCGGGGCTGGAGATCAAGAACGTACAGAAAATCTTCGCTCTTCGACATATCACGCTAATTACTCTGCGTGAAAAAGTTTGTAGGGAGCCTTCTTCGTCAATTACTTAGTTTCTAACGCGACATCTTGACACGAATCTTCATCCGCCATAATGTTCTAGTTCTAGTTCGACTGGAGATTTCCGCACTTAGCCTCATATTTGGGCCATTGTACGTAGCAAGTGCTGAGGTATGTAAATACCTCAGACACTAGGGTGTCCTCACGATGTTTCCTTCATCATCAACCATTCGACGCCCACTGCAGGACATAGGCCTCCTTCGTGGTTTTCATAACCATGAGGGGTTTTGCCATAATCGCCACGCTTGGCAGGCGGGTTGACGATCGCAGTATGCGGTTGGAATCTCAGGAAGACGCTGCTGCCCGTCTCCTGGATATTGATTTCCTTAGTCGCCTTCTACGACATCCACGGAAGGAAATGGAGTGACGCTATTCTTAATCCGGCGCCACACGGTGTTTCCTTCACGGTTAGCGAATGGTATTGCTACTATAACTTCACAAAGGTACGTAACTTAGAAAACAAAGTCATTGGTACATACCGGGATTCGAACCCACGACCTCCCGAATAAGAAGCCGGCGTTCTACGGCTCCGCTACCACAGCTCTATTCGCCATAATGCAGCGATAAAAATCGGCCAAGGACAAATTGGACTCGCGTACTGAGGGTTCCGTGCCTTCTACTATAAAGACAATATTACGTATCTACTTAGAAGAATGTAAATTCAGTTCAGGGCCCTTATAAAACAAATAAATAGCGGGTTTGCATAAACAAAGGTGTCAGAATCTCAAAAATCTTGAGGCAACCACGGCGATACCTTCGCATCGCTATAACAGTCAGCAGCACATCAATCTTTACTTGCGTGTACTCTACTCAGTTACGTTACAAGCGATTTTGCAACAGAAATGCAAATGTCGACGTGCTGTCGACTGTACGCCTGGTGGCTAATGAAGTAAACATTACAGTAGGTCATGGATGTCAGTCAAGTCTCGTACGATAGTATGTTTATAGCACCAATAGTATAGCGGCGTAGCTGCAGGGCTTCACAACGTGCCGGGCCCCATTTCATTAAGGTGCAATTACTAATAAATGTACACTTTGGCTTCCGACCAATCGTGAGGCTAGGTTGCAAAACGCCGAGGGAACAATTGAAGTGTGAACTAATGTCGTTAATTGACCCCATTTTTCTGCTGCGGTAAGAGTAGACTTTCTTAATCATATACCAGTTTCAAATTTTGAGCCAAAAAATACAAAAACATAAGAATCGCGGTAACGGGCTATGAAGTAAAAGTCAGGTAGGCTGGAAGGGAAAATGGCTATTTCCTATAAAAAAAAGCACTAACAGCTGCTGTTTCCAACAACAGCCCGGTTTCTGGTTTCTCAGGTTTTCCTGAATAATGAACGAGGTGGATTTTAAATATGATTTTTTTTTAATTTACAAAAAGCGTGCTTGGTTACAATAACAAAGTAATTTTTTTATGTAGCTGATTTGGGAACAGTGTATAATAATAGATTATGCTCTGTTACGAGATAGTCTGTTTGAGCATGTGTAAATAATACTTTCTCTTATAGGAAGTGGTTAAACAATCGTCACTGAAGAAACGTTTGTCAGGTGATCGATTCTTTATTCCACACCCTGTAGAAAAAAAAATATCTAATGATATTTAAAAAAACCGGCCAAGTGCGAGTCGGACTCGCGCACGAAGGGTTCCATACCATTATCTATACAACATTAGATAAAAATCTAATTTGAGAACAGCATCTATAGAAACCAACAAGAGGCGTTTAACATTGACATTTCACGACATGATTTCGACGCTGTGAAGGTTACATAGATGGCCGCTAGATGGCCAGCGCTGTCTTTACTCAAAGTTTGTTGTATGGGAGCCCCCCTTAAATATTTATTTTATTCTGTTTTTAATATTTTTTGTTATAGCGGCAACAGAAATACATCATTTGTGCAAATTTTAACTGCCTAGTTATCACGGTTCATGAGATACAGCCTGGTGACAGACAGACAGACAGACAGACGGACAGTGAAGTCATAGTGAAGTCCCGTTTGGCACTCTTTGGGTACGAAACCCTAGAAATAAGCACATGTTCTCTAAAGTAAGCGAAACCGGCGTGCGTGCATGCATCCACTAATCAATATTGATGAAGCGAAAGAGGTCTGTCAGGCTGGTCTCTGCCTACTTCTCCGGGATACAGGCGTGAGAGAGAGAGAGAAAGAGAGAGAGAACACTTTATTGCACAACCAGGTGAAAGATATTACAAATAGTTTCTTATATCTAAGTAGTGGTAGTGGTGAGTTTATGTTATGTAATCCATGTTCTCAACAAAGCATTCCCCAAATAAGCCGTAGTTCGCACAGCTGATCGACCGGTATACTCATCCACGTGGCGACGGGACTTATCGGCTTGGATTATTGCCAACGAGTTTAGAACCGAGGCGATGTCAAGGCCGAGATTCAGCTCTATAACCGGCCAGGGGCTGTTTCATAAATCTACAATTCATGGCCTACTGTGCCAAATCGATGTACATTGCAAAGTCGATAACCCACAGATGAACAAAATGACTCTGCTACGTAATGCAACTCGAATTGTCCTAATGAATTACGAATTTTTGTTTAATGAAAGTCGGTCTAGCGGTTTCCCCGCCAGTTGGGGCAGCATATATTACCTAGAGGTCAGTCCGCTAGATTTATGTTAACTGAAAGTAATAAAAACGACACATGTTAAAAACCTATTTAGAGGCTAAAAAATTCCACCCATGCCGGGACTTGAACCCGCGATTTCTGGCTCACCGTGCCAGCGCTCTCCCAACTGAGTTAATGGGCAAGTGCAAGCATCGATGAAATTTTGAGCCTCTTTACAAACTTCTCTGTATTACGTACAGGCAGCGACATCTGACCGAAGCAATTTACATCACTAGCAGCCCCGAGTAACCCACTTTGCAGTTAGGTTTTTACATCGTAATGATATCGCTGTACCTACTTGATTAAATTCTTTTTGTTGCACTAAC
The DNA here is from genome assembly GCA_963969515.1 of Yponomeuta evonymella. NCBI lineage: Eukaryota > Metazoa > Arthropoda > Insecta > Lepidoptera > Yponomeutidae > Yponomeuta > Yponomeuta evonymella. The sequence continues at coordinate 22,497,613 of OZ018343.1, read as the reverse complement.
CCGTGCTGAGGACAATTTTAAAAACCTATTTAGAGGTTGGCGGATCGACGGATGACTATGGCCGAGGATAGAAGAAACTGGCGTTCTTTGAGTGAGGCCTATGTCCTCAGCGGACAAGCGCGGGCTGATTGCTTGATTAATGAATTAAAAGTACATTGGTACTGGTACTGGTTACAACATTTTTGTAAATAGAGTTTTTAGGGTTACGCAGTCGACAAGGAACCCTTCTTGCTTCGCCGTGTCCGCCCGTCTTTCTGTTTGTCTGCCTGTCTATCTGACTGTCCGTCCGTGGCCTAGCTCAGAGACGATTATACGAGAAAGCTGAAATTTGGTATAGACATTTATATTAATAAGCCGAAAACGGTAGGATAAAATAAAACTTAAAAAAAATTTAGGGTACCCTGCCTACACCTAAATTAGGAATGCAATTTTTTTTCTCGCCTACACTATAGTGTGGGATATCGTCGTTAAAAAATATTGTGAGTGTAGGAAGAGCACTTTTTTATTTAGGGTTCCGTTTGCGAAATATTAAGCTTTAAAGCGCAAATTTTTGTCCGAGTAGGGCATCCTCCCATCCCCCTCTCCTGCGGTCAACCATTTATAATCAATTGTAGAAGAGTGAAAATATTCAGGTTAGTAGCACATATAATAAACTCAAAAGGAAAACTATCACCGTTAGGTAGACTTTACAAGTTAACGACTAATAGGCGTAAAACTTATGAAAGGAAAACTTAGTACAAAATCCATTGAAAATTACGTCGATGGAGTTCTGTGAAGCAGATAAAATCCCCTCTTTCTACGGAACCCGATACTGCACGTTGCCCGATATGTTCTCGCGATGCTCATACGTAATTGTACATTTAACAGGTCTAATCGCGATTGTGTATTAGGTAAAGTTAATCACCGTTGTGGAAACGTCGGCAATTACGGTAATTAACTTTACCCAGTGAAAACACATGACATCCCTGTTGACTCGGCTGACACTCAATTAAGCAGCTTACACGCAAACCCCGACGGCCACCACGTGTGCGTTTCCAATCAGTCAATCGACCGATCGACCCACACTGACCCTTAGGTAATCGCGTCAAGAGTATTTTCATTGCCATTAATGGGTTACGAGATATTCATATTTGTTAACCCCACAATAGGCAAAGCTTTTTAGAGAAGGATAATAGATTCGACAGTATAAAGGCTCATGCACATCACACATGGGGTGGCTCATTATAGGCCGGAGCCACACGGCATAAATTCCCTAAATATATCATCATCATCATCAACCCATTATGTCCCCACCGAGGGGCACGGGTCTCTTCCCTGAGGAAGGTATAGGCCATACTCCACCACGGGGGCCAAGTCCGGATTGGTGGATATACCCTAAATATATACCGCGTGATAACTATTGGATCAGTTTGTAAAAACCGATCAAGCCACATGCACATCAATTAAATATAGGTAACTACTATGGTCGTGCAACTGTATGGCATAACCACGCTGCACTAAATGCTGTGGCAGTTCAGTATTCAACCAAATAGTATGTGCTTGAGTACCTATATGTGGCTTGATATGTTCCGGTACTCGTCCATATCCTACCACGGCGTCATCACACGTTAATGGATGTGTAACTAGATCATACGGCTTAACAATGGTACGATTTTGTGTAATGCAATAAATAAATTAAATGGAACTGCCCGTCGGGCCTCGGCCGGGCCGACGCGTCGGCTGAGGACTGTTGCGTGCCCTATGTCTGATGTAGCAGTATTTTGGGGTGACTCGCGTTGCTGATACGTACATTTAACGCGTACGTTGGGGATTAACGTAATTAAGTTTACTTTACCAACATAAACAGCCTATATACATCCCACTGTAGGGCACAGGCCTTCTCCCAAGGAGAGAGTATGGGCTTAATCACCACGCGTGCCCCCCGCGTATTGGTGATTTCGAGCGCTGAGGTATGTGAATAGCTCAGACACTCAGGTTTTCTCACAATGTTTTCCTTCACAGTTAGCGAGTGATATTGATACCATATTTTCACAAATGTACATTACTTAGAAAACAAAGTCATAAGAATCGAGCCTGGGTCTCTCGCTTCCGAGTCGAATGTTCTACCTATTAGGCTACCACCGTTGTCCATTGGGCTACCACCGCTGTAGCTTTATCTTATTAATAATTTAAATGGTTTGTATAGAGTACTAACTTCTAAGAACGTGTTGATACCTGCTCTACCTGTCTTGTAAAAGTATGAAACAGCTAATATTACCATCGTGATTCCAGAGTTAGTTTCATAACAGTTTGAGAAGACGGTTTCATCGGACCCTTCCGCATCATACATTACATAAATTCACGCTTGTAACCCGGAGGGGTACGCAGAGGCAATGATTTGATTCTTGCCACGGCCCGCAAAACATTGGATCACACTGAATAATTTGAAGAGTGAAAAGCCTAACTGAAAACTGCACGAATAAACGGATTAGCAACTCCAGCTGGTGGCTCCGAGGCTTACTGCGCTAACAGACGACTAGATTACATTGATGCCTCCCTGACAGCGTGTGACTTGCAGATAAAAGACAATGCATTTAGAATACATCCTAGTCCTATTATTGTATAATACCTTCTCATAGATATAAATGAAGCTTTAATTTTTGCCACTGGATATAAGCTCCGATTTGGTAGTTAAAACTCAAGACGGTGATTACTCAACTGACTTACATTGACATTGTTTAACGTATAGTCCGCACAAATCTTTTTGGCGGTAAGGTGAACATGGTCACAGATTGTTTGCTCATCGCTTACTGTCTTTACAGTGTATGTGTGGTTAATTGACTAATAGTAATTTACTACACAACACAACAACGTCAATTACTCGCTGTAAAGACAGTAAGCGATGTGCAAACGATCTGTGTCTATGTTCACGTTACCGCCCAAAAGATCTGTGCTGACTATTATTGTTTCTTTTGGTGTCATACTTGCTATTAACCACATTTTAGCTGATATTGTGTTTTCTGTTAACTGATGTATTTTTTCCTTGTGTGGTTTTATGTTTTTGAGTGTTTTAGTCAAATAAATATTATATTTCTTTCTTTCTTTTCCAGTTTACAGATGACATAGCCAGTTATCGATTGCGATTGCGTTACAGGCGATTCCACGACTAAAATGAAAAGGCTAATGTGCTGTCAATTTATGATGTAGACTTAGTTTTTTAGTTATGTTAATGTTTTTTTGAGCAATAAAATGTAACAAACAAACATTGTATTAGTATTGTTATCCGACTGCAGCGGAGCTCAAAAGGAGAGTAATGTGTTTGACTCATTACTCTCTTTTTAAGCTCCGGTGGTAGCCTAGTGTGTAGAGCATTAAACTCGGAAGGGAGCGATCCAGGTTCGAACCCCTGTGCGGGCATGTAACTATGACTTTGTTTTCTAAGTTATGTACATTTGTGAAGTTATAGTAGCAATACAACTCGCTAACGGTGAAGGACAACATCGTGAGGAAACCTGAGTGTCTGAGCTATTCACATACCTCAGCGCTTGAAATCGCCAATCCGCGGTGGGCACGCGTGGTGATTAGGCCCATACTCTCTCCCTGAGAGAAGGCCTGTACCCTACAGTGAGACGTATAATATAAGCTGCTTATGTGTTTGACTCAAGTGTTATTATGTTCGATTCTAGGTTCCCTCATAATTCCTTAACCAATTTTCAGATTTTAACAAAAAAAATCTTAAATGATTCTTCATAATTGCACGGATGTCTATATCAAAGGCAAATTGATCGTAGGCTTTAATAAAATGAGCATAAATCCGACACAAAAGACCCGATCTATTTTGTCAGTAGTTTCCGCTAGATGGCACTATTTATAACACCATCTAATCTTGCTTTTTATTTCTAGATAACTCTGCTACTATAATTTAAAATAAAATATATATACACGAAATATATAGCAAAAGTGATCCGTCAGGATCGTAGAAAAAGGCAGTCCCTGGTCTCTGCCTACCCCTCTGGGATACAGGCGTGAGTTTATGTTTGTATGTATTTATGTATATATACATCAAAACAACATTTTTATTTCAGTTTTTGTTAAGTATTCTTTATTTCAGTTTTTTTAATGATTTGTGATCGTAAACTATTAGAATTCCATGTTTTATTTTGATCTTAACTTTGTCTTGTAGCCAATTAGAACGCTATCGTTCTCTTATTATAAATCTGTAACTGTTGTATAGTCTATATGGCTGTCGACGTTGAAAATCTAAACATCTACACACCGAGAGGTTCTACACACTAGACACTTAAGTTTTTTCTACACTAGATTTATAAGATTTAATTAATAGCTGGATTAATAGCTCCCATACAAAAAACGTGATTTATTGCCGTTTCTCCTCGATCTTTGTGTCTAATGTTGTATAGATAATAATACGAAACCCTCGCACTTGGCCGGTTTTTTTTATAAATGTACCTACCATAATTCTAATTTAAGAATCACCTTGTATGATTTCTCTGTGACAAATAAAATATAATAATTATTATTACATAATAATTTATTATTTAATCTTGTGACATTGCTAATTTTTTTAATATTATGTTTTGTAAATTGTAATGTATTTGGACAAATTGTCTAAAAACAAAAATAATCCTACTAATATTATAAATGTGACAGTTTGTGAAGATGTTTGGATATTTGTTACGCAATAACGGCTGAACGGAATTACATGAAACTTGGCGCACAGATACGCAAAGATATGAATTCAAACATAGGTTAGTTAATATCCCGGTAATGCGTTCCCGTGGGATAATATTTTATTGTTTCCGTAATCTTTTTTCAGGGCAAACTCTAAGATATTTATTTACTGCGTTGCCATGGTAACAAGAATCGTATAAACGTATTGTGTGGGCGGTATTAAGTTCGCCGGAACAGCTATTATACACATATAATTTTTTTTCTGGGGCGGACGCGCTGGGCCGATTTTCGTAAAAACATAGTTTATTATGACAATACGATGTAGGGGCGCAGGCGAGTCTTCCTACGTGTTAATCTGTGGGGCATCGTCATAGTAAACTATGAATTATAGTTCTATGAAATGGGGCCATGTGGAATAACGCACGTGTTTTTTTTTTTTTTTTTTTTATTGACTACTTTGGTATCGTACTAATATGAACTATTCGCCAGTTTGCGATGCTGAAACGCCGGCAATCAAATCGGGCACCCAACTTGCCTTTAAACATTCGGTTTCCAGCGCAGTGAACTTCTGATCCTGCTAAGTGGGGTTTCAGATTGTTGGAGTTTAGACAAACACAACATACCGTGGGAGTTATATGTCAACATGAGTCGAGTTAAGCCTGAAAGTTAATATAACCAACTAAACGGTTAGGTGATTTTAAAACTTTTCACCGGTTAATTGAATAAGTTAGTAGCAACCCGTTAGTAAGTGGGCGTTGGTAGCCTAGCGGGTAGAACATTAGACTCGGAAGCGAGACACCCAGGTTCGATTCCCAGTGCGGGCATGTACCTATGACTTTGTTTTCTAAGTTATGACCGACCGATTAGAATAGTCTGCGATGGAGATTTTATAAGGAAAAGACGTAACCACAGATTAAATAAACTGCCTCTGAGTGCTCTAGACAAATTATATTTTTGTAAATAAGGCCGTTAGTCTTTCCACGCCACCTAACACTTAAGTCACAAACGAATCAATAAAAATAAAAAATGAAAACCGACTTCGAAACACTTCAGCACTAAAAAGTTAGAAGCAATTTAAATAATTAGAATTATGTCCTCTCAAAGAAAGCCAACAATAACAGACCTTAATATACATCACGGAGACATATGCATTAGAGAGGTATTCACCACAAAGTTTCTAGGATTAACTGTAGATAATCATCTTAATTGGAAAGCGCATATTGCAGAACTATCAAAAAAGCTAAGTTCATCAGCCTACCTGTTGTACATGCTATCTCCTATCACAAACGTTGATGCTGTGGTTACGGCCTATCATGGGCTTGTAGCTTCAGTGCTGCGATACGGCTTGATATTTTGGGGGAACTCTACGGAGAGAGAAACACATTCAAAGCACAAAAAAGGTGCATAAGAGCCATGTTCCGACTAAAACCAACCGATAGTTGTAAGCCTTATTTTAAGAAACACAATATCCTGACACTTCCATCTATGTATATATTAGAAGCAGCTTTATTTGTGAAATCGAATCCAGATTTATTTAAGCGGATCTCACATGTTAGTAATAGATTGCAACGGGACACTAGTAGAGTCTGCATCCGTAAGGCAAACACTGCGTTAATGCAAAAGAGTATATTTTGTATGGGACCCACAATATACAACAAATTACCTAGTGCCCTAAGAGAACTCGATACAAATTTGTTCAAAAATAAATTGAAGAAAACATTATCCGAAAAATGCTATTACACTGTAACGGAGTACTTGTCTGAAAGATTTTAATATCTCGACAGTTGACATACTATACTTGATATACCTAGTTCTAAGTTTGACATGCATTATCTTAGTTTTAATTACTTATAGTGATTTTGACAATTCTAATTTGCTCTGTTTTATTATTATTATTGATCATGTAATAATTATTAATTAACAATTAACGATTTTCATAAACTTATATATTTTTTTGACACCTGACATTCCAATTTTCTCGGTTTTATTGTAATATTAACCCATAATAATTAAGTAACGGCGCTCTCTCCTACCAAAAATTTGTATGTCTACAATGACAAAACATGCAGAACAAATATTTATTATTGTACCATCTATGCATACTCATGTTTCACAAATAAATATCTTTATCTTATCTTTATCTATGTATACATGTAGGTATTTTAGAAGTATAATTTGGAGTCGGTGCCAAAACTTTTTACTTTTTTAACTTTATCTTATCAAAATATATGTGCTGGTCATGAAACTGGACACCGACTACAAATTATACTTTTACAAACCTACATGTATACATACCTCTAATTATTTAAATTATTTAACTTTTTAGTGCTGTTTCGAAATCGTTTTTTATTTAAAAAAAAATATTTTTCAATTTTTAGTGGGGGAGCGGAGAAAAATATACGAGTCCCTTATAACCATAATTTATCCTAATTAATTAGGTGCTTTAAAATTTGACGTTCTCAATTTCCATCTCCAAAAGTCTTCACCAGAACATCACCAAATTACCTTGGGACTACTTTTACGAATTTTTATGAAATATACGGATATTATTAAAGGATGGGCCCCATTAGGCCTTATTTACTGCTGTCTATTAAAGAGTTCCGTTCTCCATCTCTGAAAGTCTTCATCAGATCTTCACCAAATTGAAATGGGACCAATTTATATCTATTCGAACAAAAAAAGAATTGTAGAAATCGGTTAAGATTTGACGGTAACTCCATCAGTAACCCCGCCTATATTTTTTTGGCTATGCGAGAACATAGCCAAAAAAATATACGCGTCGAATTGATAACCTCCTCCTTTTTTGAAGTCGGTTAAAAATCATACCTCATTTTCATCAGGCAAATGCCTAAGAAGGTTTCCCTTTAATTAACTGGTGAACATCTAGAATCTACGAGATATCAACCTCTAAGCAATGTAAACAATCGCTAAACAAAGGCTGAATAAACGTCCCGTCCTGTATGATCTCGAACACTAGCTACCGAACTCCATAGACACAAGATCTAGTTGATAGAACGACGTAAACCGAGATGAACTCTATTAACTCTCTCAATTTCCTAACCTGCCATAGTTTGACAGGTTATTAATCTCAGATCACACGATCGCCTCCAATGAATTCACTTAGACACTTAGCCCTTATAACGAGAGCCGTAAAGTTCAAAGTGTAAAGTCTGTAGCTCGTTTGGGCCTTGATGAGAAGAGAGAAGTGGTACTCAAAATTATACGAAATGTTTTTCAACAAAGAAGGGAAAAGATACTGCAGAACACTTAATGTACATACGGCGGCCTTATCACTAAAAGTTATCTCTTCCAGACAACCTTTGGACTGGACTAACACATTGAAGAAGGAAGTAGATGCACAAATATGGGAAAGTTACAGGAACGCTTGTGGGTAACCTACATGTTTCTTCATAAAACATACGAGTAAGAGAAAACTTATCGTGAGGAAATTCCGATATTTTCCCTCATGGTGAATGTGTTTGCTACTGCAAAGTAATAACGTAACATACTTAACTCAAAAAAGTAAGTTCATGCTAGAATCGAACCACGCCCTTTTGGGTTTGAGGTAAACGTTCGACCGTTGCTCTACCACCGCTGTATATATAAAGTAAAAAAACGAGTAACAGTAATTCTTAGCCATTTCCAAAAATACTTTCTTATTATAATATCATTTTTAAAAAGTCTGTGAAGTAGCAATTTTTTTATTTCCACCAGGTTTTAGCCAAAGCGAAATTTCCGAAAAAAAGTACCCCAAGCCGGCGTGCGTGCAAGCAACGACTAATGAATGTTGAGGAAGCAAAAGTGATTTGTCAGGATCGTAGCAAGTGGCAGTCCCTGGTCTCTGCCTACCCCTCTGGAATACAGGCGTGAGTTTATTTATATATGTATGAAATTTATGACTTTCTGTGCCAAACTAAGCTAGGTGCCACTTAGTGCCTGAGATCCGCCAGGTTTCTCCGTCATCGACACCTAATTAAAGGTGAATAGGTTCCGTTAATGAAGTTGGGCCCCAGATTATACGACGATGACGCGGCATTTACATTTCCATCTACGAGTATTTGCATTTTCCGATCTTTTCTTTGTATTAAAAGTCTTAAATTAGTATTCCGGTCACACCGATATTGTGGGCCTTATCAACCCGTGAAGGTTTAGGTTTAGGGTTAGGAAAGTAGATATTGACATAGCTACACGTGTTTGGCCGACAAGTGAGCTTTGTGTCTGTAGACGGTATTATAGTCTGAGACCAGGACAAATGATGTCGTTACCGCACTAAAGACATGTTTTTTTCATGAAAATATACCATGCATGCGTCTAAGCAGCCATGGCACTAAAGAAACATCACCGAGCATAATATAAAAGTTATAAGTTCGTAAGTTCGCCTTTGTAACAATGTTGTGTAACTATTTTTCTAATTTATGGTTTGCAATAAAAAATATATGAGTCATATAAAGCAAAAGCATATATGGATTTTATGCGACTCATGAATAGAAGGTCTAAAGTGTTACAAGTAAGTGAACAGTACGTTTGGGCATGTAATAAACTTGGCTTGACAAAACGCAGGGGCGGGACCAGCGAGTTAGAAATAATTAGTCACCGGGATACGCATGATTTATCGCCCCGTAAGTAGACAAATTGGCGCCCCCAACCACAACACAATACGTGTGTACGTACGCCTATTCATTACGTCTTATTCAGAGAGCCGAGAGAAGAACCGGGAAAAGAAATAATCTCGTCTTCAGAGAAGTTGACTCACTAAAGGCCCTCATTAAAGCACGTGGATTATTGATGTTTTACAATTGATTGCCACCCAAACGAGCTATAGAAGCATAGACATAATTATACAGGATTATTTTTAAAATGCGCAATTCCCCAAACCCTAATTAGAGTTTATGTTTGCCAAAAACTTTTGTGCTGTGAGTTTTTTCTCAATATTTTGTTCCAAATATCAAAGCGAAAGTTTGTATGGAGAAACCAGATTAGTTAGACCATTTTATTCGAAACTTCGCAGGAGTACTCCTGGCGGTAAATAAGTAAGTACGTGTTTCATGATTTTTTTAAATTCAACCCCTAAGAGGGTGAAAAGGGGTGCCAAATGTGGGTTTGTGTAATTTTATTGAATTCACGCTGTTCGAGCCCCACAATGTGATATCGAAACATCTTCTACAAACCTCCCACCCTCGTCTGGATTATGTGAACCTGGACGCCTTAACCCGCAATTGATGACCTATATGTCTGTGAGACCGGGTAGTTTTATGTTTCCAATGTCATAAGACTGACTCAGCTTGATTTTATTGTTAAACAACTAAGATTATAGCTATTTTTTGAGTTTAATAAAAATATTGTTAAAATACCTTTTCCAAAGATAATGCTAATAAGAGATATTTGTTTTATGAAATACTTATGTTCTATTGGCAATTAAAGATCAAATTTTATAACCTTTCCAATGAAAAGTAGCATAAACCGTAAAGTACAGAAAAAATCGTAGTCAAAAACCCCGGTGCGTGAGACCGGGGTCACCAACAATGTAAGTCAAATTCACGTCACCAATGACGGGTTAAAATAGACTTTCTATCGAAGGACTCAAAAAGGTCGGTGACAGGTTTACAAAACCCAGATTTTCCATCCAATCTTGTTATTAATTCTAGGGACTTCACAAAGGTCGAGATATTCCGAACGAGAGAGACCTTCAAATTTATACAACTGAAGAAAAAAAAACCCGAATGCCAAGCATTAACTAATCAAGCGGGACCAACCGAGGTACTTCACAGTAAGTGACTTTGGCCCCGTCTGTATAGTAGTTAATGCTCGGCATTTTATTTCACTTTTTTATTTTTTCTTTTCAGTGATTTCAGTTTTTTGTTGGATTAATGCTGATTTCGTGTGGTCTACGACACCTGGAGCAAACACGACGAGTCGGTTGAGATCTTATTTTTCAAAATGTAACAATTGGTTAAGGAATTTTGGGGTAACGTAGAATAGGTAGATAGATAGGTGAATCATTTATTAAATTGCCACAACACACAAAGATAAAAAACCGGCCAAGTGCCATGCCGGTTTCAGGTCATGCGCAATGTAAGGTTTCGTAGAAAGAGGGTTTTTTTTATCTGCTTTACAGAACTAACAATTTCAACGAAGTCATTTTCAATGGATTTTGTACGAAATTTTAGTTTTATAAGTTGGTTGCCTATTACTCGTTAACTAGTAAAGCCTACTTAGCCGTGATAGTTTCCTTTCAAGTTCATTATATGTGCTACTACCCTGATTTTTTTCACGGTTCTACAATCAACCGTTTAGCCAAGGGGGGCACCCGTACTCGGACACGAAAATTTGCGCTTTAAAGCATAATATTTCGCAAACGGAACCCGAAATCGAAAAATGGTCTTCCTACACCCACAATATTTTTCAACGACCGATCGAACGATATGATACTCCACATGATGGGTTAGACGAGAAGAAAAAATCAACCCCCCTTTACCTGTTAGGGGAGGTACAGTAAAAAAAAATCCAACATTTTATTGTTTAACTTTGTCGGCGTGATAAATATGTATACACACACCAAATTACAGCTTTCTAGTACCACCAGTTTTTGCTCTAGGCCGCGGACGGACAGACAGACGGATATGGCCAAACTATATGGGTTCCTTGTTGGACTACGGAACCCTAAAAAATGACAGGCATAGTATGCTCACAAAATTAAATATAAGCAAATGAAACAACATAATCAATCGTAAGAAGGAATCGTAATAGGACATACTTAAATACTCACATACGTACGTACATACATACGAGTCAACAAACACATTACACTCCTTTTGGGCTCCACCGCAGTCGGGTAAATAGACCACAAGGGACATACCTAGACATGTGCTCCTAGACCTTTTTTTTTAACAAGTGTCTTCGAATGAACCGCACAGATTGACCCGAAGGCATCAATATAATAAAAATGTTTTATTATTATTGAAACACTTTATTCACTTAGCGTTTAGGGTTCCGTACCCAAAGGGTGCCAAACGGGGCCCAATTACTAAGACTTCACTGTCCGTCTGTCTTTCGGTTTTTTCGTCACCAGGCTGTATCACATGAACCGTGATTGCTAGGCAGTTAAAATTTTCACAGATTACGTATTTCTGTTGCCGCTATAATAATAAATACTAAAACCAGAATAAAATAAATATTTAAGGGGGGCTCCTATACAACAAACGTGACTTTCTTGCCGTTTTTGGCTCGGTATTAATAATGGCAACTGGTAGACGCTTGAAATATTTAAATGCTGTATAGATAATGGTACAGAACCCTTCGTACGTGAGTCCGACTCGCACTTGGCCGGATTTTTTTGTATAGACGTAAGTAGACTTCCAATACGAGTAAAAGCTGCAGACAGTTTCGAACATCATTGTTATTTAGTTTTTCAATTTCGTGTTTAATTTTTTACTGTTTTCACTGTCTCCCAATTGGAGAAGGAGTGAAGAATCCATGTCACTATTCATACATTATATTTTATTGAAAAAACCCTAGACGTGTGGCGAGAACATGTCAGTATTGCTGCATCGCGCAAGCGAAAAGTTTCTCACGACAGTAAATATAAAGCCCGACGAACAATAGTTCAACTGGTCGTCTTGTAACTCCCACCCCGGAATATTAAAAGGTATGAACCCCCGTTAGTAAAGAGAAAAGGTACTATGATGCAAAACACTCTAATGGCCAACTGTGATCGTCTAGTCTAGTGAGGACCCTTCATTGTGAACGTATTAATAACCCAAGAACTTTTAGGATATGAGATTGAGTAATGAGTGCATGTAAGAGATCCGTTAAAATAATAAAAGTGGAACTAAGAACATTCAGTTCAAACCAAATGTTTTACTAGAAAAGGTAAATTTTGGGAAGATTCGAAGAAACTAAAATAGCAATAAAGCAACATTAAATAAGCAGAAGCGAGACAAGATTGGGAAAAAGAAGAGAATTTAAATAAAGAAGTTAAGTTTAGAAGACAATAAATTAAAGGTTAAATAAAATAAATTCCATCTAAATAAGATAAGATTATGGTAGCAAAATATTTGAAATAAATAACTACTTGTCATACTACTACACATGTGAGTGTTTTAGTATAACGTCCCCTACCAAAGGCCGGTTAAGGCAGACATTATTAGCCAGCTAAGTAAATAATATTGGATAAGAAGAAGAGAGTGCAATACTCAATTATCTACTAACCGATAGTGCTAATTATATCTACCGTGGATGGGGATTGGCCGCCACTACGTTATACCGTTAGTATATACTTATAAATAATAAAACTATGACTGACTAGAAATAAGAATACAATGATTCATTATTCCAAGTCTATGCCTTAAGAAAACATACATGACTAACGCAAGAATTGGCAAAGAGACGTTCAGCAGTACAATGCATTGGCAGACGAGAGTGTGAGAGAGGTAATAACCAAATGCACAAAGTACGTTGGAATAAGACTTCATCGAAGCTTGCCAACACTGAAACAGTCCGGCCAAACCCACGCCACCATGAAATGTCACCCAAAGACATAAGTCATACAAATAAATATAATGGAAGCAATAAAAGCTTTGAGTAGGCATAGATATATTAAGACTCAAGTCACTTCACACAATTAACGCAAGAAACGGCAAAGGGATGTTCAGCAGTACAATGCATTGGCAGACGAGTGTGAGAGAGGTAATAACCAAATGCACAAAGTACGTTGGAATAAGACTTCATCGAAGCTTACCAACACTGAAACAATCCAGCCGCGCTCACGCAACTATGAGACGCCACTCAAGGACAAGTCAAGCATAATAAAAGCTTTAAGCAGGTATAAAGATCTTAAGACTCAAGACGCTTCATATAATTAACGCAAGAAACGGCAAAGGGATGTTCAGCAGTACAATGCATTGGCTGACGAGAGTGTGTGAGAGGTAATAAGCAAATGCACTAGGTACGTTGGAATAAGACTTCATCGAAAGCTTACCAACACTGAAACAATCCAGCCGCGCTTACGCAACTATGAGATTAAGCAGAGTATTAAGCCAATATACTTGAAATGAGTATACTACTACAAAGCCTATAGTGGCTCTTAACTACTCCCTAACGTCCCATAACGTCTTTCAATTCCTAACAATAATTCGTGTTTTGGCCACCCTATATATTATTCACCCTATATTGCGTCTAAAATGCAATAATACTAAAGAAACTGCGGTCGGCAGAAAAAGTATATACGCACCTACATAAATTGTCCCTACCTCTTTGCAATAGTGGAATGTCCCGTCCGAAGATCAAAAGAAAGGTACCTATGAAGCTAATACTTTCGTTAAGCTTTACCTATTCCTTAGTTTGAAATGATCACCGTGTGAATGAAGCGCACCAACATTTACGCCTAGTTTTAAGGTAAGGACCAGAGACATAGATAAGCAGTAAGCTTAGCAGCTACTAATTCAAGACTCGCACAATTAAATAACGAACACAATCTTTTAGTCAAACAGAGTTTTGCAGGTTTACATTAGCGCCCCCGTCGAGCCTTGGTTATTTCACAAGGGCTAGAAACACTGATTATCTAGAACTTACCTTTGCCGCCGTGAGTTTACCTTTGCACAAATTTATTTCCGCATAAACGTAGTACTGTGGAGGCAAAGGATTAGTGAACTTTTATTTCGCGAAAGCTACCCTAATTACTAAGGCTGAAAACCCTATTTTACGCGGAAAACTTCTAGCTAAGTAAACTAACTGTTTAGGAATCGAAGACCGTTTCTAACATTACACTTTCACTTTCAAATCTCATTCCCTAGCTAAGAAAGTAATTCAGAACCTGAAACTTCACACCAGATCTGATAGTCTGGGACGCAGTGCCCACAGGTGATGTTAGGTTACAAATCCGAATCCACTCTCCTACTTTCGAATTTAAATGCAAACGAAACTCCCTAATAGTAATAAATTCGCAAAATATCGAATTTGCCTACGAGCGCAACAGACGTATTTACTTCTCAATTTTCTGTTCCAAAACAAGCCTCGAATAGTTCCCGAACCCCGCTTTTATACCCTCGCGGCCCCCTTCTAATATGGTGCCACTTCACCCTCTCGCTAAACCAATAACAAAATACCGCCATCTGAAGAATTTTGTTCCTTATTGCTACTAGTTTAAGGACTTCAACATAAGTAATTTATTTTTATTTGCCTAACTCATAAATTACGTTCTTTGTCATAGTGTTTCTTTGATATTCACCGCCTTAGCATGCCGCGGCTTTTTTCAAAAGAAATTTGCCCTCCCGCTAAATCAATAACGAAACACCGGCAAATGAAGAATTTTATTTCTTATTGCTATTAGTTTAAGGATTTTTACATAAGTAATTTATTTTTGTTCGTCAACTCATAAATTACGTTCTTTGTCCTAGTGTTTCTTTGATATCACCGCCTTAGCATGCCGCGGCTTTTTTCAAAAGAAATTTGCATTCTCGCTAAATCAATAACGAAATACCGCCATCTGAAGAATTCTATTCCTTATTGCTATTAGTTTAAGGACTTTAACATAAGTAATTTATTTTTGTCCGTCTAGCTCATAAATTACGTTCTTTGTCATAATATCCCTTTAAATTTACTACCTTAACACGCCGCGGCTTATTACAAAAGAAACAAAGGAAGCCGACGCGGCCCACACACGCGAGTGAATTTTGAGGAAACGACAGTGATCCGTCAAGATCGCAACAAGTGGCAGTCCCCGACCTCCGTCCACCCCTCCGGGACACAGGCGTGAGTCTATGTTATTTTGTTAAAGTTTTATATGATTTAAGTTCCCTATTTATTTAGTACTTGGATGACCGAGCTTTTCGGATGCAATTTTTTTTGTTTTGTTTTAGAGAATGAATTAAGAAAGTGTCATCTATGAACAAAATTATGAACTGCCATGTATTGTAATAGGTTTAGTAACAGCTTTCTTCAATCCGAAATTTATTAGTTGTGCTATTTCGCAAGAGAGATGTCACTGTAATTAATCTCAATTATCGTAAACCATCCCTAAAACAAGTTGCATTATTTAATCTACAAAAGACAACGCAATATTTCACAAGAACTGTTTAAATGTTTACAAATGCTACAAAACAAAATATAACTAGCTTTATTTTATGTTGGGGAACCAAATACGTTTTAGCGCTTTATCCGATTCTATAATAAGCTCTTTAAATGTTTTACAATCCCTATATAAGAATACGATTATCATTTCTCGGTTTCTTTTAGCTTCTATCCTCAGTCTTCTCGTGCAGAACACAATTCAACATGATATTAACGATCGTGAGCACTTGTACGGAGCTTGGTCCGTCACAATCAACCCCCAAAATTTGGATAAGACCTGTCGTTATCAAATTTTCAATAAAACATGTGATCACGAGAGTGGTCTTGCTACATAAGTTATTAATTACTTGTTTCACTATTTTCCAGAAATGACGAAATGAGTGAGTTGTGTTTTTCAACCAGACTCTTCGGATAATTGTCTATGTGAAATTTCAATCGACACCGTTTTATTCGGATCGCTTAGCAGCTTTTAACACAGCCTATCATTGAAGACCTTGATAAAGGGATCCTGGTTGTGAGGCAGGACAGCCCGAAGGCACCGACTGCTAAGTACCAGATACACTCGCTTAAACTCCAAAGGGGAGGCCTCCCCAAGAGCAAACGTGCACCGGTAGTAGAACCGACCCTTACAATAGCCTCAAATAACAATCAGCTGCGAAATCACTACGGGAAGCTATCAAACAAACGATATTAATCAATGAAAATCCCCAATCGACAACATCTTCGCTTCTGGAGCCTGCTCAATTGCCGAAACTAGTTCTTAGCTTCTTGTGGAGTCCGGGATACAAATACAGTTTAAATTAATTTAAAATGAAAATCAAAAGAAGTATTTGTATCCGCTTGAGGTGTGTGCTGTATTCGGAAACTAAATAAAACAAGTTATCTGCGTAAAACCGATTCACCGAACTCTAGAACTTCCATTCAAGCCCCTTTTCATTCTTTTTCTAAATACTTCAACCAATTCCTTCTCCATTCATTGAATCATTTCCAAGCTTACTCTTACTTGCTTACAAACTGATATATGAAGCCTGAGAATTTGGCGAATGAACTCTTCGCAGATATGATTTTGATTACCGCGATATAAAATAACTACTAATTTTATTATAAATTTGACAACCCCATCCAGTATGAGGAATAAGATAATTTTAACCAGAGCCCGCGATCGCAAATATAACCTAGTGATAGACGTTATGAGACGCAAGTAAAATTTTTAAAATTAAATTAGTTTTACCTTACACAGTACCACACGAATTACCTTGATTACCGTACACAATACCTCAATTTCAATTACCAGATTACTTTTCAAAACCGTTTCAATTACCTGGTTTAAGAAGTACAGTTAACGATGAAAATTAAATAATCAAGTGTAAATCCCGTTTGATTAACTCGCGTCCGTATTTTATTAAAAATAGTATTTGGGTAAGACGTAAATTATGGTAAGGTACATTTAATTCCAAAGTTTGGTTTTAAAATATTCGATTATCTACTTTTATCGTTCACTGTACGCGGATTATTAAAATAAAACAAAATGTGTTGTATTTTTTTTTTTCTATTATTTATAGTTTATTATGGGTACGCGGATTACTAAAATAAAATATTATTATTTTTTTTTTCTTTTAATTAACAATTTAGTTTATTATGTCTATCACGAGATTTACGAATCGATGTGAATAAAATATACAAAATTTATTTGACATATCGATATTTTAGCAAATTAAAATTAATCTCAAGTCTAATGGAATAATTTATAATTCATGACTTTATTTGCGCCACCACTATACAAACTACCGAATTACGCAATACTAAATTCCTAGCAAAACTGTAATAATAGCAACCCCCCGTCGAGAAAACTTTTGTTAATTATGTTGCTTTTTCTTTTACAACCCCACAACCCCCCAAATAAAAGACAAGTTTCCGCGTAATGGAATGCTAAACCGAATGTAAAGATATCAACCCCCAGCATGAAAATATTTAAAATGAAATACCTAAATCAATAAATTAAAATAAGAAAGATCTAAATCAATAAATTAAAATCGCGTAAGAAAATTCATATTTTGACAACCCCCCACAAAGCAGACCTTTGACTAATTAATGTAACCTGATGACATTCGTTTTTTTTTTTTTTTAATTCCCTAATTATCTTCTTAATTAACTATACTGGAATTATTATTGGCCTTAGTTTACCTACGAAGGCAACTTCTGACGTAAAATATAATTTGATACAACCCCCTGAATAAAAAACTGTTAAACGTACCTACTTAAAAACGATCGAAAAGTATAACCTCTACAGACTATTATTAAAATCCGACACGAAAGCATTGAATCAACTAAAGATTTATTATAAAGTAACGTAATTTGAATAGAAATTACCAAGAAGTTATGGAACGTTAGTAAAAATAACGTGATTACACGTTAACAATTAGATAAATAGATCCATACACGAATTAAATATTTATTTTTACCCGTGCATACATCCATAAATCTATGCGAAAGCAAAATTAACGGATCTCAATCATACCCTCATTGTCAATCTCAAACCTTTCCATTTCACGAACATCAAATTGTGGCATAAAGCCAACGATAATAATTAAAATAAGAATATTCTGCATCATAAAACATACAAACAAACGACTCAAACTCGTATTAAAATATCCTGGTCACGGCACCAAATTGTAACTCCCACCCCGGAATATTAAAAGGTATGAACCCCCGTTAGTAAAGAGAAAAGGTACTATGATGCAAAACACTCTAATGGCCAACTGTGATCGTCTAGTCTAGTGAGGACCCTTCATTGTGAACGTATTAATAACCCAAGAACTTTTAGGATATGAGATTGAGTAATGAGTGCATGTAAGAGATCCGTTAAAATAATAAAAGTGGAACTAAGAACATTCAGTTCAAACCAAATGTTTTACTAGAAAAGGTAAATTTTGGGAAGATTCGAAGAAACTAAAATAGCAATAAAGCAACATTAAATAAGCAGAAGCGAGACAAGATTGGGAAAAAGAAGAGAATTTAAATAAAGAAGTTAAGTTTAGAAGACAATAAATTAAAGGTTAAATAAAATAAATTCCATCTAAATAAGATAAGATTATGGTAGCAAAATATTTGAAATAAATAACTACTTGTCATACTACTACACATGTGAGTGTTTTAGTATAACGTCCCCTACCAAAGGCCGGTTAAGGCAGACATTATTAGCCAGCTAAGTAAATAATATTGGATAAGAAGAAGAGAGTGCAATACTCAATTATCTACTAACCGATAGTGCTAATTATATCTACCGTGGATGGGGATTGGCCGCCACTACGTTATACCGTTAGTATATACTTATAAATAATAAAACTATGACTGACTAGAAATAAGAATACAATGATTCATTATTCCAAGTCTATGCCTTAAGAAAACATACATGACTAACGCAAGAATTGGCAAAGAGACGTTCAGCAGTACAATGCATTGGCAGACGAGAGTGTGAGAGAGGTAATAACCAAATGCACAAAGTACGTTGGAATAAGACTTCATCGAAGCTTGCCAACACTGAAACAGTCCGGCCAAACCCACGCCACCATGAAATGTCACCCAAAGACATAAGTCATACAAATAAATATAATGGAAGCAATAAAAGCTTTGAGTAGGCATAGATATATTAAGACTCAAGTCACTTCACACAATTAACGCAAGAAACGGCAAAGGGATGTTCAGCAGTACAATGCATTGGCAGACGAGTGTGAGAGAGGTAATAACCAAATGCACAAAGTACGTTGGAATAAGACTTCATCGAAGCTTACCAACACTGAAACAATCCAGCCGCGCTCACGCAACTATGAGACGCCACTCAAGGACAAGTCAAGCATAATAAAAGCTTTAAGCAGGTATAAAGATCTTAAGACTCAAGACGCTTCATATAATTAACGCAAGAAACGGCAAAGGGATGTTCAGCAGTACAATGCATTGGCTGACGAGAGTGTGTGAGAGGTAATAAGCAAATGCACTAGGTACGTTGGAATAAGACTTCATCGAAAGCTTACCAACACTGAAACAATCCAGCCGCGCTTACGCAACTATGAGATTAAGCAGAGTATTAAGCCAATATACTTGAAATGAGTATACTACTACAAAGCCTATAGTGGCTCTTAACTACTCCCTAACGTCCCATAACGTCTTTCAATTCCTAACAATAATTCGTGTTTTGGCCACCCTATATATTATTCACCCTATATTGCGTCTAAAATGCAATAATACTAAAGAAACTGCGGTCGGCAGAAAAAGTATATACGCACCTACATAAATTGTCCCTACCTCTTTGCAATAG
This sequence comes from Yponomeuta evonymella, assembly GCA_963969515.1. NCBI lineage: Eukaryota > Metazoa > Arthropoda > Insecta > Lepidoptera > Yponomeutidae > Yponomeuta > Yponomeuta evonymella. Next base: position 22,477,563 of record OZ018343.1, on the reverse strand, counting down.
TGGAATGTCCCGTCCGAAGATCAAAAGAAAGGTACCTATGAAGCTAATACTTTCGTTAAGCTTTACCTATTCCTTAGTTTGAAATGATCACCGTGTGAATGAAGCGCACCAACATTTACGCCTAGTTTTAAGGTAAGGACCAGAGACATAGATAAGCAGTAAGCTTAGCAGCTACTAATTCAAGACTCGCACAATTAAATAACGAACACAATCTTTTAGTCAAACAGAGTTTTGCAGGTTTACATTAGCGCCCCCGTCGAGCCTTGGTTATTTCACAAGGGCTAGAAACACTGATTATCTAGAACTTACCTTTGCCGCCGTGAGTTTACCTTTGCACAAATTTATTTCCGCATAAACGTAGTACTGTGGAGGCAAAGGATTAGTGAACTTTTATTTCGCGAAAGCTACCCTAATTACTAAGGCTGAAAACCCTATTTTACGCGGAAAACTTCTAGCTAAGTAAACTAACTGTTTAGGAATCGAAGACCGTTTCTAACATTACACTTTCACTTTCAAATCTCATTCCCTAGCTAAGAAAGTAATTCAGAACCTGAAACTTCACACCAGATCTGATAGTCTGGGACGCAGTGCCCACAGGTGATGTTAGGTTACAAATCCGAATCCACTCTCCTACTTTCGAATTTAAATGCAAACGAAACTCCCTAATAGTAATAAATTCGCAAAATATCGAATTTGCCTACGAGCGCAACAGACGTATTTACTTCTCAATTTTCTGTTCCAAAACAAGCCTCGAATAGTTCCCGAACCCCGCTTTTATACCCTCGCGGCCCCCTTCTAATATGGTGCCACTTCACCCTCTCGCTAAACCAATAACAAAATACCGCCATCTGAAGAATTTTGTTCCTTATTGCTACTAGTTTAAGGACTTCAACATAAGTAATTTATTTTTATTTGCCTAACTCATAAATTACGTTCTTTGTCATAGTGTTTCTTTGATATTCACCGCCTTAGCATGCCGCGGCTTTTTTCAAAAGAAATTTGCCCTCCCGCTAAATCAATAACGAAACACCGGCAAATGAAGAATTTTATTTCTTATTGCTATTAGTTTAAGGATTTTTACATAAGTAATTTATTTTTGTTCGTCAACTCATAAATTACGTTCTTTGTCCTAGTGTTTCTTTGATATCACCGCCTTAGCATGCCGCGGCTTTTTTCAAAAGAAATTTGCATTCTCGCTAAATCAATAACGAAATACCGCCATCTGAAGAATTCTATTCCTTATTGCTATTAGTTTAAGGACTTTAACATAAGTAATTTATTTTTGTCCGTCTAGCTCATAAATTACGTTCTTTGTCATAATATCCCTTTAAATTTACTACCTTAACACGCCGCGGCTTATTACAAAAGAAACAAAGGAAGCCGACGCGGCCCACACACGCGAGTGAATTTTGAGGAAACGACAGTGATCCGTCAAGATCGCAACAAGTGGCAGTCCCCGACCTCCGTCCACCCCTCCGGGACACAGGCGTGAGTCTATGTTATTTTGTTAAAGTTTTATATGATTTAAGTTCCCTATTTATTTAGTACTTGGATGACCGAGCTTTTCGGATGCAATTTTTTTTGTTTTGTTTTAGAGAATGAATTAAGAAAGTGTCATCTATGAACAAAATTATGAACTGCCATGTATTGTAATAGGTTTAGTAACAGCTTTCTTCAATCCGAAATTTATTAGTTGTGCTATTTCGCAAGAGAGATGTCACTGTAATTAATCTCAATTATCGTAAACCATCCCTAAAACAAGTTGCATTATTTAATCTACAAAAGACAACGCAATATTTCACAAGAACTGTTTAAATGTTTACAAATGCTACAAAACAAAATATAACTAGCTTTATTTTATGTTGGGGAACCAAATACGTTTTAGCGCTTTATCCGATTCTATAATAAGCTCTTTAAATGTTTTACAATCCCTATATAAGAATACGATTATCATTTCTCGGTTTCTTTTAGCTTCTATCCTCAGTCTTCTCGTGCAGAACACAATTCAACATGATATTAACGATCGTGAGCACTTGTACGGAGCTTGGTCCGTCACAGTCTGATCTGTCTTACAGAAAAATAATTCTCGTTGTAATGGCAGACCACGATCACGCGCTCTTCAGCAACCTTTAGTAAATCATTGTTCAACAAAGGAGAATATTCATTCTATTTAACACGTATAATAATTTTAAGCATTATCTCAAACCGTGATACTCTAAAAAATGCTTTTTTTATGAAAAAAAATTTATTAAATTTCAAATGTGTGGTAGGGCAAATATTTACTTGGTAAATCAATAAGGGGATCCAGTGCGATTACTAGCGCCACCAAGGAAAAACAAAACATATGAACACAAACAAAAACCTTCACATACAGGCACATAGATTGCTTCTGGCCCCACACTAGGATACCCTGTGTCGTAGGAACCAGAAACAACGACATCACAAACATGTAAACATCCAAGACCAGGGGTTTTTTTTTGTCCCCAGCCGGGATTCAAACCCGGGACCTCTCGCATGGTATGCAGATGCACTACCGCTGCGCCACGAGGTCGTCTTCTCTTATTTTCTTTTATATTCTTTTTGTCGCACTAATCCGTGCTGAGGACAAGTTTGAGAATAATAAGAATTACTTCCACACCACACCTTTGGTTGACTGGTCCCAAACTAGGATACCCTGTGCTATCTATGATAACCCGGCAAGGACATCACAAAGATGGAAGTTGGTTGAAGTCGCGGCATGGGTGGAATTTTTAGCCTCTTATAAGCAGCTTATATACGTCTCACTGTAGGGCACAGGCCTTCTCTCAGAGAGAGGGAGTATGGGCTTAATCACCACGCGTGCCCACCGCGGATTGGCGATTTCAAGCGCTGAGGTATGTAAATAGCTCAGACACTCAGGTTTCCTCACGATGTTTTCCTTCACAGTTAGCGAGTGGTATTGCTACTATAACTTCACAAATGTACATAACTTAGAAAACAATGTCATAGGTACATGCCCGCACTGGGAATCGAACCTGGGTCTCCCGCTTCCGAGTCCAATGTTCTACCCACTAGGCTACCACCGCTTTTTTTAGTAAGTTTAGCCTCTAAATATGTTTTTTTATATCTCCTTTTACAGATCTAATTTTTTGCAATAAGTGTCTGTACAAACTCTCAATCGCGTTAACAGCGATTTTTAGGACCCACGGCAAAAAACCTAGGATCAGGAATCTGGGGCTAGATAGCATTTATGCCAAATACGGCGGTCGTTTTGGGCGTTAATGCTATCCTGGGTTTTTTTCCTCTGATTCACGGCCACAGGTCCTAAAAGAGTCCTAGTATATCCTCCTCAGTCCTGACCTTGAAAGTAACAATTGAAAACCATTCCGTGTGGCGCCAGATTAAGAATAGCGTCACTCCATTTCCTTCCGTGGAAGGCGACTAAAGAAATTAATTACCAGGAGACTGGCAGCAGCGTCTTCCTGAGATTCCAACCGCATAGTGCGATCGCCAGCCCGCCTGCCAAGCGTGGCGATTATGGCAAAACCCCTCATGGTCATGAAAACCACGAAGGAGACCTATGTCCTGCAGGGGGCGTCAAATGGCTGATGATGTTATTTTTAAGGTCAGGACTGAGGAGGATAAGAAGGTGTTTTCGTTTTCCTCCAGGGTCGCGGTTGATATAGCGGTGACACGCTTGACTACCAAAACGGAGGTAGTGAGTTCTATTCACACTTGAGGCCACCGTACTTGAAGGTAAAAATGGTCTCAGTCTGGGTGTGGTGTATTTCGGTGGGGTAATACCCTCAGAACACAAAAAGAAGGAGAAGTGCCACATGGGCGTGGCACTGACGCTCAACGTTAGCCCGGTTGGGCTAACCTCGGCGAAACTTTTAAATATGGCCGTCAATCGCCTCGCGCCCGCTATCACCGTAACATATTTGAAAAATGCCTGATTACCTACAGAAATCGCAGTGATACATGCTATTCAATTAACAGTGCAGTGTCTTTTCACCGGTAAGCCTATTTTACTCACTATATCCATCTTTAAACTACGAAAAATCATAATTATAATAACCTTTCTGTGCAATATGCATTCCAGTACTAAGAACATAAATGAGACGTATTTATATCGTTGGGTTTACTCCACTGCTGTTTTTATGTACAATTTTAGTGGAGGTTTTCTAACTTGGAAAAGCAAGCCCGCAATGGACCGTCTCGCGAAAGTAACTATTGTTCTATGCGATGTTTCGTGGTACGGCCGCATGTATTTGCCGTGAACTGTCAATGTCACCAGTAGGTGTCAGCGGGAGTCATTCTTTTTGTGTTCTGTGGTGTATATCCTTATTTGACCTTGCCTAAGTACCTACTATAGAACAGGGTATGCTAGTAGGACCAGAACAAATGACATGGTGGGTCTTGATTCATGCAGAATTGAGTATTTGTAAATAAAAAAGAAATTAAAGCCTCGTAAGCCTTTTCGTAGAAACCAATGAAAAGTCTCTTATATATTATTTATTTACTCTCTCAGAATATTGAAAGAGATACATTGCAATCCGGCATCTCGTTTCAAAATTAAAACCTAGCTCGTTTGTATGGGAATTGCCTCGTGAGGTTCTTAAGGCGATCAAACAACTTTGTAATATTATTGCTATCGATATTTTAACGATTTTGATCACCAGTTTGTTTTCATCTAGAAAAGAGCTGATTGAATTTATTAGATTAGATTACATTAGAACTAGTGCAAACCCCGGTCTAGCGTGAACTTACTAATGTATGTGGTTTTCATAACCATGAAGGGTTTTGCCATAATCGCCACGCTTGGCAGGCGGGTTGGCGATCGCAGTATGTGGTTGGAATCTCAGGAAGACGCTGCTGCCCGTCTCCTGGTAATTGATTTCCTTGAATGTATGTATGAACGTAATGAAATATCGAGTAGTTTCCAGTTACTAGTTCGAAAGCATTTGTTATCACGCAATGGACACTGAAGAAATAAATATGACGCTACACGCGCAATCGGTACGTCTGGTACGTGGTACGTACACTTGGCACGTGCCGGCAGTGACTCGGCATTAGTTGACTAGTTAATTAGTCGAGTAGTTTATTAATGTTTACTTCAAATATAATAACAACCGCAAGAATGCAAACAAAATATATCGGCTATATCTACCGAGACCACGGCACCTGCAAAAGTACCGAAACGCCGGAAAATTGTAAAATGGAAAAGTAAACGAGTAAATATTCGTTAAAATTCAGTTTAACTATCTATTATATCGTTCATTTTTTTTTAAGAATACCTTGTATTAATAGGGTTCTGCTGGTTAAAAAAGTACTCAGAATATTCGGATGAGAAATAACTCCGTATAATGTAGCGCGTAACGTATAATAATGGGAACAGTAACGCAGCAGTAGGAGAAGACGTACATTTATGCTATGCATTTAATTATATTCCATTCAGCTTTCCCCTAGATCTTATGGTACCGTTGAAAGAAATCGCAAAACTATCTATCGAGTTGTTCGTTCATCCTAGGTAGTTCATTCGCGAAATATGAACCACTGTCATTTTTTTGATTCTGACATCGGAAGATTATAAACAAAATAAGAACCTGTAGCCAATGGGGTTTGTACCCCTCGAGTGGCGACCAAAAGCTGGCAAACGAAGCGTGGGACACCCACCAGCTCGCTGGACCGACGATCTGAGGCAAGTTGCTGGCTGCGGCTAGACGGACAGGGCTGAAGATAGAGAGAAGTCACGTGCCTTGCACTAGCCACTAGCACACAATTTATAGCTGACAAGAACTCAACCTGCAGGGTTTCTAAAGGTCATTCGAATGGTGGCGTGGTGGCCGGGTCACCTATCTCCCTCTAAAATGGTTGAGACTGGTGATGGCTGACCCCTGCGTTATGCTCGTGAGCGGGTGCTGATCGTGTGTCTGGCCGCAGCATTAATGTTTTTCCTACTTTTGTAAAAAGTGTTATTTTGGCTTTTAAAGTTATGGGTGGCTATCACGGAATCATATCATATAGGCTTTGATGTATAAGTTTAAGATGATTTGAGAAAAGATGGTCAGAGTGGAGTTTTTTTTCCCGCTGCCTTTTTCTCCACTACAAATACGGCCCGAAGGCAGCGGCTAACATAACAACATAGTACATTGACATTCAGCAAACAGAATGTAAATTCTTTACGTTGAAATAAATTATTGATTTCTGATTTCTTGGAGTAGGCCTATGTCCAGCAGTAGACTTATGCGGGCTGGTCCATGATAAACAATACCTTATTTCTAATTACTTCGTGCTTAAAATAAAATACCCTCTATCTATCTAACCAGCCCATTAACAGAATCCACTGTTGGCCTCTTCTCTTTCACGCCAACCCATCTGGTCCTGCCTCAATAATTTTTTTCACTCGCACTTTAGTACAGGAAAATTACTGTTCCTTATCATTCAATTCAATTTTTCATTATGATGTGTTACATATGAGATGCATGAATTTGTCAGAGCCAATTTCTGATGATAAGGCACGAATTTTTACAGCGTGTGTGAAAAAAAAATCAAGGTATGATATTTTTTTGGTACATACAACATAGAATTTAATGACAAAATATGTAGGTAGTGGGATTTTCGCGACAGAATTACAACAATAATTCTCAAGACCCGTTACTCTGTCTTTCCATTGTTTGTTAACAATTCGTCTGTGAAAAGCAATCGCAATCGACCGTCCGATGTGGTGTGGCGGGGTGGGACATCGGCTCTGTAATTACGACTGTGTTCTGCGGCACACAACCGTGAAATGAGATCGATTCTTGCGCGTTCGAGGCGGCAGCTCAGACAGAAGTACTGTATATTTTTCTTCTTTCTGTGCCTCTCCACTAATGTTAATATTACAAACATTAAATATAGTTGAACCTTTAATATAATATAAATAAATAAATTCCACACAACACAATCACTAGTCCTGGTTCCAAACTATCATACCCTATGCTATGATTACCAGACAAGGACATCACAAACATGGAAATACAACCAGAACGAGGCCATATTTCGTGATATTTTAGAAATTGCTTGTAGTACTAGGGCCGCCAATTGTACTGCAATTTATTTAATTTCTGTTAATGTAATCTTTGTGTACAATAAAGAATATTCTATCTATCTATCTATCTACCGCGTCTATAACATTATGAACAGGTGGGCGCCGTAACTGAAGGGACCAAGAGGCAAGCCCCGGAAGCGTTGTATTTACTGTATTTAAGAAGTCCTCAGGAAGATAGACTCGAGCTGAAAGAGAAAGAACGAACTGAAAGAGAGAGTCGAGGCCCCGAGACCCGTCGAAGAAGATTGTGGAGGAGCCCAAGACCAACAAAGGGTTGTCGCACCATAGGAAGTAAGTAAGTATAAAGCCTGGCGTCGTAACGCGTCGAATCGACGCGAGTCGCAGTTATTCCTAGTGCGTCCATTTCTGAAGAATTGAAACGAATTGTTCGTTCATCGCAACTCTTCATCAAATTAGGTCGTGTATGCGTCATGGACAGCTCGGATGAAGAGATGTTTTTATTTCAAATATTTTTGATGAAGAAGAGGAGAGTATAAGAAAAACTGGCCAAGTGCGAGTCAGATTCGCGCACGGAGGGTTTCGTACCATTATCTACACAACATTAGACAAAGATCGAATTTGAGAACACCGCCATCTATAGAAACTAACAAGAACCGTTTAACATTGACATGTAACGACATGACATTGGCGCTGTAAAGGTTACATATATGGCCGCTACATGGCGAACGCTGTCTTTAGACAACGTTTGTTGTATGGGAACCCCCTTTAAATATTTCTGTTATTCTGTTTTTAGTATTTGTTGTTATAGCGGCAACAGAAATACATCATCTGTGAAAATTTCAACTGTCTAGCTATCACAATTCATAAGTTATAGCCTGGTGACAGACAGACAGATGGACAGACAGGCAGACCGACAGACGGACAGTGAAGTCTTAGTAATAGGTTTCCGTTTGGCACCCTTCGGGTACGGAACCAAAAAAAGGAAACGGCCTGCTCTAAAATACTGGGTATATGACATTAATATTTTCATTTAACAAAGAATTTTAAAACAAGGCAAAAATTCGTTGTTACACATCCGCTTCTCCGCGTCGACTGAGGCGCGCCTAGTTGAATTGAATCGCATTGGCGAAGAAATTTGCCTGTCGAGCGATTCGCGCGGTCAATTCAATTCGTATTTAATTCAAGACGCAGTTTCATATAGTATAAATATAGGTATAAGAGGCGACTTTGTGCGATTCGATTGGACTCGTCTCGGCGAGCCTAGTGGACGCGAGCCTCAATGGTGATTATCCGATTTTATTCGGGTAATCTCACGATTCCTTCACATATTACTGAAACCTAAAAAACGGGCGAGGGAAATAGTTTTAGAATATTAGGGCAAAACACTCCATTACTCACAAACTTTTCAAACTAATTTGGCAACGATAAGTCCCAAGCTCCAGATTGGAATTTTGCATGCGACATAAAATTTTTAGCCTATCTCTCAAAAACTAATAATGAAGTTACGAAGTTTTAGTTTGAGTTTTGAGATGTAAGGTTGAATAAAATTGACCAATGCAAAAATGGGATTGGATTACCAGTCGTTGAGAGTAAAAAACTGTGTCAAAAGCAGCTGTCACAGAAACTCGAATCAAGGCTTTTACTGGATGAAAATGAACAAAGAAAAAAAATGTATGTGTAACATTCATTAAGTCACATTGAATAAAAAAAACTGACCAAGTGCATGTCGGGCCACGCGCATTGTAGAGTTCCGTAGTTTAGAAGTATTTCTTAAGTAACTTAGAACGATTTCACCTTAATAAGGCTCTAAGAATTTTTGATTAACTACCCGACTACTGACTGCTCAGATCTGCCAAGATTGTGGCAAGTGGCAGACCTTGGTCTCTGCCTACCCCTCCGAGATACAGGTGTGAGTTTATGTTATAATTTAAATGCTGTGAAATTATTACGAAATATGTCTAACTGGAGAGTATTATAAGAGTGGTTATATGGTGTATCATTCTGTAGATGGGCTGAATTTGACTAAGATTTGTTCTAAAACTGGGAACTGTGTTCAATACAGCCGTTCTGTTTGTTTTCTATCGATATCGTTTGTTATTTACCTACTACATCGTACCCTTAGATTTAGTGTAGGGTTAGGTATAGGGTTAGGTTCTGTCGGCAAAAGATTACTCGCGTAAAACCGGTCGCAAGATTAGGATACGAAAACTCTGGGCGTAAAAAGCAAACTCTGTCAGCCTCAGCTAAAACCTTTTAGGGCTATCGGGTCTCGATTCTCAAGCTGAAAGGTTCTAGTCCGATGAAATACAAAAGCGTATCGTTATGCTGCGTGTTGAGAAAGGTCCGGAAGAATTTATGGCTGGGTTCCCCGAGCGCACGGATTTGTATGGAACTTATTGCGCTGCGCGAGCGAATAGTGGGGGGAGAAGTAAGTATTTTTGAAATTACAGAAATACAAATCCTATTAATAGAATTTTGACGATTGACGTCACTAACACATTTAGTAATAGTCATTTTGGTATATTTTTGATTATTCAAAACTCACTACAGCTCAAACTTAGACGCATTTTCACGATTACTTTTTTTTTAGTTTTTAGATTTTTGAGTTTAAGAGATCATAAAAATAATGACGGCCCTAAATAGGGACATTGAAAAGTTTTTTTTTGCAGATTTTAAATACTAACCGTTAAAGAATAAAATTTATTTCTAAACATTCGATTTAGGGGTAATGTCTGAGATTCCAGCCTTAACAGTGATAATAGCACAATGCGTGAACTCGTCTCGTCTTGTCAAGCAGTAGACGAGACGAGACGAGGGCTGATTGATTGAATAGTAGAATACCCGTAACATAAAACTCGTATAAGCAACTCGTATTTTGGACTAACTTTGTAATCATGAAGGAAATATGAGCTGAAATATGATCGCTTGCTAAATAAAGTAGTATCAAAATTAAAGTATAAAACACGCCAACGGAGTGACGGTGGCATTGGCGCTCATTTACTGCACTACTATGGACGCTACTGCAGTAATAATTTGTTTCGTGTTGCCAGAGTTTTACTTCGATTACCATTTTTTGTCACTTTTGAGGCCTCTTCGTAACGTAACGGAATCGCAACTTTCTTAAATCGGAATCTAAAGAACTAAAATTCTAGAGATGTTAATGACAAAAAATACTACATAAAGAAAAGGTACCATAAAAAATGGAATTTTTTTAGCACAAACGCTATCAAGTCCCAGTTGCGTGATCCTAGATTCTCGGTCGTATGTCCTAAAAACCACTATTGACATGGTTGACATTCATATTTATGTGACACTGTTTGTGAAATTTGTGTGTAATAAAATATATGATTGGTGGCACTATTTCACATGGCACTGTTTTTTTACACAACGCAACGTCCTTATTTCGGGGTGCTTTAATGCTACCAGAATTTCGTAACAAATACGAGTCGCTGTAGTCCACCGTAGGCCGTTTAAATTTTCCACATCTCTGGGTAGCAAATGAGGAGCAGAGGCCAAGGGGCTCCGCTCAAAAAGACAGGTACTGACCTTCCCTTCACAGAGTCGATGTCTTCTCCGTTGCTGCCGTCTGGCTGTAGCTGCATGCCGCCCTGCGCCCACGTCACCGTCAGCCAGTCTGCAACAAACGGACACGTACCTTACTGTCATCATTCTTAGATCGCTGCTTATATCAATAAATAAAATTAATAACTTCTACACAATACAGTCCCGGTCCCAAATTAGAATACTCTGTGCTGTGGTGCCCAGGCAAGGATATTGTAAACATGGAAATAATACACAGAATGAGGCCATTTGTGCAAATGGACTGCCACCCCCAGTGGAAATCGAACCCACGGCCTTCGGCATAGTAATCAGACGTGATACCGCTAGACCAACGAGTCCGTAAATTAAACCCTTATAGTAATAATGTTACTTGCGGTGTTACTCATAAAAACACAAATATTTAAATCACTCCTCAAATTGAGTAGTCCACCTGCAAAACACGCTATGATGACATTTTGTATTTTATATTTTTTGGCAAAAATTTTTGAACCATTCAAAATGGTTTTTATGTCAAAAATCATAGTGAACTAAAATTTCTAAGTACTCTACAAAAATAAGTCAAATATTGAGTACTTGCAATACACGCTGTATTACTCAGAAACTTGCCTATTTGTATTCTTTGTTAATTCTTTTTGCTCCTTTATAAAAGAAAATAACATAAATAATACACCTTTATGTTTACTCTTGCAAATGCTGCTACCATCTTTTTAATTTGTTCCCAGACCGTATGGTATGATTTTTGCAAACTGGTTGAAAACAAAAGCTCCACGTCACATATCGAAAATAACAGTAATTTTCCCGATTTTTGGCCATTCATTTTTGCCCCCAGACCACGTTTTTAGCAATATAGAAAGAAAGTTGCAAGGAGAAAGCGTAATAGTAGATCCCCAAGAGTACTACAGCTTACTCAAGGACCATGGCACGTCCAAGGGAACCACCGATCTTTTAGAGTATTATTTACCATGACTATAGCCACATCTGCTCGGAGTTTTGGGCTAACGTCGCTTGAGAGCATTATCCTCGAAAATTCTTTGCAGTACATCCTACACCGGATGGGATAACAATGCCTGACACCCCTTGTTAAGAATTTTGACTTATTGCTGACCGGTCTAACCTGACCTGTTAGCCCGCCCCCAGGCAGTTTTATTTCAGGAGTTGCTTCATAAGTTCGCGGGTCACGCTACGCTAGTCGCCAGCGGTATCTATGTATGGCTGAATTGAATAATACACCGGCAGGCGTTACGTGTAGGTTGATTCTGCTGATTTCGTATTTTGCTCGTACTGTTCGGGGGTACTCAAATACCAATTTAATCAGGGTGCGTTGGCTTTATAATGCCGGCATCTGAAAACCTCGGGACTGTTTTACGATAAAGTTGTTTGGGGCAGAAATTTTCTTTTGAGGAAGGTTCGTTATTATTTGTTTCTCGTTTAATACTTTGACCACATTATTGATGTAATGTTTTAAAGTACAGGAGTATATAATATAGATATTGTCCACTTTATTTTGAATGGTAAATAAATATTATATTAATTAGTGTTGGTACTTCAGTAACACAGTAAGCAATATAAATGAACATAAATATACACTCACATACATACGAGCTAAATACATTGCTCTCCTGTTGGTCTCCGCCGCAGTCAAGTATTAAAACTGACTAAGATTGAATAATTAAGCTTTCCGGCTTCGCTTGATTTTTTTTCCCTGCCTGACTGTACTTTTCTGTAACTAATAAAAGTACAGACAGTCAGGGAGACAAGATGAGATAAAAAAAAATTAAAAAAGATATTTATTTGCAGTAACTTAATCCAAGTTTACATTATCTGGCGGCGCCCACACTAGGAGACCCCGTATCGTGGAAAAAAATCTCAAGAAAATCAAATCGAGATAATCAAATCAAAGAAAATCAAGAATATTCATTACTATATTAAATAGATAAAATTATATATAACACAAGGTGATATTTTCATCTCATTGGAGAGGTCATATTAGAAGATAAGTAAGGTGGACTAAATTATTCTAGTCACGTGGTACACAAAAAGCTTCACAAATCGGGCGTGACATCACGAGTTGCTAATGACGTCTTAAAGTGATAATATGTATAAAGCATTTAAAAAGGATACTTCAACATCTTGAGTTATCTATTTAGGTATGTGTCTACAACCTCTTTATAAAACGTGTAAAATGCATTGGAAAGATATACGATCTTATTTGTTTAAAAAAAAAAAATAAGTAATGCCTCTCTTGTCTTTAAGTAAGGCGCTATTTGACTTTAGTGGGCGTTTTAATTTTTTAACGCTGAAACCGTTCCGTGCCCGAAGTGTGCAATCGCGACCCTATTACTAAGACTTCACTGTCAGTCTGTCTGGCTGTCTGTCTATCTGTCTGTCTATCTGTCACTAGGCTGTATAACATGAACCGTTATAGCTAGGCAGTTGAAATTTTCACAGAATTTTTGTTGCTGCTATAACAACAAATACTAAAAACATGAACGTGCTTTTTTGCCGCTTTTTCTCGATCTTTGTTTCTAGTGTTGTAGAGATAATGGTACGGAACCCTTCGTGCGCAAGTCCGACTCGCACTTGGCCGTTTTTTTTTTAAATGTCATATACTGTATTTCGTTCATTCTTATCTAGTATGTGGTTGTGTCCGAAACATTTTGTTGTAAATTCCCGAAAAGAAATTGACGAAGTTTTGCAATATTTTTTTTAATTCGATGTTGACTGACGAAACTTAAAACACGATGGAAAATTTCGAAAATATACCTCCTAAGACAAAGAAAACTATATATAGCTTGTAAAAAATTATTTAATTATTACCTTTTTGAGGAAGAAGAGCAAGATAAACTCTGAATACCATGGAATCTGATTGTGAGAATAGTATAAACGTTGAACAATGGCCTAAAAAGAGGCAGCGGAATGATGATGCGTATAAACGAAATATTTGGAATTAAATTACGATTGTGTGGACAATATATTCCATTTGGGACTTTTTGAAAATTGTCACACAGTCATCGTCCAAATTTTTTGTCCATGTGGTACAACCAGTTGATATAATAGATTTCAAAAATTGGTGTGAGGATTAGTACAAAAATTCATGTCTATCAGATTGCTCTTGTGGCAGAAGTGTTGTGAAAGAAAATAAGGTAAATTTCTCAATCTCTACATACTCCCATTTCATCCACTCAGTTGAGAATATTGGAAAGGTTTCCAAGTGAGTTTATTGATAACCAAATAAATAGGTTTTCTTTCAATTTGCGCTTTTCAAAGAAAAGTAGTATTTCTGCAAAAAATGTTTTGCCTACAGAATTGGCATATTCAGTCAAAAAACCAATTAATATAAAAAAAAAATGAAGACATCAAAAAGTTAATTCCCTATGTCCCAGATACATTTAAAGATTTCTATGATAAAATGTTAGAATGACCAACCACGGCAATAGAGAGTGTAGATGAAGTGGGAGATGATTCATAAGTAAATATATTATAAAAATATATAACCGCTTATTTAACTTTTGACAGCTAAATTTAGTGATGTCCTATGAAGTTAACGGTTCGATTTTTTATGATAATCGATTTAAATTATGTTGAAGTTTCAATCGATTATTGCACTGCTATTTTAATTTGATATTTTTGTAGTTTGTCTGTCTGAGCGTTATAAACTAATAACTACCCAACGGATTTTAATATTTTGTTACTTATAATATTTAAACCTAATTTCTTATAGTATGGATCTATGTAATAAGATAGGTTTATATTTTTTATAGAAAATCAACACGTCGCATCACTATTATGAAAAAATAAAGGTGTCCATGATGTGTTGCATTTATCCCCTATGGTTTCCTGTCCAATAAATAAGGAACTTCATGATTGTGTATCTGTCAAAAGTTAAATAAACGATTGGACCTATTATAAATATAAGTATTTGAGTTATTATTTTTATTGTTTGAATATCAAAACAACATAAGTAACAGATTTATTGTCAAAAGCACATAAGCGCAAAATTTTATATATTTCATTTATTTATACTAGTATAACACCAAAATCTAAATAAATATACGTAAAATTTTCTTTACACTGACAAAAAAAAAGAACAAGTTCATTTTGTCAATTATTTGCATTATAAAAAAATATCAACTTTTTTGTGTCTCCCGAATATTTTATCTTTTGTTACTTATGTTGTTTTAGAAATCATTGATTCATTTGTACTTCACCGACGAGAGTAAGGGGCGAGTGTGTCAAGTGCGATATGGCAGTGCAAAGAGAGTGGATCACACGAAAAACACTCAGCCCGTTGTCTCCGGAGGGCCGCGACCTCTGCCATCGATTCCCAGTACGGATTGCAACGGCAGCAGCGGGAAATTGCCATAGAGGTTGACACGTAAACAACTTTTAAAAACCTACTTAGAGGCTAAAAATTCCACCTATGCGGGGACTTGAACCCGCGACCTCTGGCTAACCGTGCCAGCGCTCTTTCAACTGAGCTAATGGGCAAGTGCAGGCATCGGCGAAATTTCGAGCTTCAAACTTCGCACCAAACAAAACGCAGTGACATTTAACGAAGTAATTTACATCACTGCAGTCCCGAGCACCCCACTTTGCAGTTAGGCTTTTATATCTGAATGACATCGCTGTACCTACATGATTATATTCTTTTTGTTGCACTAACCCGTACTGAGGACAATGTTTAAAAACCTAATTATAGGCTAAAAACTCCGCCTATGCCGGGACCAATTTTGTATGCATTACGCAAAATAAATTACTGATTTTATTTGGCTCTTATGAATTACTTCTTCTTCTTGTTCAGTCCTGCAACTCCTAGGAGAGCAGAAGGCCTCAAGCACAGATTACCACTTCTGACGATGGTTCGCGACACCTTCCAATTCAGCTAGTTAGCTAGTTCCGATCGACTTGGCCCCTTGGCTAAGAATGACTAGTGCCATAAAATCTATGAGCGTTAAAATAATATCACATTGCAAACAACAAGAATTATATCTTCACTGCTTCCTCTGCTGTCCGTACGAATAGTCGATATGTACTATTTGTTTCGGAGCGAAGTTCGAGCGCGGTGGCCGGCCGCCTGGGGCGCAAATCTTCCGCCCGCGCTCTTAGCGGGTTTTACGAATACGTCCGGATGTGAGACACATCTGCGCATAGTATATCTGTGATACAGGATGGGGGTATTCCATATTGTCCTTATCTGGTTACTATAGTTATTCAGGGGTTCTCCAAGCGCTGGGATTTGTATGGGTTTGATTGCGCTGCGCGAGCGAATAGTTCGGGGAAGAGAAGGCATTTTTGAAATTACAGAAATACAAATCCTATTAATAGAAATACATTGCTTAGTAGTGTTTAGTTGCACCTACTACCCGTCATTTAGCTTCTCAATTTTTTTCCGTCAATGGTTGTCTGGAAGAAATTACTTTTATTAATAATTCCGCCAATTGTACTGTACTATATTATTACTTAATTCTCATTTGTAATTTCTGGTGTTTTTTCTGATTCTATAAATTTTAAAAAGTTATAAAAATAATGACTGACGGCCCTAGATTGAAAATTAGTGTATAATTTATTCAGATTTGAAATAAAAACTATTAAAAAGTAAAATTTATTTTAAAACACCTGATTTAGGGGTAATGTCGTAGAATCGAGCCTTGCTAATTCATCCTCTATTTGGTCACTATTATAAGAAAACTTTTATTTTTATTTAGTCTTTAAAACACAAGTAATACTTATATTCTTTTTGTTGCACTAACCCGTGCTGAGGACAATTTCTAAACCTATTTAAACCTAGCCAGATGTCGCTGCATGTACATACTTAACACAGAGAAGTTTGTAAAAGAGGCTCGAAATTTCGCCGAGTAATTTGCACTTGCTCATTAGCTCAGTTGGGAGAGCGCTGGCACGGTTAGCCAGAGGTCGCGGGTTCAAGTCCCGGCATGGGTGGAATTTTTAGCCTCTAAATAGGTTTTTACAAGTAACACTTTTTTTCGCATCTTTAGGAGCATCCTGTAAGCTATAGATAGAAGCAGGCCGTATTACGTGGGAGTCTCTATTTGAATAGAGCGAAATTTCTGGGACCTAGCCGATATTTTTGGATGCAAACTTTATGGATCGTGCTATTGAAATTACATAAATCCTAAAAACTGTTTCTTCAGTATAGACAATTAAATCTCCTAGTTTAACTTGTAACGTTTATTAATTCGCAGTTTTTGTGTTACTTTGAATCAAAATATTTTGATCTTCTAACAAGCAAAAGTGTAAAATTATTATTATCATAAAAAATAATTTTATTAGCTTTTTGCTACTGAAAATTTTACACGTTTAAAGTACCTAAAGAGAAGTACTTAGTAATGAAGCTGAATTACTTACAGCAAAAACTGCCTCGTTGGTCTAGCGGTTAACACGCTTGACTACAAATACAGAGGTAGCGGGTTCGATTCCCACTGGCACTGCCGTGTAATTTATAGAAATGGCCTCAATCTGGGTGTTTTTCTATGTTTTTGATGCCATTGCCTGCTTCGCATAGGCCTTTTCCCCATACGCCGTCATTCGCGGTCTCTCAACCGCTCTCGAACGGATGATCATGGCGGAAACCTTAGCCAAACAGTTGAAAACAAATTGAAGCCGACTGCAGGACATAGGCCTCCCTCATGGTTTTCATATTCTTCTCTATTCTCTATTCTTAAGCAAAGTAATTTTGGGTAACTAAAAAAAAATGTTTTGACGCCCCATTTTTTTCAAAACCAGTGCCATTGGTTAGAATGTCCCCTTAATGTTTGTTAATCGAATTCAGAGTCACCCTGTAGTTATTTGCGACTGGCAGTTAGTTACTTGCAGGAGACCGCACAAGACAGAGACAAGTAGCGACTTCTTGTATCAGAGGCGAACACCCAGTTCGGGTCGCTGATCCAGCGAAGTGAATAAGTAATCCATTTGACGACAATTATCTCTTTCTATGATGATCATGCATTTATTAAATTTATTCAAGAAAAATCCAAATAAATTATGTGGCGAAGGTACAGTCCACGTGAAAAAATTGAGGAAAATCCGAGAGTCACTATGTTGACGTATATAGGTACTGTATTTTGAGAACCGAATATTTTCTACAAGGAAAAGTCCAATCCGCGGTGGGCACGCGTGGTGATTAAGCTCATACTGTCTCCTTGAGAGAAGGCCTGTGCCCTACAGTGGGACGTATATAGGCTGCTTATGTATGCAAATGAGTACCCGCGGCGCGGCTGATTGGCAGTTGCGAACTAAAATCTGAGTAATTGAATATGGAAATGCCGACTGTACAAAAGATGTGTGGTTGCACCATACAGATGTCCGTGAAAGAGACAATATCGCGTCTCAAAGGAGGGTCTGTGAATATTTTACTGCACCCCTTACGGTACGTCTAATATCGGGCCCATTAGCATTTAGGGCGAACAGGAAACACGATGATAGGTCAGCGTAGAAGGACTTACCTGCCGATGTTCTCTTCCTCTTTAAATGACCTAACAAATATCTCCTATCTGCCTAGGCTATCTCCTTTGAGGCTGCCAAATGAAACCGGGAACTCGTTCACTGTTAAGGTCTGTCCACGTTACAACGGACTAGCGACGTGCGGGCGCAATTATACAAACTAAAATAGTACGTCAATGGACATAGGCCTCACCTAAGGCATGCAACTTTCTTCTGTCCTCGGCCAATCACGAGATAAAGCCTGGTGACAGACGGACGGACAGCGAAGTCTTAGTAAAGGGACCCTTACCCTTTGGGTACGGAACCTTAAAAAGCATCGGAAACTTGACTGACTATGAAGAATTGATTGTAGAAAATCCCATTGGTGTTGTCAGCGTCGCTTTATGACTTTAATGCCAACCCGTTAGTAGCGGTCAAACTTTATTGTAGTCATAATAACTTAACAGTGTTCAATTTCACCTATTTACTAGTACTGAAATTTCTTAAATTAGTTACTGAAGGTATCAAACCTTCATGTGATGACGTCACTATAAAAAAGGAAGGGAGGCGCTATCTTGGCTTGTCGTTTTTTTTTTTGTGGGAAGGACGTGGTTGTAATTTTTAAGAGGAAATTACTTGAGTATTGATTTTTGTATCCTCTGAAAATTATTCCCTGTATAAATGCAAATTAAATACTAATTGAAAATATGACATGTGAGAATATAAAACTGAGCTTGTTTATAATGCCTATAAGTGTTTGAATTCAAGTAGGGACCTCTGCTATTTCAATAGTCAAATATAATACTGTTGCCTCCCTTTACAGCATCAAGTCTACCTTGTTCTTCACTTTCTTTTGATCAATAAATAATTTATAATAATAATTGTCCCGTAGTTGAAACAACAAAAGCATTCAAACTTGTAATAAATCATAAAAGTACAGCGTTTTGCTCGGAAAGCTTCTGAGAGAGCCACTCCTGCATTTTTCATAAATAAGACTGTTTGTCTTTTACTTTTTAGAATCTAAGATTTTCTTTCCCTCGGTAAATACCATTTACAAAACATTTTTCCAAGTTTGCCACGACTTAACATCAGCGTCTTTGCGTCGCGCGGAAGATAATAGTTTAGAATGATCGCGCACAAGACTGTCAGCGAATATTCGGGGTATTTGACGGCAGGGTAAGAATACACGGAAGGTCTGGGGTCCATTCATCGAACTGCAATTCACGGTATAACATAAGAATGCATTGCAAAGCCCATTAACCCACAGATTAACAGGTAAAAAGACGCACTATTAACGAATTACTATAATAAACTATGAATTTTAGTTTTATGAAAGGGGGCCTGGTAGTCTTCTAGATTCATAACTTAGGCCTCTATAGCGGGTTATCACGAATATATCATCATCATCATCGGCCATTTGACGCCCACTGCAGGACATAGGCCTCCATTACGGTTTTCATAACCATGAGGGGTTTTGCCATAATCGCCACGCTTGGCAGTATGCAGTTGGAATCTCAGGAAGACGCTGCTGCCCGTCTCCTGGTAATTGATTTCCTTAGTCGCCTTCTACGACATCCACGGGAGGAAATGGAGTGACGCTATTCTTAATCCGGCGCCACACGGCATCTCACGAATATATCTATAAGTGGAAATACCTCTTTATGCTAACGCATAAACGTGACTTTTGTAGACACAGTGTACGATTGTTCACGCTGATATCTGGGATTAGATATATAGATAGATATGTCACTGCGTAGCTATATGTTTACTAATAACAATAGGATTGCTTGTGTCTGGCTTAAGAAGTAGAGAGCGTTGTAATTATATTTCCTTCTGTACGTTTTAAATGCTTGTAAGAAGATGTAGGTAGGAGTGTAGGTACAAGGCGAGGAATTGTTTGCATTAAAATGTATCTCCAACGGGGCTTGAATAATGTCGACGTTATAACACCTGGGGAAAATCGCAAAACTAAGCTCAAAAGCGAAGATTATGCACGCTGCGTGAAAGAGGTTTACTTTGTCGTGGATAGCGACAGTAGAAAACGGACAGAGAAAGGTGTTTAGAGAGAAACATTTTGCAGCACGGATTCGTTTTACCATTGAATTCAATGGTTTTACACGACGTTTAGTTTTTAGGGTTCCGCACCTAAAAAAACGGAACCCTTATAGATTCACTTTGTTGCCCGTCCGTTCCGCCCGACTCGATTCCTGACCTATTCACAATAATATATACCTACAAATTTGTATGGAAGCCTCGGTGGGCGAATTCGACTCGCACTTTTCTGGCTCTGGCTCCCAAACTAGGATTCCCTGTGCTATAGGTAGCCAGGCTTCTTTCAAAATACATGAATGAATAAATGGACGATTTCATTTGCACCAATTTATCTTTTAAGATTAGAAATAAATGCGAAAGTGTGAGTGGAACTCAAGTTTGAGTTTGAACGGATCTCGATAAAATTTGGCACGGAGATAGGTGGCAGTCTGGAATAGCACATAGGCTACGTTTTATTTCTGAAAAATCACATTAAAAGTTCTACGCGACCAAACCCGCAGGCAACAGCAAGTTAGTGTTGCTGTTGTCCGTTGAAGAGATCGCGTATCCACCTTACAGTCCCATTATCAGAGCCTCGTCTCCATATTTTACAATAGCATTTGTCTATGTTTTTTTACATTAAAATGAAATAAAAAACGTCGAGCTCTTGCTTGGATTTTTCAATTTTTTCACGAATATTTACTCCCCTGAGTAATGTGCAACTTAAGTGAAAGATATTCCCCGCCACTCTCGTGGTATAAAGTATGCAACTCTTGAATAAAGTACGGATTTACATTGAGGGCCATGAACCACTTGCGTCGCTCAGGATTCTAACACTTGAATCACTCGCAACGCACGTGATTCAATCATGAATCCCTAAGGTCATGATTCAGTCGTTAGAATACTTCCCTTGCTCGTGATTCATCTATGGCCCTCGCCTTAAACCCTTTATTCACTAAGTGCATAATATAATATTATTGTACACAAGAAGAGACATAAATAAATGTTACATGAAAAAAGTACAATGGGCTGCCTTATTGCTAACAGCATAGTAGTACTGAAGTTCATATTGAAGTGTATCAAGGCGCGCACAGTGTGCCAGGCCAGGTTATCGGCCGGCCCGCACTGTGCGTATACCTACATTCACACGGACCCATTCAAGCACCGACCCCAGGTTATCCTAGTTAAGAGTTTAGGGGTCAGAACGCTATGTAGCGTTGTAAAACTATCATCATCATCAGCCATTTGACGCCCACTGCAGGACATAGGCCTCCTTCGTGGTTTTCATAACCATGAGGGGTTTTGCAGGCGGGTTGGCGATCGCAGTATGCGGTTGGAATCTCGGGAAGACGCTGCTACCCGTCCCCTGGTAATGGATTTCCTTATTCGCCTTCTACGACATAGACGGAAGGAAATGGAGTGACGCTATTCTTAATCCGGCGCCACACGGAACTAAATGACGTAAAACTATATTTACGTATTAAATGTTGTGATCTGTCAGAATCGTGGCAAGTGGCAATCCCTGGTCTCTGCCTATCCCTCTGGGATACAGGGGTGAGTTTATGTATGTATGTATGAATGTTGTACCTAGTGCATGTATTGTTTAATAAATTACTTAATTACCTATTTTATCTTCGAACTACTTCGAAGCAAGTTATTGTATTGTATTCATTTACTTCAGGCAATGCCCATATAGTATTAGTAACAATCGTGACTTATGCTATGTTAGTAATAATATTCATATGTACACATTAAATCAAATCGAATCAAATTAAACTAAATTAAATCAAATTCAACTAAATTAAGTCAAATCTTCTGACAGTAGACGAGCCACTAGTCTACAAGCCTCCACCAATCCGGACTTGGCCTCCGTGGTGGAGTATGGCCTATACCTTCCTCAGGGAAGAGACCCGTGCCCCTCGTTGGGGACATAATGGGTTGATGATGATGAAGTCAAATTAAATCATATCAAGTCATATTCATAAATCAAATTAAATCAAATTAAATCAAATTAAATTATATTAAATCAAATCAAGTTAAACTAGATCATATTCAATTAAATCAAACCAAATTAAATGTCACAGGACTGAAAATTAGGCGTGGGTCACGAGAAACGTATCACAGTAGTAAAGCACGTGATTGTAGGAGTAGTGACAGTTTTATTTGGAACTGTCTTACGGGGTCGTCGTCAAAGACACGTTACAGTAGAACTGCTATCCTGATGGTTACGTCGTTATTTATTTAAATTTTTGATTTTATTTTATTTCATTTCGTTACGTTTCCTTTCGTTTCATTTTATTTTATTAAGGACAAGCTTTCTTTTTCTAGCTTATCACAAGCTTCTTTTTCTCTAGTCGCAGTGTTACATCCATAACGTATTTGCATAATATAAATGTAACTTATACATGTATAAAATAGTTTTAGGGCTATTTTGGTGTTAATTTATCATGAAAAATATCTAACACTCACTGTAACTTGAGACTATCTTGTTCATAACTGAGGTTAGCGTCAGCAAGGAAAATAACAGCCGTGTTTCTTTCAGGACTTATGTCTTGAACTCTAGGAGCAATAAATACATTGAATTAGATATAAATTTAATACATTCTCTATGCTCTAAAAGTCATCTCCCCTGACACGTGTAAAAGGTTTGAGTAATCCGCTACACAGTTTACCGCTTTAATTGAACAGCTTTACTCTAACCAGACATTAGCGCAGGTACATGTACAGAAGGGAGTAGGCGCCCATCTCGAACAGGCGGCAGATAATTGTGTATCACTGTAAACAAGGCGTGTGTCAGACTATTAACGCTGAGCGTTCATTATCTAACCTACATGTGGAGGAGAAGGGTTATGGGTTGTATTTAGGGAACTTGAGGGTTCTTAAATCTCTATGTTAATAAAAATATGGATAGATAATTAAACTTAAACTTTGGCCTTTGCTTTTACGTAATGAGATGATTTATAACGCGGTGGTAGCTTAGTGAGTAGAACATTGGACTCGGAAGCGGGAGAACCAGGTTCGATTCCCAGGGCGGGCATGTACCTATGACTTTGTTTTCTGAGTTATGTACATTTGTGAAGTTATAGTAGCAATACCCCTCGCTAACCGTGAAGGAAAACATCGTGAGGAAACCTGAGTGTCTGAGCTATTCATATACCTCACCGCTTGAAATCGCCAATCCGCGGTGGGCACGCGTGGTGATTAAGCCCATACTCTCTCCCTGAGAGAAGGCCTGTGCCCTACAGTGGGACGTATATAGGCTGCTTATGCTTAGATAGAATTCCGTTCGAAATAATTGACACAATGACAGAAATTGACGAGTAGGTCGCAAAAGCTGGGATTTGTCTGAACGACAGACCAAATATAGGTGGAATTGCGAAAGTATAGACCCCAAATTCTAAACTGTCTAAATCCATAGTAATATATTAAACGGGTCTAACCGCGATTATTTATTAGGTCAAATTTAATTACCTTAGATTCCCAACGCTTCGGCAACGATGCAGCTGCCGTGGTCACAGATAGACTGAAGTGGCGAGTAAAGTCAATTATTTGAGTGAGCATAAAGTGATCTACCCTCAAGTCGGGAATCTAAGGTAATTAAATTTCACCTAATAAAAAAAATCGGTTAGACCCGTTTAAATACATTATTATGTCCAAATCCATCACTAAAGCCGCCTCATACCCATTCGCTATCGTAGGACCGCACGCGAGTCTGTTACAGGCAGTTACACGGAGTTTGCGCTAATTTTACTGAGACAAGCTCGCCGATTTCACCGGAGGCTCGATTGTTGTTTTGTCTTCTGAAAGCCTGTTTAATTTTAAGAGAATGGAAGAGACCAGAAATGGAGATTTATAGGTCATCTCGTAGAGAGAACGAAAACGCAAGCTTTCTACAATTTGACAAGCATAAACGTTGGAAGCGGTGGTAGCCTAGTGGGGAAGCGGTGGTAACCTAGTGGGTAGAACAATGGACTCGGAAGCGGAAGACCCAGGTTCGATTCCCAGTGCGCGCATGTAACTATGACTTTGTTTTCTAAGTTTTGTACATTTGTGAAGTTATAGTAGCAATACCACTCGCTAACGGTGAAGGAAACCATCGTGAGGAAACCTGGGTGTCTCTCTCTGAGAGAAGGCCTGTGCCCTACAGTGGGACGTATATAGGCTGCTTATGAAACGTTTTTCTTGAATAGTTTTATGGTCGTGGTCACTTGATTTTGACGTTCTTGGTTTAAAATTAATATAGTGTTTTTATACTTTCATCATCATCATCATCAGCCATATGGCGCCCACTGCAGGACATAGGCCTCCCTCATGGTTTATACTTTATTGCATACAAAACATTAAACAGGACATTACATAAGAAATAGCATGTACAAAGGCGAGCTTATCTCTGTAAGAGATTTCTTCCAGAAAACCTTGGAGAGTCGGAACAGCGGTAAAAACGAGTCTTAATACGTGTACAAAATAGACTACATAAACTACAAAAATCCTTGACTATAACCAACATCAAGCAAAAAATAAATACAGTACATAGACTAACTAGGTAAGTACCTACCTGTAAAAATAAATAAAATACATTGTAAATAATACATAAATTATGTTTGATCTACATTATGATGGTGCAAGATAGTGCTCTTTCAACTGCTTCTTAAATGCACCGATTGTGGGACTAGCGAATATTTTCTATGTGTTTTTTTGTGATTTTGTGAGTAGTTATAATGTCCGCAATAAAGATGTTATTTAAAAAAAGGTATCGTCATAGAATCTCAGCTCTTTATTGGCAGCTTTATTATACTTCATTGTACACAAGAAAGAAATATGTTACACATAAAACAAAGCAATAAGAACGGGTACATAGGCGAGCTTATTTCTATAGAAATTTCTTCCAGCCAACCAAATCAGTTGTGAGACGATGATTTTAAAGAGGTAGGGAAATAATGTGTGCACATTAAACGAATTAAAAAAAAATGTAATAATATACTTTCAGCTTGAACTTAAAGAGTGCAACAGATGGACAATCTCTTACGGTCTTCGGAAGACTGGTACTGGTATCTATGCCTGGGACTTTATTTGCATACGATTATATATAATTTCGGGGCATGGTCTAACTATGGGCCAAAACTTCATTCATAGAACTACGATCACCAAAGAAGCGTGATTGCGTGACAAACATTAAACACATTTTTTTTCATTTGTTAAGAATGGACAGTTTTACACTGGACGGAAATTATCGTCTACACGATATATTTTTTTACACGACGACCCGCCATGGTCGAAGTAAATGAATGCCAGTGATTCCTAATTTTTTTACACTAACAAGTCTCTTATGTTGTATGGAACCCCGTATCAAAATATCGAATTTATTAAAGATTTGACCGCATTTCAGGCTTCAATCTTCTGAAAGTGCGGTACCTTTAGAATAGAAGTCTGTAACATTACATTCATCTAAAATAACATTTATAGCTGAGAAATTATTTAACAGTAAAAATAATCCAACGATTCAGTGACAAATTTAATGTACCTACCCTACCAATATTATGTTCGTACATTAAGGGCCGGTTTCTGAGTTGAGAATTTCGCTAAGTAAATACTTAAGTAACGTTCTGTCACGCTCTTTTCTGGGAAATTCGAAGAGACAGCACTACAGTTAACTGTTTACTTAGCGAAATTCTCAATTCAGAAACTGGCCGTAAGTTATGATTTGCTGTTGGTGCACCTTATGAATATAAATAAATATCATTCGCGGATCCCAGTGACTTTTCCACGGAACCTTTGAACCGCGAATACTTTGCAGATGATGTAACTACATGTCGTGTCGTTACAGTTATCGTCCAGTGTAAAACCGTCCAATTTCGATAACGTTTTATTTGAAATTTGTACCTAGTGATGAGAGAGTTCGCTGGATATGCGACGTCAGTGCAGACTAGCCTTTTTGTCGTCCTGACCTTGCTTATGACTTTTTAGTGGTCATAAATTCTGTTTTTGCAATAAATTTTTATTTATTATACTTAATTTTCATCTATTTCACTTGAAATTATCTAAAGAAATCCGTATTTCTGTTGTGGCAACTTAACAAGTGAGCCTTAAGTGAGGTGGCGTGGACAGAAGGCGGCGGACTCTTAACGAGGCTTGTAAACTCAAACATTTGACAATAACTCAAGTGTGGATAGATAAAATAGTTGCGGCAGCGCCTTCACACGGCAAGTTCACTCGTCTACTCGCTGTTCAACTACTGGTTTCGCACAGAACGATATATTAGGGGTTAAAGTATGAAATTGCCGTTTTATTGCAATAGGTTCTTTGAATTGACATAGAATCTTCATGGGTTGAGGTTTTCGAATGAAACTTTTTTCAAATGGTTTCTATGATGTTCTTTTTTTTAAAAATATGAAACATTTGAATATCGACTTTCAATTGTTTTTGTTATTCAATTTAGACAAGAAAGATGGATACTGCGAAAATTCGAGTGATTATGAGGCACCCATTTTTCGTATTTTTTTATTTTATTGATTTGACGCAAGTGAGTCAATATTGTGGGTAAGGTAACGTTAAACCATGCCGCTAATTCCTGGGTAGTTTGACTAGGGTCGGCTTCCACTATCTCTCTTAACTCATCGTTATTCACCTGTGTGGGCGGTCTTTCTCGTGGCTCGTTCTTTAAGTCGAAATTTCCATCACGAAAGCGTTTAAACCAAAATCGCACGGTGCGTTCATTAGTAGACCCCTCTCCAAACGCAGCATTGATATTGCGGGCTGTTTCTGCTGCGTTAGTTCCGCGTCGGAACTCGTATTCAAAAATCACTCGAATTTTCGCAGTATCCATCTTTCTTGTCTAAATTGAATAACAAAAACAATTGAAAGTCGATATTCAAATGTTTCACATTTTTTAAAAAAAGAACATCATAGAAACCATTTGAAAAAAGTTTCATTCGAAAACCTCAAACCATGAAGATTCTATGTCAATTCAAAGAACCTATTGCAATAAAACGGCAATTTCATACTTTAACCCCTATTATTTTTTTTAGCAAGTTGTCAATTTGTCACTTCGGTTCCGCTCTTGCTGGGTAGACTTTTCTTTATTTAGCCTTGTAAAACCGACTCTAATGACAATTAGATAGATGGCTAGTCCATATTCATTGTGCACAAAAAATAAAATGAATACCTGTCTTTATTTGAGTTGTGTAAACAACAGTTGTATTTTTATAGATTCTACTACAGGTTGTTCATAAAAATACTTTTCGTCTAAAACACTCCTCAATCGCACTAAAAATAGACTTCGAAAATAACCTTTTAACTGCAATTGAGGTTTTCTTGTAGCTGTATACGTCCCACAGCTCTTTTCTCAAAGAGATAGTGTGGGTTTAATTACCACGCGTACCCACCGCGGATTGCCACGGACCGCAAGACATATTTCTCATTAACAAAGTTTGTGTTATCAGCCCTTCTATTTCGTAACTGCTCACGGTATTGGTTTATCCATTTTTACGTTTCAGAAGTGTCAAAATATTAATGTATTTGAGAGTTACGAGCAGTTTAAATCGTACGAGTCCGTAGTGGAGAAAATATGTAGAAGCGCCTCTGGTCTCTGCCTTCCGGGAGAAATGCATAAGTGAGTTCCAATCTATATTAATGCAATCTTTTCAAGTGTCAAGGCAAGTATATCAGACCGTGTAAACGAGGCACCGCGGGAATAGCGGTTACCGCCCGCACATAGTTGAACTTGAGAGCGGCTGTTTGTTTGTTTGTCAATTTACCATCAGTTACTTCAGATGTATAGAAGCGAGATACTTCTTCAGCCAAGCGACTTACAGATCGTTATTTCTTCTTAGCGTATCGATGGCAAAACAATTTTTAGTAAAATTCTTTATTAAACAGTTGCGGCCCAGAACTTTGCGACGCTGATTGCATTATCACTCACAATCAATTAAGTTCTCCTGTTTATAGGTGTCCATTGAGAATTACTATAAAAACAGTTCAAATTATCTGTGACGAGGTCGGCAACTCCACCTACAGTTACATAGCTACTGTAATATACATTTAATACGGGTCTACTCACGATTTAGAATAGTGCTCGCTGGAGCAGTATACTAAATTGTGAGTAGACCCGTTAGACCTCAGTCTGACGGTGACCACGGTAGTTGTACCGTGGTCACCAGTACAGCTATCCAAAGTTATATAATTATATAAAGATAGAGGTAGATCATCATCATCAGCCGTTTGACTCCCACTACAGGACATAGGACTCCTTCGTGGTTTTCACAATCATGAGGGGTTTTGCCATAATCACCACGCTCGGCAGGCGGGTTGGCGATCGCGGTATGCGGTTGGAATCTCAGGAAGACGCTGCTGCCCGTCTCCTGGTAATGGATTTCCTTAGACATTTTCTACAACATCCACGGAAGGAAATGGAGTGACGCTATTCTTAATCCGGCGCCACATGGACTTATAAATAAATATATAACTTTATTTATAACTATTAATAAAGGTCTGAAACAAAATGAAACGCCCACCTTTGAACGAGGCCATGTTGCTCGTGCTTTGCGCCGGCGCTCGGTTGCATTTAACTCGGTATGTGCTCCGCTTTAGTTGCCAGGGAGCTGTCTCATTTCACGCAGTCCCGTCATTGTGATTTGTACCTTGAACCAAAGGATGGAAGGTTAATTACTGCTCGAAAGTACCTAATCCTATCGGAAGCCTGCAGGGCCCAGGCCTTCTCTCAGAGAGAGAGTACGGGCTTAATTACCACGCGTGCCCATCGTGGATTTACAATTTCAAGCGCTGAGCTATATGAACACCTCAGACACTCAGGTTTTCTCACGACGTTTTCCTTCACCGTTAGCTAGTGGTATTGCTACTTTACACAAATTTAATGTACGTATCTTAGAAAACAAAGTTATTGGTATATGCCGGGATTCGAACCCACGACCTCCGGAATGAGAAGCCGATGTTCTACCGCTCCGCTACCACTGCCTCACCATCGATAAAACTAAAATAAAATAAAAAATGTATACGAACCCCTCAAATCACCATAGAATATTTCTATATAAATCTTTTGCTACATTCAGTAGAGAATTAATTCAAAATTTAGAATGAAACAGCTGATATATTTTTGAAGATTTCAAAATATTTCAAACTTAGTTTGCATTGATGAGTAGAATAACTTTTGCAAATACCTACGATTGTCTGGAAGAAATTTCTATTAGCAATAAGACCGCCAATTGTACTGTATCGTTGTAAATATTTTATGTTGTACTTTCCCTGGTACAATAAAGAATATTCTTCTCTTGTTATCTTATCCTAACTCTCTTGATCCTTATAGGACGTTTATGCAACATTCTGTACAGTTATTTCGAAGCCATTTAACCTGTACCGATATTATGTGAACCTAAATAAATAAAAATAAATATATTATATATCATCATTATCATCTTCACCAGCCATTTGACGCCCACTGCAGGACATAGGCCTCCATCATGGTTTTTAACCATGAAGGGTTTTGCCATAATCGGCACGCTTGGCAGGCGGGTTGGCGATCGCAGTATGCGATAGGAATCTCAGGAAGACGCTGCTGCCCGTCTCCTGGTAATCGATTTCCTTAGTCGCCTTCTACGACATCCATGGAAGGAAATGGAGTGACGCTATTCTTAATCCGGCGCCACATGGAATATATGTAAATATCAGCATTTCAAGTGAGTAACTGCCGATGGCGTAGCAGTGTCAATCCAATGGCCAAAGCGGCAGCCCGATGACACAGCAATGACTGCCGCACATCGATGCGGAAATTGAAACTTCACTTAGCACGCCGCTCTTCCACTGAATTCAACAGTTTACTATAATTTTACTGCTCTATGCGGTGGTCACCCAGTGGGTAGAACAATGGACTTGGAAGCGAGAGACCCAGGTTCGATTCCCAGTGTGGGCATGTACCTATAACTTTGTTTATTTTCAAAGTTACGTACATCTGCGAATTTGAAGTAGCAATACCACACGCTAACTGTGAAGGAAAACATCGTGAGGAAACCCGCGGCTTCGTTGGCTCTGCACGTATTGACTGGTCTTTCCTGTGGACAAGGCCGCGACTAAGCTGTCAGGATGGTATAGCTGCTGGGCAAGCCTGCTCCATCTAAAAAACAATGTCCCAGGCACTGCAGCGTCCGAGTGTTTCCTCCACCCATCTAGTGTGAGTGAAGGTGCCACTAAAAGCTGCATAAATCTCATTAAGTAGATTTACTGCTTTAAATATAAGTAAGTACCTATATAAAATCACTTAACTTCCATCTTCTCAAAATTCCTGCTCACAATACTGGAGCTTACGGCGACTCTTTCACGGCCCAGTCGGTTAGGCTGTGGAACATATGCAGGAGTCCCACTATTGGTACGTTCAAGAAGCGGATGAAAGAGCATTATCTATCCCTATAATAACATTGAGCTATATATTTATATATATTATTTACATATATCTAAGTAGGTATGTATTTTTATTCTGATATCTAGTTTATTTACTCGTAGTTTATTTTGTGCACAAATATAGACCCGTTTTTCTACTGCTTCTCCTATACACGAAGGTTTGATGGAAGAAATATCTTACAGAGATAAGCTCGCCTTTGTACATGTAATTTCTTATGAAATGTCCTGTTAAATTTCTTGTGTGCAATAAAGTATATAATAATAAAATAGAGTATTGTTCGAATTTTTAGGTACCATTCAAGACTCTTATTTACCGTGCTGTTAAATAACGCGCAAACACAGTATATTAATGAAATAGGACGGAGCTTAGAATCACTGGCACTATTCTTGGGAATAGATACAATTAGTATTTGTCTCCACTGCAACGGTATGTGGCCTGAGTTTAAAATTAGCTTAAACATTTTTACTTCGTCTTCACCCGGATAGCTGTTCTTAAGTTTCAAGCTGTTTTCTAACTCGCGAATCGTAAAATTTACTAATAACTCATTCGACGATGACGAAGGGGGGCATACATTCGACACAATATATGGTGTTAAAGAATGCAGTAATTCCAGAATTTTTTCGTCAGAGGCACACCTTGTTTGCTTATACCCTTTTATCCATCGCATCTGTCGCCACTTATCCGATACATTACTTTGCTCATCTATACTATCACAAAAGATATGTCAGCTGGCAGATTTCGCCCCTCTAATTAAGCGCTGAGCTTCAGATATTTTAGTTTCTAGCTTTTTTAAATTATCCGGTGCAGGATTTCATTGTCTTAATAGTTTTAGAGCTAATCGTCTTTCAACCACTGTTTTGGAAGGAGTTGGACTCCAGTATAGTTTTGGTACGAATTTTCTACTAGGATCTGTACAAATTTTGACAATAGTGATAGATTTATTACCAGCTAAGTTAATCTGTTCTAGATACCAATCATACACATCCGGGATACTTTCAGATGCTTGTGTTTCGGCAAATAATACTTCTAAATAATCTTTGTAATCTTACCAGTTAGCTTTACAAAAAAAATATCTTCTCGATAAAGTGTGAGTTGTCTAAATAGTGAGTCTTGAATGCTAGATGGAATTGCGTATTTACCATAAACAAAGTATCTTCTTACTGCGAGATATCGCAAGTTGGTTTCTTGGGAAAGAGAAAACAAATCAAAACGAGCACCTGAATAAATACAGTGTACAGAAAACTTCTTAGAAAAGCAAGAAAACCGACTGCGGAAATTCATTAACAATGCCTATATCAAACCAACTGACTTACCTCCCGTTTCTCGCACACTAACAATCTGTTATTCGACTGCTACCTACTGTCAGTTGGACAATGTGCCACAAGAAATCATCGCGTAGCAAATAACGGTTTTATATTTGAATGCCAATGGGTGCAGATTTTAAGAGCGAATCGATCAACTTCGTAATCAAAATCGTAACACGGATCAAATATTTTTCTATGGAATATCGCACAAGCTGTTTACGACTTTAAAAATGTTTTTCTGTAAGGTTGACAAAAATTACTTGTGCGGTATTGTTGTTTACCACTTGTTCACTTCAGTGTTCTCGTATAGAGCGTACAGAGCTTTTGACGGCCAACTGCAGTTATTCGACATGTTTTGGTGCCTTTTCAAAAATAATTCGACAGTTGACATGCGCGATTTTGTTTTTTCTTGAAATGGAAATAAAAAAAGTTTTTTTTGTCTGCAACAAAGTGAGGCATTGACTCTTTTTTCGCATCATTGTGCGACTACTCATTTATCAAAATCGGTCCAGCTAGATTTTAGTGTTTAATTTTTATTAAATTTTGATGTTTAACCTCTGAGAACGTCACATACACACGTACTTAGCCTACTATAATATTAAAGATTAATTGGAAGACAAAGATGTCTGGTATTTAAATAATGTTAACGGGGACGATCTCATCTAGAGTAGTGTAAATTTATAAAGAGAATGTATGAGAGTATATATGAGAGTGCATGCAACGACTAATGAATGTTGAGGAAGCGAAAGTGATCTGTCAGGATCGTAGCAAGTGGCAGTCCCTGTTCTCTGCCTACACCTCTGGGATACAGGCGTGAGTTTATGTATGTACCTATGTAGTGTAACTTTAAGTCGAAAACTCTGTTAATTAAGTAAACCTGTTTTGAAAAGAATAAATGTGGAGTTTCTTTGTTAGCTTCTCCGCATAGGTAATCTATTAATTGTGAAACTAACAGCCTTGACGTTCATTAAGTAAGCATTTTGTTTCTATAGTGAATAAAATTTTTCACTTTGACTTACACATGAAAAAAAAATACCTTTTTTGCTTTCGGAGTCGGATTAAACTTGATCGTTCGTTAAATACGTCTGATCAAACAACGGGACACCGACGAATCGTATTGAAAGTAAACTCGGTGGGTCTGCGTGGGGGTGAGGGGAAAGTAGGTACTCTGTCACGCAGATAAATTGAGAGGTTTAGTTTTATGGGAAATATGAGGGTAAAGGGAAGGAAAGGCCTTGTAAGAGATTGTTGAAGAGTTTCACATTACACACACGACAGCAATGAACAAGGGTCGTGGACGAAATATCAATAAACTAAAAAGTTTAACAAATACAAGTGATCGTTGCAAGTTATGTAATATTAAATGTGTACCATTTATTTAATTAAATTTTTTATTCACTGTTCTTGTATGTATATTTATTTTAGAAAATTCAAAGTCTATGACTAATTGCTCTGTAAGTAAAACCATATTTTTGCAGTAAGCATCATATATATCTTTTGCAAGAAATGAAAGAATGAATGAAATGGTTTTGCAAAGAATTAACAAAAAACTAGAGCTCTTAAAGACCATAAAAGGGAGAAAACTACAATAATTTGGTCATATCATTCGCAGTCACAAGTAAAATCTGCTACAGCTCATTCTTCAACGCAAAATCCAAGAACGAAGGAGACCTGGCCGCAGAAAAACATCGTGACTCCAAAATCCAACACCATCGAAAGAGTTCTGAGGAAAGCTTTGTTATTACGATTCAAAAATCACTCGAATTTTCGCAGTATCCATCTTTCTTGTCTAAATTGAATAACAAAAACAATTGAAAGTCGATATTCAAATGTTTCACATTTTTTAAAAAAAGAACATCATAGAAACCATTTGAAAAAAGTTTCATTCGAAAACCTCAAACCATGAAGATTCTATGTCAATTCAAAGAACCTATTGCAATAAACGGCAATTTCATACTTTAACCCTAATATGACTTAGCATAATATGACTTGTTTATCTGATCGAGGCAAGCAACAGGACCTTGTATACTTACACAAAATTATTAATTGCACTCTTGATTCCCCTGGTTTAGTTTGTTCCATAAATGTCAGTACTCGTATTAACCCACGACACCCAGTACCTTTTAGCCTTCAAGTATTTAAAAATAACACCTCCTTTTATAATCCAGTGGTACGCATGTGTCGCCTCTTTAATTCTGTTTCTGTAATTTGTAAGGATCTGGATTTATATAATGATAACCTCACATCATTTAAAAGTAAATGCCGAAAGGCCATCTTCTCACCATGATCTTACCACCACCACCACCATCAGCCATTTGAAGCCAACTGCAGGACATAACCCTCCTTCATGGTTTTCATAACCATGAGGGGTATTGCAATAATCGCCATTCTTGGCAGGCGGGTTGGCGATCGCAGTATGCGGTTGGAATGTCAGGAAAACGCTGCTCCTGGTAATTGATTTTCTTAGTCGCCTTTTACGACATCCACGGAAGGAAATGGAGCGACGCTATTCTTAATCCGGCGCCACAAGCCATGATCTCATTGAAATGTAATGTCTTTGTTATTTTAACTCTTAAATGATTTAAATAAGATAAGATAAGAATATTCTTTATTGCAAACAAGAAGCGAGACATAAAATATGAAAGTTACAATGAAAAAGTACAATGGGCGGCCTTATTGCTAACAGCAATTTCTTCCAGACAACCTTGTGACGGAAAGGTTTTCGAAGGAGGAAGGGAGACGGGTAGTTGGTGCAAATATGAATAGTACATACTTAAACTTAATAATAAACTTACATAAATCTTATTTAAATAATTGTTATATACTACTACATAAAAAAGTTACAATACCTATATGTAAGAGGAGGATATAATGAATATAATATACCTACATAGAAAGAAAAAAAATCATGTACTTATTAAAAACTTAATTTACAGAGAAAGATACAGATATTTAATAAGTTTATGTTTTAAATTTGGTTTATTTTAGGATATATTATGGATTATCAGGATATATTAATAATATGTAGTTTTTAAGCTTGGTTTTTATGCCTAAACGAACGTGTGTGTATGTTTTGCGAGACAGTCAAGCTCTGAACCATAAACTTGTAATTTTATATTTTCTCCCGATTGTCACCTGTTGTAGTCACTTAATTAATAAAATCTTGCAGAGTTTTTTTACACGACAAATATAGTAAAACTCTCCCGAGCCGTAACATGACGGTACAAAGTAGCTACAATGATAGCCGACCTCCTATAGGGGATGGCACCAAAAGAGGAAAAAGATATCTTTGTTATCCTAGTTTTACTTAGTATACCTAGTTTTTGACAAAGAAAATATGAGAGAAAAGTCACGACTTTTTACATAGAGTAAGAATGTTTATTTTTCTTTCCTATTATTTCTCTATAAAGAACTAATATACACCATGAGTTGTGGGTGGTTTGAAAGCCATATCAAAATGAATGTGCCTTAGCAATAGCTCTGCTATCGAACAGGACACTTACTTTTTGTTTTAAAAGCACTTTCCACAAATATGTCGCGGGTTCGCGGGTTATTGTTCTGATAGACGGAGAGGTGGTACTAATTGATTGGGTAAAGTAAAAGTAAAAAAAAGTAAAAAGTATTTATTGCCATTTTAAAGGTAACATTTAAACATTTGCTGACCCCCACACTAGGCAGAGCCTGTCCCGTGGGGGAAGGATTAGATGTGGCTGATTAGTATTTTCTTAAACAAGATTTCTCTACATATTTTTTTAGGGTTCCGTAATTCAAAAAGAAAAAAAGGAACCTAGGATCACTTTGTTGCCCGGCCGTCCGTCCGTCTGTCTGTCAAGACTCTTTATCTCGGGAACGCGTAGAGGTATCGAGTTGAAATTAAAACCATATATACTCAGGTCTAGTCCCTTGAAGCTGTGAAAAAATCAAACTCAATTTTTTTTAATTACGGGTTTACTTAAAAGTAATAGTCTAAATAGATGGCATTTTAGTGACTAATTACACCCAGATTTCAGCGTGTTTAAGACGATAATAAGTATGATAATCAGGGAATGATATCCTATGATATCGCGCAGCTACTTCCTATAAAATAGGCACGGTTCCTATTCGACGGAGTAGGTAAACATAAGAAATCCCCTTGAAAGGGAGTCTCGCAAATTCAAGTGAAAAGCACTGCGTCGTAGATAAAGTAAACATTTTAGGATGTTTTGAATATTCAATTAGGCACTTATTTGTCTTTTCTTCTAGGTACTTGTAAATATATGAAAAATTGGTAAAAGCATGTTATTAGGCAATAGCAATTTATTTTTAACCGACTGAAAAAAATCAGGAGGTTCTCAATTCATCTATATATTTTTATTATGTTTAGCGATCTTCTCCTTAGTTAAATTTTCATGAAAGTCTGTATTAAACAGTTGCTGCTCAAAACTTTGCAACGCTGACTGCGTTATCACTTGCAATCATTAGGTCCTCCTGAGAGCAGGTGTCAGGGCCCGCAGGGCACGATGAAAGATGATCGTCTGGTAAGTACCGCACAAACAGTTCAAATGATCGCTGTCGGGGTCCGCGAACACCCACCTGGACATATTATCCTTAATTCGGCCTATACGGGTCCACAGCCGGTTCAGGGATTTCCATATTGCACAGGGCAATTTATGTCCAGGCGGGAGGCTCTTGGACAGCGGCACAAATGATTTAGGCAAAGAAACCGCCTGGGCCCAGAGGTTGCACCTCGCATGCACTGGTCTCGTGGTCAATGGATTGACTCATTTTAGAAAGCTGCTTCGGCTTAGAAGCCTTTGCCGCACTGGGGCGTAGCCGTGCGTGAGGTGTCGTACGTCAGTGTCCATTTTGGATTTTTCCACGGAGTTCGCCCCAGCCCAATGGATGTGCGGGGGCGCAATGCCAGCCAGTGGATACAGCATTTGTACCGGGGTTGGTTTGAGGCATCCAGAGGCCGGCATGTTTCGTTTAAGGCTGTATCCACTAGCTTTGCATGGGCAGATCGGCTCCATACTGGGCACGCGTATTCTCCAGCGGACAACGCGAGCACCAGTCCGGTGGTCCGCATGAACTAGGGGAAAGCTCCCCATCTGATGGTGATGAGGCGCTGAAGCGGGTTATTGCGGGAGTACACCTTCTTTTTAATATTTTTAGTTGTTCCTAAAGGTGAGCGACCTGTCAAAGTCAAAGTCAAAAAATTTTATTCACTATAAAAACAAAATGTTTACTTAATGAACGTAAAAGCTGTTAGTTTCACAATTAATAGATTATGCGGAGAAGAAGCTAACAAAGAAACTCCACATTTATTCTTTTCAAAACAGGTTTGCTTAATTAACAGAGTTTTCAACTTAAAGTTACACTACACTAGACACAATCGTTCCTGTTAACATTATTTAAATACCGGACATCCTTGTCTTCCAAATAATCCTTAGGTAATTTTATAATAGGCTTTTTTGCACAGAGTATGAGAGCACAGAGAAAAATGTTTTTTTTTTTCAAAAACACAGTTTTTCTTGAATAACTTGGCCATTTTTTATTTCACAGTAAAACTGTGAGTACAAAAATTTTCTACGAGTTTGGTCCTCACAATTTTTCTTCTAGGACCGATATTTTGGAAATTAAACCTGAAAAACGCGACAAATTCAAAATACTATCATTATCTCCTATTTTCCACGTTTAATAGCTAGGTTCATACCTATATGAAAATAATAATATGTCTAAAATATCCAAAATTTAATTTACATGTGCTACTTACGAGCATTATGTACAAATTTTTCACACAAAATGATAAAAATATAAAAAATAATAACATTTGTATGGGATTCCATACATTTCAACCGGAAATGTACGAAACCCTACGGGCGCGAGTCTGACTCGCACATGTCCGATTTTTTTAGGGTTAATCAGCTGACGACTATACCTACGTGGAATAATTTCGTACGAAATGCTGGAACGGAATTTTACCGAAAAAACATTATTCATTTGCAGATAAAACGTGTTCACGGTCTGCTAAATGTAGGTACATTGTATTCTGTGGCAGTGACGCACATGACAAAAAAGGCAACAGAAAGTACAGCTCAACGGGCGTTTAATGCACAGTACAAATGTACCAACTTATCAACTTACTATTCTTTCAACACCAGAGAATGTACAT
The DNA here is from genome assembly GCA_963969515.1 of Yponomeuta evonymella. NCBI lineage: Eukaryota > Metazoa > Arthropoda > Insecta > Lepidoptera > Yponomeutidae > Yponomeuta > Yponomeuta evonymella. The sequence continues at coordinate 22,439,638 of OZ018343.1, read as the reverse complement.
TAATTTTAAATACACAAAAATAACAACTGCAAGCCGTGTATCACCATCTTAAAATGCGGTATCGGGCGATGGATGATTTTCGTGCAGTTTTAATCAGAACTCATTTCTTTATACACTGTTTACAAATGTAAGATTTTGGAAAGTAGGTATCGTTATTCAGAACTTTACAGATGCGGATACGCGATTTTTCGATAGTAATTTATTCCATAGCCTTAGATCGTCGGTCCAGCGAGCCGGTGAGCGCTTCGCCAGTTCGTGGTCTCCACTCGAGAACCTTTGCACCCCATCAACCATCGGTTCTTCGGCATATGGCATAATTTATTACCAATTTACACAATCGTGGCTTTCAAACCACCCAGATTTCAGCGTGCAGATTCAAAATGCCTATTGTACCTTCTGGCATTTCCTAGCACTCGTACTTGGTGACGGTGGCTGAGGCCGCTCGGTACATTTCATTTCCGGACCGCCTGATGACGTCGCGGGACAGGCCACATTAAAAAGCATGATAGCGCGACCGAAAACGAATAAAAGCTGCGAGTTCTGTAAGTTTCGGAGACATCGTAAAGTTTTAAGTATTTTTCGTAGAGATGGATACTAATGTACTGAGGAGGAAGTTGGTACCGCTATTTCATGCTATAGTGACAAACGTAAGTTGCCTCCAATGGCTTCAAACTAAGTTATACCATAAACGACATGGAATAAAATACAAAAATCAAAAGAAAAACAACTAAGAAAAATCTCTGTTTTCTAGGTCTCAAAAATTGCAAAAAATCCAGTTAGTCTAAAATAAAAACTGAATTCTATTTTTTAATTTTCCACGGAACTTCGTAGAATTTTTCCCTAGTACTTGATACTCTTAGCTGAACGTTTCCTAACAAGAACGTAAATAGTCACAAGAAGATACCTAGAATATTGATAAAATGCTTCATACATTATAAGGCATCACTAGCAACATACCAACAGTTCAATACCAACAGCGATACACGTGCTGAATGCGCTGTAATTTATTTCAAAAGATAATTCACACCTTTATCCAATTTGAAGTTCTCGTCACGCGAGAGCATACTCCCCGCCCATCACTAAGTATTATGTAACCGTAACTATAAGGCACGGCAAAGGCTTTCTTTATTCAAAGCCAGTCATTTTAGCACACAGATAACCTTATCCTAAACGGCCTAGAGAGTCTTTTCAGTGGCTTTATGATAGTGACGGTTGAAGTTTCTTTATTCAAAATAATTGACCAGCGCAACACTTTTTACAATGTTGCGAATAAATCGTAAGTTATTGTTTAATTTTTTGTCAATTAAGGGTTTATTAAATCATTTCACAATTAATTAAAACATTCTTTAGAAGTGCAAGAAAACCTCCTTTCGCCTGGTATCTGGGGCTTAATAATTAACGGAAGGGCATCGTGAATAAGTAATTTTAAGCGCAGATATATGTTAAACAAAAACAAGTTAAACATTAAAAAGTAAATTAAACATAAAAAAATATTAGAACTCGAAAAATCTGGTGACTTTTTGTTTTGAGTGTACAACGGGAAAGAAACGCAATAAAACACGCAGTCTGGCCGCAAAATCTCTCCGCGGTGAAAGTAAGTTGAGGAAATTAAAATTCTGTTTGTAACTCGCCCGCTATGAAGAGCTCCAACTTAAAACACACGGAAGATGCACTTCTCTCGTGAGGAAACATACGTCTGAGATGGCGAATTAAATAAGTTACATTACAAACATTGTTCTGCTTTGCTTGCTCAGGTTGGCAACCAATTTAGCAACCAGAAGAAGTTCCCAGGCTCTAAAGTATCGGAACGCTGCCTAGTTCGGTTACAGGATTTATTCGATAGATTTCAGTTAAGAGAGAGGCATTTAGAGCCTACGTTTTGAGTTGAGAAATGATTTGTTAACAATCAACTGACAATTTAATAAATTTATAAAAAGTGCAATTTTTCATGACGTTCTTCATGTAACAAATCATTCTGAAACCTATACGTTAGTTTTTTTTTGGTGAGGAGTGAATGTATTAAAATAAAATATTAAATATTAAAATTCATATATCATATATTCGTGAGGTAAAATAATAAATCAGTACCTATTAAATTCTCCTCGAGAATTCGGTGGGAAATGAGGCGTTTTAAACAAAAAGTATTTTTTTTCTAGCAAGGCTACTATTGAACTGTGTTATAAAATGTGATGGCTTCCGTGTGGCACCGGATTAAGAATAGCGTCACTCCATTTCCTCCCGTGGATGTCATAGGTAGAAGGCGACTAAGGACATAAATGACCAGGAGATGGGCAGCAGCGTCTTTCTGAGATTCCAACTACATACTGCGATCGCCAACCCGCCTGCCAAGCGTGGCGATTATGGCAAAACCCCTCATGGTTATGAAAACCGCGAGGGAGGCCTATGTCTTGCAGTGGACGTCGAGTGGCTGATGATGATGATATTCGTGAGTGTTAATAGCTGTTCCGGACGTTCTGCGCGCGCCTATCCCACCCAGCCAACCAGCAAAGTAGACATAGTTGTCTGAGGTTTCACCGCAATTTCAGGGTTGCGTGCCCAAAAAATGCGTCGGCCAACGGTAGAGCCGTCGCCCACGAACACTTAGTGACATTTTTTAGAAGCGAAGAAAATGCTCTGCGGTATAGCATGTGCTTTGCTTCCATTTTTAAAGAAGCGCTAAGTTTGGACTGATTCCCGAAAGGTTGGATTTTTGTACAGATCTTAAATACGTCATTACAAATGCTATGTCGATCAAATCAAACAAAATCAAATCAAAAAATTTTTTATTCAAAGTAGCACAGAAACTGCGACTTAATGAACGTTACAAGTTAAACTAGGTGTCCATTTCAAAATCTAGATCATTTTGGAGAAAAAATGGACAAAAAAACTCCAAACTTAGTCTTTTCAAGTCCTTAATTTACAGGATTTATATAAATGTTCTAAAACTCATGCATTGAACTGGCTTTAATTCCAGACATCATTGTCATCTAAATAATTTTTAATGTTATAGTAGCTTTTTGGCACAAAGTGTGCTTCACACATTTTTTGAACCGCGTTTCTGGCAAGCTTATTATATCCTCGGGGATCTTATTGTAGAAACGTATACAATGCCCCATAAAGGATGTATTAACCTTTGCCAGCCTAAATTTTGGGAACGAAAGTTTATGTCTATTTCTAGTATTTACATTGTGTTGGCTACCTACAGTTTTAAAGTCACTGATATTTTTCCTAACGTACATAATATTTTCATAGATATACTGACTAGCAACTGTTAGGATGTTAGTTTCTTTAAAGAAATCTCTTAACGAATCTCTATTGCCTAGCTTATATATGAATCTGATCGCTCTTTTCTGCAGGACGAAGATGGTCTCAATGTCTGCTGCCCGACCCCACAGTAGTATACCATAGGACATAATACTATGGAAGTAAATCCAAAGTAAAATGCATTTTTGTGTAGCTGTCAAAACGGGCTTCGCAATTGAAGCTTTGCATCAATTGTGATACCCAGAAATACAGTTTCTTCTACAAGGTCTAGTTTATCATTCCCCAATATAACATTGCTGTCAACCATTTTGACATTTGGTAGTGTGAATTTTATACATTTTGTCTTTTTTGAATTTAATAATAAGTTATTAGAAGTAAACCAATATAGTACCTTAGAGAGAGCATTATTTGTATCCGCAAGGTCATTTTCTTGTCTCTTGATCCCGCTTGTTTGTTGATTTTATCCGGGTTCAAACATCACAACTTTTCGTTTTTTGTGTATATCTCTGAAATAATGAGAGCTACCGGACAAATAGATGAACCAATTTTGTACATCTTCAAATTTTCTGAAAAAAAAAAGGTATCAATACTTTTTTCCCTATGAAGCACCGTTCTCGATTTATCATGATTTCTTAAAAAATCCAGCTTGTCTGGAATTAATGGAAACTCTATAATTATATATTTTGACTGTACTATAGTTGTCGAAATGTAAGAAGCCCGTTTTGACAGCTACACAAAAATGCATTTTACTTTGGATTTACTCATACAAATACATAAAAAGACACATACTCTGGCATATTATTTAACGCTCGAAAGAAAAAACAGATTTTGTAGCCCGAAAAGTTACTCATAGTTTAGATTTTTAATGTTTTTGATTTCAAACTAGGTTAGATTCTATGGTTTTTGTAGCTGTCAAAACGGGCTTCTTATATTTTGACGACTTTAGTGCCTACGCGGGTACGGCGCCTTCGAATCGCGTTCGAAGTGACCGTGAGCGATGGTTCTAAGCATTAATGTGGATTAGTTCAATATGACATTATTTTAAACCGTAATAGGTACAAAATCCACGCTGGCAGGAAGAGTTTACGAAGAATACGTAAGAGGATAATTTCTTTATTGTTTGTTTATTAGACGAAGAATTTTAAGCCACGCCGTGGCGGCGCCCCGTCGATGAGATACGAGTTCCTCCGTGTGACGTAATTTGTCAAGTTATTTGTCGGGTATTATAACTATTTATTTTTTCACAAAACAAGCGTTATTAATATAGATTGTACAATAAATAAGTTATCTGTTCAAGATACATTGTACTTCGGTTTGTTGTCCCTAATAAATTAAGTAAAATAAAATAAAAATAAAACTGATATAAAACATAAACAACAACCCGACTGCTGAGCATAAACTACTAAGCGGGCGGGACCAACCTGCTTAGTAGTTAATGCTCAGGGGCCTAATTATGCGCACCATATCCTGAGCGATTCCAATCGTCTAACTGTCAAATTCCATTCTCAGGATTTGGTGCGCGATAAGGGCTGCAGTCGGGTTGTTGGTTGTTTTTTATTTAATTTTATTGTCTTTTTAGTGATTTTTAATGCTGATTTATAGATATCATATGACACTCGCGTACTGATGTTTTACATACATTACACGTGATTAGCGTAATTAAATAAAATTAAGACCCGAGTACAGCGCCATCTAGTGACTCGTGGTGGTACTACAATGTTCCTTGATAGCCATTTTTGTTTTTTGTTACTTTTCTGTTCCATTAATGCTAATTTAATATAGCTTATGACACTCGCGCAGGATGACGAATCGATTGAGACTTGTCAAAATCTGACCATTGGTTACGGAGTTATGAGGGAACATAGAATCGGGCATATTTACATACATACATATGAGCTGAACACACCCTCCTTTTGGGCTCCGCCGCAGTCGGATAAAAAAATAAAAAGGGTACCAAAACGTACTATTCCAAGGTTAATTTTTATTATTACGATATTGTAATACATAATAAGTGTCGAACTTAGTCTGATTATTGGGCAGTCACAACTGTAACAAACAACAAAAACCTTACTCAATCGAGTTCAACTCAAACCGGGCCACGGTTTGAGTTGAACTCAATTGAGTAAGGTTCGGCCCTTACTGAATCAGACAAAACACATTTTTCCTAATTAACTAAAGCAAATCGTAGCAAGTGGCAGTCCCTGGTCTCTGCCTTCCCCTCTGGGATACAGGCGTGAGTTTATGTTATGTTATGTTAACTAAAGCACGATATTTTACAAGTATACTCGAATATAGCCTTCGGTGCGCGAGTCCGACTAGCACTTGGCGGGTTTTTTAATTTAATTTCAGCAACAACGGCCTCGTCCAGTCAACAGAACAAGGGTACGCAGCTTTTGTTTCTCGTGAAGTAATCTCCGGGTTGAATCGGCTTAGAACTGGTGGTATTGCGACACGAGACACACTTGCGCAGCGAAAGTCTATTGACTTTAGACTTTCGCTGACCGTTCGAACTTAAACGTTTGTAAGCACTACTACACATTATTAAACTTAAGTCCGGACTCACGTGCTTAAAATTAGGTTGGAAGAGTCCGACCAGTGATAATAACAGAACCGCGATCGAGTCTATTAGTGATTATTTCTGCTGTTTGTTTTTTGTTACTTATATTGTGATATCATTTATACGTTATTTTGTAAGTAAGTACTTGCCCATAAGTATGGGCATGTTTGTAGAATAAATATTAGAGTTCAGTTGCTGACCGCTTGGCAGAAATTAAGTCTAATATGTATGAAACATCTGACAGGTAGAATGACCCCTTCAGTTCAACTAGACCTTTCTGCAATACCCTATAGAATCCGAGGTCCTGGTATTTTGTACACATAATTAATGTTTTGTACACCGACAAAACAGTACCAGGTAGCCGCCTTTAATGCTAAATGACTCATAATGTTGACTGGGGAGCAAAACTAAGTACTACAATTTCCCTGTATTCATAGAAAGGTCTCGTATTCTCTGGAATTTTTTTTTAAAGTGACATTCATAAAACACCTTGTGACATTCATAAAACAACATGTGACATTCATAAAATATCTGTTCCCTGTGGCGCCGGATTAAGAATAGCGTCACCTCATTTCCTCCCGTGGACTCCGTAGAAGCCGACTAAGGAAATCAATTACCAGGAGACGGGCAGCAGCGTCTTCCTGAGATTCCAACCGCATACTGCGAATGCCAACCCGCCTGCCAAGCATGGCGATTATGGCAAAACTCCTCATGGTTATGAAAACAACGAAGAAGGCCTATGACCTGCAGTGGGCGTCAAATGGCTTATGATAATGATGATTGATAAAATAGTGACCCTTTAGATAAGATGAAGCTTGAGCCAGGATGAATGGCAAGATATTGTATTAGTCCTGTAGGCGTACCGTTTTACCTCACCTAGATAAGGTATATTGTATATACTTTTTCTTATTCTTTTGAATAAAAAACACGCGAAGTATCTTATTTACGTAGGTAGACTGAAAAACCAAAATCACTTCCCGGCGCGTTCTTTGAATTTGGAACGAAGAGCGCGCCAGCAAAGTTGTATGAAACGGTGTGCTGTTTGAATTTAGAACTTTTTCATCTATCGTACACATTGCGTTCTCGTGGCTGTATAGCCACAGATGCGTTTACCTTTCGGCACAAACTGTAAAATAAAAATAAAAATTGACAGTAAAGCGGAGTTCGTTGTTATTTTGTTAATAAAATAATTAAAATGAGTTTCGACGATTCTGAAAGTGAAAATGAAATGAACATTGACTGCACTCCACCAGATTTAAGATCGGAAGCTAAATTAGCGATGGAAAACCTGCTTCCAGCAAAATCAAAAGTGTATTATGTAAAAGGCCCCTTTTTAATTCCTTGTATTTTTTTAAGAAAAGCACTATATATGCCTCGGCCGAAATGGCAATTGCCTGTCTCGTATCATTGAAGTCTTCGCCTGCGGCTCGGCCTTCAAACTCATAATCGACCTGCAATTGCCTATTTCACTGCCTTTGCAACAATGTACTATTCCTTGCATTACTTAATATGTTAATTTTACGATGAAATCACTTGCATTCTAAAATGTAGGTTTGGCTAGGTAAACTGGCTCAGTATGGGGATAGGTCAGTTTTGCAATACTTATTTGTCAAAAATCTGTTTGAAATTCATACCACCTCGCGTGATGCACGCTGAAAATAACTCCAGAAACCTACCAGCGAGCACTGGCTAGTATTACAAATGCAATCCGCAACGATAAATCAATTCGAATTCGACAGGAGCGGAATTGTGGAGCGAAAAGCGATGCGCGCTATTGAATCACGTGCCGCCGTGTCTGTTCAACGTACACCGTGGCGCTGAACGAATAGCCGGCAAAAAGGACATGCAAATGCAACAATGTAAGGTGTGTAAGTAAATCACTCGTGCGGGAAGCGTTTGCGCGGTAGAGGGCAAGTAATTGTTGCGCGCCTGACAAATGTTATGGACTTTTAAAAGTGTTGTAAGGGATCTCGCGTCGGAGTTGTTTGGTACATATAAATACATAATTTCTTAATGGAAAACTTCTACAAAAATGTTTCGATCTCATTGGAGAGGCCATTCAAAGAAAACAGTGGCATTTTTTTTTCTCTACCACTAATACTTTTCCAAAACCTGTCAAAAAGTAATTCTAGTCACGTGGTACAAACACGCGTCAGATAAATCGGGCTCACTCTATGACGTCTTATTGGTCCTAATTTCCTTCATAAATTGCCTCAGTCTGGGTGTATTTTCATGTTTGAGACGTCAAAGGTCAAGTGATTTTATTGTGTGCAAGTTGTTATTATTATTATGTACGAAGCGTTTATCAATACTTGAGGTGTCAGAAATCAGAGCTATTAGAAATCGTTAAGCATTGAATGGAAAGACTAAATGTGGTCTTTTTGCATTTTTTGAGACCCGAATAAAATATTTTTGTGGTGTTAAATTAGATTAGATTAATACTCTTTATTGGACACCATACATCATAAAAAAATCCATCATCATCATCGATGATCGTCAGCCATTTGACATAGGCGTCCTTCATGGTTTTCACGACCATGAGGGGTTCAAAAAAATACATGAAAAACCGTCAATATTTTATTTTTAATTTTTTGTGTTTTTCTATGGTATAAAATATGAGAGTAAGTTCTCTATTATTAATCGTCAATCCACCTCACTCTTACTTTACTGTACGGCACTTTCATATCGCTCGTTAACGCCTTGTACAAATAAAAAGTCCCGACGTTTTATAAATAGTTAAGTTGGAACTCATGCTTTTAGTTGCCTTTAGTTTAAGGCCGAATAAACACCAATATGCACTGTTTTCTGAATAATACTTAAAAAAAAACCACGCATCGGGATTGTCCGGTTCCGGCATATTTATGACCCAAGTAGTCAAATGGATTAAATTATACACATCCTTCGAAGCCTAAGAGTACCAACGGCGCCTTTATCACTGAAAGTGATCTCTTCCAGACAACCTCTAGATGGACTGGACTAATAGATTAAAGAAGGAAGTACACGTATAAACATATACGTATAATAGGGCAAACTATCGGGCTTCTCATAAAATGCACGAGTTTTTAACGAATTTCGCAATTATTTTCCATTTATCTGCTTTGTAGTGCCGCTGACTAATGGTAAGTAATAAGCAGTGTTATTCAAAAACACACTTCCTTAAACAATCCTCAAATAGAGTTTGAATAGTCTAGGGTAAAGGGAAATACAACCAGTGTTACCAGTGATGACTTATGGCACTGAAACGTGGTCTCTCACTATGGGCCTCATAAGAAGGCTCAAGGTCACGCAACGAGCTATGGAAAGGGCTATGCTCGGAATTTCTCTACGAGATCGAATCAGAAATGATGAGATCCGTAGACGAACGAAAGTCGTCGACGTAGCCCAGCTGATTAGTAAGTTGAAGTGGCAGTGGGCGGGGCACATAGCACGCAGAACTGATGGCCGATGGGGCCGAAAAGTTCTCGAATGGAGACCACATATCGGCAAGCGCAGCGTAGGACGACCAGCCACAAGATGGACAGATGACCTCATCCAAGTGGCAGGAAGGCGCTGGATGCAGGCCGCTTCCAACCGGTCTTTTTCAAAATCCATGAAGGAGGCCTACGTCCAGCAGTGTACTTCTTGTGGCTGAATGATGATGATGAAAGGGAAAGGCTTGACCCTCAGACTGTTCAAACTGCGTTTGAGGAGTGTTTTTGAGGAATCACGCTATTTTAAATAGCGTTATTATTATTTAATACTTTTTGCACTTAGCATAATTTACAATACGGCGGATTTAATGCCATAATCATTTTCTACCAGTCAACCGCAGGAGGTGGAAGAAAGATCTGTAGGCTACACATATTAAGTAATGGCCTTCACTCAGAGAGAAGAAAAAGAAAAACATTTATTATACCAACAAGATACATCACAGAAACAAAATAAGCAGATAAGTAACATAATATGCATAACAACAGAAGGAAAACTAGATACACCACAGACAAAACGAATAAATAAAACAGGACCATAGATGTAGTCTGTGGTGTGTCTAAGTTGCCACAAAAGGCAGCTGACTCAACGTTGTGCTGAGGAAGTGACTCCTCAGCGCTGATTTTCAGTCAGTGCCTACGGTAACCCATAATTGTACTACGGAGTGCGTGCCGTGGTGCAGTTAAAAGAATTAAATCAAATGCAATAACATACAAACAATAAAGTAAAAAAATATCATCATAAAATACATATATTATTAGTTTTAAATTAATACGTATGAAATATAGAGGAACACTATAATAAACTAAAGTGAAGCAATAGGGAGAAGATAGATAGGAGGATACACACCAAAGTAAATATATGCCCGACATTACGCAATGGTGGCCTATGATTTAACTGATGATTTAATAGAAAGAGTGTATGGGCTTAATCACCACGCGTGCCTACCACGGATTGGCGATTTTAAGCGGTGAGGCATGTGAACATCTCAGGTACTCAAGTTTTCTGGATATGTTTTCCTTCGCAACTGTAAAAGACATAATATTTTAACCTTCATGTGATAAAGCAAATAAAACGCGAATTTTATAAAAAATACATAAACCCAAGAAAAAGTCGTAAAATACTTTTTCAGTAGAATCGTCTTTCAGAGGTAACCCTATATACTTCAACCCAAGTTAGGTACGAGCGAAGCCGAGTGGAAATATTAAGTCCGGAGCGTAGCGCTATAATTCTTCGAAAGCAATTATAACAAAGTAGAAACAAAGAATGAGAGATTGAAACTGCCGCCGTAATGCAGTCAAACTCTCCCCCCCCCCTTGCGCCTCCCCGCGGCAAATAGCCGTTTCTGCTCCAACAATTTCTTATTGGTTTTTCAGTGGAAGACAAACTTCACTTTCTCAACTCCGTGGTTTACGACTCGGTAAGTGGTCAAAAAGTGTGAGTAAAAGAAACTACCCACTGCCACCTCAGCCTTGATATATGCGTAAGTTAAATATTTTATTTAAATTTTTTGTCTAGTACACTGGCATTCTGTTTAGCAATAATTTACATTCAATAGTAAACTTAGTTAAAAGACGACACTTGCTGCTGACGCACAGGTTTCCCTAGTTCGAGAGCCAAATGTGGCAAATTGCATTTCTCAATAAAGATATTTGTAACTGTATAGGTAGAGCTGAGATTTTCGCACTTTACATTATAGCAACTCTGCTACGCCTCACCGCTACGACTTGCTACGACGTGACTACAAGATCTTTGCTACGCCCTCGTGCTACGACTTGCCTACGAGCGTGCTACGAGCGCCGATTCTAGACTTGGTGTTAACATTGCGAGTACCACTTTACTTTTCTTCTAATGTTAGCCTTAACTTGAATTTTATTTTGCTTTTGAGTTTTCGACTAGCGATAGGTCTAGCGATGACTGCCTCAATGCTCTTGGGGTTTGATTTGATTATTATTATTTTTAACTTGCGTTGGAGCTGTTCTGGAAATAAATAATTTAATATTATTATTAATATTCTTAAGTTCCTTCATATTCTCCATATGTCAAAACGATTATAAAACTTACGATGAATTATAATTTATCATTAATGGAAGCCTTATAATGTATTTAATTTTGTTTGATAATAGTTGAAATCATTTCTTTCTAAAGAGTGGTAATGATAACTTGTTAAAGCTATCAAATATCTAGTTTGGGACCAGAACAAGTGATTGTGTTGTGTGGTAAGTTATATTTGTATTTTATGTTCACTGGCTATAGATAGCTTGGTATTTAGATATCTATATCCGCCACCTTAGTCCATCACCCTCTCGTTAATAAAGGAACATTATATCACCTAATCCACATTCGCAGATACCCCACAGAAGTTTCGTATCACTAATTTACACTTTGCGCCCCACGTCCAGAGACACTCCACTGAAGTTTCTAACGTGGAACTTGCGTCTAACTTAGATTGCAGTGACATTGCTTTTGTACCATAGAACAGAATATAGAAAGTTATGAAAATTAAAAAAAATCAAACCGTAAAAATGTTTTCTTTTCAGAGCTCTCGGGATCAAAAAAAATTGAAAATAAAGTTAATCTAATAACTTATAAAACTTATTAGATTTCGTTTTTTCATTGAATTCTGAACGTTTTCTTGTGACGGTGACCATGAATAAAAACATTATTTATCGAGATAACTCAAATATTGATAAACGCTTCATACATTATAAGGCGTCAAGTTCAAGTTGTGACGTCATAGTTTGAGCTCGATTTGTATGGCGCATTTTTGTACCACGTGATTATATTGACTTTTTGACAGGTTATATTATGAAAAGTATTAGTCGTAAAAAAATACCACGTTTATTTATATTTTAACATGGCCTCTTCGATTATATTAAAACATTGTAAGTGCAAGTTCTCCATTAGTAATTTGGTTCTCCATTACTCCGCATGAAATATTTACCCGATTTCTAAGTATCATACAGCATTCAGGGCAAAAGCTTCGGTATGAGCTCTCCGGAAATGCTACGGAGCATGTGCGCTCTACGTTAAATTATTAATTACTGCGCAGAGAACGTTTTAAAGTAGGAGCTTAGTGCTAGTGGATTTCTGAGTTAGTTTTAATACTTGGAGTTGCAGAGTTTGGAACCATAAGTGATTACTGTGAGTAAGACGAAAGTAATGGTGTTCCAAAAAGTTGATGAAATGACTGAGTGCAAAATAAGGATTAGAGGTGAAAGGGTGTAACAAGTAAAAGAATTTGTCTATTTGGGGAGCCTCTTTGCGAGGGTTGGAAAGTGTGAAGGTAATTTAGAAAGAAGGAGGATGTAGTGACTAGAATTGAGGAAGGAATGTTGCGTTGTTTTGGGCATGTGTAGAGAATGAAGGAAGAAAGATTGACGAAACAAGTATATTGAGTGAATGTAAGGGACATCATCATCATCATCAGCCACTTGACGTCCACTGCAGGACATAGGCCTCCCTCATGGTTTTCCTGACCATGAAGGGTTTTGCCATAATCGCGGGTTGGCTATCGCAGTATGCGGTTGGAATCTCAGGAAGACGCTGCTGCCCGTCTCCTGGTGATTGATTTCCTTAGTCTCCTTCTACGACACCCACGGAAGGAAATGGAGTGACGCTATTCTTAATCCGGCGCCACACGGAATATTTGGTCGAAGTATGTCCTCACACTAAGGGACATACTTCGACCAAATAGGGGATGTATTAGCAAAGGGTAAGATAAAAAGTCCGGCGTGCGTGTATGCAACGATTAATTAATGTTGAGGAAGCGAAAGTGGTCTGTCAGGATCGTGGCAAGTAATAGTCCGACGTGCGTAGGCAGTTTGTAAAATAAGAGTTGAAGAAATTTTAAGCAAAGTTGCAGATGAAGTATATCAAGGAGACGTTAGCGAGACAAAAAGAGCTGGTCCGAATTGGTGAGGCCTTTGCCCAGCAGTGGGACATAGAGGAGGCTGCGTAAAAAACAAAGCTAAAGTTTTTAGTGTTACACGTCAAACCATTCCCTCATCTCCCAGTTTTCCCATGGTTTCCAAAGCAAGCGCGACGAACAAATAGTGCTGCCTCAGCTGGCCATATTTTCTCGTTTTAAGCCTAGTCGACGCTTCACCGGCGTATGTTTATACCTTTTTTGTACTCTTTTAACCCTAGACACCTAACCTTCTCACATACCCCATAATACCTAACAATTGGTCAATTTGACAACCATTTTTTTTGAAGTGTTAAGTTTTAAATAAAACATTATTGTTTTTGGATACCTTTATTGCACTGAGATTTCAGGCGTATTTTACATAGTTTTTAATAAAATAATTTATGTCTATTTGTCACTCTTATTTATTTTTCTTTCTGTTTAAAACGGCACGCGTTTCTACAGATCAAAACCGACATTCTTATGAAAAATGTAAATTTAAAAAATCAGTTGTCCATTTTAAGAGCAAAGTTAAACTATAGACATTAGAAAAAAAAAACTCATTTCAGTACAAAAAATAATTTTCATGTTTACCACAAATTGCCATGTTGTACGTATTTTTGTACATTTCCAAAAGATAGTACTAGGCTGCCGGAATTCGTTGCCTGTCGCCAAGCTGTGATGAACGCCGAGTTGACAAGAGACACCACAGTTAACGCACGCACCAAAAAGATATATCAATTTTTCTGTCGCGTAATCGTCAAACCGCGAAGGTTAGGTGTCTAGGATTAAGTCCGTGTTGCACTACTTTCTTAAATAGTGCTTAAGTAGCATTTCACTAAAATTCTTCTCACAAAAGTCAATTTAAAAGGCTGTTATATAAATATAGTCTTAAATAGTCTCGTGCCAAGCCTTAAGTACTAGAAAAGTGAAGTGACCACTTAGAGGCCTGAGACATATTTCGATGGTCAGTTAATATCATATATCAGTTAATGTATATATAGATTAACTGACGCCTATACGCAGGGCATCTCCTCCTCTCCTCGCCTACTGACAGCTACTTTTTATCTGTCCCTTCGCTAATATATCCCCTTCTTCTGACGACGTAGGATGTGTCAGTGGTTTTTGAGTCAATCCACATATTGTTCAATCACTCACAAAGTTAAATTCCAAAGCATACCAGTTAGTCCGATTCATCACTACGGCATTTACATGACAAAACAAATTTACTAAAACGACAAACCGGATGGACACGTAGCGAGGATTAGGTGAGAGCACACTAACGCGTTGACTAAGCACTTAAATTTATGCAAACTTTCCTGTGAAGGATGAAACACACCAACGCGGTGGCGGTGGCGGTGGCGGTCCATATTTTAATCTATATAAATACACACATACATAAACTCACGCTTGTATCCCAGAGGGGTAGGCAGAGACAAGATCAGGGACTGAAATTTGCCATGATCCTGACGGATCACTTTCATTAGGCATGTAGGTACGCCGGTTTTGGGTACTTTTTATCTTGCCCTTTGTTAATACATCCCCTGTTTGGTCAAAGTATGTCCGCCTGAGACGTCCCTTACCGGCCCTTCTACCCACGTTTGCTCTATATATTTGTTTCGTCAATATTTATTCCTTCGTCATCTCCACATGTCCAAAACCAACGTATCATTCCTTTCTCAATTCTAGTCACCACATCCTCTTTCAGTCCACAACGTTCTCTAATCAAACTATTGCGTATCTTGTTATTCAAAGTAACACCCGATATACTAATATATAAATACTACTGCAGTAAATGACGAATGTATGGACGGCTACCGCCACCGCGTTGGTGTGTTTCATCCTTAACGTGGTAACCGCGATTAGACCCGTTAAATATATTTTATGGATTCATTGCAACAAGGCGAGTTTATTTTTAACAAAATTAATCCACGTGACAGGGTAAGAAATGAGAATTTTATAGGTTTCACAAACGAATAAAGTTTTTTCATACTCTTCGTATTCCGGTGTGCAAAGGGTTGGTGAAGTGAAAAATGTCGTTCTGACTTTTTGATACAGGGCAAACCCTTAACCCGATCGTCTATTTGAGGCTTAAAGTTTTGCTGATTAAATTATCTGAGAGGGATTTTTCTCAAATTTTTGATAACATTCTTCTTTTGCAAAACATCGAGCGCCGAAATCAAAAATTCATTTCGGCCATAATTCTTTTTTTTTTCACCTTACGGCTCTCGTGAATACGAGTTTTTGAGCCTTTTTGAATATCATATCTTCAGAACTCTTCGAGATATAAGGGGATCTCACTGATTCGTGAAATCGCAGCCTACACTGGACCGAACGAAAAGACATTTCCAATGTCAAATCATTGTACCACGAAAGTTTCAGCTGCAGTCAATAAGCCAGGTAAGCTACGCTACTCTATCTCAAAGTATATCCTAGACACTACGGCGTCTCAAAGGTCACTTCGTCTACCTAGAGGGTGACATTGATATAGTTGGAAAATTTAAGTAAGCAAAACATATTTTTATGTTAAGTTTAAAAAAAATGGTTTCACATTTTTTTTTTACTACAAATTACTTCACTTACATCCGGTTTCTCATTCATTAATAATCTGTTAATCTATTGTTGTTTATTTTGTATGCACTTTGGCCTACTGATTGCTTTTAACAGTAGATGAACCAATTAAGACGTTGGAAGTCACGGAAAAGCACAAACAAAATTGAAACGCAATAAATATTTTACATATGAAATATTAGTATTGCTAACATACTATTAGGTAATGTTAGCAAAATTCACATATATTTTTATGTAGCCTGCAGAGAGAAAGAGAGAGAATACGAGCTATATGTTAAGTTATACAAATATATTTATTTGCCAAAATGAGATTTACAAAAGTAACAAAGAAAATTTTGCTAATATTACTAAAATTCTCCTCCTCGTATTGTCCATAGAGATACCTAGTTATTTCATTTGGTCTGATGGCAGTGGTGAATTTTCTTTCTTTTTTCAATTTATTAACATTCCAGGACGCGCTCTCGATGCTGTAGTGTGCTGTAAACTTACTTTAAATGTTTTATTCACTTGAACATGTTTGTCACTTAGTTACCATATTATGCGGAAACTTATTTTTAGCTTAGCGTAGTTACTCTATCTGTCCATTTATAATGTAAGCTGCAAGTTTCCCAAATAAATAATATTAATAAAATCAAATGTTTTAATAAATTTCAAGACAAAATTTGACAGGGTTTTTTTTCCGATTGTTGATCTGCGATCCCACACTAGGCGAGGCTGTCTCGTGGCGATCTTGGTATTCGACTGCCAAGTGAACATATTTCTTATTTCGCACATCAAGAAGACGAAGATATCCTGGTGTACATACAGCAAAGAATATTCTATCTATCTATGTTTATAGACATCTTCTTCTTCTTTATGTGTCACCTCTTATCGGAGGCTGGCAACCGATTCGGCTATCTTGCTGTTATAACAATTTGTTGCAATCCATAAACCCATGTAAAAAGCCCACAATATTATGGAATCAGTACAAAGCCCGCTCTACTTAGATTCTAATTTACATTTGCATATAAGAAAACAAAGACAAACAATGACACACAAGTCGACATAGCTTTACATGAGGAGCAATCGAAGTTTTACTAAGAGGGAATCGACCTCATTTGATGAACTTGACCCACATTGAACCTACAGCCATCGACCGGGGAACCCGCCCAATCTTACTACAATAGCCAATATTGCGAGCGCTGAAGTGGTCTAAAAACATTACTGGAAATGGATTGAGCTGGATAAAACTGGCTGCCCGTTTCGGAGAAAATATTGGGGTGTATCATGGGTGAAAAAATAAAAATAAAAAACGGCCAAGTGCGAGTCGGACTCGTGCACGAAGGGTTTCGTAGCAGTATTTATACAACATTGGACCCAAAGAAAGAGAAAAAAACGGCAAAATAATCACGTTTGTTGTATGGGGGCCCCCTTAAATATTTATTTTATTCTGTTTTTAGTATTTATTGCTAAAGCGGCAACAGAAATACATCATCTGTCAACTGTCTAACTATCACGGTTCATTAGATACAGCCTGGTGACAGACAACCAGACAGACAGACGGACAGTGGAGTCTTGCTCGTTAAACATATTTATAGTGCATGGGAGGATCGTAGGGATGCTATAGGTGTTTTTTGTGACTTGTCAAAGGCATTTGATTGCGTGGACCACGAGACACTTTTGCTAAAACTAGAGCATTACGGAGTAAAGGGGAAAGGTTTACAACTGATGAGATCTTATCTAAAAGGAAGGGTTCAAAAAGCGGACATAAATCGTATAAAATCCACAGGTTCACAAATAAAAATGGGAGTACCACAGGGATCAATTTTGGGGCCGTTCCTTTTCCTTGTATACGTAAATGATTTGCCGTTTATGGTACAAAACATGTCCGAGATAGTATTATTTGCAGATGACACGTCACTTATTTTTAAAATTAAGAGACAAGAAAATAATCTTGACGATGCAAATGATGCTCTCTCGCGTTTGTTGGATTGGTTCACGGCAAATAATCTGCTTCTAAATTCCAAAAAGACAAAATGTATAAAGTTTACCTTACCAAACGTAAGATTAGTTGAAAACAACATTGTACTCGGTAAAGAAAAACTAGAATTTGTAGAAGATACCGTTTTTCTAGGCATCACAATCGATTCAAAATTGCAATGGGGTCCTCATATTGTAAAACTAGCACACAGGCTTAGTTCTGCAGCATATGCAGTCAAAAGAATTAGAGAGCTCACTGACGTTGCAACTGCTAGGCTTGTTTATTTTAGTTACTTCCATAGTATTATGTCCTACGGCATACTACTGTGGGGTCGGGCAGCAGACATTGAGACGATCTTCATCTTACAGAAGAGAGCCATCCGATTTATTTACAAGTTAGGTAGTAGGGATTCGCTAAGAGATTTCTTCAAAGAAACCAACATCTTAACAGTTGCATGTCAATACATTTATGAAAATATTATGTACGTTAGAAAAAATATCAAAGACTTCGAAAATGTTGGTGGCCACCATAATGTTAATACTAGAAATAAACATAAATTGTCATTTCCACTATTTAGACTTGCAAAAGTTAACACATCCTTTATGGGGCACTGTATAAGGTTCTACAACAAAATTCCTCAAGATATATTAGAGTTACCTCCAACGCGATTTAAAAAATGTGTTAAGCACATTCTGTGCAAAAAGGCTTACTATAACATCAAGGATTATTTAGAAGACAAAGATGTTTGGCATTAAACAGTAGATTAATATTATTTAAAGGACGATTGTGACTAGTGTTCAACACATTCATGACTAATATTTTAAGTTGAAAACTCTGTTAATTAAGTTAAAACGTGTTTTGAAAAGAATAAATGTGGAGTTTCTTTGTTAGCTTCTTTTCCACATAATCCATTAATTGTGAAACTAACAACTTTGACGTTCATTAAGTAAACATTCTGTTTTTACAATGAATAAAAATATTTGAATTGAATTGAATTGAATTGAATTGAATTGAATTGAATTAGTAAAAGGGGGCCTTACCCCTTTGGATACGGTACCCTAAAAAACATGCCAAATGCGCTTCGCACTTGCACACTAAAAGTTCGGTACAACCATGAAAATAATATTATTTTCTAGCTGACCGGGCACACGTTGTTTTGCAATATTAATTTTATTAGCGTACGACCTATTCTCAGACCTTCCAAACACACTTAAAAAATGTATAAAAATCAGTGAAGCCGTTTTGGAGAAGCTCGATAACTAACACTGTAACACGGGTTTTTTACATAATAGATTAAGAAAAGAATTAGCAAAAGAGTAAGATATATAGTACCCGAAACCGGCGTGCGTGCTTGCAACGACTAATAAATGTTAAGGAAGCGAAAGTGATCTATCAGGATCGTGGCAGGTGGCATTCCCTAGTCTCTGCCTACCCCTCTGGGATACAGGCGAGAGATTATGTACGTCTGTAGATTAAGAAAAAAATTCGACAGCCTCATTTCTAGCGGCCATCTATGTAACTTTCACAGCTCCTTGGTGGTTTCTATAGATGACGCTGTTCTCAACGAACCTAATCTATCTTGTTTCGATGTTTGTCATAAATATTTAGTAACTAAATATTTAGTAACTAAATATTAAGGTTGTTGATGCAATAAGGTGTTTAGTCAAACGAATCTACCATTTTACAGAAAAAAATAATCTAACGAGTGTATCTATATATTATTTTATAATGGTAACACTGTCTCTTTTTTGCATCAAATAAAAATACGGACTTTAGAAACATACTTACCCTACGCAAACTGTTAATTCTTTCGCCTTTTGTCTGTTAATTAGACTGATAATACATGTTAGTTTTAAATATCAAATGTTTTACAGCATCCGCCAAATGATCGGTTCGTGTGGCGCCGGATTAAGAATAACGTCACTCCATTACCTTCCGTGGATGTCGTAGAAGGCGACTATGGATTTAAATTACCAGGAGACGGGCAGTAGCGTCTTTCTGAGATTCCAACCAAATACTGCGACCGCCAACCCACCTGCCAATCGTGGCGATTATGGCAAAACCCCTCATGGTTATGTTTGTAGCTTGGAAAACCATGAGGGAGGCCTATGTCCTGCAGTCGGCGTCAAATGGCTGATGAAGATGATGATCGGTTCAAAATGTATTTGAAACTTTATCTGTCCACATAATAGACCATAGACCATACAATACCTAATGCCTAAGATATATACACGCTAAAATTAAAAAATCTGCAGTAAATCTAAGCTTATAAAACCTAAATTACAACTCTCAAATCTGGCATCCAAGCCAGCTACTAAAATCAATACGTTTTGGTTCGCCGAAACAATATATCACAGTAATTACCTAAAACATTCGTCCATCATGTTTTAACGATGGGTCACAAAACCTGCGGGGATCATAAAGCCTCTGCTGAAATAAAAACTATGTAAACGACGCCCATCGGGCCGGCCCTGTCAGCCTAATTGTAACTTTTATGGCGGGACAACGAATTACTAGCAATTTACCTACAGCAGTAGAATGATACAATATTGCTCCGGGTGCTTTGGATAACAGTGACAACCCGTTTTTATAATATTTTGTGTATGATATTTAATAAAAGAGAACACTTTATTGTACACACAAAACAAAATTATTTTATATTATACAGATATACAAACGGCGACTTTGAACTAATATACTTTATTTGTATCTTTCATCTTTGTCTACTGCCCGACGTTAGTCTTTGTCCGTAGGTGTAGCCCTTTATGATTGACTTTTAATAAATGGTTTTTGTTTTGAAGTTGTAACTTCTATTTCTTCATTGCTGTGTCACCGGTAGAGTCTGTTTTGACCCATTTTTTGGCAAAGGAATTACACCGCACAGAAATATTTTCAAGCCCGACCGAGGGACGGTGAAGTCCAGATTTCGGGAAGCTTTTAGGATGCCGCAATGGACGGGTCAAGGATCTGTCAGAAATGGCATGAAAACTAACTCGTATTTTTGGTTCCGTGAAAAAATTGTACAGTATTTTTTTTGTCTGCCTATACAAGTATGATCTACTGCAACTCATTCTGCAACACAATGTCCAGTGACGAAGGAGACCTGGCCGCAGAAAACCATCGCGGCTCCAAAATCTTGCAAAGTGGTTGAACAAGAGAAGTAATACTCTTTAGACCCGCAACATAACGGTACGAAGTGGCCACAATGATAGCCGACCTCCGATAAGAGATGGAACCAAAAGAAGAAGATGCAAGGTTATCTCAAAAATACACGATTCCTAAAACAAGTCCATTAGAATGTGTAACTTACAACAACTTTTGTTCTACACGGGGTTTTGTTTCATTATCTAATTGGTCCATATATTTTACGTTTTCTTAAGAAATTTCTGTTTTATAGAGGCAAAAGTGTTTTAAAGATAATGCTTAAAGCCATATATGTTTAACGAAATGAGTATTTTCCTATGTAGCACAATCATATACCGGAGTCTTCAACGTTGGAAGAGCGGGTAAAGCGCGAATGTAATAAAATTATGTAAACCTGACGTTTCGATCTAATATCAGTTCAGATTTATGAAACTTGTATTTACAAACAAGATTTTCATCTTATGTAAACGCTAAAAATGTAAAATATTTGATAGGTAAGCACCAATCAGTGGCATGCGGATAGCTGAAAATCAGCGCCCTCGGGAGACCGCTCCAGATTGCATTCAGCTGAGCTATGTCCATTTTCGGGTTTAGCAAATTAATTTATGCAAAAATTTTTCTTCTGTAATTTTAAAAACAAATTTAATATTTTTTGTGTAATTAATTGTGTTAAATATATTTATGTTAAATAGGTTTTTATAATTGTGTACCCGAAATAAATAAGTTCTTTATCTTTACACTCATAGAACAAAGCTTGTTCTGAAACTCAAACTCGAGTTCGTGTTTCGGGAATGGGCATTATCCTAAATATAGGAAATAGTTACAAATGATACTTCATTTTAAAGGTATGAGGCCATGAATATAATTCTGCAATTATAAATCAATAATATTCACCGATATCTTGCATTTTTGTGAATAAATGTGTGACAAATTCGACCTTCTAACGTTCCTTTCACAAGTACCTTTAATATTTTTCAATGAAAAACGCCAAGATATTGACATCTCAGTATTCCGTGAAAAAAGCAAATTTAATATTGCTTTTACGTTTGCACATTTTAGTTTTGTTTATTTAAAGAGTTCTTGAATCGAGCCATAGTATCACTAGAAACCTGAGCTAGAAACTGACACCTCAGTTGATGACGCACATCCGTCCATGACGAACTTCCGGTTTCGTAGACTCTGGTTATTTGTTTCGCTTTATAAATTAATTAAACCAGGCCAAATCGAAATATTCAGTCCAGGCTCACAAAATTACGTATTTTCTCGAAAAAAATATGAAAAAAGAACTTATTTTTTTAGGACAATGCCCATTGCGCATTTTTGAGGCAACCTTGTGTACCTAATTCAGGGCACAAACCTCAGAACACAAAAAGAAGGCACAAACCGTCTTCCCAAGAGAGAGAGAGAGATAGATAAAATAAGACTTACTCACCGCGGATTGGCTATTTCAAATACTGAGGTATGTGCAGTGTGCACTCCTCGGACCCTTTCCTCACGATATTTTACTTCACAGTTAGCGTGTAGAATACTGCCGTAAATTCAAAAATATTATATGTAGCATAGGAAAAGTTATTGTTACATGCTGGGATTCGAACCCGGGGCCTCTATCTAATGGCTCTATGTTAATGTGCCAACAACAGCCTGGAGGTAGCACGAGAGCAACATTATTGTGTCTAATTATATTTTGATAACAATTTTATATTTCTTTGTGAAGGTAAAAAACTAGTTTACGGGACCATTACCGTGTATTCCAGTTTAGAGTGGTCTGTCCAAGCAATTTCCCGATCCTCTATAATCCAAACTCGATTAGAGCGAAATATTACTGAGAACTTAGGGCAAAATGTATAAAATAATAAAATAGCTTCGCTATTTCGTCGTAATATTTTAGTCAGTAATAGTGACCCATTCGTCGTGTTCACAGGTTTTTATTGTTAGCCTCCGGTTTCCCGTACACTTACAATCTGTTCATTTAGTGTTAACAGCTGTGAGTGGTTTTCTGTAGGGTATTTTTTGCCCAACGGACAGCTGTAACACTAGATTAACATATTGTTAGACTACGAGAAACTGTGGGTAAGTCAGCCACAACGTAACAGCGTAGATATGAATCTGGTGGTCAATAAAACGATGTAGGTAGCTTTAACGCAGGGTTTTACTTGTTTTATTGTTTATTGGAAAACCAACAACTTATACGAGAAGCACATTTACAAAATTGAGACGAAGATGAAAAAGTCAAAGCCAATAACAGGTTTTCACTGATAATCAGAACTAAGCATCATCATCATCATCAGTCATTTGACGCCCACTGCAGGACATAGGCATCCCTCATGGTTTTCTAACCGTGAAGGGTTTTGCCATAATCGCCACGCTTGGCAGGCGGGTTGGCGATCGCAGTATGCGGTTGGAATCTCAGGAAGACACTGCTGCCCGTTTCCTGGTAATTTATTTCCTTAGTCGCCTTCTAAGAAAACCACTAAGCATATTACTAAGCATATTCATACAATTATATATTAATATATATATAAGTGCATTTTTTAATTTAGTAGTACCTAACACCTTTATATAGAAAGAGGCTACCTACATTAGCATTAATTTTATATCTGATCATTCAGTTAACTGCGGCCAAAACCCAGCCTAAGCTAGGGCGTTATACACACATTTGCGCGCATATGTGATGATTCGACTTAGACGTCCTCACAAGTTACAGTTATTATTGGCGTGTGTTTGTTAGCGCGAGCCAAAACAGTATAAGGGCTGCAAGCCCGAGTGCATCTCTTAAAGAAAAACACACAAATGCTCGCCTAGAGCTTTTAGAGTGAGAGAGATAGATGCTAATGACATCGGCAATAGGTAGGTACTCATTCAATGTGACGAAGTTATAATACAATGGTATACCACAGATATCTTAATGCTCTGAGGAGTATACTATCGTTACTGTTTAGCGTCATTACAAGTATTCGATGATTTAAAGTTAAGAGAAACCTGCATAGTACCACAACCGCAGGAGGAGTAGATAACCTACTTTTAAAAGTTCATGATGTCGACTGAAGATTCTCCGAAACAGCTGACCGACGCAGCTTGAGTATGGAGCATTCTACGAGCTTCAGTACAACTTAAGGGGGAACTTACCTTATTAAAAACAACAACCAAAACCTAACCTTATAAACAACTAAAAATGAAATCTCAACATCCTGTAGAACGCCTCAACTTGCTTTTCTACCAGACTACGCAGGTTTTCCATACATAAGTATAAGTAACAACTCTCAAAGTTTGCCCGAGTGAAGTTAGCGGCACGATAATTGGCGATATTCACGCCGTACGAATTTACAGTGATGAAAGTTTAAATAATATTAATCAGCTTATCGTCCCGCGGACGTCCCGAAGTGAATATTATGAAAAAAAAAACTGACAACTCACCCATCAATGTGTCACTCTGCCAACACAGGACCGGAACGAAAGATGCCGAAAAACGAAAAGAAAAAAATCCAAGCGAAACGTTCACATTAGAGAAAAAAAAATCAAAACTCCCTACTTTTTGAAATGCGAATTTTACGTTTTTTTCGTAACGCGCGGCGGCGCGGCGGGCGCGCGCCCGACCGCTGTGGGACTGAGCTGGAGGCTCGCAGCGCGCGGCACGTCGCGCGGCGCAAAGCGTAGGCGGCAGTCTGGGCGGAGGCTGACCCGCCCCCGGCGCCTCGGCCCCCGCGCGGCGCTCCAGCCTTTCCCGAACGCTTGCCCTAGGACCCTTGCTAAGCCCGGCGGGGCCTCGTCTTCGATTAACCGCCTAAGCTACACCAATGTGCAGATCTGAGTTAGAACTCTGAATGCCGGAAAACCTCCCCAAAACTTGTGGGGATCTGTCTTCGATTAACTGTCTAAGCTACACCGAAGCGAAGACTAGAGTTATAACTTTGAATACCCAAGAAACCTCGCTAAACTTAGCTCGGGAACGTTTTAAATTAACTGGCAAAGATGTACCGTCTAGAGTCTAAAATGTATGTCTGAACTCTAAGTACAATCGTCATCTCAATTTGTTTAGACTAGGATTAAAACACTATGTTCAAACTACTGATTTAGGTGAAAGACTAACGTAAGCCGTTTAAAACAATGTGTCGTACTTACAAAAGTTTGGGATTCGGATGACTGGCAACAAAAACGAACTCATAGCCGGCTCGTGGTCGTCTTTGATTTGGCCAAACACAGGCTAGACTAGTATTGTAACGTAATAGCATTTTGTAAAGACCTCAAAACATCCAGATGAGAAAAAAACTCATAGCAGGCTGGAGACGCTTTTTGATGAACTGCCTGGGCTACCTAGCCTTGACCAGTTTGTAAAGACTAGCACAATTAGATGAAATACACGATTCTTTAAAACACCGATGAAAATAGTCTGTGGTGAAGATTTTACAAGGAAAAGTCGTAACCGCAGATTAAATAAACTGTCTCTTAGTGCTTTAGAGTAATCGTGCTTTTATAAATAATTCCGTAGGGTTAGAACTTCGAACATCTATCCGAAAAACCACGGTAAACACTATGAAGGACCGTCTTCGATGAACTGCTTAAGCTATATAGGCAACACTGAAATTACTGCATAAAACAGTTTCCAAAGACCAGAATTAGGTCTACGTTTTGCTGTTAGAAAGGAAGGCGTTACGTGAACTGCAATGACTATAGACGTAAGCTACGCGGATGATAAATGACAGGTCTATATTGTGCTGCTAGGTAGGGTTTTAATAGTGATTGTTATGTAGTTAGTTACTGTCTTCGATATTAAATCGTTGTTTCAGCAGTAAATTGGCGATCGGAATCGCAGTAGTTATGGAAGTAAAACAATGGCGGCTCGATACAATAGAGAAGGTAAACTTATCCGATAACTTTTGCCTCTCGCCGAGTATTTGTTTCCCGTTAGCGGGTACAGATTAATTACGTAGGCCAATTTGGTTGTCATAACAATGGTTGCTATGATAAAATTCGGTAGTTTTATTCATAAATCGTAATTTGTTAAGGCTGTTGTCACTTCTGACATCCGTTTCGATCGCACATTGTAATTTTTTTGATGATAGTACAAAAAATTGTTCAATTATATTGATTTCTTTGCTGAGCTTTGATGTTTGATTTTAATGAAAACTGACATTAAAATTATAAATTTTAGCAGCACATTTTGTTAATCAAAACTAAGTGTAGGTATGCTAAAAACATAAACATAAAACTAAAAAAAATCATAAAAACAAGTTGTTATAAAACACAAACTCTAATTTAGGCATTTTGGGAATTTCACATTTCATAACACAGTTTAATAGCAGCCAAAAGCCTTGCTAGAAAAAGAATATAGTTTTTGTTTAAAACACCTCTTTTGCCACCGACAAAACGGGACTCTCGGGGAGAACTTAATAGGTACTGATTTATGAGTTACAAATTATGAATTATGTCAACGTGATTCAAACGGATACACCCTTCCGCCACACCTTCATAAAGTGATTAAAAACGCCATTTCAGTGAACTGTCTGAAAAACTTCACTGAAAAACGATCCGAACTGTTTTTTGCATGCCTTTCAACCCTTTCGGTACAAATGCGAGATTAGCATTCGTTGTAAAACCATCTGACACGGGAATGTATGCAGGGTGAACACTTGACCCAGGTGGCTACTTCCACATGTTGGTTTAGATAGAATACATAGAATATTCCTTATTATACACAGAAATTATATTAACTGAAATTAAATAAATCCAAATGAAGGTAAATAGATAAAAAGATTTTTATTGGATTTGTGGATTTTGTTCTTTTATTTACCACATCTTGGTTTGCGTGACTTACTCAATTTAATATCTTATGTTCCCTGATAGCCATAGGGCACCCACAATACTCTGGTATCTTGTTTTGTTTTAGGCTGCACTCTGCTATCAAATAATACATGATATTATGATATAAAAAAAATGTTACCAAGAGCTTACCAATAAATGACATAAGCAGTATGGCAATGGAGAACTTGCACATACACCAAGTTAAAAGATTTTGTTGGTTACGGTTTTTCTCCACAACTAATACTTTTTATGAAAAATATGTCAAAAAATAATTCTACAAAAACTAAAAATAATACAAAAGCTCGCCATAGAAATCAGGCTCAAACTATGACGCAACAACTACCTCGTTCCGTCTTCTAATGTGTAAAGCGTTCATGAATATTTGAGTCATCTTCTAAAGTAATGTTTTATGAGTCTACACCCTTAGACTTTTCACATTAACATCCTCAGTCCTGACCATGAAAATAACAATGGTTTTCAATTGTTATTTTCAAGTTCAGGTTAAGGACATTAATTCAACAATAAATAATTTAACCTTCTTTTGTAGATAACAATTGTCTTTGTGTTGGTTTTTGTGTGTATCAACAAGAATATTCTTATTTTATCATAGTTAAAACCTAAACTTCAAAAAAAAGTTTATATACTTATTTTTTAATTTTTTGTGATTTCTTTTGTCTTCTATGACATAAAAGCAATGGTACTTCAATTTAAGTTTGACGCAAGTGAAACTGTTGACTTTTAATGTATGTCTTCAATAAATAAATATACGTATGTTCTTACCTCCCCAGTCTCTGGATACATCCCTGGCGCATCCCCTGCGCATCCCCTGCCGCTATCTCTCGCGCCTCAGTAATGGTTTGACTCAAAAACGACCGAGTCAATTAGTGTAGATACGGATATTTTTTATAAAAAAACACCTTCGAATGAATATTCAGTACACACTGATTGACAATGGTTTGCATTGAACGGCGTAGAGGCTTGTATCACCGCGTTTCTGCTGATGTCTGGTTGTTTGCGCCTGCCAAAAAATATGCAACCTCCTTGGTAGTTCGAAACTTATTATTAAATGGTCTTTTATTTCTTCTTGTAAAAATATTGGCGCAAGCAACACGCTTTATTATTACAACCATTTGTTTTAATAAAAAGTCGTCGTATTTTTTCTACGAGGATTTACGAAAGAGATAAATCTCTTCTCTGGTAATATAATAAATACCAACAATAAGTTCTGGATAATACCTTAGACTATCTTTTTATATTTTATTTATTTTTGGCGGTTTAGTTGTTGAGAACTTAGAGAAATAAGACTTGCTTAGAAGTGGAACTGTATAAAAATCCTTTTTCGCTCTGGTATTTCTTTTTATTAATTTATGTTGTTTTTTTATGTATTCATCCCACTGCAGGGCACAAGCCCTCTCTCAAAGAAAGAGCATGGGCTTTGTCACCACGCTTGCCCACCGTGAACCACCCCAAGGTATGAAAAAGCGCGTGCAAAGTATAATTTCGTCCATCTCAATTTCTCCTTCGGTGATCTTTCCAGTACAGGGTTGCCTGGAAGAAATTTCTATTAGCAATAAGGCCGCCAATAGTACATCTTCTTTTGCAATAGGGCTTGCCGCTCTCGAATTGGACTTTTTGGTCATTCTAAAAAGTGTCAGGCACTGCCGTAACGAACGAAAAGGCCTGTTATGATGAGTATCTCTTCTTTGGTGAATGTTAACTCTGTAATTGTTTTCATGTGTGTTCAATAAATTTGACAAATACATCTTGACTTAA
Source organism: Yponomeuta evonymella (assembly GCA_963969515.1). NCBI lineage: Eukaryota > Metazoa > Arthropoda > Insecta > Lepidoptera > Yponomeutidae > Yponomeuta > Yponomeuta evonymella. Next base: position 22,411,195 of record OZ018343.1, on the reverse strand, counting down.
ATAGTCTAGAAACATTTTATTTGGCTCTATGGCAGTTGAAGACAAAAAAGCGTATTTTTTCACTCACGGGCGGCAGAAGCAGAAAAAAAACATTTTTGCTTTACTAGGTCTAGATAAAATAAAAGTCTAGGCGATTAAAAACCATTACAGAATGTTAGTAAAAATAATAATAAAATAAAAAAAAACAATTCTTTATTTTCATTAATAGAACTTAACAACTTAACTTAATTTTAGAGTCCCGGGTCGTATATGATTTCATCGGACATTATAAATAGTACTCCGACAGAACGAGTACGTTGTCTGACTGCCGCCGGTATAGATATAGATCCGTCTGCGGTTGCAACACTAGAAGTAACCTACTGTGCTGCCACGGTCGCAGCGTGGAAGGAACAAAGGCGAAGCATGGATCACAGTGAACGGCTATTTTTAACTAACTTAAAAAAAGAGGTTCTCAATTCTTCCGTATATTTTTTATGCAGGTTCACTGAATTGTTCAGCTGTAATTATCTCATTCATTCTTTCCTTTTAGAAAGGGTGTGATGACTTGGGGTATTAGGGTGCAATGAGAACAATGAAATTAACCCGAGCTATCACAATTTATTCCGTGTGGCGTCGAATTAAGAATAGCGTCACTCCATTTCCTTCCGTGGATGTCGTAGAAGGCGACTAAGGAAATACATTACCAGGAGACGGGCAGCAGCGTCTTCCTGAGACTCCAACCGCTTACTGCGATCGCCAACCCACCTGCCAAGCGTGGCGATTATGGCAAAACCCTTCTTAGTTATGAAAACCACGGAGGAGGCCTGTGTCCTGCAGTGGGCGTCAAATGGCTGATGATGATGATGATCAAAATTTATTGTAAAGGCTAAAAACTGTAAAATGCTAAGATAACATTGCCGGATTCCAAAATCTACCTGACAAAGTTGTTAACAAACCTTCAAGTTGGTCAAACATAAAATAAGACAAGGACTATTAATGAGATGAGAAGGTCAACAAACTTTTCTTTTTAGTGCATGTACGAGCAGAGGAGAGCGTGTGCCACTCAACTCTGTCGCACAGCAGATGTTGTAGATTGTAGGGCGGTGGTGGATGAAGAAAGTAAATGTTGATGTTTCAAGTCTTCATGGTGTTTATTAGATACTGTGCACAGTTACATTTTGGAAGACGTATGTTGTTAATGAGAGGCAAAAGCCAACTCTCTGGCGCAGGCAACAAGACCCGTGAGTTAGAATGTGCGCGGTGCACAGTCAGCAACACGGCGACCTAGAAAGGTGTACGATGCCCGTACAGTGCGTGTTTTTTGTGAAGTAGGTTTTGTCAAAAAAGTAGTTTTTTATATTGGACGATTACCATAACTGAAGAAATTAAGCTACTAGTCCTGTGACAACGTGCCGTTGAGGTTTGTGAGACCGATTTTTATTTTCTTCACCAAACCATAGTGTATCGTTGGATAGGTCGTTTAAAAATATTGTGGGTGTACGAAGACCATTTTTAGGCTAACATACCTGAAAAAGAAAAGCGGAACTCTTATAGGATCAATTTTTTGTCCGTCCTTCCATCTCTGGGAACGCTATTCGCGACTATTTCGCTTCATCAGCATCCATTAGTCTCTGCGGGCACGCTCAACAGTTATTTTCATCGGAAAATCTGTATATATGTAAATAAATATTAAATTAAATTGATAAGTTCATGTAATGTCTGTGTGTATTATTAATTCTGTACCTACACAAAATGTTTAATACTAGTTTTAGTCGTATCTATGCGCGGTCTTTGCCCTCGCGCGTCGTGTGCTACGCCCACGCTTGGAACTCTTACTACGGCGTAGTACTACGGTACTCATCCAGATTAGATCCACTAGTGAGCTTCCCTTCCATACTGTCAGTACGGCAAGCAGAGAACCAGTATCGTGGATCCGGATGGTTGTTGATGCGGCTATGTCTTCCACGTTTTCCTGGATAAAGCTATTGATTAAAGGCTTTTGGGGGAAGCTTTCGCTACCTAATGTGTGGTTGGTACCAATTAAGGAGGAATGGAGAACTTACCAATTGTAGGATAAGATTGGAGTGACGTCTTACACAAAGGACATAGAAAATATCACAAAAATTAAAACATAAAGTATTTTCTATTCTCACGCTTAGAAGCCTTAGTGCAGTACATTCAACGTGATATTGATCAGCTAACGTAATTGCTGAAGTTTCTCTTGAGTGATACCGAGTGAATCTAAATCTCCTATCAAATTAATATTTTGTATTTTGCTCAAATGTCAACAAAATAGAACTAAGTAATAAGTCCTCCGACCGCCCGACAGACCTTTCAAAGTAAAACAAACTTAAAAGCAATTTAATCCGATGAGATTTTCAACTAGCAATGTTGATGTTAGTTTAGTCTCAAGTTCAGGCTTGTTAATAGTAACAAATAAACAAATAAAAATGAGCTTGGGCCTGCGTAGCCATACCATAACCATGCACAAACATTCCTAGGTATGTTTACTATAGAACAGTAATTTTTTTTAAGTTAATTTAAGTGTGTGTAAGTATGTCTTTGTGGCGTTAAATAAATGGGTTCATTTTTCTTTCAAATTATTTAAGTCACTCGCCAAGACTTTATGCGTTTTGGATATTACCAGTGAGCTCCCAAAGTGCTAGCTGCTTTTACATTAGCATGTTTTTAGGGTTCCATAGCGCAAAAAGGAAAAACGGAACCTTACAGGATCATTTTGTTGTCTTTTATTACCGTTTATCTCCAAGTAAAGCTATTAATAATACTTGTTACTGTAATTAGTCGTAAATTTTGATACTTAGCTTGACACTGAGTTAATAACTTAAGTTTAATTTTCATATGAATGCCAAATGTTTTGAAGTGTAAACATTATTTTATTTTATTTTATTTTATAATTAATTAGCAAGCCTGTACTTCGTTTCGTTCAGCTTCGGTCTAGTTGACGAGCATACAACTTGATGGATTTTATTGCTTCCCGTACTTATGATGATAATTTTTATGAACGTTTTGTTTATATATATACCAAAGATAAATTACATTTAATATATATGTATGTATGTTAGAGTATATTGTGTTAACATTATATTAGTAATTATACATTTTAATAAGTTTTTAATAATAAATTTTAATAAATATCACCATTTCAGTATTTGAACACCTTTATAACTTAGAACACATATTTTCAAGGTAAATCTCTAGAGTTTTCGCGGCGGCGTGTACCGCATAACTCACCGAGTGACATTTCAATTATTCTATTTAATTTTCCTTGTCCACGGATTACGTGCAAAGAAATTAGGGACTATTTGTCAACTTGGCGGCATTTTATCACGCAAAATGCGAAGGTACAGAGGAGTTGCCCACTTAAATATTCGGTGACCAAGGAGTTTTCATCTAAAAGTTGTAGCTTTCTATTATGCCCACTGCCCAGTATAATAAACTGTTTAAACACGCCCCAAAGCGGTGGTAGCCGATCGGTTGATCGCCGGCCTCACATTCGCGAGTTCGTGGGGTTCAATTCCCGGCATGTACTAATGACTTTGTTTTCTAAGTTACGTGCATTTGTTACGTGCATTTTGGAATTGCTACCATAACTTAGGTAGCAATTCCACTCGCTAACGGCGAAAGAAAACATTATGAGGAAACCAGAGTGTCTGTGGTGTACACATACCTCAGCACTTGAAATTGCCAATCCGCGGTGGGCACACGTGGTGATTATAATAATAATAACTTCCACACGATACAATCACTTGACCTGGTCCCAAACTAGGACACCCTGTGCTATGGTAACTAGGCAAGGACGTCACAAACATGAAAATACACCCAGACTGAGGCCATTTGTACAAATGTACGGCGGCTTCCAGTGGGAATCGAACCCATGACCTCTGTCTTGACCAACGAGGCAGTCGCCTGACCAACGAGGCAGTCCATACTCTCGCTCAGAGAAAGCCTGTGCCCAGCTATGGAACGTATATAGGGTGAATAAAAAATAAAAATAAATACTTCACATTTCAAGACACATCCTTACTTTCAGAAAGACAGAAAAAGTATAGGCCCAATCATCACGCGTCGCGGATTAGCGATTTTGAACGTCGAGGTATGTCAGATAACCAGGTTTCCTCACTTTTCTTGATATTGCAACTTTATATTCGCAAATATATTTTAACATACAGTCAGCCAGTACATTGTGACGCACTGAACAGCACAACAACCTTTTCATTTTATGAGAAGGCTATACACGATCCACTGCAAGGCAGAGGCCTTGAAAAGAAGTATTAACGCGCCACCGTAAATTAGCAATTTAAGCGTAGAAGTATGTGAACACACACTCATATTTAAGCGTGGAGGTATGTGAATACACACTTGTATTTAAGCGTGGAAGTATGTGAACACACACTCGTATATAAGCGTGGAAGTATGTGAATACACACTCGTATTTAAGCGTGGAAGTATGTGAATACACACTCGTATTTAAGCGTGGAGGTATGTGAATACACACTCGTATTTAAGCGTGGAAGTATGTGAATACACACTCGTATTTAAGCGTGGAAGTATGTGAATACACACTCGTATTTTCTCACAATGTTATCCTTCACTAAAGGCTGACTATAAAGTATCGAGATATTCAAGAGACTGTTCAACCGTTTATAATGAAAAACATTCAATAACGAAATTCCATAACAATCGGCTTTTGAAAATATGCAGACTCTAATAATTCAAAGTTTATTTTGGTCTTTCGAGCCTTCTGCCACAAAGTTGAGATGCATAAAAAGTCCATTAAATGGACTTTGCAAAGACTTTTTTCTTACATAATTTACTGGATAGTATTGGCCAGCGGTGGTAGCGGAGCATTAGAACGCCGGCTTCTCATTCCCCGAGGTCGGGGGTTCGAATCCCGGCATGTACCAATGACTTTATTTTCTAAGTTACGTACATTTGTGAAGTTATAGTAGTAATACCCAATCGCTAACCGTGAAGGAAAACATCCTGAGGAAACCTGAGTGTCTGAGGTGTTCACACACCACGCTTGAAATTCCCAACCTGCGGTGGACACGCGTGGTAATTAATGCCGCACTCTCTCTATCTGAGAGAGGGCCTGTGCTTGCAGAGGGCCGTATATAGGGTACACAACAATTTTTTTTTATATTTTGTTTTTTTTACATTTTATATACTCTCTGACACAATCTTAATTGTCAAAATCTGATCAATGGTTAACGAGTCATGAGGGTAAATACATATCAAACAAACACATTACCCTCCACCACAGTCGGGTGACTATAATCCACTGATCTAAAGCCGGGTTTTGACTATCTTAGTTCGCTCGGACCGTATGCCTACTGTGTTTTAGTTAATTATAACGACGGTCAGTGCACTCGGATCGGACCGAGAGCGTCATCATACTCAACTAAAACTCGTACACTCGTACACTCGTACACGGTCCGAGCGTACTAAGACCGTCAAAACCCGGCTTAACTGAACGGATCCTAACTGCCCTATGAAGTGCTCCCGAGTCGATCAAATTTTAGTGAAGGACAGAATACATCGATATCTAGTTGAGTTCACTATTTTTTCCTTTTTTCAACCACAATTTAAGCATCTCCCAAGCACTCCAGGTTTTGGTGAGTGATTCTCGAGAATACTATCCCCAACAAAAAAGTGAGAATAGTAATGAATGTTCCCTGAAACCGCGCATCCTTTTTTTCATCATCATCACCAATCCACTGCTGCCCAGGCCTTTTCCCCAAATGCCATCTCACACGGTCCCTTGCCATCCGCATCTATGGACCTTCCATCCATGGCTTCTTAGCAGCATCAAAATCAGGCCTTCAGCCCTTCCAATTCTGTGCGCGGCCTCCCGCGAGGTATTTTTAATTAAGTCGCTAAGGGAATGCTCACAGATGTACTTAAGGGCCCGGTCCTTAAAGTCAGTTCTGTCCCGCAACCGCCTCGGTGGCTTTAATAAAGGTTCCGACACCGTCGCTGCGGCGGTGGGACAACTTATAAATAATTCCACTAAACCATTATTGCACGAACACAGACCCACTTCTCGTTTGAAAAAATATGATACGCTGCAATATTTATTTGTTCAATCATTAGTATTTATAAAATTACTTAATATCTATGACTTTACACGGATTTACACTTTATATAGACATTTTACACGGATAAATACAAACAATTTCTAATAATATACTTGAGTATATAAAAATACAATTTATTCTAATATTTCCAACGTGGCATTACATTTTTTAATCAGGTCTGATAACAATTTGACCACCTCACCTCAGCTCTCCTGGCGCTGCACGCCGCTCCCACCGGGTACCGGCAGAATATCAGCGCTGAAGTTCTTCTTGAACTTTCAGCACACGCTGAGTCGGAGCCCTTTGACATTTCGTATCACATTACGTGATATTTCTTTATTTTATTTACTTGAATATTGCAACATAACAGTAATCTCACCAAAGCGTTAAAATATTGTAACTGAGTACTACCTATCAAACATCTTCTAGCATTCTCTTACATACCTTCATCACACTTCCAATCCCAATGCTTGAATTTATCTATCGGATGTGATAAGATCAGTGACCTTTATTTATTGCTCTGGACCATCATAACTGGCTTGGGATTGGCGGTCCTTAGGGTTGAAAATTTGCAACCCTAAATTGAATTACAGTAATAGCGCATCGGTATAACCCGTGCCCCAGAGATATCAGAAATGTTTTATAATGTAGAGAATTTACATTCTATTTACAATGTTAGCCGCCGCCTTCGGGTCCTATTTGTAGTGGAGCAAAAGGCAGCGGGAGAAAAACTCCACTCTGACCATCTTTCCTCAAACACAAAATTGGAGAAGTTCACCTTGCTCGGCGCCTGTTACGTACAATGACCCAATGACTCACGCCTAATCATCTTAAGCCTATATGATAAGATGCCATGACTGCCGTCAATAACTTTGAATGCCAAAAAAACACGCGCGAGGTCGTGGGTACGAATCCTAGCATTACGAGTGACTTTGTTTTCTGACGTTCGGTTTCTCGTACACTAACAATATGTTAACCTACTGATATTAAAGCTGTCGGCAGGCAAAAGTGCGTACAAAAAAAACCACTTGCAGCTATTTAGTAGATTAACAGAGTTTTGGCGTACAGTACTCAGGGGTTCTAACCCCAATATACCACTACCACTCGCTAAATGTAAAGGAAAACATCGTGAGGAAATCAGAAAATCGGTCACGTTCACCTTGCTCGGCGCTTGCTACATACAATGACCCCAAATACAAGGCTAAGAGAGGAAATCTCACGCCTAACTAATCCTAAATTGATCTCATACTGATAGCGTGTTGGAAAGTGTTACCGACGGTCGGCTCACGGCTCACGGCCCATAAAGGGGTTAAATTCCGTCCGGTTCACTAGTGTCACTATTGGAAAAAAAATCGTACCTTTTTTACAGATTTTTGCAGAAGAAATCTCTTGTTTCTAAGTTATGTACATTTGTGAAGTTATAGTAGCAATACCACTCGCTAACGGTGAAGGAAAACATCGTGAGGAAACCTGGGTGTCTGAGTTATTTACATACCTCAGCGCTTGAAATCGCCAATCCGCGGTGGGGCCGCGTGGTGATTAAGCTCATACTATCTCTCTAAGAGAAGGCCTGTACCCTACTGTGGGACTTATATAGGTTGCTTATAATAATCTCTCGATTGTGTTAATAGTGATTTTTTTAGGATCCACAGCCTAAGGAAACGGGATCCTATTACTATTCACTGTCTGTCTGTCCGTCTGTCTATCTGTCTATCTGTCTGTCAACAGGCTGTATCTCATGAACCGTGATAGCTAGGCTGTGGAAACAAATGTATTACTATTGCCACTATAACAACAAATACTAAAAACAGAATAAAATAAATATTTCAGGGGGCTCTCATGCAACAAACTTATTTTTTTGCCGTTTTTTACTCGATATTAATAACGGCAGGTAGACTGAAATATTCACAGAATATTTAGTTCTGTATTCGCTTTATAAAATAAAAAATATCCCATACAACAAACGTGATTTTTTGCGGTTTTTTCTCGATCTTTGTGTCTAATGTTGTACAGATAATGGTATGGAACCCTTCGTGCGCGAGTACGACTCGCAGTTGGCCGATTTTTTTTTTTTCATTGTTGGTGCTAGTCGGCCCACTAGATCCCCTTAAGTCCACAAAATATACTTTGGCGTTTACGTGGCCTGTAACTACTTAGTCTGTCTCTCACGGGCTGGCGATTTTTCACAGAACTGCTCGGGAAGGCGTGTTGCCGGTAGAAGCATCCGATGCGACACATAGTGTGCATAGTGTACCTTTACAACGACATTATCTACCGAGCGTCTAGACATTCTAGACAAGACGTTGGCCAAAGATACAACTGACATTTTAGCAGATTTTGCTTATTTAGCAACTTTAATGCACATATTCTTAAGTAGGAAATTAAAGAAAACTGTTGCAGTAAAATTCCATACAAACGTTAAGTCCGGGTCAGGAACTTATCCTACATCACCTATCATCACGATACTTGATAGATTACAGAAAAAAATTATTTGAGTCTTGCGACCATTTTGTAACTAAAATTTTTAAACACTTGCGACGTTCGTACATATAATTTACCTAATAAAATTCACCTGTTAAACAAATAACCATATTGTGAATATTTTGATAAGTCTCAAATCGTTCAACTGTATGTAAATCTCATTAGAATATCGTGCAGAGAGTTGAATTTACTGTATTTTCATACTATAATTTTACTGAAAGTTTCAAGAGATTCATTACCTAAGAAAATAATCCTTATCTGTTACACAATTCGGGGCATAAATCAATAACCATAAGAATTTTAAATACTGTGAGCAGAGTTGTAGATTTATCACTCAAATTATCTAAAAAAATCTCATGTAAACACCCAAAACGAACCTTCTAAAAGGTAAAAGAACCGCTGGTTCTGATACATTGAGGCGTCGCTGATGCGATAATGTGACTTTTTGCGCGAAGGGTCGCCGCTGGGATATAAAATGTACATTAAAAGGGACATCGGGTTAGGGACACTGTACGATGAGGAGGACTTTGAAGCAATGTTTCGAGGCTGTCAAGTTTTTCTTGGGTTACCAAAACTCACGACTGTATCCCGGTTTTTAACTGACTTCAAAAAAGGAGGAGGTTATCAATTCGACTCGTTTTTTTTTTCTTGGCCATAACTCCGTCAAATCTTAACCGATTTCGATAATTCTGTTTTTGTTACAGAATTAACGGACAGGTATTACGTTCCATGGGTCCTATTTTAATTTGGTGAAGATCTGATGGAGAGTTTCAGAGATGGAGAACGGAACTCTTCAATGGACAGCAGTAAATAAGCCCTAATGGGGGGCCCCATTAATATCCGTATATGGTAATATCCGTATGTTTCATAAAATAGCGTAAAAGTAGTCCCAAGTTAATTTGGTGATGTTCTGGTGAAGACTTTCGGAGATGGAAATTTAGAACATCAAATTTTAAAGCAACGAATTAAGTAGGGTAAATTATGGTTATAAGGGACTTGTTTATTTTTCTCCCGCTCCTCCACTAAAAATTGAACTATATATTTTTTTAATAAACAACATAAACTTACGCCTGTATCCCAGAGGGGTAGGCAGAGACCAGGGACTGCCACTTGCTACGATCCTGACAGATCACTTTCGCTTTCTCAACAAAATAAAATTATGGTTATAAGGGACTTATTTAAAATCCACAGGTTCACAAATAAAAATGGGAGTACCACAGGATCAATTTTGGGGCCGTTCCTTTTCCTTGTATACGTAAATGATTTGCCGTTTATGGTACAAAACATGTCCGAGATAGTATTATTTGCAGATGACACGTCACTTATTTTTAAAATTAAGAGACAAGAAAATAATCTTGACGATGCAAATGATGCTCTCTCGCGTGTGTTGGATTGGTTCACGGCAAATAATCTGCTTCTAAATTCCAAAAAGACAAAATGTATAAAGTTTACCTTACCAAACGTAAGATTAGTTGAAAACAACATTGTACTCGGAAAAGAAATACTAGAATTTGTAGAAGATACCGTTTTTCTAGGCATCACAATCGATTCAAAATTGCAATGGGGTCCTCATATTGTAAAACTAGCACACAGGCTTAGTTCTGCAGCATATGCAGTCAAAAGAATTAGAGAGCTCACTGACGTTGCAACTGCTAGGCTTGTTTATTTTAGTTACTTCCATAGTATTATGTCCTACGGCATACTACTGTGGGGTCGGGCAGCAGACATTGAGACGATCTTCATCTTACAGAAGAGAGCCATCCGATTTATTTACAAGTTAGGTAGTAGGGATTCGCTAAGAGATTTCTTCAAAGAAACCAACATCTTAACAGTTGCATGTCAATACATTTATGAAAATATTATGTACGTTAGAAAAAATATCAAAGACTTCGAAAATGTTGGTGGCCACCATAATGTTAATACTAGAAATAAACATAAATTGTCATTTCCACTATTTAGACTTGCAAAAGTTAACACATCCTTTATGGGGCACTGTATAAGGTTCTACAACAAAATTCCTCAAGATATATTAGAGTTACCTCCAACGCGATTTAAAAAATGTGTTAAGCACATTCTGTGCAAAAAGGCTTACTATAACATCAAGGATTATTTAGAAGACAAAGATGTTTGGCATTAAACAGTAGATTAATATTATTTAAAGGACGATTGTGACTAGTGTTCAACACATTCATGACTAATATTTTAAGTTGAAAACTCTGTTAATTAAGTTAAAACGTGTTTTGAAAAGAATAAATGTGGAGTTTCTTTGTTAGCTTCTTCTCCACATAATCCATTAATTGTGAAACTAACAACTTTGACGTTCATTAAGTAAACATTCTGTTTTTACAATGAATAAAAATATTTGAATTGAATTGAATTGAATTGAATTGAATATTTATTTTTCTCCCGCCCCTCCACTAAAAATTGAAAAATAAAAAGTTTTTAATAAAAAATATAAACCGACTTCGTAACACTACAGCACTAGAAAGTTAGAAATAATTTAAATAATTAGAAGTATTTATACATGTAGGTATTGTAGAAGTATAATTTGTAGTCGGTGCCCAGTTTCAAGACCAGCACATATATTTTGGGCACCGGCTCCAAATTATACTTCTACAATAACTACGAGTACATGTATAAATACTTCTAATTATTTAAATTATTTCTAACTACTAT